>CAKJTW010000058.1:0-625000 GCA_917880005.1 Nanger dama | reverse complement strand
TTTAGCAGAACTCTGTCTAGGGCTTCTCAGATGGTGCAGTGGTAAAGAATCTGCTGTCCAGTAAAGAAAATGCAGGAGATATAAGCTTGATCTCTGGGTTGGGAAGATTTCCTGGAGTAGGAAAAGGCAACCCACTCCAGTATTCTTGCTTGAAAAATTCCAAGGACAGAGGAGCCTGGTCGGCTACAGTCCATGGGGTCGCAGAGAGTGGGACCTAACTGAGTGACTGAGCTCCGATGCAGAGCACTATCTATATATATTTGTTCAACATTGTTTCTTTAACTGTTTGCCTAGAAAAGCAAACTGCTGAAGACAACATGGAGCAAACACCTAATTTAAAATTAACCACACATGACAAGGTATAAAATTTTATATCATCCAGATTCCAACTTTTGTCTCCTGTAGCTAGTCCTACTGAATCTTGAGAAATGACAAAGAAAAAAAAAAAAGTAGCCTATTTGGATATCTTAAAAAGAGTTTCTTTAAAGCACATAAGGGAAAAATCTAGCCCCTAAATCTGTATTGAGGAGAGAATAAAGAAAAAGAGGTAAAATTAACAGTAAGTGATAGCTTTCTCTAGCAACGGCCTAGTAAGACTGGTTTTCTAGCGAGCATGGAGGACTCTACAAGAAGGCTAGGTGTACGGATTAAAATTGCTGGTTATGAGGACAGTTTGATAGAAAAGAATCAATGCCCTGAAAACAAACAATCCTCAAAATCTTTGAGAAGAAACAAAACAAAACAAAACAAAAGCAACTTCCTGGTGGCACAGTGGATAAGGATCTGCCTGCCAAAGAAGAGGACAGCCCTTTGATCCGTGGTCCCGGAAGATTCCACATGTCGTGGAGCAACTAGGCCCACGTGGCACAACTCCTGAGCCCATGTGCCGCAACCACTAAGCCCATGTGCTACAGTGCCCACAAGCCACAACTACTGAGCCTGTGTGCCGCAACTGCTGAAGCCTGCACACCCAAGAGCCCACACTCTGCCGCGACTAACCCCACCCCAGCCTGGGCACCTTGAGCCTATGCTCTGCAACAAGAGAAGTTACCGCAATGAGAAGCCTGCACACCACAACAGAGGGTAGCAAAGGGTAGCCCCCACTTGCCACAACCAGAGAAAGCCTGTTGGCAGCAAGAATGACCCAGCGCAACCACAAATAAATATAGATAATATTTTTTAAAAAGAAGAAAGTCAACAAAACTCTGATTTTTCTGCTTGCTAGGAACTGAAAATATTGTTTAAAATCCTCAAAAAAAAAAAAAAAAGAATGAACCCATTGGTGAAGAAAGACGTACAAAGACTGCATTGCAAAGTGTTTATTAAACTACTACAGATCTCTCTGCTTGATCAAATGTCTTGGCATTGTTTAAAATACATAATCCCCTAGAAGTTCTTGGGCCCAGGGGGAAAAAATATGTGCTGGGGGTGGGGGTATGGGGGAGTTTCTCGGTAAAACAAGTTAAATTCACCTCAATTGATACTTGTATTGAGAACTGCCACTCATTGTGGAAAATTCCTCTATACCCTTGTAGTTAACAGAGGAAAGATAATCAACTAATCAATGTTGAACAGACTTAGAGTCAACAGCTAACACTTGAATAAATATTGACAGAGGATAGCTGAAAAAGAGAGAGCTTGCCTTTGGGCTTTTGGAAACCATGAGAGCAACATAATTTTCAAAAACATGGGCAATGATTAAGACGCCACTTGTTTAAACAGAAATACCTAATTCTTCTGTATTCTAAAGGTATGTGTTTATTAAAAAGAGATCATCATCAAAAAGCCTTTATAAGTGTGGAAGAGTTAAACAGGCACAAAGGAAAGCAAAGCTCCAGGAAATGATCCTAAGTAGTTCACATGAATTTAGCCAAATAATGCCTGCTGATAACAGGTGATGAAATTTAAACACTAAATATCCAAAAGGAAAGATTTCTCTCAGATATCCCCAGAAACTAGGCTGTCTTGGTTGACAAGTCAAGCTGTAGGTTTGGTTGAATGGGTACATGGTATAAATGTCACTTCTTTGTTGACTCAACATGATATGCCAGGCTCATGGAATCCTTCTGCACAATCTCAGTTATTGGAATCTTTCTTATGGACTGAAGTCTGTAGCTTGTTTTGCATTTGTATTTATGCTTTACTTCCCAGAAATTCCTAGCCTGCAAGCCTGGATTCATGGTGTGTTCCAATAATACCTAACAGAATGCTCTGCAAAGATGCATCCTCTGTTGCTCAGTCATGTCTGTCTGTCTCTTTGCGACTCCATGAACTGCAGCCCACCAGACTCCTCTGTCTATGGAATTTTTTACATTATAACTAAAACCAACTCTTCATTTGATGAATGAATTCAAGAATGCATGCAATTTAAGTCCTTTACAACTTCAAAACTTTACAAGTAAGAAAAGATCTGAATACAAATTTTCAAAAGCTATGTTCTAAAATGTTCTTTTATTAATCATATAATGTCCATTTTCAATATGGGTTCTAAAGAAAATTCATGTGCAAATAAATGTAAAGATGTTTTAATAAATTTCCATTGAAACCTCAATGTGGAGAGGTTTTAACTCTGTGTTTTGCATAGTTCTCAGCTTGGACCTAGGGAATCCAAGGGATTTTCCCCAATGTAAGTGAGATTAAGCAACCTGTCCTGAAAGAGGAAGCAAATGGAAGATTCTGTCTCCCAACAAGTAAGCCTCTGAATGCAGGAAAGCAAAAACAGGCTCAGTATTTCTAAACCAAGCATATACTTACATCATGGAGTGGAAAGGCAGATGAGTAAGTATGAGAATTTAGCAGTCTTTCAATGCCAAACCTTTTCTTCCCATCCTCCATGCCAAAAGGGCACCGTGAGAGAATATAATAAACCTATGAGGTAAGCATAGATACACCTTCAGAAATGTATGCTTTCCACATTTTTCAAAATCACAATTTAACAATGTCTACTTTTTCTCAGGAGAAGGGCATAGCAACCCACTCTAGTATTCTTGCCTGGAGAACCCGCATGGACAAAGGAGCCTGGTAGGCTACAGTCCATCGGGTTGCAAGAGTCAGACATGACTGAGTGACTAAACACACACACACACACACACACACACAACACAGTTTTTCTCAATGCAGATACAGACTCTGGTAATGGAAGGAATCTTCCCCTTGCTGTTTGGGGGAAGATGTAGAAGGTGGGGTTGTGTAGAGTTATAGGTCCTTCACCTCCTGGGTATGAGAGCTCCTTATTCCCTCAAGGAGAGGGAGAATGGCTTATAACTTATTTTTTCTTCTCATGTCCCAAGCTCTTCTGGGAGTTCTTTGTACCAGAATTGATAGTATAATTGGGGCTTTAAGTTGGAGTCTAAGATCACTGCTCCTAACAGTTGAGTTAGGGTAATAGGGAGTAGAAGTGACACTTGGCCAAGTTGTCTTGAATCCTTCCTAATTCATTACTCTGACGTTTTACACAGGGCCTTTTCCTAATATTAACACAAGATGATGAATTTATCAACTCAAGAAGATCATACCTCTCTATATAACTACTATGGGGATCATTTATATATTTTTATCAGTCTTATCCTTTATAAAAACTCTATATTTTCCTTGGGCTGTGTTCTTGTATATTTGTCAA
Organism: Nanger dama; assembly: GCA_917880005.1. Taxonomy (NCBI): domain Eukaryota; kingdom Metazoa; phylum Chordata; class Mammalia; order Artiodactyla; family Bovidae; genus Nanger; species Nanger dama. The sequence goes on along the minus strand of CAKJTW010000058.1, from coordinate 621,381 downwards.
TTCAATCCAATCTGTTTTTTGTCTTTCAGAAACTTTTCAAAATTTCTGCTTTTCTGATTTTGGCCTTTTTCACACTGCGTAGGTTTATTTCTCTTCCCCTCACATTTTAAGGTGAGGTGAGGTGAAGTCACTCAGTCGTGTCCGACTCTTTGCGACCCTGTGGACTGTAACCTACTAGGCTTCTCCATCCATGGGATTCTCCAGGCAAGAATACTGGAGTGGATTGCCATTTCCTTCTCCAGGGGATCTTCCCAACCCAGGTATCGAACCCGGGTCTCCCGCATTGGAAGCAGATGCTTTAACCTCTGAGCCACCAGGGAAGCCCTCACATTTTAAACATTTTATTATCTAAGGAATTGCTGATTGCAAGGTCTGTCATCCTTGAATCTTTATCTAATCTGGTTATTCATTTTAAGGGCTGTTTAATACTTATGTCTTGATAAATAAATGATAATTTATGTGAGGTAGTTTTAATTTTATAAATAATGTGATAAATATTAGCCATTTTACATACTTTGGATTATTTCCCAAGGAAAGATTCACCAAAAAGAACTCTATATTGGGGCGCTAACAAAGTGGAATTCTTTCAGATATTAAGACTTATGATAAAGCTATGTTAATAAATACAGCATGGTATTGTCAAATAAAAACAAATTTAGACTTAGGAAAGACTTTAAAGGGCTATAGGAAGAGGACGAGGCAGACTACTGCAACAGAGAGATATGGGAACATGGAGAAGTAAGCCAGGTTCAGGAAGTGTCTTTCTTTGTGTTAAGGAAGGGCTAGTCTACATGCCAACATTGGCTCAGGTTATGGGTACATCAAAGTTTAGGGTTTTGGGGGAAGAAAGAAGTCCAATTGAGTTTGGTTAATTCACCTGGTAAGTACTTTGTTTCACAGGATTGATGAAGATAAATAGTTCAGATAACAATTTATGAAACAGAAGAGGACTATGGAAGGCCTGTGTTTAAACTTTATGATCATAAAGTAATAACAAAAGGGAAAACTATAAGGGTAAATATCGATCTGAAAGTATAGATCTCAGTCACAATAAAGAATTCAATTTTGCCATCCGCTATAACACTGATGAACCTGAAAGGTAGTACGCTAAGTGAAATAAGTCAGAGAAAGACAAATATGTAGAATATGATATGTATAATCTAAAAAAATAAAATAAAATGAATGAATATAACAAAACAGAAACAGATTCAGAGAGAACAAACTAGTCGTCATCAATAGAGAGAAGGATAGTGGGAGGGGTGAGATATGGAGAATAATAGGAGATACAAACTGTTATATGCAAAATAAATAGGATATATGGATATATTAGAGAGCACAGGGAATATAACCCGTATTTTATCATCTAAATAGAGCATAACCAGCAAAATTATTAAATCACTAAGCTGTACAAAAAAAGTGTCTAGGATATAGTAAGTGCTATTTAAATATTAGTGCTATTTAAATATCAGACTAGATCTGATAGATAGAGTGCCTGATGAACTATGGACGGAGGTTTGTGACATTGTACAGGAGACAGGGATAAAGATCATCCCCATGGAAAAGAAATGCAAAAAAGCAAAATGGCTGTTTGGGGAGGCCTTACAAATAGCTGTGAAAAGAAGAGAAGAGAAAAGCAAAGGAGAAAAGGAAAGATATAAGCATCTGAATGCAGAGTTCCAAAGAATAGCAAGAAGAGATAAGAAAGCCTTCCTCAGTGATCAATGCAAAGAAAGAGAGGAAAACAACAGAATGGGAAAGACTAGAGATCTCTTCAAGAAAATTAGAGACACCAAGGGAACATTTCATGCAAAAATGGGCTTGATCAAGGACAGAAATGGTATGGACCTAACAGAAGCAGAACATATTAAGAAGAGGTGGCAAGAATACACAGAAGAACTATACAAAAACAGACCTTCACGACCCAGATAATCATGATGGTGTGATCATTCACCTAGAGCCAGACATCCTGGAATGTGAAGTCAAGTGGGCCTTAGAAAGCATCACTACCAACAAAGCTAGTGGAGGTGATGGCATTCCATTTGAGCTATTTCAAATCCTGGCCGATGATGCTGTGAAAGTGCTGCACTCAATATGCCAGCAAATTTGGAAAACTCAGCAGTGGCCACAGGACTGGAAAAGGTCAGTTTTCATTCCAATCCCAAAGAAAGGCAATGCCAAAGAATGCTCAAACTACCGCACAATAGCATTCATCTCACATGGTAGTAAAGTAATGCTCAAAATTCTTCAAGCCAGGCTTCAGCAATACATGAACCTTGAACTTCCAGATGTTCAAGCTGGTTTCGAAAATGCAGAAGAACTGGAGATCAAATTGCCAAGATCCACTGGATCATCGATAAAGCAAGAGAGTTCCAGAAAAACATCTATTTCTGCTTTATTGACTATGCCAAAGTCTTTGACTGTGTGGATCACAATAAACTGTGGAAAATTCTGAAAGAGACGGGAATACCAGACCACCTGACCTGCCTCTTGAGAAATCTGTATGCAGGTCAGGAAGCAACAGTTAGAACTGGACATGGAACAACAGACTGCTTCCAAATAGGAAAAGGAGTATGTCAAGGCTGTATATTGTCACCCTGCTTATTTAACTTCTATGCAGAGTACTTCATGAGAAATGCTAGGCTGGAAGAAGTACAAGCTGGAATCAAGATTGCTGGGAGAAATATCAATAACCACAGATATGCAGATGATACCACCCTTATGGCAGAAAGTGAAGAGGAACTAAAAAGCCTCTTGATGAAAGTGAAAGAGGAGAGTGAAAACGCTGGCTTAAAGCTCAACTTTCAGATAACGAAGATCGTCCCATCACTTCATGGGAAATAGATGGGGAAACAGTGGAAACAGTGTCAGACTTTATTTTTAGGGGCTCCAAAATCACTGTAGATGGTGACTGCAGCCATGAAATTAGAAGATGCTTACTCCTTGGAAGAAAAGTTATGACCAACCTAGATGGCATATTCAAAAGCAGAGATATTACTTCACCAACAAGGACCATCTAGTCAAGGCTATGGTTTTTCCAGTGGTCATGTATGAATGTGAAAGTTGGACTGTGAAGAAGGCTGAGCACCGAGGAACTGATGCTTTTGAACTGTGGTGTTGGAGAATTCTCTTGAGAGTCCCTTGGAGTGCAAGGAGATCCAACGAGTCCATTCTAAAGGAGATCAGTCCTGGGCGTTCATTGGAGGGACTGAAGCTAAAGCTGAAACTCCAGTACTTTGGCCACCTCATGTGAAGAGTTGACTCATTGGAAAAGACTCTGATGCTGGGAGGGATTGGGGGCAGGAGGAGAAGGGGACGACAGAGGATGAGATGGCTGCATGGCATCACCAACTTGATGGACATGAGTTTGAGTGAGTTCCGGGAGTTGGTGTTGGACAGGGAGTCCTGGTGTACTGCAATTCATGGGGTTGCAGATTCAGACACGACTGAGTGACTGAACTAAACTGATTTAAATACTTGCTATTATTAACAGTATTAGTATTTTAAGGAAACTCTGACTATTTTGCATATTTGAGGTGTCACTGTTTCAAGTATATACTTGCAAATCTGACTGAGAAGAATACAAATTTGGATACATGCATTTGGTATATGTCAAAATAGTAAGAAAGAAAGACAGAAAGGAAGGAAAATAGAGAGAGTAAAGAAGGATGGAGGAATGGAGGAAGGAACGAAAGAACAGACATTTCCTAGTGCCAAATCTTAGAGCATTTCCTTCAGAAACTTTTATAATTATAAATTCTTTTTGTCCTCTCCAGAGAGTATGCAAGTCTTTTTAAAATCTAAATAAACTTTTTGCCAATTCTCTAACTCAGGAGTGTTTTTCTTAAGTTTTCTAGGAACCATCTCTTTCAAATGAAACATCAAGAAAGGCAGTATATACATATATGAACTATAGTGTTCCAGTTGAAGATAGGAAGGAAGGGTCTTTTCTACATCAATTTTCCAAATAACCTCCTGAATAGAGCAAGAACAGTATTGCTCCATTATGAAGGAGGGGAAGTTGTTGAGTTTTAATGCTGAATTAACCTAACATATAGCACTTGTGACAAAAAAACAAGTAAATCTAAATGAGTACTTACCTTTCTATACCTGAACAAGTAAATCTAAATGAGTACTTACCTTTCTATACCTGAACAAGTTACTAACTTATTCCTATAAGTTCAATCGCCCACTGCTAGCAATTTTTAAAGCATTTACAGTTTACAGAGGGCTTCATGTACACTCTTTCATTTGATCTTTCCAATAACGCTAGTCTTTACCATTCTCTGTTTTAAGACAGATTATCTTGTTTGTAAAGTAGACTTGGGAATTGAAACCTGGCCTTCTGATTTCAGGCCATGTGCTCAGCATCCCCTAAATGTTGCCTCTTAGATCTGCTGTTCCTGCCACTGGTGCTTTTTAATCCAGGTAAGACAAGGGAGAGAACTTTTGGTTTGTTGATTTGCATTTTTATTTAAATTCTAGGTATTACATTTTGTTTAATAGTCCTGTCAGTGAATTTTTCAAAAACCAGATCTAGGGACTAGAAGAATGATTATTTCAAAATTCTTCTTAGACACTTAGGAGTGGTGAATCTAAAGTGAATGAAGTCTCTCCTCAAGGAAAGAGTAAGTAATCTCACGTAGACTCTTCTCATTGTTAGAACCCTGGTGATTTCACTAGTAGGTAACAGATACATAGTAACAAAGTAACAGATACATAGTAACAAAGAACCTGAATTTTTTTTCCTCTAAAGTCAGATCAATAATAATAGGATCTCACACTTAGTAAATCTCTCACGCATTCCAGAAACTATTCAAAGTCATTCACACCTTATCTCATTTAATTCTCAGGGTAACCTATGAAGTGGGCATTACTCTTATTTTAACAAGAAGAAACAGGGGCAAAGAAACAGTGAGAGATTTTTAATGAGAAATTTAGATTCTAGGACTACAACTGGAGAGGAAATATTATTATAAAAAAGACTGAAAATGGTTTTAAGTGAAAGGAAAAAGCTCTGATGTTTCTCAAATGCTGTCTATTGTGGACAAAATAAAATAATGCCTGCCATTTCAATAAACAAAGAATGTTGCCTGCCAACAAGCCATTAAACTACTGCAGCCATCCCACAATGGGGAATTCAGGAGAGAGAAAAGCAGGATACAGGTCCTACGTAGTTAAGAGATATATCAAAGGAATAATTTCAACAAGCCCAGACTCCTGAATCTTCCCATACCCAGAAAAGCACTAAAATTATTAACTTGAGATATCTGCATTTTGTGATTAGCAGTAACCTTTTAATACTCCATTACATGTTTCTTTTTTTTTTTCCTAGCAAAAACTCTTTTTTATCCTGGGTCCTCCATGACCTCTTTGTAGCAGTTCCTCAGAGGCTATTGTCTATGACAATGTCCCTGAATAAAACATAAGTCTCAACATTTTAGGTTGTGCTCTTTTTTCCAGTCAACACCATATATAAAGAAATTAAAACACTTCATTTCCATTTGGAATGACCAATATTTCTCCTAATATGCACTGAATATATAAAACCAAATGCTAAAATTATAGAATGATTTTACAGAAATCCTACATCAAAGTCCTCTAGGTCTTAATTAAGTGATTTCCCCAATATTGCATGAGGCCTCTCTTTGCTATCTTCACACTGCCAAGTATTCACTTTTAAACAATTTGAGAAGTAGGGAGGTTGACAGGGTTATGTGGTCCAAGATGGACATTCAAATCTGCCCAGTATCGTGGAACACATCGAAATTTACACAGAAACACCTTGTAGTCATAGTATTGCACAGGTACACACATAAAAGCACACTTGAAGGGATGCACCCAAAGGTCTTCTCTACGTACAATTCTGTTTCTTGATGAGGATGGAAAGAAGCTTGACTCATCTTTAATGAGGAAGAGCTCTTGCCGATGTCTGCTGAACTGAACAGTGAAGTAGTCCGAGTAGGATACTTCACTTCCCTTGGGAGCTTCAGAGGCTCAAGCACACAGCTAAAAGGGTTTCTGTCAGCTGAGGGAATATCACTCTCCTGAACGGGCATTTTGATTCCCAACACTTCGGCGTAAGTAACTAACACCTCCCAAGGGGCATGGATCTTGACAAAGTAAGTCCTTCCATCTTCGGAGTTCTGTATAAAATGGAGGCAAAATAGTGGAAAGATTACTAACTTAATTGAAGAAAGAAAAATTTTTACAAAACCTTAAAGATGTCAGAGCATTTTCAATTTTTTGGAAAATTTCAGCAAAATTTCTAGAAAAGTAATGCTTAAAGCAGTGGTACATACCTTCTTCTTGTTTAGTTGCTCAGTTGTATCTGGCTCTTTGTAACCCCATGGACTGTAGCCCACCAGGCTCATCAGTTCATGGGATTTCCCAGGCAAGAATACTGGAGTGGATTGCCATTTCTTTCTCATATATATATACATGTATATATATATGTATATATATGTATGTATAATATGTGGGTTTTCCTGGTGGCTCAGTGGTAAAGAATCTGCCTGCAATGCAGGAGGGGCACAGGTTCAATCCATGGGTTGGGAAGATCCCCTGGAGAAGGAAATGGCAACCCATTCCAGTATTCTTGCCTGGGAAATCCCATGGATGGAGGAGCCTGGTGGGCTACAGTTCACTGGGCAGAAGAGTCAGATAACCACTTGGCAGTTAAAAATAACAACACACACACACACACACGTATATACACATACATTATTCATGTGTGTGAGAAAGAAAGAGACATAGAAAAACAAAGCGAGAGTTTTTTTAAAATATATTTCAGTGTCAGTGTACACTAGCCTGATATCCACAGAAACACATGCAGTTCCGGACAACCTCTTAAGTTTTTAACAACTAACTATTAGCTCAGGACTGTGCCTAGGACATGTGAGAAATATACACAAAATATAAGATGTACTTGCTCTTCTTACCCAGTTTCAATGTATTGCCTATACCTAGAAGAACTTTAGGTAACAACAGTTCATTACAAAGGAGAATAGTTAAGTTACAGATAGAATATGTGGTATAATTCATATTTATTAGAGTTTAGTAAGAAAAAAATTCAGCAATAAATACAAAGTAGAAAATATTAATTTAGAACTAGAATATTAGAATTTCATGGACAGGGTTGGATCTGAAATAGGTCTTTAAAAGCAATTTGGAAAGAAATTCAAAACAACAAGTAAATGGTAGGTTAGGGGGAAAAATGTCATGTTAATGAACAGAAAAAAAGGTTCTAGGCCTTAACTAAAAGTCTGTGTTGCAAGATAGCCAGGTTAACTAGTTAAGGTGTTAGATTATAGGTCGCCTTCAAAATGAGACAGATGTGAAACAAAAACCATGTCTTTACTTTCTCTGGATCCTGACAAGAACTATGCATGCCTATTTTTAAAGCATTCCACTCATCACTCATCATCTCAATTTCAGAGCACTGACCTAGTTATTTACCTGGAAAATCACAGGCCCTATCAACCCCAGGGTAAATGTCTGTAGGCAGAAAAACTTATTTTGCTCTCAAACACAATAGTCTAGTCAGTCAAAGGTCAGAGTACAAGGAAACAAAACTTAAAAACCAAGACTCTGGTATAGACTAATAACTACATTTACCATTTTATCTTCAATTTCCAACTCAAGACCAGTTTTCCTGAGATTTTGTTCAAATTGTCTTCTTCTCTCCTATGGAAAAACAAATCAGTAGAATTCTGTAAAATACTTTTATTTGCCCAGTGATAAACAGACTTGTTATACAATGACTGGGCCTTCAGATGTTCCCTGGTTGTATATAAAAGCATTCTATGTATTACCCCCATCTGAGTGCCACGAATGGCTTTTCACCTGTATTATAATTCACACTATAACTATAAAAATCAATATATCTAGGAATAATCTCTAGGAAACATGCAGGACTGCTCTCTGAAAAAAAATACAGAAAACTTTACTAAATTAGCATAAAACATTTTGATAAACAGAGATATATTACATTTCTAGTTGGGAAGACTCAGTCCTACAAAGATATCAGACAATTTAAACAAATGACATATTTAATGCAATTTTCAGGCAAAAATATCATCATGACTTTTTAATCATGAAGAATAGTTTCAGTCAGAAAAAGTAAAATTAAATTTAATTCAATTAAGTGCAAATAATCATTACTTGTGAGCTTTAAAACAATACTTAACTGTTCAAAATGCTTTTGGCTTTAACTGTAAGTGTGAAAAATTATAACTGTGATTTGAGTATAATTCAAGTATGAGTTTTAACCCTTATGCAAGTGTGAAAAATTGCAATTATAACTTAAATGTAAAAAATTATGATATAACTATGAAAAATAGTAAATGAAAATTTAAAAGGTTTTACTAGGATATCACAGGACATATCTTCAAATGGATATGTCCACCTTGAGAGATCTTCAAACTTTACAAGGAATATAATTTTAATGTGCTCTTTTTCTCCAACATCCAAACATTTACAACATGTGAGAATATGTTTATGAACAATTCTCCCCTATCTGATATTTTTCACAATTGCCCTTCTCCTACTTGACCAAAAGAAAAAGCAGGCTGCAATCCTCCAGGAAAGCAAAAACAAAACAAAAAAACAAGGGGTGAGAAGTACATTCAAAGTACATAATCAGTATTAAAAAAGTGAAAAGTTTAGTTCAGTCATCCAATTATGTCCAACTCTTTGCAGCTCCATGAACTGCAGCATGCCAGGCTTCCCTGTCCATAACTAACTCCTGGAGCTTACTCAAACTCATGTCAGTGGAATCAGTGATGCCATCCAACCAGCTGATCCTGCTTTCCATCTTTCCCAGCATCAGGGTCTTTTCCAATGTGTCAGTTCTTTCCATCAGGTGGCCAAAGTATTGGAGTTTCAGCTTTAGCATCAGTCCTTCCAATGAATATTCAAGACTGATTTCCTTTAAGATTGACTGGTTTGATCTCCTTGCAGTCCAAGGGACTCTCAAGAGTCTTCTCCAAAACCATAGTTCAATAGAATTAATTCTTTGGCACTCAGCTTTCTTTATAGTCCAACTCTCACATCCATACATGACTACTGGAAAAACCATAGCTTTGACTAGTTGGACCTTTCTCAGCAAAGTAATGCCTCTCCTTTTTAATATGCTGTCTATGTTGGTCATAGCTTTTCTTCCAAAAAAGTGAATACCTCCTCTCATTACAGTTTACAAATGCTTTTCTGAGACATGTGGACACCAGTTCTCTGACTTCAGTAAAACTGAAAGCTGAGCTAAGTATTGTTAGGTGATTGAACATTAAATATTGCCTTTATGACAAATCACTTTGCAATTTGTTGCTGTAATTCAGGAGTTCACCCAAAGAGATTAAAGCTGCTTAAACAGTACCATTTCTATTCCAATCTACTTATTTATCTGAACAAGCCTAATTTATACTAACATAAAAAAAAGAATATACTTGAGGCTGACTAGACAGACCTCATCTCATTCTAGGAATAATTCTCATTCATCTATGAATAAAGAAACTTTGGGTGGGCTTCCTGGTGGCTCAGTGCTGAGGAGGTGCCTGCCAGGGCAGATGACGTGGGTTCAGCACCTGGTCCCGGAGGATCCCGCATGCCACAGAGCAGCTAAGCTTATGTGCCACAACCACTGAGCCTGTGCTCTACAGTCTGGGAGCAGCAGCTACTGAAGCCCGCCTGCTGCAGCTGCTGAAGTCCATGCACCCTGGAGCTCACGCTCCTCCACAAGAGAAGCCACCGCAATGAGAAGCCTGAAAGCCACATGGGTGAGTAGCTGCTGGTAGCCACAGCTAGAGGTAAGTGTGTGTAGCAGCAAAGAAGACCAAGCACAGTCACATATGAATGAATCAACAAAATTATTAAAAGAAAAAGAAGATATTGTTTAAAGCCCCTGCATTCATTTCGTTAACTGATGTATTTAGGATGAGTTTACCTTTAATGTTTGATAATTACTTGTCAAATATTGTAGTATTTCAAGTTTTACCAATTATGCACTTGTACAACTGTATTTAAAAAAAAAAAAAAACCTCTCCAAAAACAAAAGAAAAAGCTTAAGGCTTAGACTGTTCTGATGAAGAAATAAAAATCCTTCAATGTACATAAACATTTGTTGTAGCAAACTTGACTGAACAAATGATAGAAGCCTCCTAAATATAAAACACATTTAAATTAGGAAAAAATTACACAGAAAAAGTGGAAGGAAAATTTTAGGTGGAGAAAAGTAAATTATGTAAAATTTGAAGTGTTAAAAAAGAGTTTCTTCATATAATTCTTTTTTTTTTTTATAAATGATGATGGGTGCCAAATTTCCATGACATTTACCTTCTAGGGATATAAGCTAAAAAGTGATTTAACTGGGCCATTTACAATACACCATAAATTCTGTCCTTTGTAACTACTGAATATATGATAAATAACTGTAGATGAGGAAGACTTGTAGATGAATCAGGCTTCGGGGAGAAGTCCAGGAGTTCATTTTAGACCTGCTGAGTCTGAGATTCTGTAAGATTTTCCAGTAGAGATACAGAACAGCCATATAGGAAAGATGTCCGAAGTGGAAAAGAAAACAGAATTAGCATAAACATGGTCTTAAATTTTAAACCTGTGAGACTGGATGTATCATCAGAGAAATCAGTGTAGACTGAGACAAGAAGAGGATCAAGGACAGAGCCTAAGGCACTATGCTCACAAGGGATGAGGGAGAAGAAAAGATTGAAAACGAGGTGGCTAGTGAAATAAGAAAGCTGAAAGAATATGGAGACTCGGAAGCCGCGTTAAGAATGTGCAGCAAAGAGAAAGGAATGCTAAGTGGTGGCAGATGCTGCTAACAGGTCAAGCAAAATGAGGGTTGAGACTTGAACACTAGATTCATTTATATAAAGATGAGCAGAGTGGGTGAGGTTAAGGCCTGATAGGAATGGGTTTAAGAGAAAACTGAGCAAAAAGAAAACTGAGAAACTGAAAGTAGCTGGCAGGGAAACAGATCAAGAGAAGGTTTCTGTTCTTACTTTTTAATGTTTATTTTTTAAATACGGAAAAATTAACAGCACATTCACTTATTGAAAGAAATGATTCAGTAAAGAACAACACAAAATGCCATTTAAGGGAGAAAGAATCACAAAAGCAACATCCCTAAGCAGGCATACTATAACAGGCTTAAAACTGCTATTCTTAGAGAGGCCTGGCTGCAAGGTTGGTTCTGGCGTTTGGAAACTGGTTTTGGGGAGTGTTCCCACCACTTTCAGAATTATTAAGAGTGGCTGACTTCACTTCACCTGTTTTGTACAAACTATGTCATTTATACTGAACGCCTTCTTCCCTTCAGGACTATGAAATATCGGTATGAGCTCAGCAGAAGGTGACAAGTAAAATCCTACAGCGCTGCATCATTGAGCTTCCCTAGCAGTCAACACTTCCAGTCCAATGTCACACATTGTTACTGGAAAAATCAAGTGTGTCCCACGACTCCCCTCCACCTGGCGAGAACTCTCAAAAGCTTGTATCTGGTTTTCTGGATTTTGTCCCATGCATTCTTTTCCTTTTGCTGATTTTGCTTTACTTATTTCATTGCAATATATCATAGCCACTGAGTATGGCTGCATGCTGTGTCCTGTGAGTTCTTTTAATGAATCAGCAAGTCTGGGGTAGTCTTTCTGATCCCTAAAAACAGATTCAGGACACAAGCAGAGTTCTTGGCTTTAGCCAGAAGGACAGACAGCTCATCTGTGGTAACAGAAAGAAAGGTAGATTACAGAGATGAAGATACTGGCAGATGGACAGATATGGTGATGAAAATTAATAATTTCTCTTCTACTTGCTTCAGTTTTCTCAGTGACTTAGAAAAGTGGTCAGCCAAGCTTGAAAATAAGGAGGATACATCCAAGATAAGAGAGAGAAAAGGTTATAAAGCAGTCATCCAGCAGATTGGGAAACTGAATAATTTAAAGAAGAAAAGTGTGACTGCCAGATAGCATTAAGGACCTAGTTGAGGTCCACTGGCAAAAATATGAAATAAAGTCAGTAAGTGAGTTATATGGCTTTCTTTCTGCATGGTTCTGGCATGTAGTAGGTAGACAGCTGGGTTTAATGAAGTTGTTTTGCAAAGTTAAGTATGACTGAGAGAGGATCAAGGGGTTTGATGGCATATGCCATAAAGTATAATTTGATATGAGGTTTAAACTGAACAAGCATAAAAAAAGAGTATAAAGATAAGGAGCAGCAGTAAGAAGATTAACATAATTATATTTAATCTGGTCCTGGTGAGTTGAAGGAAGAAGGGTATTGGTCAGACAGCTGGATACTTGGAATGAAATTGTAAAGCTATTAGTAGCTATTACTAATAGCTATTACTAATAGCTATTGTAGCTATTAGTAATGGCAAGTTCTAGGGGAATGAAGGGCTGAGTTAGAGACTAAGATAACTGGAAAAGGGAGTTCAAGGAAGAGAGAGGCCAGGGTGCCAAAATAATCATCTACCTATGCACTGAGATTATAAGTAATTTAAAAAGGAGCTTGGGTGTAGAGTAATAGTGAACCAGGAGCTAAAACTGTTGAGAAACTTTTTGTTAACTAAATTTTCCCTGTTGGAAGGACAGGGACAGAATAAGGGTAGCAACAATGCTAGGGAGTGATAACTCTGATGAGATTTAAAGCTCAGGAGTTTTAGGGCTAAGCAAGGGAGGAGGACTGGAATCAACAGCAAGATACAAGGAGAGCAGGCATTCATCCATCTCCTGAAAAACAGTCCGCAGAGGAAAAACTGCCACCACTTAAGAGGGCTGCTGGGGAAGGCATCAAATCCCCAAGAGAAGCTAGGCTGGAAGAGACATTCAGACAAGAGCTGAAAGTGGCGACAGGGAATGAATTTTAGTGCCCTAGTGGAAGAGTTTCCAGGGAAAGAGTAGAAGAAAAGGACGGGGAGGGATATTACATGATATCTCTAGTTTTTTACTTTATGGGACATTTATTTCCTATGTTAAGCATGTTAGTAAATGTGTATTTATATGCTTACCAATTGCTGTTGTTCAGTCACTAAGTCATACCCAACTCTTTGAGGCCCCATGGACTGCTGCTGCTGCTGCTGCTAAGTCGCCTCAGTCATGTTCGATTCTGTGCGACCCCATAGACGGCAGCCCACCAGGCTCCCCTGTCCCTGGGATTCTCAAGGCAAGAACACTGGAGTAGGTTGCCATTTCCTTCTCCAATGCATGAAAATGAAAAGTGAAAGAGAAGTCGCTCAGTCGTGTCCAACTCTTAGTGGCCTCATGGACTGCAGCCCTCCAGGCTCCTCCGCCCATGGGATTTTCCAGGCAAGAGTACTGGAGTGGGTGCCATTGCCTTCTCTGCCCATGGACTGCAGGACACCTCAAATATTTAATGGCTCAATCAGCAAAGAATCTGCTGCAAAGCAGGCGACCCAGGTTCAATCCCTGGGTCAGGAAGATCCCCTGGAGAAGGAAATGGCAACCCACTCCAGCATTCTTGTCTGGAAAATCTCATGGACAGAACAGCCTGGTGGGCTACACAGTCCACGGAGTCACAAAAGAGTTGGACACAATTCAGGGACTAAACCAACCAAGCAATATTTACTAAGCATCCATTATGCTCCAACTACCCTAGGCATTTGAGCATACAGTAATAAACAAGACAAAGTCTTTGGTTTTGTGAACTTACTTTATGGTGCTGGAGACAGTAAACAAGTGAAAAAAACCACACAAATAATGTAAGTTTAGAAAATGATAATGTAAGTTCAGAAAGAACATAATGTCAAGGCTATTTCAGATAGAATGGATTAATGAAAGCTGAAATGAAATTGAATACAAAAGATAAATATTATATTCATACATACACCCTCAAATTCTGGTGATCACATTTAAGAACAAAGGTGAGCTACAAGAAGAAGCCATTGTCCAAAATGCTAAAAAAAAACCTGAAATTACATCTGCATTTTTGGGTTGCATATTCTGTAGTCTTTCCACTCAGTGTCTGCTTCCAGAAATACTCTGGGGCCATTAACTCTTACAAAATAATTTCATTGGAAACATCCCTGTCAAATTACAGAATATGCTTCTTTTATTATTCCCATCTCTCTCTCTCGTAAGTACTTACCGCCTTCAGTTCTGCTTCTTTCTTTATGTCATCAACATAGGAAAGCACAAAATCAATTTTCCTAATCCCATCTCTGAAGAAGATAGAATCTTTGCTTTGTTCATCTTTTTAAACTGCAGGAGACATGAATGGCACAGGTTTAAATTAAAGATTTTCAGATGGCAAAAAATGAAAAAAATTAAATTAAAATTTGGTCACCATCTAATTTCATTTTCTGAAAATGACAGATGAAGACAGAGTTTTCATCAAGGGAAGATCATGCTTATTTTAGAAAGTCACATTCATAAAGAAGTTACATATTAAACAATGAAGACTCAAGATGAAACTAAGCATATTGACTACATGCACATATAATAAAAATGCTACAATTATACCAAAATACAAAATGAATACATGTATACATTGATCCCAAAAGCATATTCAGAGAGACCTGTTACTTCATTAAGCAAAATACCAATTAGTCCAACAAATAATTCATGGTCACATACTACTTTAGGGGTATAATTAATTACAGACTAATTCATGAATTAGTACAAGAACACTGCAAGAATAAAAACATAATTAATGCTCATGCTATGTTTTCATAAAACTGCTACTTTTTAATTAACATTTTGAAGGGTTAAAATAAAATCAAGATGCAGCTAAAAATTAGAAAGCAAGTTAGCTTGCTAGCTGGCTTCAATTCAAATAAACTCGCATACAAATCTCCTTTTCAACATCAATTACTTAAGTGAGCCAAAATCAATCCATTGTTTAAATCTGTGTTATCAATTCTCTCAGTAAAATGGTCAAATTTGCAAGTTTACCCTTCACATGTATAGTTCATTAATTCCTCCCCTTTCAAAACTACAGAAACATCAGATCTTCAAAAAGAAGAGATTTTAAGTTTGACTGATTTGGTCCTCTTGGGAGTTTACATGTAATGTGTAATAGTTAATATTTGCAGCAGTCCACATATAATACCTAGAATGATGTGAAATAATACCTAGAATGATGTGAAATAATACCTAGAATGATGTGAAATAATACCTAGAATGATGTGAATAGATGACACAGTGCATATCAGTGATCTCTATAACCCTGCGATGCAAATTCATAATATAGACAACTTTCCAACTGCTTGAGCTAACTAGTGAATGGGGAACTGGGTTTTTAATTTTCATAACTGGTATTTATTTCAGTGTATGAGTTTCTTTTATCGTTTTCTATACTGAATTGATGCTGTTTTTCATTCAGGTCAGGCCAGGAAACCACCCATAAAAAGGACTGGATGTAGATCAGTTAAGTAAGAATAAGAAAAAAATCTCATTTGATCTGTGGTTTATGAACAGAATAACTAACTGTATTTTAGTTATATGAATGCATAACTGGTATGTCTCAGAAAGAACTAGCTTCCAATGCACAGGAGGAAATGAGTGAAAAAAGAATGAAGAAACAAAAAATACTCAAGGAGTGTAGAGATTACATAACAAGATTTAGTCATTTAAATGTTATGTCTGAGTTTTTTGCACCCCAAAGGATACAGTCATCTCTCTTTTCATAAAAGAAAGTTTAAAAAAATGAAAAATTCAAACTGTTACCATGTTATAGATCTTGATTATAAATCACCAAAAAAAGTGAACAAAATGAAAAATTATTTGAGCTCTTGTAAGTTGTCACAGGATTAGCATATTTTATGAAATTACCAAACTGGGGAAGGGAAAATAATACTAATTAGATGAAATACAATCAAAGCAAAAAATTAGAGGGAAAAATAATCTTTTTGCTCTAAGTCTGGGTCAGTCATATTTTGTCTGGTAGAGTTTTGTTTTTTTTTTTTTTAATGACATATATTGGTAAGAATTCATATTGTTTGAACAGCTAAATTTAGGTCCACAAAGAGAAGTTCTGGTGACAGAAGATGTGCGTATAGAAATCAACAAAAATCACACTCAGAGTTTTTTTCCATTAGGGAACAAACAAAGTAGCTAGACTATTTAATCCAATTATTTCCTGAATGTTCAGTTGAAATGTGCTGTGCTTAGTTGCTCAGCTGTGTCCAACTCTTTGCAACCCCACGGACTGTAGTCTGCCAGGCTCCTCTGTCCGTGAGCATATGTAATTCCCTTCTCTCAAAACCAAAGGCTACCTAGAAAAACCCACATTTCTATCATTATGTCATTCCCTAACTATAAACTGTAAAAAAAATTTTAAATACAGAGAAATCACTGGTAGCCCTGTAAACGCTATGAGGAGAATCCCATGGATGGAAGAGCCCGGTGGGCTGCAGTCCATGGGGTCGTGAAGAGTTGGACACGACTGAGCGGCTTCACTTTCACTTTTCACTTTCATGCATTGGAGAAGGAAATGGCAATCCGCTCCAGGGTTCTTGCCTGGAGAATCCCAGGGACGGGGGAGCCTGGTGGGCTGCCATCTATGGGGTTGCACAGAGTCGGAAACGACTGGAGCGACTTAGCAGCAGCAGCAGCAGATGTCCTTAGCACTGTTCACAGAAACTGGTTGAAGTCAACTGGGGCAGAAAAATATGATAATTTTGTTACAACTAACTGAAAACTATGAAAACATCTCATTCTTTTGTTTTGCAGAAAACATGACATTAAGATCATTTTTTTTTGCAGTGTGTGTGTATCTTTTTATTTATATTTGATTGTATTTGTATTTGTTCATGGAAATGCCTGTTTATATTGAGGCAAACATCTGTGTGGCTATTGAATGAGGTAGTTATTCTGAGGTTCATAAACTTGGATTCTTCATGGGAATTCATAAACTTCTGAACTATATTCAGATTCGCAGTGTGTAAGTACAAGTGCATGTATTTGTATGTTTGCAACTACATCTTTTTAAGGAAGAGGTTCCAAAGCTTAAATTAGACCCCAAAAAGATTATGAATCACCATTGTAAAACCTCAGTTGCCTGGGGAATAGGAACCAATGACAAAGTCCCTCAAATTAACAGCATTCATTACAACAAAAATGACTCAGGCTAGAAATGTAGCCATCCAAAGCACAGGCAGTCATCATTCCACACTGGTTACCAGAAGACGCCGCCTCAGGAACAAATTGTATCGCTTGGCAGACTGTGAAGCAATCAACAGAATGTTAATAAATCCTGCTCAGAATTAAAGATTTCCCCCAAAACAGACATGCAAACAGACAAACCCCAGTGTGATCGCTCATGTGAATATGCATGTGTAATACTTAAAATTTGGAAGGTGGGAGAAGACAGTAAGAAGAAAAGAAGAACAAAAATAGGGAAGGAGACAATACAGAATTTATGAAAGAAAAATAGGGTACTTTGAAGTAAATTTCCCTAAATCCTTTTACAGGAACTTTAAATAACATACATCTGTGGACCTGGATTATGAAAGAAAGGACAGAAAAAATAATGAAGGAAAACATGAGAATGGAAATGTCAAGTAAAATAGATGTAGTAGAAATTCTGTTATGTATGCCTATATACATCAGGCAAAGAAAGCAAAAATTATTACCGCTATTCTGGGACCATGTATGGTATGAAAAGCTCACCCAATAGTGTAAAATATTTCATTACTGAAAAAAATACTGAAATTACCATCACCATATAAGTGTGCGTGTAATTACTTTTTTTAGAGAGAGGTTCCAAGCTTTAATCAGATCTAAAAGATTAACAATCTTTCATTATAATTAAAATATTTCACTATCAGAATACTGGGAGGGGAGTCACTTAATTACTTAAATGCTGAGTTGTCTTCAATCTTCAGTTACCATTATTTTTAGAATACCAAAGCAATTCACTAAAAAGCATCTGGGATAAACAACCTATGGCACAAAAAGGCAAGTACTATATTTCACAGTAAAATGAAATTATAAATTATCTAATTAAATTATCAATAAAGAATTTCAGTTCTTGCCATGCAAAGTTTTGTTTAAACTGTTGTCTTTCTGGAATATGCTAGTGAGACCCAGCAACTGGTGACTAAGCTGAGAAAGTCTCAGCTCTGTAAACTGAAGAGCCTACTATGTATAGATGACTTAATACTGTCGTTACTTAAAAAAAAAAGACAAGATACATGATGGATGTTGGTCATTGTATAAAGCATATTATTTTGTGTTGGGCTGAAATATTTCAACTTAGCACTTTAATTTTCTTGGGATCTTTCATGAGATCCACAAGTTACTACTTTTCTCAGATGTTTTACCAGAAGTCATCACAAAATTGTTAAGAGAAATGAAACACTCATACTCTAAGACGCAATATAGGACCATATTATGACTTTTTCCATTAAAATTTTTAATAAAAAATAATATATATGATTATACTTTTTTACTCTGATTTTAAAATATATTAAAATTAAAACATTTCCATGGGCTCCAGAATGTATCTTGTGCCTCGCAGGCCTAAAGAATAAGTTGGCCCTGGAGTCATGGTTTAACTAGTACCACCACATTAAGAATGTTGAGAATGCACGGTATAAAAATTTACCTAAACGACTGATAAAAAGCCTTCTGTGATAAATACATCTAATATCAGGTTACTTTGCAGCCTTTCCAATACACGATATCCTCACAATATAAAAATCAGTGAGCTCAGTATCAACACAGTTGGTCCTGAAAAAGTACTAACTTAACATTTTAAATATATTAAATGAAGATCACCAAAGGACTTGATTACAAAACGATACAATTAACATTCCATAGACTAAAAATTTAGAATTAATAACTTTATTATATTTTTCCATCATCTGCCGAATATGTTCACTTTTCATTATAAAAAGTAACACTAACCCCTGGTGGCTCAGAGGTTAAAGCATCTGCTTGCAATGCGGGAGATCTGGGTTCAATCCCTGGGTTGGGAAGATCCCCTGGAGAAGTAAATGGCAGCCCACTCCAGTACTCTTGCCTGGAGAATCCCATGGTGGGAGGAGCCTGGTAGGCTACAGTCCACGGGGTCGCAAAGAGTCGGACACGACTGAGCGACAAGCTACTACTAACTACTAAAATCATTCCTATTTCCTTGCTACTTTGTAACCATTTGGTGTATTTACTTCTAGTTTTATCTAAGCAATGAATTTTTTAATATAATAAGTGGCTACATTTAATGCATACGTTTTTCTTGCCTTTTAATAATATTACCATGATATTAAAATTAGTTTTCATATTATTATAAACTTACCATAAGCGTAACTTGTCTGTATCTTTCCAATTCATTAAATTTAATCTAATTTATTTATAAAAAGATATGTTAGAGCCTCTTCTATATAAAAGAGTTGAAAACTTTTATTACTGGTGCTACACAGAAGTTGGCAATAGCATTTTTCTTTCATTACACATAACTTGAACAACTTAAGTCCTAACTTTTGAATTATAATGCCAGGTGCTTTAAATCTGTATATTTTTAAAATCCAAGATAGAGATAAGAGAGAGAGAGAGAGCAATGTCCAACTGGAAATAAAAATATATATATTTACATGAGGATCAAAAATATGAAGCATCTATGGGCAGATTTAACATATATGTATAATACTTACACATTAAAAATGAAAATATTGCTGATATATACTAAAACATATCAAAACAGAGATATATTTTATGTTCATGTATTGAAAAAGATCAATATCGTTAAGATGTAAATTCTCCTGAAATTAATCTATAGATTCTAAGCAATACCAATCAAAACACCAATAATTATTTTTAGACTTGTGAAGCTGATTGTAAAATTTATATGAAAAATATAGATTCTAGAGTAGCCAAACAATTTTGATAAAGAAGAATAAACTGGAAATAATCTGATTTTCATACTTTTACTAAAAAGTGAAAGCAGAGACATTACTTTGTCAACAAAGGTTCTTCTAGTCAAGGCTATGGTTTTTCTAGTAGTCATGTATGAATGTGAGAGCTGGACTATAAAGAAAGCTGAGCACCAAAGAGTTGATGCTTTTGAACTATGGTGTTGGAGAAGACTCTTGAGAGTCCCTTGGACTGCAAGGAGATCGAACCAGTCCATCCTAAAGGAGATCAGTCCTGGGTGTTCACTGGAAGGACTAATGTTGAAGCTGAAGCTCCAATACTTTGGCCCCCTGGTGCGAAGAGCTGACTCATTTGAAGTGAGCCTGACTGCCCTCAAAGATTGAGGGCAGGAGGAGAAGGGGACAACAGAGGATGAGATGGTTGGATGGCTTCACCGACTCAATGGACATGGGTTTAGGTAAACTCAGGGAGTTGGTAATAGACAGGAGTCCTGGTGTGCTGCAGTTCATGGTGTTGCAAAGAGTTGGACATGAATGAATGACTGAAGTGAACTGAACTGAACTGAACTGAGAGTAATCAAGACAGTGTAATATTGTCAGAAGAACAGACATATGATGGGGCAAAGCAGAGTTTAGAAATAAACTTACACCTACATGGTCAGTTTACACAAAGGTTCTATGAGGAAATGATAGCATGTGCTACATATGCATAGTAAAAAGCAAATAAATTTAATTCTCACCACAAATCATCTACAAGAGTTAACTCAAATGAATCCCAAACCAAAGGTAAGAGTTAAAAGTATAAAACTGTAGAAAATCTGAGTAAATCGCCTCTACTTTGATACAGAAAAATATTTCTTACAGCACAAAAAGCACAGTTCATTAAAAAAAAAGAATTAGAATCTGAACTTTGAAACTTTGAAAAATTGTTTTTTAAAAAAACAGTGTTAAGGTAAAAGAAAAAAAAAGGAAAGTCACAGATTGGGAGATGTTTGGAATACACAAAACTGACAAAGGTCTTGCCTTCAAACTTTTTAAAAGTCAGTAAAAGATAATCCAATTTCTAAAATACAGTAAAGATTTGAACATATAGTTAAAAGAAGATGTATGAATGGTCAATAAGCCCATGAAAAGATGTGTAACATTATCATTCATCAGGGAAATGAGAACTGAAACCATGAGATATCATTCACTCAAGCACTAAAATTAAAAAGCTGACAATATCAAGTGCTAGGGAGCACGGAGAGGAACTAGAATTCTCATGTATTACTGGTGGGAATGAAAAATACAAAACCCCTTTTAAAAACATTTTTGCAATTTCATATAAAGTTACACATACTCTTTCCATATGACCCAGAAAATTTCTTCTAGGAAATTAACACAAAGAAATGAAAATATATGTCTACACAAACACCTCTTACATTAATATTCCTAACAGTTTTATTTATAAAGCTGAAAACAATTCAAATATCCATCCAACAGGTGAATGGATAAACGAATTCTGGTATATCCATACAATAGAATACTACTTAGCAATAAAACAAAATAAACCAAAAAATTATGGAGCTATTCAACAAGATTCAATTTATCAGTATCACATGGAATTCTGGGTGAGTTTCAGCAACACTGTGCTGAATAAAAAGTCCAGGACCCAGACATAAAATATAGTATATACAGTATGATTCTGCTGACATATCACTTTAGAAAACAAATTTTTTTAAAAATCAGAGCTTGCCTAGGGCAGGGGTAAAACAGGAAAAAAAGGAAGCTCTTTTCCTGAGGTAATGGAAATTTATACCTTAACTGCTGTGATTTGTTAAAATTTGTCAAACTGTACACCTAAAATGCATTTTATTGTATGTAATGTATAAGCAATAGTGATGATAATTTTTAACTTCAACAACTAGAAGAATAGATTGTGTGTAGTTGAGATATGAAAGATTTCAATTGAGCAGCTTCTTGTCTGGGAAAAAATTACATTTTAGACACATAAATTTTGGAATGTCTTTAGACATTCAAATGCATATGGTAGAGAAAGACTTGGATATTTTAGCCTGAAGGTCAGGTGGAGATGTCTACACTTGAAACTTCAAATTGAGGGTGGCAACATATCAATGGTAATTAAAACCATGAAACTGAATAAGATCCTCAGGAGACAGAATTAAATGTCTTGAGTCCTAGAACAATCCTAAGTAGATACATGGACCAATTATAAATACTAAACTATATTCATGCTAATTGCTTCTGGTTCATTTGTTCAAATGTACATTCTGGATGGTTTGCACCTATGCCATACATGATATAAAATATTTGAACAATTGTCCCTGAGGTGAGTAAAATCTATACCCTCTTAAAACCATTAACAGCATGTCGGTTGTTATTAAGGCATGCCTCTAGTGTGCTTTCTAATACCCATTTCTCCTCCTTTAAACTCTAATAGCTTTTCAAATTATTCCCCTTAAACACAAATGCACTTAGAGTGAATGCACTCTAAGACAGGTTCTTTTAGGTATAATCTTCATTTTTCTGTATTTCATTTAATGGTTTTGGCATCCTTCTAACCTAGCTATTCAGCAAGCCATTTAGGTACTGATGACTTCCGGGTGGCTCAGAGGGCTTCCCTGGTGGCTCAGACAGTAAAGCATCTGCCTGCAATGCAGGAGGCCTGGGTTCAATCCCTGGGTCGGGAGGATCCCCTGGAGAAGGGACTGCCCATTCCAGTATTCTTGCCTGAAGAATTGTATGAATAGAGGCTACAGGTCATGGGGTTGCTGAGTTGGACGCAACTGAGCGAGTAACACTTTCAACAACACTTAGGTACTCAATCAAATCCACTGTTGATTGCCTTGTGCTGTGCTTAGAGGCTCACCATGTCTGACTCTTTGTGACCCCATGGACCGTGACCCACCAGGCCATGGGGACTCTCCAGGCAAGAATACTGGAGTGGGTTGCCATGCCCTCTTCCAACAAGTCTTCTACTTTAACCTTAAAATAAAAGGTTAAATTGTGTGAATTCTTCCGAAGTTATAGAATCATTAGTTGGTAAGTTATAGCATAATAATGGTTGGATTACATTTTTTTCCCCCAAAGGGGAAATACATCCGACGGTATCCAGCTAATATCTTTGGCTTGTCTCAGCAGATCTCTTTTCTATCCTTCACTACCCTGCTTTGTTTTTCCTTGGGAAGGTGACTAGATGTAGATATCAAAGAGTTCCTCATCTCTGGCTTTCTGCAGATGACTGGAAGGGAGGGAGAGAGAGTATAAATTTCTTCCTTTCTGAGGCTGGATTCAGGAGAGCTCTAACCCTCCCTCCATTGAGGTTCACTGACTGTCTCCTGGGTTCTAACAATTGTCCCCTCTCAATTTCCCTCATAGGGAAGGGGGTGATAATAAATATGTAAACAGTTTCCCCAAAATAATCAAGGAAAAAAAAAAGAAAACCTAACAGCTTAACAGGAAAATAGACAAGGTATATAAACAGAATGATCCAGCAAAATAAATGAAAATGACTATAAATGTAGAAAAAGATAAATGTCTCACTCATATTGAGAGGTATGAAAGTTTAAATTAGCCTATGATACAGTAGTAAATGAAAAAGCTCCACTATCTATACCTAACAGACAGGCAAACATCTAAACACACTAAACACTGTTAGCAAGGCTTTCGAGAACGCGAACACTTGTTTGTTTCTTAGAAATGCAAAACAGAGGGAAATTTGGTAATATATGGTAAAATTACATATGCCTTTATTTTTGATGGTTAAATAGTATTTAGAAAGATACACTTGGCCAAAATATTATAAGCCTGATTCCCAAGGGTTAAAGACTGAAAAAAAGAAAAGATTTCCAAAACTAAAAATAACCCAAAGGTCCATCAGTAAAAGACTGGATGAAGACATTCTCCTAAACCCACACAATTGAATACTATGTCACATACTAGCAAATGAAAGTGAAATCAATATGCAATACAGAGGGAACTCCAGGATGTTTTTAAGTGAAAACCAAGGAACAGATCAACATATAGAGTATGCTATCTTTAGTGTAAGAAGCAGGAGAAATGTAAATACACATATATATTTAGATATGGACACACAGAAAAGTAAAGGATGCACTGAAAGGACAAACTAAATAAAAATGCTTACTACAGAAGCCGTAAGAGGAAGAAAGAAAGAAGAAATTTTCTTTGACATGCTTTGATTCATTGTTTCAAATGGAGATGGATTTACCTTCAAATAATGAAGTCAAAGTTTCAGTGCCTCTTACATCAGTCCCTTCAAGCATTTAGGAAGAAATTCTAGCAGTGTGTTCGTTCTCACAGTCAAACATTTTGTGAAGATTTCAAAGTAAATTATTGTCCTATTATTCTTCTTAAAAAGCGACACCAAAATAGCATAAGCTTTAGGCTCCACTTAACATTATTTGACCTATGGTTTTCAACTTGGGAATCAGGTTAAGTGTTTAACATGGTCAAAAAATAAACATAAATTAAAATAAATTAAAAATTAAAAAAATATAAAATCTCTAGTATTTTACTTTGATCTACCACACAGCCTTCATTCTGGAACATAAAGATCAGTATGCTGGTGAAAAGGAAAACATTTGTATCAAAATTGTCAGTAAGAAAATAACTCTGTTTCCCCATCTTCCCAAATGGTATCTCTTAGTTACCACGCAACTAATATAAAATTTTGAATGCCTTTATTTACCTCTTAATTGACATTCAAATTTGCTAAATAAATTGTATTTTTTATGATTATTTTTAGGTGCGTACCTACAGGTAAGACGAGAGATGTATGGAGAAAGAATACTAAATTAGACCTTGGAAACCTGAGTTCTAATCTAGTCCAGGTTATGCCCCCTTAATTTTAGTCAAATCATTAAATGCCTCACACTCTTCATTTTCTCATCTCTAAAACTGAGAAAGTAAAATGCAAGCAAAGTGCTATGCTTTGTGCACCATTCTAACTAATGTGCCTGATGACAACTTTTTCCCCATAAGCAATGGACTGTTTGCAAATAAAGTATCAAATATCATGTATAAGAACTTGAAAAATAACTGTGAACTAAGTAAGAGTCATAACTGCTGATTATACAAAGATAACCATCATGTCCATGCAAGAAAAATGTGCTACTGATGGCTGCTTACCCGTGGTTCTTGACTGATGAGAAAACTGGACTCGCTGCTTCCCAGGTCCTAATAGCACCATGGAGAAGACACAGCACTGTTAATAATAAGGCAATGGAGAGCATACAACTGTCAACAACAAAAACTCTAGATTCTCTATGCAAAATCTAAATCTACAACTCAGGTGAGCTATGAAACATTTGAAATTGGATGCAAAATTCTGTGTGCACATGGGGTTTCCCAGGTGGTGCTAATGGTAAAGAACCCACCTGACAATGCAGGATACATAAGAGATGTGGGCTCAGTTCCTGGGTTGGGAAGCTCCCCTGGAGGAGGGCATGGCAGCCCACTCCAGTGTTCTTGCCTGGAGAATCCCAGGACAGGGGAGCCTGGCGGGCTGCTGTCTGTGGGATTGCAGAGAGTCAGACACGACTGAAGCAGCAGCAGCAGCAGAGCAACTAAGCACAGCACAGATATAACTTTTCTTTTAATTCTGGTTTTATTTAGGTTTTCATTTTCTTAGTTGAAACTGAAAGCTTGTAAATTTTATTTATCTTTTCAAATATCAGCTCTTAATTTCATTGATCTTTTCTATTGTCTTTTTAGTCTCTATGTCATTTATTTCTGCTCTGATCTTTACCTACTTTTATGAAGAGTTTTTATCATAAATGGATGTTGAATTTTGTCAAATGGTTTTCGGTATCATGTTCTCTTTATCTTTGATGTGATCATATGATTTTTGTCTTTCATTTTGCCACTGTGATGTTATGCTGACTGATTTGCATGTATTGAACCATCCTTGCATCCCTGGAATAAATTTTCACTTGACCATGGCATATGATACTTTTAATGCATTTTTGAATTCTTCTTGCTAATATTTTGTTAAGGATATTTGTATATGTGTTCAAGAGGTATATTAGCCTGTAATTTTCTTTTTTGTGGTGTCCTTGTCTGGTTTTTGTATCAGTTCTGGCCTCATAAAATGAATTTGGAAGTGTTTCCTTTTCCTCAATATTTTGGAAGAGCTTGAGAATGATAGATACTAAATTTTCTTTGAATGCTTGGTAGAGTTCTCCAGTGAAGCCATCTGGTCCTGGAATTTTGTTTGTTGAGAAGTTTTTGATTAATTATTAAGTTATATATCACCATAAGAAAGGCTATATATGACACGCCCACAGCAAACATCATGCTCAAAAGAAAAGCTTTCACCTTTTTCTGTAAGATCAGGAATAATAATATGATGCCCATTCTTGACACTTTTAGTTAACATAATATTGCAAGTCCTAGCCTGATCAATTAAGCAAGAAGAATAAATAAAAGTCCTACTATATTTAAAAGGAAAAGTAAAACTGTCATTATTTATATTAACTCATGCTGATGGCATGAATTAATATAACCAAAAATCTGAAGACTGCCCCCCAAAACTGTTAGAATTCATTATTAAATTTAGTAAACCTGTAGGGTATAAAAATACACAAAAATCAGTTGCACTTCCATACACACTAGTAAAGAGTTATCATAAAGAGAAATTAAGAAAACAATCCCATTTACAATTGCATCAAAAGAACAAAATACTTAAGAATAAATTTAACCAAGGAAGCGAAAGACCCCAGAATACATTGCTGAAAGACACGGAAGACACACGTAAGTAGAAAGCTGTCTGTGCTCATGGATTGGAAGCTTACTATTGTTAAAGTGTCCATATCACACAAAGCAATCTAAGATTAATTCAATCAACCATAATTCCAATGGCATTTTTCACAGAACTGAATAAACAATCCTAAAATGTGCCTAAACCCACAAAAGACCCTGAATAACCCAACCAATCTTAAGAAAGAAGAACAAATTTGGAGGCATCATACCTTATGATTTCCAACTATATTATAAATATATAGCAATCAAAACATAATAGTATTGATATAAACACAGAAACATAGATGAACAGAACAGAGAGCCCCAAAATAAACCTATTATAAATGGTCAATTAATTTAAAACAAAGGAGCCAACATAATACAATGGAGAAAGGACAGTGTCTTCTTCAATAAGAGGTGTTAGGGACACTGGATAGTCACATGCAAAATAATGCAACTAGACCACTATCTCACACCATAAGAAAAATTAATTTAAAATGCATTAAAGAATTGAGTGTAAGATCTTAAATCATAAAACCCAGGAAAAAAATATAGGTGGTAAGTTCCTTGACATCAGTCTCAGAGATAATTTTTGCATCTGACTCTAAAACCAAATGCTCAGAGGTTAAAGCATCTGCCTCCAATGCGGAGACCCGGGTCCGATCCCTGGGTAGGGAAAATCCCCTGGAGAAGGAAATGGTAACCCATTTCAGTATTCTTGCCTGGAGAATACCATGGACGGAGACGCCTGGTAGGCTGCAGTCCACGGGGTCGCAAAGAGTCGGACACGACTGAGCGACTTCACTCACTCACTCACTCACTAAAACCAAATGCAGTAAAAACAAAAATAAACCAGTGGGATTACACCAAACTAAAAAGTTTCTGCATAGCAAAGGAAATCATTAACAAAGTGAGAAGGCAACCTACCAAATGAGAGAAAATATTTGCAAATCATACACCTGATAAAAGGTCAACACCAAAATATATATACATATATATATATAAAGCCCATACAACTCAGTAGCAAAAAGCCAAACAATCCTATTGAAAAAATGGGCAGAGGATCTGAATAAACATTTTCCCAAAGAAATACAGATGGCCAACAGGCACATGAAAAGATGTTCAACATCACTAATCATCAGAGAAGTGCAAATCAAAATCACTGTGAGATATCACCTCACTCTTGTAAGAATGGCTACTATCAAAAAGACAAGGAATAACAGTGTTGGCGAGAATATGGAGAAAAGGGAATCCTTACGCACTGCTGATGGGAATATAAATTGGTACAGATACTATGGGAAACAGTATGGAGATTCTTCAAAATTAAAAACAGGGCTACCACTGGGGGCAATCTCACTTTTGGTTATTTATCCAACGAATAAGAAAATACTAATTTGAAAAGATACATGAACCTCTAAGTTCACTGCAACATTATTTACCATAGCCAATATATGCAAACTACCTGAAGTACCTATGAATGGATAAGTTAATAAATAATATGGACACACACACACAATGGAATATTTCTTAGCCATAAGAAAAAAATAAAATTTTGCCAATTGCTACATCAATGGAACTTGAAGGTATTTTGCTAAGTGAAATAAATCAGACAGAGAAAGACAAATACTGTATGATTTCACTTACATAAGGAGTTTAGAAAATAAAATAAACAAACAAAATAGAACACAGCTTACAGACACATAGAACAGATAGGTGGTTGCCAGAAAAGAGGTGGTTAGAGACAAGCAAAAGGTTGAAAGGTGTCAGGAGGTATAAATAGTCACTTACAAATAAGTCATGGGGATATAATACATGATACAGTGACTGCAGTCAATGGTACTGTATTGCACATTTGGTAAAAGAAAATAAATCTTAAATGCTATCATCACAAGAAAAATATCTGTGACTCTGTATGATGACGGATGGTAATTAGACTTATTGTGATGACATTTAGCAGTATGAACAATTATGAATCATTATGTTGCACACCAGAAGTTAATATCAGATTATATGTCAATTATACCTCAGTAAAAAGGCACTAATCAGATACTGCTAACTCTAACAAAAGCAATCAAATATTATTCCTTGCATTATAGTCAAGCAGAGTGTTAAGCTAAATACTATTATCTTGCATATCAAGTTTCAGCATATCTGAGTTTACATCACAGAAAGCCTCAAAACAAATCCAAACTTATGTTTTCTCTCCTATAACACCCAGAAAGATTCAATATTAATGTTACGTGAAACATGGAATTTGCTTTACTTAAAAATTAATAGGTTGGAGGACAAAACATGAAGAATGTAGTATGAGTAAATAACCAAAGTACAAAGACCCAAGTATTCATACGAAATACATATCTAACTTTGCCTCAATTTTTGTTCTTACTTATAAGAAGCTAACACATTTATTTAACTTACCTCATTTGCTTTGGAATAATGGTCTTCTACTGAATTTTCTGTCTAAATTAAACAACAAAAAAGTTATGTTAAAATGGCCAACTGATCACAATATGTTAAAACTCTGAATAGGGAGAATTCAAAATTTAAAAGATCATATTATCTATGAACAGAAACAATTTTAATTCTTCCTTTCCAATTTGGATGTCTTTTATTCCTTTTCCTGCCTAACTGGCGTGGCTAGAACTTTTAGTACTATGCTGAATAGAAGTGACAGAAGTGAATATCCTTGGCTGACCAATAAAGTTAACTCATAAACAAAAGCTCCTTGAAGCTCTTAGTAAGTATTAAAAGTATAAAGGGGTTCTGAGATTTAAAAAAAGTTGACAAATGCCGTCTTAGCTATAAATTCAGTAGAAATGCATGCACTCTGGGAATGGTCCAAGAACGTTCATAACAGTATTATTAGTAATAACCAGAAAACCAAGGTTTCCCACGTGGCTCAGTGGTTAAAAAAAAAAAAAAACACCTGCCAATGTAGGACACACAGGAGATGTGTGTTCGACTTTGGGGCTGGAAAGATATCCTGGAGAAGGAAAAGGCAACCCACTCCAGTATTCTTGCCTGCATAAAATTCCATGGACAGAGGAGCCAAGTGGGCTACATTCCATGGGGTTGCAAAGAGTTGGGCATGACTGAACATACAACACTCAGAAAACCAGCATCACCCCAAATATCCAAAAACAATAAAGTGGATCAATATAATGTATTGATTGCATGGTATTTAGCCATAAATACCATAAGATATTTATTAAGATATTAAGATATTATGGCTAAATACCATGTATGGTATTTAGCCATAAAATTGAATTAGTTTTAATTATATGCAAAACATAAATCTCCCAGAAATAGTTCAGCAAAAAGGCAGAAAAATTAGCATTATTTCAATTACATAAAGTTTAACTATGCGAAACCAAAGTATGTTACTTACGGATGAATACTTAAGGGTAGGTAAAAATTGGGATACAATTAACACAATTACTCGCCAAAAAACACTCCAGTTCCCTAAGCTCAGATTGCTGTCCGGTATTACAAACCACACACCAAACATTTAGGCCCTCTTTGCACTGACCTGTGACAACCTGGGCTCAGGAAATTGACATATGCTACTACTCTGGCTACTGCTAATGCTGGGAATAGCAAACTGTTCTTTGTCTCCCATTCAGGTGTCTCATAATCTTCTACCAGTAACCATAAAATTGTAACAGACTACTTTGTCAACTTTCAAATGCAGTCACGTGTCAGACTTTTCACAGTTCTTGTCATTGATTGCCAGTACAATGATAATGATGGTGGTGATAATCGCTAATGTGCATCCATTCTCTATTGTTACACTTACAGTACAGCAGAGGAGACAGAAAAGAAATGCAAGAAAGGCAAAAGGGCTGTCTGAGGAGGCCTTACAGATAGCTGAGAAAAGAAGAGAAAAAAAGGCAAAGGAGAAAAGGAAAGATATACCCATTTGAATGCAGAGTTCCAAAGATACAAGAAGAAATAAGAAAGCCTTTCTCACTGATCAATGCAAAGAAATAGATGAAAACAATAGAATGGGAAAGACTAGAGATCTCTTCAAGAAAATTAGAGATACAAAGGGAACATTTCATGCAAAGGGGGTAAAATAAAGGACAGAAATGGTAGGGACCTAACAGAAACAGAAGATATTAAGAGGAGGTGACAAGAATATACAGAAGAACTATACAAAAAAGATCCTCATGACCCAGATAACCATGATGGTGTGATCACTCACCTACAGCCACACATTCTGGAATGTGAAGTCAAGTGGGCCTCAGAAAGCATCACTACGAACAATGCTAGTGGAAGTGATGGAATTCCAGTTGAGCTCTTTCAAATCCTGAAAGATGCTGTGAAAGTGCTTCACTCAATATGCCAGCAAATTGGGAAAACTCCACAGTGGCCACAGGACTGTAAAAGGTCAGCTTTCATTCCAATCCCAAATGAAGGCAATGCCAAAGAATATTCAAAGTACTGCACAATTGCACTCATCTCACATGCTAGCCAAGTAACGCTCAAAATTCTTCAAATCAGACTTCAATAGTTTGTGAACCATGAACTTCAAGATGTCCAAGCTGGATTTAGAAAAAGCAGAGAAACCAGAGATCATATTGCCAATATCCGCTAGATCATGGAAAAAGCGAGAGCTCTAGAAAAACACCTACTTCTGCTTTACTGACTACCTGAAAGCCTTTGACTATCTTAAAGAGATGAGAATACAAGACCACCTTCCTGCCTCCTAAGAAATCTGTACGCAGGTCAAGGCGCAATTGTTAGAACTGGATATGGGACAACAGATTGACTCCAAATCGGGAAAGCAGTACGTCAAGGTATACTGTCACCCTGTTTATTTAACTTGTATGCAGAGTACATCATGCTATATGCCAGGCTTGATGAAGCACAAGCTGGAATCAAGATTGCTGGGAGATATATCAATAACCTCAGATATGCAGATGACACCACCCTTATGGCAGAAAGTAAAGAAGAACTAAAGAGCCTCTTGATGAAACTGAAAGAGGAGAGTGAAAAAGTTGGCTTAAAACTCAATATTCAGAAAACTAAGATCGTGGCTTTGAGTCCCATCACTTCTAGGCAAATAGATGGGGAAACAATGGAAACAGTGAGAGACTTTATTTTGGGGGCTCCAAAATCACTGCAGATGGTGACCACATCCATGAAATTAAAAGACTCTGGCTCCTTGGAAGAAAAGCTATGACCAATCTAGACAACATATTAAAAGCAGAGGCATTACTTTGCCAGCAAAGGTCCATCCAGTCAAAGCTATAGTTTTCTAGTGGTTATGTATGGATGTGAGAGTTGGACTATAAAGAAAGCCGAGTGCTGAAGAGTTGATGCTTTTGAACTGCGGTGTTTGAGAAGATTCTTGAGAATCCCTTGGACTGCAAGGAGTCAAAAGAGTGAATCCTAAAGGAAGTCAGTCCTGAATATTCACTGGAAGGGCTGATGCTGGGAAAGACTGAAGACAAGAAGAGAAGTGGAAGACAGAGGATGAGATGGTTGGATGGCATCACCAACTTGATGGACATGCGTTTGAGCAAGCTCCAGGAGTTGGTGATGGACAGGGAGGCCTGGCATGCTGCAGTCCATGGGATCTCAAAGAATTAGACATGACTTAGTGACTGAAATGAGAGGAGACAGACCCAAAACTGTGATAAATGCTATACAAGAGATGAAAAGAGCAAACAGAGAAAGTAAGAAAAACAAGGAGGGATGCGGTTTAGACATACAGAACTCAGAAAATCTCTCTGAGGGGGTAATAATTATACTGAGATGTGAAAGTTGAGAGGATACAAGAAACATGAGAACACCCAAAGGCTGCAAGACAGGAACAGTTTTTTAGGTGTTGAAAGAAACAAAGGCCAAGCTAAAGATGAGTAGGTAAATGGCAGACAGGTATAAGAAGGTGTTAGAAAGGCAAAGAGTGGGATTTGTGGGAGGACCTTGTAGGACTAGATTTCTTCTTTGGTGAAATAATAAGCCATGAAAAAGTATTTGAATAGTATTTACATTTAAATTTTATGAAAAGCACTAGTTACTTACTGGAGGATGTGTTAAAAGATAGTGAGAACTGAGAAAAGAAATAAATCATGAGAGGTTGCTGCAATAAATCACAAGAGATGGTGGGGGTCTAGCCCGCAGTTGGAAACACTGCAAATGAAGGCACCTAAGTGGACTGTAGATATCTCAGTAAAAATGGAAAACAAACTGCTATCAAACTGCAGCTGTGCAGGTGGAGAGACAAAGAAGATGAAGGATTACTAGACTTGAGCAATTTGTGAATCCATTTACTGAAATGGGAAAGATTATTAATGGTAGGCAATTAATACAGCAGATGCTGCTGGCTCCCCACAAATATCCTTTCTCTTCCTTTTTCTTTACTAACAAAATACTAATTATATGGTGCAGCAATGAGCTCTCACAAAAAAAGAACAAAAAACACATTTCCTAGCCTTCCTTGCAATCTAAGAACACAGCATAAACTCAAAGCTGTGTGCTGCGCCATGCTAAGTCCCTTCAGTCGCATTCAACTCTTTGTGACCCCGTGGACCATAGCCCACCAGGCTCCTCTGTCCATGGGATTGTCCAGGCAAGAACACTGGAGTGGACTGCTTTGCCCTTCTCCAGGGGATCTTCCCGACCCAGGGACTGAACACGCATCGCTTACTTCTTCAGTGGCAGGCAAGTTCTTTACCACTAGTGCCACCTGGGACGTCTAAATTCAAAGCTACCAAATATCGTATAAATGGCTTTAATGTCTATACTATATGCTAAGATGTGCATAAGCATTAAATGAAAATGCATGTAAATTGCTTCATGCAGCCAGTCGCTGGCACAGAGATCATGAATGTTATTCTTGTTGATATTGTTATTATTATTAGGATATATTCTAAACTTTTATTAATTTTCAAAACTATTTCAAAGTCTTTGGATAAGTTGTAGAGTGTCAGAATAAAGATAAAAGAATATATTTTGTATTCAGATCTTTTTGTTGCAGGATCTATTAAATAGTTAATGGCTAGTGTAAGCAAAGTACAAAACTAACACGCTGTAGATACAGCCATATCATTTAACTTTTCTGAGTACAGGTTTTCTCGCCTAAAAGATTTAAAATATAAGTAAAAATTATTTGACATATGTAAATGTCACACAGTATCATTATCAAAGAGTTTTACTCATGAATACTGTCTAGATGTACAGCTAGAAATTCCACAATGTCTTGACTACCTCTCATTGGACTCCCCCCCCAAAAAAGAAACCAATCTAACAAACTCTTAGAATAAGTAGATAAAGAATAGAAGTCTAAGAAATAAGAAAATACATGCCTTGTCTCTCAATGTATTGTACTTGAACACTGGCGTAGGGAGGCTTTTATTTTCTTGAGGACAAAAACAGTCACTCTTATGCACAGAATTAAACACAGTTCCAAGCACAGAGAAAAAAATGTACACCTTAAGCTTGAGTTATAGATTATTTTATAATTCCATATTTTAGAAAAGAAAGTAGAAAAACTGGAAGCACTAACCTTTACTTCCTCTAATTATTTTTGCTGTACTTAACATAAAACAAATAGTTTAAGAAATATTTTCAAACTGTTATCAGAACTGGATGCAAAGTGTTTATTTCAGAATGTGGAAGTGAAGTGAAGTGAACGTCGCTCAGTCGTGTGTGACTTCTGCGATCCCATGGACTATATACAGTCCATGGAATTCTCTAGGCCAGGATACTGGAGTGGGTAGCCTTTCGCTTCTCCAAGGATCGAAGCCAGGTCTCCCACACTGCAGGCGGATTCTTTACCAGCTGACGATATAGTTCCTTCAGATTATCTCCAATCTGTAATAGTTCTCTCATGCTTTTGCCTTTCAATTTGCTGATTCCTCACCTTGGATCTAATAACGGTGTCTTTTTTTAGCTAATTTTTGCTAATTTTTCCACTTTACAACAGTTTCGACATCTTCCTTTCAAGCCTCACCAGAAACCTCCTCATCTGGCCCCTGGTTGGCCTCCTCCTTGCTCCCATAGCACCATGCCCTTAGCTCTTTGGGAACTGTAGCCCCATTCTGGACTTCCCTGGTAGCTCAGCTGGTAAAGAATCTGCCTCCAAAGCAGGAGACCCAATTCAGTTCCTGGGTTGGGAGGATCCCCTGGAGAAGGGATAGGCTACCCACTCCAGTATTCTTGGCTTCCCTGGTGGCTCAGATGGTAAAGAATCCGCCTGCAGTGCAGAAGACCTGGGTTTGATCACTGGGTCAGGAAGATCCCCTGGAGGAGGGCATGGCAGTCCACTCCAGTATTCTTGCCTGGAGAATCCCCATGGACCGAGAAGCGTGGCGGACTAAAATCCACAGGGTCGCAAAGAGTCGGACACAAATGAGAGACTAAGCACAGCACAACCCTCTTCTCAGTCAGTTCAGTTCAGTCGCTCAGTCGTGTCTGACTCTTGGTCACTCCATGAACCGCAGCACGCCAGGCCTCCCTGTCCATCACCAACTCCCGGAGTTCACTCAGACTCATGTCCATAGCGCTGGTGATGCCATCCAGCCATCTCATCCTCTGTCGTCCCCTTCTCCTCAGCCCCCCATCCCTCCCAGCATCAGAGTAAGAGATGTAAGCCCTGTTCTACCACCCTCTGCTGCTGCTGCTGCTGCTAAGGCGCTTCAGTCGTGTCTGACTCTGGGCGACCCCATAGACGGCAGCCCACCAGGCTCCCCCATCCTTGGGATTTTTCAGGCAAGAATACTGAAGTGGCTTGCCATTTCCTTCTCCAATGCTTGGAAGTGAAAAGTGAAAGTGAAGTTGTTGACTGTGTCCGACTCTTAGCGACCCCACGGACTGCAGCCCACCACCCTCTATAAGATTGCAAACTCCCTGAGAACCAGGTGGAGTGTACTTTGTAAACAGCATCCCTTTCAGAAAAGCAGAAACATTAAAGAAGACAGATGTATTTCCTCACACACCATGCTCCCTCTCTCACATAGCACTCACCTACTTGCGCGCTCTCACACACACACAATCAGATGTTCGCACATGTCAGAGACCCAGATACACTTTCACACCCACAGAATAGAAAGTTGAAGAAACTGCATAATCTACAAACCTCTGTCAACACAGAGGCGTATCTGAAGAGGCAGGATTTGAGGCCAACAAATGGATCCACGTCTCGCTATTCCTGAAACTTCCTCTCAAGTCAACAGAATTGATTAGGCCACTTTTGCGGCCTAGAAACCAGAACTATGAAAGGTTCAGTATAGATCACTATCTTTCTCTCTCTCTCTCTCCGTTCTCTCTAGTTGCTAAGTCATGTCCCACTCTTGCGACCCCATGTACTGTAGCCTACCAGGCTCCTCTGTCCATGGGATTTTCCAAGCAACAATACTGGAGTGGGTTGCCACCTGCTTCTCCAGGGGATCTTCCCAACCCAGGAATCGAACCCAGGTCTCCTGCATTGCAGGTACATTCTTCACTGACTGAGCTATGAGGGAAGCCCTATTGATCACTATGGAGAATCATAAAATATGAGTCAAAATTTATGCCAGCCCAAAGACAGCTTTGAGTTTTCACTGAAAGCACATTACTAATAGACACTCAGTGAACCCAGAACCCAAAAATAGCCCTTGGATTTACCAAATGGTCTTCTCAGTTTACATTTCTTCCAGGAGTATAAAATAACATAAACATAAATACAGCCACAGACGGAAAAAAAAGACGAATATTTCAAATCAGAACTTGCTAAAAATGTCGATCAGTCAATAAGTCAATTTCAGCAACATTGACATTTTACTAGCAGCATTTCTTTACATAACAATTTAATGTTCTATTACACATTGCCCTTATAATTTCACATTAAAAGTATTATATTGTGGGAAAACAGTTAATTGGAAATCACTGATTGTTTCTATGTTCAACTGTAAAGAAAATAAACAGAAAATATAACAAATCCTAGAAAAATCTATTATGTCTGAAAGGCACAGTGTAAATATTCTCTCCAAGGAGAAATTTTATCACATGTAGATCAATTGTTTAACTTTCTCTTCAAAGATGATTTAGAAAATATGTAATACACAGATTCAGGCTTACCTATATTGGGGAATTTACTCTAAGAAATCCATTTTATATTAAAACACAAGAATAAAAGTAGCTCTTAAAAATTCATGCTGTGGGGACTTCCCTGGTGGTAGTTGTATTCCCCTCTGTATTTAATTATTTTTGTTTAAAAAGGGAGGAGTTGCTTCAAGTGATACCATCAATAAAATGGAAAGAGAACCCACAAATGGAAGAAAATATTTGCAAGCCATATACACTGAATATATAAAGACTTCTTATACCACAATAAGTAAAAGGCAACTAACTAATTTTTTTAAAACAGGCAAAGGATTTGAATAGACATTTTTTCCAATGAAGATACATGAATAGTTAATAAGCACTGAAACAGAAACTCAACACTTTTGGTCACTGAGAAAATGCAAATCCAAATCACATTGAGACAGCACTTCACACCCACTAGGGTTGCTATAAATAAAAAAGACAGACAATCACACATGTTAG
Organism: Nanger dama; assembly: GCA_917880005.1. Classification (NCBI taxonomy): domain Eukaryota; kingdom Metazoa; phylum Chordata; class Mammalia; order Artiodactyla; family Bovidae; genus Nanger; species Nanger dama. The sequence goes on along the minus strand of CAKJTW010000058.1, from coordinate 584,252 downwards.
TGAAGACGTGGAGTAATTGGGGTCACTATATACTACTTGTGAAAATACGAAAATGAGGCAGAAAACAGTTCAGCAATTTCTCAAAATGCTCAATATACAGTCACCATATTATTCAGTAATTCCAATACTAGGTGTATACCCAAGAAAAATACAAACGTATTTTCATACAAAATCTTGCAATAAATGGTCATAGCAGCATCATAGCCAAGAAAGTGCAAACAATTCAAATGTCCACCAACCGATAAACAGATAACGTATGAATACATCTGCAATGGAATATTATTTGACAATAAAAAGGAATAATGCAATGATACAAGTTATAACATGCATGAAATTAAAAACACATGCTAAGAGGAAGAAGCCAGTTACAAAAGATCAGATATTGTATGAGTCTGTTTACCAGAAGTGTTCAGAATTGGTAAACCCAGAGACAGGAAATGGATTAGAGGCTGCCTAGGGCTGGGGGTACCTGAGGTGGGGAGGGGGGGTGAAGGGGAAGTGACAGCTAAGAGGTTTCTATTTGGGGTAATGAAAATGTTCCAAAATTAGATTATGGTGATGATGGCAGAATTGTAAATATACTAAAATTGGAACTGTACCTTTAAAGTGGGTGATTCTTATTGTATTTAAATTATATCTCAAGCTGTTAAGGGGAGAAGGAGGATGCATAATAAAATAAGGCATTTTATTTCTTTGGTGTCTTTGAAGACTAAATAGTATGACTTCTTAGGTCATTTATCACTTTACAAAAACAAGAAACAAAAAACGCCCCACTGCTTCCATGTTCAGATCTAACACTTAACAAGACATGAAAGTAAAGTGTCATTGAGAGAAGTGAATATCATCGAAGTCCCTGGAGACAGACCTAGGAAAATATGTGCATTTTCAGGAAATGTGTACTAAAACAGAACCACAGAATATGGGTCCAGGACAGCCACAAGGGGAGTTTCCAGAGGTTGGCCCTGTCTCTGTCCCATCCTGTCCCAGAGGGCTTGGTATTTTCCTGGACCCACACCTGTTTAGCTTCTGGCTGGTTCCTGGGGCCTCTGGCATGGCTTCGGAGGAAAGCCCAAGTATCAAGGGTAGGGGAGATGGGAAACCCCGAGCAAACGATGGACAAATATTTTTCCAAAGAAACTAAAAATTCAATGAAACCTTGTGAAACAGCAGCCTCCCCACGTGCACAGGAATCTCAAACTGACGGACTCAGGGTTCGGTCTGCTCCTCCCATAATTAACAAGGATCTCAAAGCTGGAGCAGTAATTGGCAAATAGAAACAAGCAACAGGACTCGAGGGCCCACACCGGGAACTGCTGTCCTGCGCCCTAAGCTTGGGTAGGAGGCTCCTTCTATCCTCTGCTCAAGTTCAGAGGCCGGGGAACCTCGGTTCACCCGCTCATGCTCAACCACCCAGGCAGGGACCGTGCGCCTGGCGGGCGCTGTCTCGCGCGGGGCGCAGCGCATCCACGAACGTCCCTGGGATCCAGGCGGCGGAGCCGCCAACGTCCCCCCGGGGGTCCCCGCGCCACGCAAGCCGGCTCCCACCTTGCTGCACCATCTCCAGGACGTCTGGGTCGCCCATCTTCGCCAGCTCGTTGATGACGCTGCCCGAGGGGGAGACGGTCGACCACTGCGACGACTTGCAAAATTTGGCCTGGAGGCTGAATCTGACGGTGGGCCGCCGTGACGGGAACAAGAGGTCCTCTTCGCAAACGTCGATCTTCTTGGGTTCCTCCGGTCTCGGGGGCGTCAGCCCGTGAGGCTTCTTATCCTGCCGGTACTTCCACTCGCTCGGGTTCTTGATGTTCAGCTTCAGCGCCCTCTCCCGGCAGCGCCTCTTGGACCGCTCACAGTACACCTCCCGGATCCTGCCGGGATGAAAGCTTCCCGGCTTCCACCAGTGCGGCTCTCCCCGCCTCTCTCTCCTCCCCGCCAGCTCTCCGCCCCTCGACCCGCTGGGCTGCGGGCTACCAGGCTCCCACTCGCTCCCGCCCCCTGCCTCGCTCGGCCCGGGCTCCTCCGCCTCCCGTTCCCCTTCCGGGCCCGCGGCCGCCTCCCGGCCCTCTCGGTCCGGCAGTTCGCTTCTCAACTGGCCTTGCTGGTCCCATCCCACCGGGCTGGCGCCCGTCCCGGGCTCCTGGTTCTCCTGGGCTGCCGCCTCCCTCTCTCCGAACCAATCTCTGTTGTCAGCCGACGGGCGAACTGCGCCCTCAGCCTGTCGGTCTGGTCCTCGCCCATCTACCTGCCGGCCCTCCGCCTAGAATGGGCGGCTCTCGGAGAGAACCCCCTTCCCGGTTGAGGAGTTATTTTTTGTCGGGTGAGAAAAAACCTGCCGTCCTTAAGGGGACCCCGCCCCTTAAAAGGCCCGCGCGTGGCCCGTTCTGCGAGATTCTAGCAGCCCCTCCCTCCGGAATCCTGCGCAGGGTTATTTGCAGCTGGTAGTAGCAACACGGTTGGTGGTGGTTTAGTATCTAAGTCGCCCCCGACTCTTACTACCCCATAGGCTTCTCGGCCCATGGGATTTCCCAGGCAAGAATACTGGAGCAGGTTGCCATGCCCTTCTCCAGGGGATTTTCCCGATCCAGGAATAAAACCCAGGTTTCCTGCATTTCAGAGGGAAGCCCATGTCACTCAGTTGGTGGAAAGTCAAGTTTGTCCAAAATTCGAATTCAGCTTCTGCCCCTTAGAAGTTAGATGGCATTGGTCAAGTTTCTTCAGGAGACATTGGCTTGTTTCTTCAAGAGAACCATTATTAGGACCCGAAACGGGGACTTGTGAGGGGCACACTGTACGGTGAGGCTGTAATGAGTTAAGAATTCAGATGCTCTCAAGACGAAGCCCGTTTGCACTGAGCGCTGCTCCAGCTCAGAGTTTCTTAGTGGCTTGAGCATTTCGACCTCAAGCAGAGTGAATGGTCACACTCTTCACAGGTTCCTCTGAACTATGTCTTTGAGACCTTAACAACTACCAGCTCCCCAATAATTGGGAGATAAAAATTACTGTCTAAAAGAGGAAAAATAGATAAGTGGTGATGAACTAAGGGTGAGGTAGAGGTCTGGGCTGAGGGTCTTGAGAGTGCTAAGGAGGGAGTGACTGAGTTTGGGGCAGGTATGTGCAGATTTAAGAATAAGCATGACCAAGGAAGACTTGCTCTTTTGAATTTTCATGTTACTCTACTTTTTCCCCCTTCTATTGACGTTTTTTAGCCTAGAATTATCTTTTACAGATGAGAAAATAGGCTTGAGAGAAGCGTTTTGCTGAAGTCCATGGTTAACCGTGGAACTGGCAAATCATCTCTTTTTTTCCCTATGCCTTGCTATCTGTTCTCTGTTTGACTATAGGCAATTGCTTACTTGATGTGTTTTGGAATGGTGTTTGAAATGTTATTTGTCAGGCAAGTGTATACTCCTCGGTCCTGTCTTGTCACAACAAAGATTTGCAGTGATGGACATTAAAGCCCTCGGCGTGTCACAGCTCTCGGGTCTTGGACAGACCATGTTGTAGCTCTCAGGTCTCGAATGGACCGTGTTATAGCTCTTAGACAAGTCAGTGTTACAGCTCCGTATTATAGCTCTATTTTATTTAGATAATAACAGGAAAATCCATCCTCGAGGCGTGAGGGCATGTCAACCCAAAGACCCGAAGACAAGAGCGCCCAAGCGCGGTGGAGGGGCCGGGGATGGGGGCAGCAGGAGAGAGCCAGCTTTGGCTCCTCTTTATATGTTTTTTCCCCACCCTGGACCTGTCCTATGTAAACTGGGCCAGCCAGGAGTGTTGTTTGTTTTACCTGAGGTCCTCACTCCGGTCCTCAGACCTTCCTTTGTTCTACATTTGCGGGCGTTTCTCTTTTTTATCTTTCAGACACCGCCATTCTGGACTCCTTTTCCCTATTCTAACTACCTAACAGTATTCATAAGTTAAGCCGTGGACTTACATGTAATTATAATAAATTGGTAGTTATCTGACAAGTGTTGGTATTTACCTCTTGATTAATCATTGTTTGAGTCTAATAAAATGCTTTCCCTCTGATTTGATTTGTGTTCTTCCCATATACCCGGTACTCTGCTAGGTGCTGTAGATATTGTGATTTAACACATGGTACAGATTTTGCTTTATGTAGATTAAATAAAAATAGAAACAAAATAATTTTTCTATAATTTTATAGAATTGTATACTTAATATTTGATTCTGCACCGTATTTGAAGTGACATGTGAAAAGACATTTAACGATGATTTTGTGCAAAATTGAATATTTTGATGCTGATGTTGCTGATATTCATCCTCTCTAAGCTTTGTTAACAAAAAAGTTGGATCTTTCTTTTGATAAAGGTATGTATTTTCTCCATAACGCCTGAGATCTTGAGACATTTTCTCTGTATTTGTATCACTGAAATACTTCATTTTGCTTATCCATTCATAATTTTAGGATCTGTCAGTTTCTTCCATTGCTACACCCTGCCTCTTTAAACTCAACCTTCAACCATCTATTTCCAGAATTATGTTATGAATAATGAATACATATTCTTTTAATGTAATTGGTTACACAGTTAAGTGTTGTATTGAGTCCAGAAAGTTTTCTTTTTAGCCCTCCAAATAATTTCAGCCTTTGTTTCCCGATTATTCAGCCTTTGTTTCACTGTTATTGCATCATTTGGTAGTACCTTTTTATTTTAATTAGCCTTTTGTGTCCTATCCTAAGGGAGGTATGCAAGTGTTTAAATGACAATAGAAACACAGCTGTAAATATAAAAACTGTGATACTTTGGATGCTAAACTGTAAAATGATTGCTTAAAATACTTGTTTGCCAACTGGTGAGTAGGCTTCCCTGGTGACTTGGTGGTAAAGAATCTGCATGCCAATGCTGGAGACATGGTTTGATCTATGGGTTAGGAAGATCCCCTGGAGAAGGAAATAGGAATCTACTCCAGTATTCTGGGAAATCTCATAGACCAGGGATCCTGGTGGGCTCCATGGGGTCTGTAAAAGTGCCTGACACGACTTAGCAACTAAACGACAATAACTAGTAAGTAAAAGTATGGATTCTCTGTAAAAAGACCCTTTATGAGCGTCAGTATATAATACATGCCAGCCTGGGCTGTGTGAAAGTTAAATGTATAAAAATGAGCAACAATCTGCATGTGAATATTCTTTTTTATTCTGGTTTAAGGCTAAAGAGGACAAGTTCATGAGCTACACTCTAGAAGCCAGGAAGGATCTTGGAAAGTCATGCAATGAATCCTTCTCCCTGTTGGTATTTAAGGCAAAGCTATGGTGCCTCCAGTCTGTGGTCTGGATCAGTCTGCTTTCTTGGTATCCCTGTGCCAAGGCTTCAGCTCCTATAGTAAGTGTTCTCCTTTTGGGCTACATGGCATTCATTTATTTTTTAACTCCTAAAATTTTTAAGTGACATTAGTGGTAAAGAACCAGACTACCAGTGTAGGAGATGTAAGAGACATGAGTTCGATCCCCTGGGTTGGGGAAGATCCCTGGAGGAGGGCATGGCAACCCACTCCAGTATTCTTGTCTGGAGAATCCCATGGCCAGAGGAGCCTGGCAGTCCATAGAATCACAAGAGTCGGGTATGACTGAGGCAACTTGGCACACAGCACACAAAAATTTTATTTAGTCCATATATTTTCAACATCATTACAATCCACATAAAATGGTCTGCTCTTAGGTATGAATCTTTGAATCAGGAGTCGAAAGACCTGCATATCTCTCTCTGTCCCTATGAGCTAAAGGGCATGATGACCTTGAACAGATGATTCTGCATCCCTCCTTCCTTGCCTGTGACTATTAAGGCTCTTAACCTGTTCCACCCATTTCCCAAAGTTGTGAAAGTCAAACAAGTCATATGTATGAAAGGACTTTGGAACCAGTAAAAATATAACAAACATGAGAAAGTTTTATTGACTGGTAGTTATAGATTTAACAGTAGGTAGGGATACTAGTTGTGGGGTGTTGTTTCCTCCACCCAACAAAAATGCCATTTCAACCATTTCTCTGAGATTTGCAGGCATTTTCTGACCCTACACAGATTCCTCACCACTAAACACTGGTGTCAGTGGAAGAGGCCAAGTCTCCTTATTTGTAATATTTAAATACTGCAATATTTGTTTCTTTGAATCCTGATTATTTAGGTCCTAGACTTTTTCAATGAGCCCTAGCCCTATCTACTAGGAATGCCTACCATCTGGCATTCTTCCCTCTCCTAGAAAAACTCACTTTACAGGTTGTCCTCTGGGGCTATTATGATCATCAGAAATACCAGTACAATTTTGAGTACTCACAAGCAACCTTACCATTTGCCAATGTAAAGACTCAGGGTGGCATGTCTACTGTGCCCTGTAACTAGAAAGATGAAAACTGTCTCAGCAAAAGATGAGAAACAAGAATGTTTTCATCTCTCTCATGACTGCTTGCAGCAGCCCCTGAGATCACAAAGGATGCCCTTCTTCTTGCTGTCTGCAATGACTTTTTTGTAATCAGAGGCTAATTGCTTTACAATGTTGTGTTAGTCTCTGCTGTACTAACAGCATGCATCGGCTCTAAGTATTCTCATGTCTCTTCTCCCGCTTGAGCCTCCCTCCTACTCACCGCCCCCTGCCACCGTCCAGCTTCTCTAGGTCATCACAGAGCACCAAGCTGAGCTCTGCCAGTGACTTTCTATCACATGTAAGGGGAAATCTAACTACCTTTCTTACCAGTAGGATTGCAGCACTATCCTTACATGATCTAGGCCTAGTTCCCACCTCTCGCTATCATGTTCTAGGCTTGCTGCCTCGTTGCTGTTCCGCAAACCGAATAAGACTTTTCCCATCATTTCCCAAGCACTCTGTACTCACTGTTCTCTTCTCCATAAAGCTCTTTACACAGATATTTGATGGTTCACTCTCTTCCATCATTTTTCTATCTTAATGAAGAATTTTGCTGCCCACCCTGAGTCAATAACCTCACATTACTATCCTCTTGGCCCAAAGTTTTTCTTTAGAGCCATTCTCTCTCTCTGACTTCGTATATCTAATTGCTTGTGCATAGTTATTTTTGTATAAGTTCCCTGGAGGCTGAGGTTTTCTGGTTTCTTTTCTCATATATCAATGGCACTTAGAATGGCATAGAAAGGTTCTCATAAATATTTGTTGAATGAATGATTTGTCAAAGGTTTATCATCACATTTCCTATTCCCTGAGTCACTAGCTGTCTTCTTCCTTGCCCCTCACTTTCCTGCATCTGGGAGAATAACTGGATTACACGTTTGCAGTGGCTTGTGGCTCAATGCTATTCTAAGAAATAATTTTCTAATTTTGAAAAAAAAAACTCTAAAATTTACATAAAGAAACAACTAGAATCAGCAGAGATAGAGACAATAGTCTGGACTTTGCCTGACTATCTGAGCACCAATCTCTTTGAAAATAGAGTAGACCTTTGGCAAGCAGTGGTGGCAGCCACAAGGAAGCCAGAGAATGCTGGAATGGGTAGCCTATTCCCTCTCCAGCAGATCTTCCCAATACAGGAATCAAACCGCAGTCTGCTGAATTGCAGGCACATTCTTTACCAACTGAGCTATCAGGGAAGCTCAAGAAGACAGCAAAACCCATTTGTACTCTAGTGCTGCTGAGTTCCTGTATTAACAAGTATCCTTTGGTGTAAAGCAATCATATCTTCTTGTTTAAATGCCAGATGCTTAGAATTGTAATTTGTTTTTGGCATATGCATACACAGGAGATGAAAAATCAGATGAACCCGTATGGTCTACACTGGCTGCATCAAATAAAAATCTGGATCTTGGACCTTGAATGGGGATACCTATATTACTATATTTCCCTTTCCTCTTTCACAGATAAAGTTTTCCATCAGGAAACCTACACCCACTGGCTCTGCATTTTCTTCACCATCATATCCCTTTAGAACCTCATCATGCCAACAGAATAAACCGTTTCCTTAAAGGTTATCCTTCATTGCCTTCTATCAGCCATTATATCCAGCATGTCTTTCCAGATCTTCACAATGGACCTGTGCCACTCTGAGTCTCCATCCATAATTCTGACTCTCTAACTCTTCTGGAAACATGATATGTGAGAAAGAGCAGTGTCGTAATATATCCAAAGCACATTAATTAATACATGAATAACAGTGGCTATTATATTACTAATCACCTGCTTGAGCTAATCCTGATGACTTTGAAATAAGTGGTAGAGTTGGGAAGTTGAATTAGTTTACAGTCAGGCATTCTGAATCAGGCAGACCTGTCCAAGTATGAAGTGACTGCGAAGCCTTTAGCTAGTGGGTTAACCTCTCTAATCCTTAATTTCCTCATCTCTACAAGAGAACCAATCATATCCACCCAACAGTGTGGTTATGGAAAATAATAATGCTAAGTCCTCGGCACAAAGTATTCATTAATAGGATGTCAGTTTTCATTTCTTTTGTACTTTCAACGATTTCCTTGAAATCGAAAGATGAACTTCTTTCAGCAAATTCTCCTTGTTATTCTCATTTACTCTTTTTTTCCCATTAACTATCTCTTCTTTGAGGCTCCCACTCAAATATCCAGCTCCACACTAAGTGCTCATTGGAAAGTTCTAGTCTTAAGTCACTTGTCTGTTTTAATATTAGTCATCTAATTTGAATAAGTACAAGGCTAAATCAATCTTTTTCCAAACTGATTCAACTTCCCAACTCTACCACTTATTTCAAAGTCATCAGGATTATCTCAAGCAGGTGATTCGTAATTATAATAGCCACTGTTATTCATGTAAGTATTAATTAATGTGCTTTGGATATATTACTACACTGATTCCTCACGATGATGTGAAGTAGGCATTTATCATCAGACATCTCTGTGTGTATTGCACAGCTTGGCTCACTTTTTCTTTTAAAATTTACTCTATTAAGATATAATATTTATTAGTAATTATATTAATAATTAAAATCATTAATTTTAAGTGTGCAATTAGATAACTTTATGACATAAATAGTTATGTAACAAACACCACATTCACAAAGTAGAACATTTGCTAAAACTATTCCACACATTTGAAGTCAGTTCCTTTATCCAATCTACTAGCCTCTGGCAATTACTGATATTCTATCACAATTTTGTGGCTCACCATTTTATTCCAGTTTTTACTATAGCAATTAGTTATGCATATGTGTAGTTTGAAAGAATCTTACCTTGACGCTATGGAGTACTTCGTCCTTTCTGCCCTGGTGTTTCTCCACCACCATGAAGTAGGTTTCCTTCACTCCACACTATTCTGACACATGCAAACCTTTAAGTAGGAGAATGTTAATGCAACATAAGGCAACTCTGACCAACTGGGAATGAAGGATAAATACTCCCTTTTCCATTGTCCTTGGAGAGGCAATTCTGTGGTGCATTTAACATAACGCTTCAAGGGTTCTTCAGAGGGATCTGCCTACCTCCATTTGCCCTTGGATTGCCGTGTCTTCCTTTCATGTTTGTTCATGTTTGACTCTTCCTAGCCTTCCTTAAGATCATTTCCCAGAAAAACCTTCCTGTATAGAAGTTTTATCTTGGACTCTCCTCTTAGGGGAAACCCAAGCTAAGACAGAAGTATTATTTTTATCCCTGTTTAAAAAATATTTTGTAAACTAAGGCTGAAAAAGGTTATCAGTCCACAATTGTATAGCTGTTAAAAGAGCAAGAGCTTGGACCCAGAATAGCCCGATTCCACAATTTGTGTTCTTAATCACCACATAGCTTTTCAAGGTGGAAACTAAAATCAACTTTGATTCTGTGCAGTATTTTCATGATGTACATCTAAATTGCCAGCTTTCTGATATTTAGTCTTTTGAAATATCTCACTCATCAGTTACTGAAAGTGATTTCACCCAGCTGGAAGTCACACTGGATAATTTCCTACTGCTTTCACTTTATAGCCTCCTTTTGCTTACTATGGCAGCCTGATAGTTGATTTTCTTTCTTCTCATCAGGCTATATTGTTCATGGTTAAGTGTGTTGGCTCTGAGGCCTGATGAAACTGATCTCAAATCTTAGCTGTCTCAGGCCTTAACCAAGTGATATATGATGAGATTCTTAACCTCTCTGAGCCATAGTTTCCTTATTTATAAAATGGGTAAAATAATTCCTAACTGACAAGATGGTTTAGGTTCAATAAATATAATAATGCATATGTTTTCACTTGTTCAAATATTAAACCATGGGATGCCATCTTCACATTATTTGTTATTATTGGTGTTGTTGAGTTGATTTTAAGTGGTAAAGTTTTGAGAAGCTGGAGCCTTTTATTGCTAAATATATATTCATTCCAGGATTTCCCTGGTTGTTCAGTGGTTAAGACTCAGTGCTTCCACTGCTGGGGGCACTGGCTTGATGTAGTTGGGGAAGGAAATAAGATCCCACATGCCACACAGCACTGTCAAAAATTTTAAAAACTAAGAAAAAATATATATATATATTCATGCCTTTAATTTCTATGAAGGAATTTATTTTTATTAGTCTAATATTTTTATAATATATGAAGCAATCAAAAATTTCTGAATTTTGAAATCATGTGTGCCATGCATAAAGATGTCAGTACAAATATTGCTTGAAGTAATGGAAGGAATTCTGAAGACCCAGCAGACTCACATTATTGATTAAAATGCTCCATTTTGTAGCATTCAGATGATCTTCAGTGCTGTGGCAATGAAATAAAAGCTTCCAAGAAATAATAATTTCCCATTAAAAGATGATTTAATGCTTGGATTTAAATATGCTGTCCTCCAATTCATATTCCCTAAAATAAATGACAACCCGGATTGAAATTTTAAAGGAGTCCTTAAAACTTGGGTTAAATAGAAAACCAAACTTGACTGAAATACAGGAGCTTCTAGTTAGTGAAAGCATACAATTTTGTACACTGACATTTGTCAAGCCTTTTATAAAATATGTTTGTGCAAACTCTGTGTATTTTCAAAGAGCCTAATTTGGTTACAATTTCAACCATAAGTACAAAGAAAATGTAATTAAAGTGTGTCCCTCCCTCAGTGGTTACATCTGGCATTTTATGTACCTAATTAAATCCTCTTTCTAGTACTCCACCCAATGGCTACGTGGTTATAATCAGAAGCATAAGAAGCATCAAGAATATATTTGACTGTCCTCAAATCACGAGCAAGCTTATAACTGAACCTGCTGTGGTTTGTAATTTCATGTTTTAAGAAGAAAGTTCTTAATCACACTCTTTATTTAGTTCCCCCAAACTAGATACTTATTTGTAGTTGCAAGCAGTCACTCCCACCCTGCTTGATTACATACCTGCTGTACATTAAGGGGAGGACTCTATCCCAAAATTGCCAGAAAAGTCATCTTCAAAGACAAAGAAATGGGAGTCTATAAAAGAAAAACAGGCTGCTTCAAAAGTTAACTGATCAATATCTGCTCTACTGAGGTCAGAGAAGTTCCTGGAGATGGACCCCAGAGCAGAGAGGCACTCTGAACAGATTTATATCTGTGATTATTTCATTATTTGTCCACTGATCTCACCTCTTGTTCCACAAGGACTCAGACTGTGTCACTTACTCATCACTGCATCCACCAGAGGCAAGCATAGGGCTTGACATATGAATATAGAGATGAACTGATATCAAAATGAATCTCTCCTTCATTGTTTTCCTCTCTGTCCTTTCTTTCATGAGGATTTTTTCTTTCTAACTAGACCATAGTCATCTGAGAGAAAAGACCGTATCTTATATTTCTCCAGAATCCTTTCCAATAGTATTCTATTCAAATCAGTGTCCACACCTGTAGGATGTTAAGCTGTGAACTTGAGAAAGGAAAGGAAAGGTAAGGAAGCAAGAATGAGAGTAAACAGTTATGATGATTTATGCACGGCACATCTCTGAATAGACATTGAGTTACGTGCAAATCCCAAATTTGATCTATAAACTCTATATTAATTTCATATGGCTTCACCCAGCTACTGGAAAGTGAGAAAAACTGAGAAACCAAGGAAAAAACTTGAGCATTTGGGTAGGCAAACTGAAGTCTAAACTATAGCTCTGTTACTTAGCAGTTTTATAATCTTGCACAAACTTCCAGTTCTTGTTGGATTTCAGTTCCCTCAGTTGTGTTGGGTCTGTCTTTTTTTGGAGGGTTGTTGTGGAGATTAGGTGAGTGGAGAATTTAAGAGTCTAACCTATTTTTTTTTTTTAATGAAAACCTATCACAGACCAATAAATATATCTCCTCCCCCAGTCATTTTGTGCAAGTGCTGTAATATCTCTGTAACTTAATCTGCTTATCTGAAAAACAGGTGAAACAGATAAAGGGGTTAAATATGAGTCAGAGTCCACGATCATAAACACTATACTATAATTTTAAGTTAGTTCCTAATTAGTTTCTATAATGGCTTTAAACTCAACTCATTTAAAAATTAACAGTCTTTCATACAATATTATATGGCACTTATATAGGACATAGAAAAAAGGATATGTGTGTAATGTGTGTGTTTGAGAGAGAAACAGAAGGTAAAGTTTTCTGTGTCTGGGCTTGGTTCACCTGTTTTTTTCTTCTCAGCATGTGAATGAGTGGCTATTATGTGTCACCCTTCATAAAGCTTTGTGTGCCTAACCTTCATTTAGTTAAGCATAAGGTGTTTATCTCTGAGTCAGAGCTCACATATCTACTCAAACTACAGGCTTAGCTGTTTTGAATAAAAGAAAATTAATAGTAAAAGAATATGTATCATTTTCTTCATATTTAGGGATCTTTCGATCATTTTATTCAACTAATTTTAGTTCTGACTCTGGTCTAAGGGATTTATATATCATTTAATTTAATACCTCATATAATATGCACTCTTCTCCCTCTTCTTCTCATGAGGAAACTGGGGTGCAAAGGGTTTCAGTAACTTGCCCATGGTTACACAACAGGTAAGTGTTAAGCCAGGATTTACAGGGAGGTAGATAAGCTCGGGACGGAGAAAATGATGGCACCCCACTCCAGTACTCTTGCCTGGAAAATCCCATGGATGGAGGAGCCTGGTAGGCTGCGGTCCAGGAGGTCGCTAAGAGTCGGACACGACTAAGCGACTTCACTTTTCACATTCATGCATTGGAGAAGGAAATGGCAACCCACTCCAGTATTCTTGCCTGGAGAATCCCAGGGACAGGGGAGCCTGGTGGGCTGCCATCTATGGGGTCGCCCAGAGTTGGACACGACTGAAGCGACTTAGCAGCAACAGCAGGTAAGCTCAGGAGATTATGCTCTTCCTCTCTGCACTTTTTGGCTTCCTAATGGTTTACTAACTTCATATATTACAGCAGAAAAGTCTTACTGCCTAGCACATGTGTTACAGCAAAAGTGATTACCAATTCGTATTATGTAAATGACCATGGAGGATACCCTGAGAAAAATAACTCTCTGACTGCCTGTCATTGCAGCAATAAAGTTTCATTTATTTGCATCACAAGTTAACTCCTTTAAGATTTATGAAGGTTGGACTGGGGCCAGGAAGGAGAGAAATGAATCCCAAGAGCACTGAAGAACTACTCAGAGCGCAAGACTAGATTTGGTGCCTCGGTGAGAGAAAAGACAGAGAAGACAGAAAGGAACTTCCTGTTAGGTAAATTGTCATCACCGTAAGGCCCTATTTATGAACAGGGAAACTGAACATCAGAGAGGTTAAGGACTTGCCCATGGTCACAAAGCTGGTACGTAGCACAGCATGGGTGGGAAATTGTATCTAACTAATCCCATGTTGAAGTGCTGTTTCCTCTAATACCCTTCTAAGGAAGAGGAGAAACGTGGAAGTGGTATATCTAGGGACTTAAAAGGTGAAATAGAAGAGTTTGGAGAAAAACCTCTTTCTAAGTTTCTAAGGGTGACCTGTTCTTCAACTGTTTTTTTTTCTATTCTTTGATGAATTCATATCAACTTATTATCCCTCGTATTCTGCTCTACTCACTGTGTTGATTGCCTGTGTTATACAATGTACTATGGTGGTGGTTTAGTCACTAAGTCACGTCCGACTCTTGCGACCCCATGGACTGTAGCCAGCTAGTCTGTGGGATTCTCCAGGCCAGAATACTGGAGTGGGTTGTATGTGGGATGCCCTCCTCCAGGCGATCTTCCCAACCCAGGGATCAAACCTGGGTCTCCTGTGTTTCAGGCACAATATACTGTGCTTGCTGCTATATATGTATGCAGTTGGCAGCATGGAGTAGGGGTTGGGTGGAGATTTATTTTTCCCCTAAATCAAGAAGTTTATGATCTGGATAGAGAAATAATATGCACGTGTTTTCCTAAATAACACCCAAAATTTCTGAGCCTGACCCCAAGGCTCTTCCCAAGTGGATCATAGCCTTCCTCATTGTCCTAGAGCTCTTGCCTTCTCCTCACTTTGACCTCATTGAGACCATCCAGCTACTCAACATGCAAGCCTGTGCTTTCTAAGTACAGTTTTCTGGAATATGTTTGTCATTTGAGGGTACTCCTCTCCTTCCTAACTCCTAACATACTAGATGATAAAGTAGCAGCTAAAGACCAGTCTCATGATATGTCCTTGCTGTTTAGTTGCTGAGTTGTGTCCACAATACAACTCTTTGTGACTCCATGGTCTATAGCCCGCCAGGCTCCTCAGTCCATGAGATTTCCCAGGCAAGAATACTGGACTGGGTTGCTATTTCCTTCTCCAGGACATCTTCCCAACCTAGGGATCCAATCTGTGTCTTCTGCATTGGCAGGTGGATTCTTTACCACTGAGCCACCAGGGAAGTTTGCCGATTAGATACACCAATTTAGTTTTTGGTAGCCTGAGCAAATGGGGTGTGTGCATATACACACACACATGCACACAGATCTGAATTCCTTTATGATAGTGAACTTCCAGATGTTCAAGCTGGTTTTAGAAAAGACAGAGGAATCAGAGATCAAATTGCCAATATCCGCTGGATCATGGAAAAAGCAAGAAAGTTCCAGAAAAACATCTATTTCTGCTTTATTGACTCTGCCAAAGCCTTTGACTGTGTGGATCACAATAAACTGTGGAAAATTCTGAAAGAGATGGGAATACCAGACCACCTGACCTGCCTCTTGAGAAATCTGTATGCAGGTCAGGAAGCAACAGTTAGAACTGGACATGGAACAACAGACTGGTTCCAAATAGGAAAAGGAGTATGTCAAGGCTGCATACTGTCACCCTGCTTATTTAGCGTCTATGCAGAGAACATCATGAGAAACGCTGGGCTGGAAGAAGCGCAAGCTAGAAACAAGACTGCCGGGAGAAATATCAATCACCTCAGATATGCAGATGACACCACCCTTATGGCAGAAAGTGAAGAGGAACTAAAAGCCTCTTGATGAAAGTGAAAGAGGAGAATGAAAAAGTCGGCTTAAAGCTCAACATTCAGAAAACTGAGATCACGGCGTCTTGTCCCATCACATCATGGGAAATAGATGGGGAAACAGTGGAAACAGTGTCAGACTTTATTTTGGGGGCTCCAAAATCACTGCAGATGGTGACTGCAGCCATGAAATTAAAAGACACTTACTCCTTGGAAGGGAAGTTATGACCAACCTAGATAGCATATTGAAAAGCAGAGACATTACTTTGCCACCAAAGGTCCATCTAGTCAAGGCTATGGTTTTTCTAGTGGTCATGTATGTATATGAGAATTGGACTGTGAAGAAAGCTGAGTGCTGAAGAACTGATGCGTTTGAACTGTGGTGTTGGAGAACACTCTTGAGAGTCCCTTGGACTGCAAGGAGATCCAACCAGTCCATTCTAAAGGAGATCAGCCCTGGGATTTCTTTGGAAGGAATGATGCTAAAGCTGAAACTCCAGTACTTTGGCCACCTCATGCGAAGAGTTGACTCATTGGAAAAGACTCTGATGCTGTAGGGGATTGGGGGCAGGAGGAGAAGTGGACTACCAAGGATGAGATGGCTGGATGGCATCACTGACTCGATGGACGTGAGTCTGAGTAAACTTCGGGAGTTGGTGATGGACAGGGAGGCCTGGCGTGCCCTGATTCATGGGGTTTCAAAGAGTCGGACATGACTGAGCAACTGAATTGAACTGAAATGGAATCCAACAGAGGGGCCATACTCAGATGTGTCATGATGGCAGCAGCAGTATCTAAGATGGCAGGTATCTTGGCTAGACCATTCCTGTCATAAAATGGTTATTGTCCCTCCTGTTCTTGGGCCCTTTAAAACTGCTTGGATTCCTATCTCTTTCCTAAACCTGGCCTTCACATGAAATGTTGAATCTCTGAGTTGTAATGCTGCTGCTGCTGCTGCTAAGTTGCTTCAGTCGTGGTCAGCTCTATGTGATCCCATAGACGGCAGCCCACTAGGCTCCCCCCGTCCCTGGGATTCTCCAGGCAAGAACACTGGAGTGGTTTGCCATTTCCTTCTCCAGTGCATGAATGTGAAAATGAAAGTGAAGTTGCTCAGTTGTGTATGACTCTTAGTGACCCCATGGACTGCAGCCACTCAGGCTCCCCATCCATGGGATTTTCCAGGCAAGAGTACTGGAAGTGCGGTGCCGTTGGCTTCTCTGCTGAGTCCTAGTAGTCCTTCAATAAAGCCCCTTTTATTGCTTAATCCAGAACGGCAAACTGTCCATTCTCTATCTTCAGACTATGAAATCTCTCAAGCATTTTCTGATATCTATGATCTGAATGAAATATTCTCTTCTTTTGAAATGTGCCCATTACTGTATGAGGTATATACATTGAAAAATATAGGTAAGAATTTGAAAGAATATCATTCTCCAATAGTATATATAGCATAGTATAGTATAGCATAGTTCAGTATAGTGTAGTATATATTAGGTCCTTTCATACAATAAGAAAGAGATACACTCAGAATTTAATAATGAAAGTTTATTAAAGTTTATTATAAGTATATTACAAGTGATCTTCTTGGGTGTTCTACTGCTGCTTTCTCTCCTTTATATTCCCCCTTTCTCTCATTCATTCATTCAACAAATATCACTGAGCATCTTTGGTATTGATTAGTATTGTTCAAGGTGCTGGAGACACAACAATGGCCAAGACAAATAACGTCTTTATTCTAATAAAACTTGTGATGTCTAGGGAGAGAGAAATAAGTAAAAAATAAAATGATCACTTTCAAAGGGTTATAGGGTCAACAACAGAATAACATGATAGAAAATTATTGGTTGGGGGCATATAGTAAATGTAGGGACAGCTAGGCAGGAAGTCTTTTGGGGGAGATGTTTTTAAGCTGAGGTTTGAATGATGAGAAGAAACTAATTACATAGAGCAGAAGAGTAATCCACGTAGAGGAAGCTGTATACACAAAGGGCATATGGTATGTTCAAGTTCAGGGAAAAGAACAGTTTGAATGGCAGGAGAGGAGGTAGAAGGGGCAAGTAGGTGCTTTTTGGTTAGACTCTAAGGGGTCACTTTGAAATGTGTGAATTTTACCCTTTCACTTTTTGTAGATTATCCTCTCTATTTTGTAACTTTGTGCTTCAAACTTCCCAGTTAGGAAGAACCCAATTGAATAGATGACTCATCATCTTTGTTACTTGTATTAATTAAGAAAATGTTTACTCACCTGATAGATAACCCTCCAAATTTTAGTCATTTAGTCCTGAGTGAAATAGAAGTACATTTCTTACTCCATGAAATTCCAAAAGGGTGTTCCTGATCACTGTTAGGGAGCTCTGTTTTACTTAATCATTCAGGGACTCAGCTGGATAGATGATTCACCATCATCATCCTGTATCTTTCAACTTTGCCCTGAATCTAGATATCCAGACTGGAGTGTGTTAGGGAGTTAGGAGAGAGAGGTGAATGGGTGACCTCAGGAGAGGGTTTATGGGCCAGCTGGAAGCGATGTGCAGCATTTCTGCTCACAACTGGCTATATGACCACACCAGACTGCAAAGGAAAGTGGGAGATGCTGCCTGCACGGTGCCCAGGAATAGAAGGAAACAGTTCAATCAGCCTTGGTCGGTGTAGTGAACAGTCTGAGGCTGTCTTTCTTGGTAAGCAGCAGAGCACAGGGTAACTGGCGGCTGTTTTAAGGCTTCCTACCCATGCTGTGTGTGTGCACTGTGCACTAAGTCGCTTTAGTCTTGTCTGCCTCTTTGTGAGCCTATGGACTAAAGCCCTCCAGGCTCCTCTGTCCATGGGATTCTCTAGGCAAAAATACTGGAGTGAGTTGCCATGCTCTCCTCCAGGAGATCTTCCTGACCCAGGGATGGAAACCCCATCTCCTGCATTGCAGGTGGGTTCTTTACCCACTGAGCCACCTGGGAAGCCCCTCCTACCTATGAAAGGTGGATAAAGACCAAATGTATTTTGAAAACCAAAGTTCAACTAAATATAATTTTTTCTAGACAATGAAGAAACGCTAAAGTTTTGATTATGCAGACTTCAAAAATCGCCTTGCCTAACTGGGATGAACAAAAAAGGAAGTGATTCTCAGCTGAAGGAACACTTCCATAGGACAGAGAGTGAGTTGAATGGTGTCCCCACCAATAGGTATATTTAAGTCCTAACCCCTGGTACTTGTGGATGAGACCTTATTTGGAAATAAGACTCTTTGTAGGGGATGAGATTGTTGTGGATTTAGAAGTTATTTTACATGGGGCTTCCCAGGTGGTACAGTGGTAAAGAATCTGCCTGCAGTGCAGAAGACCCAGGTTCAATGCCTGGGTTGGGAAGATATCCTAGATAAGGAAATGGAAATTCACTTCAGTATTCTTACCTGAAAAATTCTATAGACAGAGGAACCTGGTGAGTTATAGTCCATGGGGTCACAAAGAGTCAGACATTACTGAGCACAAGCAAGAGCTACATGGAAAGATAAAGGAGAAGGGAAGTAGATTTCCACCTTAGTTTTACCCCCAGTCAGTACTTCCAGTGTACTCTCATGTCCTCTCTGTCAACAAGGTACCTTCCGTTCCCATTTTCAGTTCAGTTCAGTTCAGTCCAGTTCAGCCACTCAGTCATGTCTGACTCTTTGCGACCCCATGAATCACAGCACGCCAGGCCCCCTGTCCATCACCAACTCCCGGAGTTCACTCAAACTCACGTCCATCGAGTCAGTGATGCCATCCAGCCATCTCATCCTCGGTCGTCCCCTTTTCCTCCTGCCCCCAATCCCTCCCAGCATCAGAGTCTTTTCCAATGAGTCAACTCTTCTCATGAGGTGGCCAAAGTACTGGAGTTTCAGCTTTAGCATCATTCCTTCCAAAGAAATCCCAGGGTTGATCTCCTTTACAATGGACTGGTTGGATCTCCTTGCAGTCCAAGGGACTCTCAAGAGTCTTCTCCAACACCACAGTTCAAATGCATCAATTCTTCGGAGCTCAGCCTTCTTCACAGTCCAACTCTCACATCCATACATGACCACTAGAAAAACCATAACCTTGACTAGACGGACCTTAGTTGGCAAAGTAATGTTTTGAATATGCTATCTAGGTTGGTCATAACTTTTCTTCCAAGGAGTAAGTGTCTTTTGATTTCATGGCTGCAGTCACCATCTGCAGTGATTTTGGAGCCCCCCAAATAAAGTCTGACACTGTTTCACTCTTTCCCCATCTATTTCCCATGAAATGATGGGACCAGATGCCGTGATCTTCGTTTTCTGAATGTTGAGCTTTAAGCCAACTTTTTCACTCTCCTCTTTTACTTTCATCAAGAGGCTTTTAGTTCCTCTTCACTTTCTGCCATAAGGGTGGTGTCATCTGCATATTTGAGGTTATTGGTATTTCTCCTGGCATTCTTGATTCCAGCTTGTGTTTCTTCCAGCCCAGTGTTTCTCATGATGTACTCTAGGGATCCTCAAAGAGCACCTGCCAAACATGCTCAAAATGCATTCACTCTCTCCGTTCGGCCACAAACAACATATAGCGCCTGCTACATCTCACTCAGCTCTTCCTTGTCAAAACCCAGTGTTTCACAGTTGCTTGAGGGAATCTCAGTGCACCTGTGATTATACATGCATGTCGCTAAAATAAAGGTGCTGAGGTCCCTGGAGGTCAAAGCAGCAGTTTTAAAACTTGTTTATTGTCTGTGCTGGCTTTTAGATGTGGCAAGCAGGATCTTTTCACTGTGGCATGTGGGGATCTTTTTTAGTTGCTGTATGTGGGGTCTAGTTCCCTGTCCAGGGACTGAACCCAGACCCCCTCCATCGGAAGCTCAGAGCCTTACCACTGGACCACCAAGGTTGTCCCCTGCTGCTGATGCTAAGTCACTTCAGTCGTGTCCAACTCTGTGCGACCCCATAGACGGCAGCCCACCAGGCTCATCTGTCCCTGGGATTCTCCAGGCAAGAATACTGGAGTGGGCTGCCATTTCCTTCTCCAGTGCATGCAGGCATGCTAAGTTGCTTCAGTCGTGTCTGACTCTGTGCAACCCTATGGACAGCAGCCCACCAGGCTCTTCTGTCCATGGGATTCTCCAGGCAAGAATACTGGGGTGTGTTGCCATTTCTTTCTCCAAGTTAATTGCTAAGTCACATCTAACTCTTTGGAAACCCATGAACCATAGCCCACCAGGCCCCTCTGTCCATGGGATTTCCCAGGCAAGAATACCAGAGTGGTATTCCTTCTCCAAGGTAGTCGCCAAAACTGGGTACTTTAGGGAAAGGAGGACAATGATCCTCTGCTCAATTTTCTAGCAACTGAGTCCCATAGAGCAGCGCCAGTTCCTCAACTCTCACTAGGTCCCTTATGGTAGGGCCTCCCTCATACTCTGTCCTAACTCTTCTCTTGCCCTGGAGCTCTCATATGACCCAAGAGGCATGACGGGCAGCAAATGTGGTCCCGGTGCCTCTATTCTTTCCATTGTTTTTGACTTGATACCTCATTCTTGAAAAAAAGAAAAAGAAAAAAAACTGTTCTTCCAGCCCCAGAGAACTTTTGGTGAGAGAGGGACTGTCACCTAGCCACACACACCTCTATTCCAGGCAATACACAGACCTCATAAGGAGAAAAGTAGAAGGAAAAAAAGAGGATGATTGGTGTAGAGCATATTTGCAGCTGTCAGATATCACACCTCCTCTCCTGAGGTTGATCCTATTGTGCTAAGGCACCGTCAGAGAATTTGAATTGGTAGTTCATCTCTTTTTGTGACTTGCTAATGTATTTCCAATGCCTAGAAGAAGTTTACATCTCCTAGTCTTGGTGGGGTATTAGTCGATGAGATATTTTTAAGGTATAGCTGGCAGACTGGCTTGGTTCAACCACAGGATTTGGGTTGAGGATGGGAAAAAAAATAGCATCTGGTGATTGCAGGAGCCCTGTAAAAGAGGCTTCAGGAAAAATGCCAGCCTCCATTTTTATCTGCTCATTTTGTCCCTATAGAGGCTAAAAGAAGGCCTAGTGCAAGAGAATGGATTTCAACTGCAGCTTAGGAAGAAAGCCAAGGACAATAACAGAGGAAAAGGAGAATGAATAGTTTGAGGAATGTTTAGGGTTAGAAACAGAGAACTAGAAAGTGTTGGGGAAATAACTGTGACATGTCAAATATATACACATATATATTCAAATATATAAATTCACATATATATTTATTTCTTGCGGTAGCTTAACAGAAATGTACTTTCTTACAGTTCTAGAGGTTGAAGTCTAAGATTAGGTGCTAGCAGGTTCTGTTTGGTTCAGTTTCTCTTGAGGCCCTCTCTCTGCCTTGCAGATGGCCATCTTTTCTCTGTGTTTTCATATGGCTGTTGCTCAGAGCACACATGCCCCTGATGTCTCTCTGTGTATCCAGGTTCCCTCTTCTTACAAGGATACCAGTCATATTGGATTCAGTTCCACCCTTTCAGCCTTATTTTAACATTTTAACTTTTTAAAGGGCTTATCTCCAAATACAGTCACATCCTGAAGTACTGGGACTTAGAGCTCCAACATATAAAATCTGGAGCAAACACAATTCAGATCATGACAGATGTCTGTTCAGGATAATGAGCAAGCATGATTTCACATATAGTTGAAGCACTAATTCATGTTAATCTTTCACTGTCTCTTAAATATTTGTTTGATAGAAGTAAACAGTACCTAGCCCTGGATGGTGTTTAGAATGAGTCAATACCTTTCAGTTTTTAAAAACTTATTACCATGTTTACAAAATATTATTTCAGTTCAGTAGTTAGAATTTTGCATTTTCAGATATCCATCAAGTGATTCAATTGCTATTGAAAGATAAGACTTCTTGGACTTGTCTGGTTGTCCAGGGGTTAAGAAGCCACCTGCCAAGGCAGGGGACATGGGATCAGTCCCTGGCTGGGGAGATTCCATGTACTGCAGGGCAGCTAAGCCTGTGCACTGCAACTACAGAAGCCTGTGCTCTCTACAGCCCGTGCTCTCTACAGCCTGTGCTCCCTACAGCCCGTGCTCTGCAACAAGAGAAGCCACTGCAGTGAGAAGCCCGTGGACTGCAGCTAGAGAAAGCCTGCAGGCAGCAACGAAGACCCAGTGCAGCCAAAAATATAAATAAATAAATAAATAAATAAATTTAAAGGTAAGACTTCTTACCTCCCTCCATGCTAAGGTCTGCAGATGGCAGTTGCCTGCCTTTAGGAAAGAGCTTGTATGATTGACCTCTTCATCCCTCTGCCCTTCCCCTAATCCACTCGCTAACTGACGTTTCTGGTTTCTGAGGGCAAAGCTGAGGAGAAGAAAGCTAGCAGAAGTGAGGAAAGGCGCTGTTTTAGTCAACTTGTGCTGCTGTTACAAACACCACAGACTGGGTGTCTTGAACAGCATATATCTATTTCTCACAATTCTGGAGAATTGCTGGCCAGTTTCTTCTTGGTGAGGGCTTTCTTCGCGGCTTATAGACAAGCACGTTCTCACTGTGTTCCCGTACGGTGTTTCTTCAAAGTATGTGGGAGGACAGAGAGAGATCTCTCCTCCTCTTCTTATAGGGGCACTAATCCCATCATGAAGTTTCCATCCTTCTGAACTACTCTAAATCTAATTATCTCCCCAAGGTCCTGTCTCAAAATATAGTCACACTGGGGGTTTGTGTTTCAGCATAGGAACTTTGGGGAACACAAATATTCAGCCCATAACAGGCACAGAGGCATCCTGGCTAGGCTGGATGGCTTTATGATCTCAGTTGCTAGCAAATGTTTTTGGATCCTTAGTGAGTACCATTGGTGAGCACCTCTGTCCAGCAATTCCCTTCACCTGATGGCTCCCTCCTGATTCCAAGTGGTTGCTTAAAGCACATTTCCTTAGACCCCAAGATTGTACTGGCCATATCTAGCTACTTGCAGCTAGGGCTCCTCTGCCCTTCTAGACAGCTTTGTTGACAAGCCCTAGGATAACACAATACTGCCTGTTGCATTTGCATGGTTTACAGCTGGATAATGGAAAAACTCTCTCATCCCCTCATTTCAACAAAGCTTGAGAGTTCAGGCCTATCCCAGTGTAACTCTCTCTACTTTGCACCATATTCTATATTGGCACAAATCATTTAGTGGTCAAGTTTTCTTGATTACAGTAACAATTTTACTTTGAAACCATCTATTATTTTTTAAATTGGTATGGTTGTTATGGGCTCCCCCTGGTGGCTCAGCTTCTGCTCTACAACAAAGCAAATTGATATTTGTACACCTATATCCCCTCCCTCTTGGGTCTTTCTCTCACCCCCAGTTCAGTTCAGTCACTCAGTCGTGTCTGACTCTTTGCAACACCATGGACTGCAGCATGCCAGGCTTCCTTGTGCATCACCAACTCCCGGAGCTTGCTCAAACTCATGTCCATCCAGTTGGTGATGCCATCCAACCATCTCATCTTCTATCATCAATCTTTCTCAGAATCAGGGTCTTTTCAAATGAGTCAGCTCTTCACATCAGGTGGCCACAGTACTGGAGCTTCAACTTCAGCAATAGTCCTTCCAATGACTATTCAGGACTTCCAATGACTATTCAGGACTTCCAATGACTATTCAGACTTCCAGTGACTATTCAGTCCTTTAGGACTGACTGGTTTGATCTCCTTGCAGTCCAAGGGAGGCTCGAGAGTCTTCTCCAGCACCACAATTCAAAAGCATCAGTTATTTGGCACTCAGCTTTCTTTATCTTTTTCGATACTCTCACCCCTAGTCTCACTCTATTCATCTAGGTCACCACAGAGCAATCCTACTACTGGGCATATACCCTGACAAAAATCATAATCCAAAAAGACACATGTACCCCAATGTTCATTGAAGCACTATTTAAAATAGCCAGGATATGGAAGCAACCTAAATGTCCATTGACAGAAGAACGGATAAAGAAGATGTGGTCCATATATACAGTGGAACATTACTCAGTCACAAAAGGAATGAAATGGGTCATTTGCAGAAATGTAGATGGACCTAGAGTCTTTTACAGTAACACATTAAAAAAAAATATTTGTCTATTTGGCTGCACTGGGTCTTAGCTGCAGCATGCAGGGTCTTTAGTTGCAGCATGTGAAGCCTTAGTTGCACCATGTGGGATCTTGTTCCTGGACCAGGGGTCAACCCACCCCCCCTGCATTGGGAGCACAGCATCTTAGTCACTGTACCACTAGGGAAGTCTCTCATAACAAATCTTAAGTCTTGTGAGTGGTCCTACGAGCTTCAAGTAAAGGTTTTGCCAGGGTCTGGGGTGGGGTGGGGTGAAGGGAGGACTCACAGTACAGAGACAGCTTTCTCTAAGGGAATCTCTTCAGTAATTCTACTGCCTACTCTCCTATATTTTTGATTTGGTTGCAACTTTCAAAAACCAGTTAAAATTCCTCATCTATTTTATTTTGGAATCTGGTCAAATCACACATACACTTACCCAAAGAGAATCCGTGAATGTGAGAGAGAGAATGGGAAGGATGAAAAATATTGAAAGAGATGGAGATAGAAATAGAGTGCTATGTTGCTTCAGTCATGTCCGACTATGTGCAACCCTGTGGAGTTTAGCTCACAGGCTCCTCTGTCCATGGGATTCTCCAGGTAAGAATACTGGAGTGGGTTGCCATGCCCTCCTCCAGGGGATCTTCCTGACCGAGGGATCCAACTCAGGTCTCCTGTGTCTCCTGCACTGGTAGGAGGGTTCTTTACCACTGCTACACCTGGAATAAAAGGACAAGGATAAATAGGGAGGTTGGGAAAAAGGAAAGAAGGAAAGGGAAGGAGAGAGAATGAGAGAAATATGCTAAAAATATTAAAGGTATTTATGTAAGAATTGTGTAAAAGATAATTTAAGTATTCCTCTTCATACATTTTGTATTTTCCAAATAGCTTATACTGATTTTAAAAATAAAATTTTAATTTTATAATAGCTTTAGGTTTACAGAAAAATTGCAAAGACAGGAAGAGTTCCACTGTGTCCCACAACCAGGATCCTACATTAACATAGCGAGCAGAGTATTTTTGTTACATCAATAAATCAAAATTGATATATTATCATTAACTAAACTTCATATTTGTTCAAATTTCCCTACTTTTTACCTAATATTCTATTCCAAGATCTCACTCACAATATCATATTACATTTAGTAGGATATGTCTCTATGGAATCGTGTTTGCTCTAGTTTCTCATCATTTCCTTGTTTTTGATGACTGGGACAGTTTTGAGGCGTATTGGTCAGATATTTTCTAGAATACCAGTCAGTTGGGACTTGTCTGATGTTTTTCTCACGATTAGATTGAGGTAAAGTATTTTGAGGAGGAAGATCACAGATGTGCTATTTTAATCCCATATATCAAGAATAAGTACTATCAAGATGACTTTTCATTATTGAGGTTAGTCTTAATTATCTAGATGAGATAGTGTTTAGTAGACTTCTTTACTGTTAAGTTACTCTTTTTATCTCTTTTTCTCCTATCCTGTTTGACAGAAAGTCACAATGCATAACCCACACTGGAGGAGTAAGGAATTATGCTCCACCTTCTTGGGAACAAAACTGCATAGATTGTCTGGAATTCTTCTGCATAGGAGATTGTTTCTGTTCCTTCATTTACTTCCTGGTCCCTCACAGGACTTTCCTGGTGGCTCACATGGTAAAAGAGTCTGCCTACAATGTGAGAGACCTGGATTTGATCCCTGGGTCAGGAAGATCCCCCTAGAGAAGGAAATGACAACCCACTCCAGTACTCTGGCCTGGAAAATTCCATGTACAAATGGAGGAGCCTGGTAGGCTATAGTCCCTGGGGTTGCAAAGAGTCAGACATGACTGAGCTACTTCACTTTCACTTTCTTTCCTCATTTACTTACTCAGTCATTGCTTGTACCTGTAATGGACAGATTGGCAATTAATGCATATTTGGAGTAATATTGTAAAAATGAAGTAAATGAAAATATTTCCAATTTGACATCATATTGAAATGCATTAGTACCTACAGAAGAACCTCCATATTAACTATTTCACATAAGCTAAATATAACCAAGTATAATTAGCTTTGTAAACATATTTTTTCAAATAGTACAACTTGGAGGGGTAAAAAGAACTAACCAAATAACTTTAAATAATATTTTAATAACTTTTGAACCATACTCTTATTCTAAAGATGAAAAGAACTATAAACTAATTTTGAGCTCTACTTGGTAAGCTTGTATTTCATAGTAGTGAAGGCTGAGCACCGAAGAATTGATGCTTTTGAACTGTGGTGTTGGAGAAGACTCTTGAGAGTCCCTTGGACTGCAAGGAGATCCAACCAGTCCATTCTGAAGGAGATCAACCCTGGGATTTCTTTGGAAGGAATGATGCTAAAGCTGAAACTCCAGTACTTTGGCCACTGAATGCGAAGAGTTGACTCACTGGAAAAGACTCTGATGCTGAAAGGGACTGGGGAGAGGAGGAGAAGGGGACGACCGAGGTTGAGATGGCTGGATGGCATCACGGACTCGATGGATGTGAGTCTGAGTGAACTCCGAGAGATCGTAATGAACAAAGAGGCCTGGTGTGCTGTGATTCATGGGGTCGCAAAGAGTCGGACACGACTGAGCGACTGAACTGAACTGAACTGAAGAGAGTAGCAATTCAGAAACTACTTTTTTGTGTATTGCAGTGTTAAGCTAATGAGTAAATACACTGATGACCAGAGTTGTAGATCTTGGAGAAGGGAGATACCAATATGGAGTAGAGGAAGGCTACAAAGAACTCCATAGTATCAGATTAGAACTTTCCAGGGTTGAAACAGGAGAAGTACAAATAAACTTGGAACATTTTATAGTACCCTAAAGTAAGACAGTGCTCAAAAAAAAAAAAAAAAAAAGAAAGAAAGAAAGAAAAAGAAAAAAGATGGGATTTTGTCCAAAGGACAGAGGGCAAGCCTGAAGCGGCTTTAGGAGGCCAAAGCTGGCACAATTAAAATTTCAAAATAAAAACTTAGAGTAATTAATTATAGCCCATTGATAAATAGATGAGAGAGAAATGAAATCTTTTTATAGTATAAGAATGACGATTACTAAAAGTAGAAGGGATGATGGTATTAGAAAGTCACCATTTTGTGATTATGATAGCAATAATTTATTTAGGTGTGAATCATCAAGGAATAATAGAGCTATAAGGTAAATTTTAAAGGAAAGTAGGATATGTACTTACCTCAAAGTATTTTCCCAGAAATTACTTAGTTCAGTTCAGTTGCTCAGTAGTGTCCGACTCTGCAACCCCATGAATCGCAGCACACCAGGCCTCCCTGTCCATCACCAACTCCCAGAGTTCACTCAAACTCATGTCCATCGAGTTGGTGATGCCATCCAGCCATCTCATCCTCTGCCATGTCCTTCTCTTCCTGCCCACAATCCCTCCCAGCACTAGAGTCTTTTCCAATGAGTCAACTCTTCACGTGTGGTGGCCAAAATATTGGAGTTTCAGCTTCAGCATCAGTCCTTCCAAAGAACACCCAGAGCTGATCTCCTTAAGGATGGAATGGTTGGATCTCCTTGCAATCCAAGGGACTCTCAAGATCTTCTCCAACACCACAGTTCAAAAGCATCAATTCTTCGGCACTCAGCCTTCTTCACAGTCCAACTCTCACATCCATACATGACCACTGAAAAACCCTAGCCTTGACTAGATGGACTATTGTTGGCAAAGTAATGTCTGCTTTTGAATATGCTATCTAGGTTGGTCATAACTTTTCTTCCAAGGAGTAAGCGTCTTTTAATTTCATGGCTACCATCACCATCTGCAGTGATTTTGGAGCCCCTCAAAATAAACTCTGACACTGTTTCCACTGTTTCCTCATCTATTTCCCATGATGTGATGGGACCAGATGCCATGATCTTCGTTTTCTGAATGTTGAGTTTCAAGCCAACTTTTTCACTCTCCTCTTTCACTTTCATCAAGAGGCTTTTTAGTTCCTCTTCACTTTCTGCCATAAGGTTGATGTCATCAGCATATCTGAGGTTATTAATATTTCTCCCAGCAATCTTGATTCCAGCTTGTGTTTCTTCCAGCCCAGCATTTCTCATGATGTACTCTCTACATATAAGTTAAATAAGCAGGGTGACAATATGCAGCCTTGACATACTCCTTTTCCTATTTGGAACCAGTCTGTTGTTCCATGTCCAGTTCTAACTGTTACCTCCTGACCTGCATATACATTTCTCAAGAGGCAGGTCAGGTGGCCTGGTATTCTCATCTCTCTCAGAATTTTCCAGTTTATTGTGATCCACACAGTCAAAGGCTTTGGCATAGTCAATAAAGCAGAAGTGGATGTTTTTCTGGAACTCTCATGCTTTTTCGACGATCCAGTGGATGTTGGTAATTTGATCTCTGGTTCCTCTGCCTTTCCCCAAACCAGCTTGAACATCAGGAAGTTCATGGTTCACGTATTGCTGAAGCTTGGCTTGGAGAATTTTGAGCATTACTTTACTAGCATGTGAGATGAGTGCAATTGTGTGGTAGTTTGAGCATTTTTTGGCATTGCCTTTTTGTGGGATTGGAATCAAAACTGACCTTTTCCAGTCCTGTGGCCACTGCTGAGTTTTCCAAATTTGCTGGTGTATTGAGTGCAGCACTTTCACAGCATCATCTTTCAGGATTTGAAACAGCTCCACTGGAATTTCATCACCTCCACTAGCTTTGTTCTTAGTGATGCTTTCTAAAGCCCACTTGACTTCACATTCCATGATGTCTGGTTCTAGGTGAGTGATCGCACCATCGTGATTATCTGGGTCATGAAAATCTTTTTGTACA
This sequence comes from Nanger dama, assembly GCA_917880005.1. Classification (NCBI taxonomy): domain Eukaryota; kingdom Metazoa; phylum Chordata; class Mammalia; order Artiodactyla; family Bovidae; genus Nanger; species Nanger dama. The sequence continues at coordinate 555,125 of CAKJTW010000058.1, read as the reverse complement.
GTTCTTCTGCGTATTTTTGCCACCTCTTCTTAATATCTTCTGCTTCTGTTAGGTCCATAGCATTTCTGTCCTTTATTGAGCCCATCTTTGCATGAAATGTTCCCTTGGTATCTCTAATTTCTTGAAGTGCTCTCTAGTCTTTCCCATTCTGTTCTTTTCCTCTATTTCTTTGCATTGATCACTGAGGAAGGCTTTCTTATCTCTCCTTGCTATTCTTTGGAACTCTGCATTCAGATGCTTATATCTTTCCTTTTCTCCTTTGCTTTTCTCTTCTCTTCTTTTCACAGCTATTTGTAAGTCCTCCCCAGACAGCCATTTTGCTTTTTTGCATTTCTTTTCCATGGGGATGGTCTTGATCCCTGTCTCCTGTACAATGTCACGAATCTCCATCCATAGTTCATCAGGCACTCTATCAGATCTAGTCCCTTAAATCTATATCTCATTTACACTGTATAATCATAAGGGGTTTGATTTAGGTTATATCTGAATGATCTAGTGATTTTCCCTACTTTCTTCAATTTGAGTCTGAATTTGGCAAAAGGAGTTCACGATCTGAGCCACAGTCAGCTCTCGGTCTTGTTTTTGCTGCCTCTATAGAGCTTCTCCATCTTTAGCTGCAAAAATATAATCAATCTGATTTTCGTATTGACCTTCTGGTGATGTCCATGTGTAGTCACTTCTTGTTTTGTTGAAAGAGGGTGTTTGCTATGACTAGTGCGTTCTCTTGGCAAAACTCTGTAAGCCTTTGCCCTGCTTCATTCCATATTCCAAGCCCAAATTTGCCTGTTACCCCAGGTGTTTCTTGACTTCCTACTTTTGCATTCCAGTCCCCTATAGTGAAAAGGACATCTTTTTGCGGTGTTAGTTCTAAAAGGTCTTGTAGGTCTTCATAGAACCATTCAACTTCAGAGTCTTCAACGTTACTGGTTGGGGCATAGACTTGGATTACTGTCATATTGAATGGTTTTCCTTGGAAGCAAACAGAGGTCATTCTGTTGTTTTTGAGATTGAATTCAAGTACTGCATTTCAGACTCTTTTGTTGACCATGATGGCTACTCCATTTCTTCTGAGGGATTCCTGCCTACAGTAGTAGATATAATGGTCACCTGAGTTAAATTCACCCATTCCAGTCCATTTTATTTCACTGATCCTAGAATGTCAATGTTCACTCTTGCCATCTCCTGTTTTCCACTTCCAATTTGCTTTGATTCATGGACCTACTTACTAGTCACCAAAAATGGGACATCTGATGTGATTCACTGAGGAGAAAACATTACTTCATTAGTATCACAGACAAAATTGTACCTTGAATTGAATTATAAGAAGAAAAAGAAAACACAAATTGTTGCGAGACATTATACTTAAATAATTGAGTTGTGGTCTTCTAAGAAATCAGTGTTGCCAGAGATGCAGAAAGCCTAATAAACTGTTCTAGATTAAAGGGGCCTAAGGGATTCACTGGTGGTTCAGATGATAAAGAATCTGCCTGCAATGTGGGAGACCTGGGTTTGATCCCCTGGGTTGGGAAGATCCCCTGAAGAAGCAAGTGGCTATCCCCTCCAGAATTCTTGCCTGGAGAATTCCATGGATAAAGGAGCCTGGCAGGCTACAGTCCATGGGGTTGCAAAGAGTCAGACATGACTGATCAGCTCTCACATAAAACAGAAACACATTATATTATTCAATGCTGGTTAAGTACATAAGAAAATAAGTACTCTGATATAACAATGATGTGTATGTCTTGATGGAGGATTGGCTCGATGGATGAATTGGAAGACAGGTAAAGAGCAATATATCATCAAACCTGAATACTTTCATTTCTTAAATGTATCCTAATAAGAGCTGTTTTTACTTTTCTTGTATCTTTTGGAAACTTTGATTTTTTTTTCTAAGATAAAATGCACAAGTATTTCTTTTCTCTAATTAGAAGATTGGTTTGAGCCCATTCAAGAAAATTTAGAAAAGATGAAAAATTTTAAAAGAAAATACCATCTATCTGTAGCCCTACTAGAGAAATCTAACAACCATTAATAAAAGAACACTTAAAATTATATTGAGAACATATTTTTATATAGTTTTATTTCCTATTTAAAAATTAACATTATGTCATAATGTTGTCAAATGTCATCTGAATAAATTTTAATGACAGCATAATATTCGACTATGGCTGAAACAGCAGTTTATCATACCATTTTCTTTACTATGAGGTATAAGGTTTGTTTCTACTTTGTTACTATTGTGTTTCTCTGGCAAATGTCTGTACATTCATATTTTGCATATCTCTCATTTTCTTAATGGAAAAGGCAATGGCACCCCACTCCAGTATGCTTGCCTGGAAAATCCCATGGACAGAGGAGCCTGGTAGGCTGCAGTCCACGGGGTCACTAAGAGTCGGACACGACTGAGTGACTTCACTTTCACTTTTCACTTTTCTGCACTGGAGAAGAAAACAGCAACCCACTCCAGTGTTCTTGCCTGGAGAATCCCAGGGACGGGGGAGCCTGGTGGGCTTCCATCTATGGGGTCGCACAGAGTTGGACACGACTGAAGCAACTTAGCAGCAGCAGCAGCAGCAGCATTTTCTTAAAGTATACTTAAAGTGAATTTTCAGCTTAAAAAAATCTCTCTACCTAAACACATGCATCTTCATATTGTTTTACGGAATTTGTTTTTTGGTATTTGTCTATTTTGCTTGATCATTGTAATACCCTTGCCAGTGGTGTATGACAGTGTCTGTTTTACACTTACTAGCATTAATACTGGAGAAGGCAATGGCGCCCCACTCCAGTACTCTTGCCTGGAAAATCCCAGGAACAGGGGAGCCTGGTGGGCTGCCGTCTATGGGGTTGCAGAGTCGGACACGACTGAAGTGACTTAGCAGCAGCAGCAGCAGCAGCAGCAGCATTAATACTTCAGTTTTGGTTCTATTATATACATATCATATATATATATATATATATATAGAGAGAGAGAGAGAGAGAGAGATAAAGAGCACACAAAGTGAGAGAGTTAGAGATACACATTAACATATTATACTAAAGGTATAAAGCTGGACCTGTAAATGGAGATGTAACTAGAAATAGAGGCATAAGTTTAGAGGGAGGGAAACAGGAAGGGAAGGAGAGAGACAGAGAGAAGGTAGCAATGAAATACATGATGTAGATATAAATTTCCCTTCATTTTAAGATTCCTGAGAAAGAGATTATCTTTTCGGGTTGACTTTTATTGTAATTCATCTATTAGTAACATGATTCTCTAGGTTTATGTAAATACTTGTTCTCTTAAAGTAGCATATGTGTTCTATAGAGAGAGAATTTTTTAAGAGTACATATACTATATCATTTTAATTTAACTTTTTCTTGCTCCCTCTAGTGAGAAAATCTGTTTATGTATGCTTTGTAAAATTTCTGGCTTCTTTTTCAGTATTTAGTGCCCTCTGGTGTCTGAAAAGAAGGGATAGCAATATATTTTACTTCCAGTTTGTTTCCTGCTTATTAGGAATTTCTTGGCATAGATGAATTGTATCAATACAGACTGAGCTAATGTTTGAATATTTTCATATTAACTTCAGAAATAAAAATGAGTGACAGACAGCCAGTTATTTTGGGAGCATTCTGGCATTAAAAAGCATCTGGCATTTTCATCTGGCAAATGACAGAATGAAAATTGCCTGGGAAACTTAGTTACCGGAATGGCTCTCCTTTACATAGTCATCAATTGAAATATTCACATTCAGTCTGTAAAAGTCTTTTTTAAATAATGTGGCAATAATGCAAGAATGAAAGCATCAAGAGGGAAAGGGAACTACCAGGGAGAAGAAAAAGGAGAAGGAAAGTAACAATTCCTATTTGTTGTCAGTGCTAAGTTGCTTGAGTCATGTCTGACTCTTTCTGACCGCACAGATTGTAGCCCACCAGGCTCCTCTTTCCACTGTTTCCCAGGCAAGAATACTGGAATGGGTTGCCATTTCTTCTTCTAGGTGAGCTTCCCAACCCAGGGAGCGAACCCGTGTCTTCTGTGTCCCCAGCATTGGCAGGCATCACCAGGGAAGCCACCATCATATTCTTCCTAGGGGATCTGCCTCGTTTTTCCATCTAATGTAGAGAGTCCACTCATCACCTTTGCAGTTTGGGGTTATTTCATTAATTTAATGTGGGCTTCAGTTTTATCGGCACACTGAAATTTACGCAGTTCAGTAATTTTGAAACATTTTGAGAGGGAAGAGGAAGACTAGGCACTTATCAAACACATGGAAGTCTAGTGTAAAACACAGGAAAAATCAAAGTTAATCTAGTTCAAATGAAACACAGAGCTCAGGAAGGGTTTCGTTCCCTGCCAGCTGACTTCTAGTTTACCTCCTAGTTGGCCTCTAGATCACCTCTAAGGCTTTCCAAGTTCTTGAGGTATACATTTTGACTAGTAAGGGCAGCAAAGGGGAAATTCACAAAATGCTTCCTCTTCACACATGGCTAAACGTTTCCCTCAAATTCAGTAAGTCTGCTCTCTGTACTGATTTTGTATTTCAGAAACTAGTGATATTTCTTTCATTTATTTATGTACTTAACAAATAGTTAATGGTAACCTTTCCTTATGGTGCTTTTGAATTGATGCTTTTGAACTGTGATGTTGGGGAAGACTCTTGACAGCATCTTGGACTGCAAGGAGAGCAAACCAGTCAGTCCTAAAGGAAATATTTATTGGAAGGACTGATTCTGAAGCTGAAGCTCCAATATTTTGGCTACCTGATATGAAGAACTGACTCACTGGAAAAGATTCTGATGCTGGGAAAGACTAAAGGAGGAGGAGAAGGGTATGACAGAGGATGAGATGGTGGGATGGCATCACTGATTCAATGGACATGAGTTTGAGCAAGTTTCAGGAGCTGGTGATGGACAGGAAGGTGTGGCATGCTGCAGTCCATGGGGTCAGAAAGAATCAGACACGACTGAGTGACTGAACTTAGACATTATGGTAGGTTCTGGGGACAGAATAAATCTGTATGTTCCCTATCCTTGCAAGTATATAGTCGTGTAGGGAAGATAAAGATTAATAAAATGATAATATAAAAAAATCATTTATAGCAGGGGCTTCCCTGATAGCTCGGTTGGTAAAGAATTCACCTAGTAATGTAGGAGACCTGGTTTGATTCCTGGGCTGGGAAGATCTCCTGGAGAAGGGAAAGGCTACCCACTCCTGTAATCTGGCCTAGAGAATTCCACGGACTGTATAGTCCATGGGGGTTGCAAAGAGTTGGAAACAAGTGAGTGACTTTCAATTTCAATATAAAAATATAACATTATGAAGGTGACCCATTTAATGAAGGAAAGGTCAATGTTACCAGGAGAACATATGATTGGGAGATTTGATCTGGGCAGGAATATCAGGTAGACTTTCTAGGGGAGATGAGTGTAGTGGGAGCTAAAGACAGCTGGGAGTTATCTGAGTAAAACAACGAAGTAACAGTGTCTCATGCAGATACACAGGGTGTGAAGGAGTGTGACACACTAATTAACTGAAGATGGTCAGTGTGGCTAGAACAGAGAAAACAAAGGCCAGAGGAGGGATGATGTGAGTAGAGGCCAGGCCAGAATCGTGTAAACTACTCAAGGATTTTGATCTACATCTTAAGAGAAAAACGAGAGAATGATCTCTGTTCGTTTCCAAGGCAAACCATTCAATATCACAGCAATCCAAGCCTATTCCCCAAGCAGTAACACTGAAGAAGCTGAAGTTGAATGGTTCTATGAAGACCTACAAGACCTTTTAGTACTAACACACCAAAAGACGTGCTTTTCATTACAGGGGCCTGGAATGCAAAAATAGGAAGTCAAGGAAAACCTGGGGTAAAAGGGAAATTTGGCCTTGGAATATAGAATGAAGGAGGATAAAGGCTAATAGAGTTATGCAAAGAGAATGCACTGGTCATAGCAAACACCCTCTTCCAACAACACAAGAGAAGCCTCTACACATGGACATCACCAGATGGTCAACACCAAAATCAGATTGATTATATTCTTTGCAGCCAAAGATGGAGAAGCTCTATACAGTCAACAAAAACAAGACCAGGAGCTGACTGTGGCTCAGATCATAAACTCCTTGTTGCCAAATTCAGACTTAAGTTGAAGAAAGTAGGGAAAATCACTAGATCATTCAGATATGACCTAAATCAAATCCCTTATGATTATACAGTGGAAGTGAGAAATAGATTTAAGGGCCTAGATCTGATAGATAGAGTGCCTGATGAACTATGGATGGAGGTTCATGACATTGTACAGTAGACAGGTATCAAGACCATCCCCATGGAAAAGAAATGCAAAAAGCAAAATGGCTGTCTGGGGAGGCCTTACAAATAGCTGTGAAAAAAAGAGAAGTGAAAAGCAAAGGAGAAAAGGAAAGATATAAGCATCTGAATGCAGAGTTCCAAAGAATAGCAAGAAGAGATAAGAAACCCTTCCTCAGTGATCAATGCAAAGAAATAGAGGAAAAGAACAGAATGGGAAAGACTAGAGAGCTCTTCAATAAAATTAGAAATACCAAGGGAACATTTCATGCAAAGATGGGCCTGATAAAGGACAGAAATTGTATGCACCTAACAGAAGCAGAAGATATTAAGAATATGTGGCAAGAATACACAGAAAAATTGTACCAAAAGACCTTCATGACTCAGGTAATCATGATGGTGTGATCACTCACCTAGAGCCAGACATCTTGGAATGTGAAGTCAAGTGGGCCTTAGAAAGCATCACTATGAACAAAGCTAGTGGAGGTGATGGAATTCCAGTGGAGCTGTTTCAATTCCTGAAAGATGATGCTGTGAAAGTGCTGCACTCAATATGCCAGCAAATTTGGAAAACTCAGCAGTGGCCACAGGACTGGAAAAGGTCAGTTTCATTCCAATCCCAAAGAAAGGCAATGCCAAAGAATGCTCCAACTACTGCACAATTGTACTCACCTCACACTCTAGTAGAGTAATGCTCAAAATTCTTCAAGCCAGGCTTCAGCAATATGTGAACCATGAACTTCCAGATGTTCAAGCTGGTTTTAGAAAAAGCAGAGGAACTAGAGGTCAAATTGCCAACATCCGCTGGATCTTTGAAAAAGCAAGAGAGTTCCAGAAAAATATTTATTTCTACTTTATTGACTATGCCAAAGCTTTTGACTGTGTGGATCACAATAAACTGTGGGAAATTCTGAAAGAGATGGACATACCAGATCACTTGACCTGCCTCTTGAGAAACCTGTATGCAGGTCAGGAAGCAACAATTAGAACTGGACATGGAACAACAGACTGGTTCAAAATAGAAAAGGGAGTACGTCAAGGCTGTATATTCTCAGCATGCTTATTTAACTTCTATGCAGAGAACATCATGAGAAATGCTGGGCTTGAAGAAGCACAAGCTGGAATCAAGATTGCTGGGAAAAATATCAATAACCTCAGATACGGAGATGACACCACCCTTATGGCAGAAAGTGAAGAGGAACTAAAAGCCTCTTGATGAAAGTGAAAGAGGAGAGTGAAAAAGTTGGCTTAAAGCTCAACATTCAGAAAACTAAGGTCATGTCATGTGTACCCATCCCTTCATGGCAAATAGATGTGGAAACAGTGTCAGAGTTTATTTTGGGCAGCTGCAAAAATCACTGCAGATGGTGACTGCAGCCAGGAAATTAAAAGAGGCTTACTCCTTGGATGGAAAGTTATGACCAACCTAGATAGCATATTGAAAAGCAGAGACATTACTTTGCCACCAAAGGTCCGTCTAGTCAAGGCAACGGTTTTCCAGTGGTCATGTATGGATGTGAGAGTTGGACTGTGAAGAAAGCTGAGCACTGAAGAATTGATGCCTTTGACTGTGGTGTTGGAGAAGACTCTTGAGAGTCCCTTGGACTGCAAGGAGATCCAACCAGCTCATTCTAAAGGAGATCAGTCCTGGGTGTTCACTGGAAAGACTGATACTAAAGATGAAACTCCAATACCTTGGCTACCTCATACGAAGAGTTGACTTATTGGAAAAGACTCTGATGCTGGAAGGGATTAGGTGCAGGAGGAGAAGGGGACGACAGAGGATGAAATGGCTGGAAGGCATCACCGACTCAATGGACATAAGTTTGAGTAAACTCCAGGAGTTGATGATGGACAGGGAGCCCTGGCGTGCTGCAATTCATGGGGTCGCAAGAGTTGGACACAACTGAGCAACTGAACTGAACTGAACTAAGAGAAAAAGAAAGCTAGTCAAGTGTTTAACCAGATGAGACATCACTGGGTCACTGGCTATAGCATAATGAATATATTATTCTGGTGCCCTGGACTGGAATGTATCCATGGAGACAGCAAAAGTAGATATATTTAAGAAATTCTTAAGGCAAAAATTGACTCAACTAGGTGATGGATGCAAGAGGAAAGAATCAAGGATAATCTCAGGTTTCCGTCTTACTCAATCGAATGGATGAGACATGTATCATCGAAAGAAGGATAAAGCTTTTGGAGACAGAAGGCTACTCGTGATTACTTTTTGGATGTATTGTGTTTGAAGAGATTTTGAGACAGTTTGCCAAGTTGACTATTGGAAATTCATACTTGAAATACAAGGAACCGATACAATGATCTGAGCTGGAAATAAGATATGGGAGTCATGTATGGTTAGGGAGGAATAGACACATGGGCATAGATGATGCTTCCAAGAGAGAACTTGAAAAATGACAATATAATAATGTCTCTAATAGAAATAGATGGGGAAACAGTAGAAACAGTGTCAGACTTTATTTTGGGGGCTCCAAAATCACTGCAGATTATGATTGCAGTCATAAATTAAAAGACACTTACTCCTTGGAAGGAAAGTTATGACCAACCTAGACAGCATATTCAAAAGCAGAGACATTACTTTGCCAACAAAGGTCCGTCTAGTCAAGGCTGTGATTTTTCCAGTAGTCATGTATGAAAGTGAGTGTTGGACTATGAATAAAGCTGAGTGCTGAAGAATTGATGCTTTTGAACTGTGGTGTTGGAGAAGACTCTTGAGAGTCCCTTGGACTGCAAGGAGATCCAACCAGTCCATCCTAAAGGAGATCAGTCCTAAGTGTTCTTTGGAAGGAATGGTGCTAAAGCTGTACTTTGGCCACCTCATGCGAAGAGTTGGCTCATTGGAAAAGACTCTCATGCTGGGAGGGATTGGGGGCAGGAGGAAAAGGGGACGACAGAGGATGAGATGGCTGGATGGCATCACCGACTTGATGGATGTGAGTCTGAGTGAACTCTGGGAGTTGGTGATGGACAGGGAGGCCTGGCATGCTGCAGTTCATGGGGTCGCAAAGAGTCGGACATGACTGAGCGACTGAATTGAACTGAACTGAACTGAATAGAACTTCCAAGAGCTTCAACATTATACAGCTAAGTAAAAGAGACAAAAAGAGTTCAAAGTTAATAGCTGTAGCTGTAACAGCTTTGTTATCTTAACTCAATCAAGATGATACTGAGTCCTGGGATCTCCAGGAAGAAAGTATCTCAAGGAGTGCAAGGAAGAATCAAACAATACTGAGAAGTTAAAGAAGATAAGGCCTGTAAATACCCATTGGATTTAGCAATAGGAGGTCCTGAGTACATTTTAGGAGACCTGTTTTAGCAGAATGATAGAGGCAAAAATTAGACTGCTGTAGTTAGAGGAGTGAGTTGGAGGTGAGTTGAAACTTTTATTATAGAAGTTTGACCTTAAAGATGAGACAAAAGATACACTGTTAACTGGTTCAGGATATAGAATGGAGAGAATTCCTATTTTTATTTTTTGGTGTGCTGCATGGCTCATAGGATCTTCGTTCCCTGCTGCTGCTGCTGCTGCTGCTAAGTCACTTCAGTTGTGTCTGACTCTATGCGACCCCATAGACGGCAGCTCACCAGGCTTTCCCATCCCTGGGATTGTCCAGGCAAGAACACTGGAGAGGGTTGCCATTTCCTTCTCCAATGCAGGAAAGTGAAAAGTGAAAGTGAAGTCGCTCAGTTATGTCCGACTCTTAGCGACCTCATGGACCGCAGCCCACCAGGCTCCTCCATCCATGGGATTTTCCAGGCAAGAGTACTGGAGTGGGGGTGCCATTTCGTTCCCTGATCATCTGCACCCTTGGCAGTGAAAGCACAGAATCCTAACCAGGAAATTTCTGGGATTTCCATTTTTACATCAGAGAGACTTGAGGATATTTAAATACTAATAGAAGAATCAGAGAGATGTTGCAATATATAAAAAAAGAAAAAGATTCAGGGGGATAATCAGTCATGCCATCTTCCAGAGAAGAGTGATGGTGATGAGAGTGGAAGCATAGACAGAGGTACTGACCCCAGGCAAGCAGCTGCGCTTCTCCTTCAACCAAGGAGAAACACTGTTAGCTTATAGTATATAAGTTTGGTATATATGGCAAATTTGATTATTTGGTGGCAAATGACAGGAGCACTTGTGTATGTGTGTGTGTGTATATACATATATTATATGTAAATATACATAATTCTTGTGCTTTCTCTTAAATGGTGATATTGTCTGCTCAGTAAAGAATCTGCCTGCAATGCAGGAGACCCAGGTTTGATCCCAGGTAGCGAAGATCCTCTGGAGAAAAGAATGGCAACTATACACACTGCTAAATTTTAAGAAGTGCACATTAAGATTTGAGGTTAGATTAGCAGGTCAAAGCAAAGGAAGAAGATTGAATTGACCAGACAAATGTAGACGTATGTTTTGACATTGTTGAGCACGTATCACTGTTGGTTACCATGAATTTATGAGTATCCAATCTGCTTTCCTTGACTGACCCACCTTTATTTTGTTTTGCGTTTTAGCAAAGTATTCAGGGGAAATGTAATAAGAAGTCAATGAAGGAAATAAAATTTTGTGTCTGTTCACAGTCTACATGGTGTTTTGCCCGTACACTGTATATAATAACATTTTGAAATTCCCTGGAGCCACTCCTGATGTAATTGAATATGAACAAATGTAAACTTGGAGGAAACCCACTTTCTAGGGGCTGGGGAAAGTTATTCACAAAGCTGTCTTTATTTAAAGTAGAAAACTGACTCAGCATGGGATTCTAGGGGAAGCTTCTGTCCACGATCACTGCCGAAGCCAGGCTCTGGGAAAGCCACACTCCCCACCGGAGTTGACGGCTGAGAAAGCACAGCGTAGCCGAGATGAAAATCCTGTTCCTTCTGCAGCGTCTCTGCCGGCGCCCTCTACTGATAAAATTTTAACACTGTGTCCTCTGACAAAGGGGAAAAAAGTTTAAAGGGACCAGCTTCATTTTCATATAGCAAGAAATGCATTATGAATTTGGCCCTGAAAAAAATAGATTGTTAACCGGAAAGAAAGCATAAAGCTACATGATAGTTTATTTTACTATCTGGAAGTTAAGGGACTTACCTAAGTTTACACAATGAGGAAATGGAACCAGGTTCTCCCAGGTCTTCCAAAGCCCAATCCAGTGTAAAATATATATATTACACCATGAGTTCATCCAATTTAATGTTGTTTTTCCCCTCCAAATTATGTTCTTCTGAAAGGATTTTTCTCTCTTTAAAGTGATAATAACAAAAATAATGGCTGTATGCATTGGGCAGAAACTATGTACTCAACGGAACCTGGTGAAAAGGTCAAAACTGGACTGATCCTTATTTTAACAGATGAAAAAATGTAGGCTTAGGGAGGTCAAGTGATTTGCTTAATGTAAGACACTAAGTAACAGGGTTGTTTTCTGATTCCCAAGCCTGACTTCTAACCTTTATGTTAGTTGAGTCAAATATTTTCTTCATTACAGTCAAGAAATTCTAACTTAAGTGGAATGAGATTGTTCCTAGGATTAGGGGAAAGGAGATAATTATGGAGCAACTACCGGAAGGAAGAGCCATCTATAAAGTGAAAAGTACACCAGCATACTTGGAGTGCTTACTTGCATACTCAGGTTTGGAAATACGAGATGTGGGCTTCCCAGGTGTTAGAGGTAAAGAACCTGCCTGCCAATGCAGGGGTTGCAAGAGAGGCTGGTTTGATTCCTGGGTCCAGACAATCCGCTGGAGAAGGAAGTGACAACCCACTCCTGTATTCTTGCCTAGGAAATCCCATGGACAGAGGAGCCTGGTGGGCTACAGTCCACAGAGTTGCGAAGAGTTTGACATGATTGAAGCGACTTAGCACAAGCACAGTCCGAGGTGGAGGGGTTGTTGGCAGGTGTCAGTGGAGGAAATTATGTTTCTTTGAAAGCTGGGAAGAAACTAGAAGGCAATGGGCAACTGGGATATTGGGCCAGGACTGCAGGGGGCAGGAAGTCTTTACAAATCATCGATGCTTCTTTCACAGCTGGTTAAAAATACAGCTTTCTGCTTACTCTCTTCCCCTGTGCTGATCCTGTGCTAAGTTGATAGAATGTTTGTGTGTACACGTGGGTGTCAGTATTCCTTCTCCCTGCTTCTGCCGTCTGGGGTTCAGGAGCCACTAAGTTAGCCCAGCCCCTCATTTTACAGATGAGAAGCTGAAAGCCCAGAGAGCAGACAAGATTTACCACGCACAGTGGAGGGAGAGAGGAAACTTGGCATTCTCCTCCTCTATTTCAGGCCTCACAGACACAGATGCTAATGAATAGGATACAAATTCTGCTGAACTGTAGAGTTTCTTCTCTGCTTTTTTGGCTTGCTCTTTTAGCTGTATACTATAAATTATATTTTTATATTTGGAAGTGGGTAGCTACATCATTTAAATGAAGAGAAGGGTATGGATCTTGAGTAACGACTGTGGTTTTATAATGCCACCACTAATCACATCTTTTAGTGCAGAAGGGCCTGGAAAATTTCCTCAAGTTGTTCTGAATACATGCAATATAGATATAACCTTTTCATAGAGCATAACCAACTCAAATGTGGTTTCTTTTGAGTCCTTAGGTAGACAATAAATTTTTAGTGAGATGAATGAAATATCACTTGAGGTTGGGAAAGGAACACTTTAATATTCTTGAATCAGCTATGTTTAAATCAATCAGCCCAGTAAAGGCAGATCTCCAGTTCAGTACTGATTGACAGACTCAGATTGGCTGCTTCTGAGCCTCTAAATTTCTTTGTGCATGTTTGCTCAGGGAATGCAAAGAGATTTTCTTGTGAATTTACAGAAAAAAATGCATAAATATTGGTAATCATATTTACAATAGGAAGAGAAACAGTTTTGTTTTGGTTTTTTTTTTTTTTTACAATAAAAATACAGACTTCTACAGAAATTAGAGTTCTGCAAAGCATTTTGAAGACTAATAGAACTGGAAAATATCTTAGATATATTCTCATCCAGCCTCTTAATGTCATAGAAACAGAACATGACAGTTGACCTTTTCTTTCAATAGATAATTATGCCTTCAGAGGATCTTTCTTTAAAAGATTTTTTCCCAAATTTTAAACTTTTTATTTTGTATTGAGGTACAGTTGATTAATGGGCTTCCCAGGTCATGCTAGTGGTAAAGAAACTACTTGCCACTGCAAGTAGAAGTAAGAGACATGGGTTTGATCCCTGGGTCAGGAAGATCCCTTGGAAGAGGACACAGCAACCAACTCTAGTTCTTGCCTGAGAATCCCTATGGTCAGAGGATCCCTGGGGGTTACAGTCCATAGGGTCGCAAAAATCAGATACGACTGAAGAGACTTAGTATACACACATAGCTGATGAACAGTGTTGGAGTAGTTCCAGGTGAAGAGCAAAGGGACTCAGCCATACATATTTATGCATCAATTCTCCCCTAAAGCCCTCTTCCATCCAGGCTGGCATATAACACTGAGCAAGAGTTTCATGTGCTACACAGTAGATGCTTGTTGGGTATTCATTTTGAATGTAGCAGTGTGTACATGACCTTCAGCTCAGTTCAATTCAGTCGCTTAGTCCTGTCTGACTCTTTGCGACCCCATGGATGGCAGCACGCCAGGCCTCCCTGTTCATCACCAACTTCCGGAGCCTACTCAAACTCATGTTCATCACGTCAGTGATGCCATCCAACCATCTCATCCTCTGTCATCCCCTTCTCCTCCCGCCTTCAAACTTTCCCACAGCATCAGGGTGTTTTCAAATGAATTGGTTCTTCACACCAAGTGGCCAAAGTATTGGAGTTTCAGCTTCAGCATCAGTCCTTCCAGTGAATATTCAGGACTGATTTCCTTTAGGATGGACTGGTTGGATCTCCATTCAGTCCCTTCAATAATGCAAGATGTACCATGTAGATCCAGAGCTGAAGTTGTAATTACAAAAACACCAAATCAAATCCACAATCTTCGAGCTAAAAGGGACTTAAACCACACCTTGTCTCAACTTCTCATTTCTAAATTGGGAAAGAGCACTGTTGAGATGGAGGCCCTTTTCAGCAAAACCACCCATGATTGTTTCTGTTTGTCTGTTAGTAGCATTGACACTAGGAGAAGGCGATGGCACCCCCACTCCAGTGCTCTTGCCTGGAGAATCCCATGGACGGAGGAGCCTGGTGGGCTGCAGTCCATGGGGTCGTGAAGAGTCAGACACGACTGAGCGACTTCACTTTCACTTTTCACTTTCATGCATTGGAGAGGGAAATGGCAACCCACTCCAGGGTTCTTGCCTGGAGAATCCCAGGGACGGGGGAGCCTGGTGGGCTGCCGTCTATGGGGGTCGCACAGAGTCAGACACGACTGAAGCGACTTAGCAGCAGCAGCAGCAGCGTTGACGCTTGCCAGGTGTGGGACTTTAGGCACTATTATCAGTGAGCTTCACTAAGCTCCTTCGTAAAACTGGGATGATAATTCTTCATAGGATTTTTGTGAGGATTAAATGAATGGTTAGAAAAGTAGTTTTTAAAATGTGAAATACTATCTCTTCATATAAGTAAATATGAGTACATAATATACTAATATATAAAAGCAATATACATATTGTTGTTTTTCATTATTCAAAGAAAAACACTCAGATAAATTTAAGCACTATGTAGAGCTCTTACTTTCAAGCAAGGAAGCTCAATTTGTAGAAGAGCTGACTTTAAAGAAAATGAAGCAGAGCAGGACCTTTACGGGCCTTAGCCGAGCCCCACAGCCCCACCACCCCTGTCCTCTGCCTGCCTTTAGTCTGCGGAAGCTTTAGTTAAAGAACAAGTTTAATCAGAGTAGTGAAGTGAAAACATGCAAAAGCAAAGGAAAACAGTCAAAGGAAACCAAATAGCAATCATGTACTCATTAAGCATAGCAAGGACCTTTAGGTCTTTCTCAAGGGCTATAGATAATATTCTGAGCCACACCCTGTGACTGAAACCCCAGGTGGAGGAGTTACCTACACGATGGATAGACTGAACCCAGGAAATGAGCTGCCACAGTTCCGAGAACCGACCGCAAAGAAATGGTAACAAATCAGCCCTGGAACTGAAGATTAACTGCACCTAAAACAATCAAGAGGACCAATTAGAAGGCGACTCTTACAACTGACTGTCCTATTTCTGCATGTATCCCCCTCTTTCTGTCTATAAAAGTTCTTGCCCTATTGGTTGCCAGTGGGGTTGTCGGCCTTTGGACAGATGTCTGCCCTCCCTTCCAGTTGTGGCATCTGAAATAAAGTAAACTTTTCTTTCCACCAAACCAACCTGTTTTTTGCCTTTTGAGTGGCAGGCAGCCAGACCCCACACTCCTTTTGGTAACAAAAGGGAAAGTGAAGTCGCTCAGTCGTGTCGGACTCTTTGTGACCCCATGGACTGTAGCCTACCAGGCTTCTCTATCTATGGGATTCTCTAGGCAAGAATACTGGAGTGGGTTACCATTTCCTTCTCCAGGGGATCTTCCCAACTCAGGAATCGAACCCAGGTCTCCCGCATCGGAGGAAGATGCTTTAACCTCTGAGCCACCAGGGAAGCCCTTTGGTAACAAAAACAGCCAGCATTTAAAGCAAATTTATAACAAACTTTATGTTGTAAATTGCTAGGAATCAGCATTGCAGTACGGAAAATCTCTGCTCTGTTTTGAAATGTATTAAAATTTCATCTGTTTTAGTGCTAATTGGCAGACTATGGGTCACTTTTAAATTATATTATCAATGATCTGTTATGCTTAGTGCACCTTCTATTATCATAGCAAAAATTTATTTGTCAGAGAGAACAAACAGAATATGAGACAAGTTCATTGTGATGAAGGCAGCATGGAAAGTCCAACTTGGGAGAGGTGGAGAAGGAGCCTCAGGGAGTTTTGCCTCGCCCCATCACTCCTACCTTTGTCCTTCTCCTTGCTGCTGCTGCTGCTGCTAAGTCGCTTCAGTCGTGTCCGACTCTGTGCGACCCCATAGACAGCAGCCCACCAGGCTCCGCCATTCCTGGGATTCTCCAGGCAAGAACACTGGAGTGGGTTGCCATTTCCTTCTCCAATGCAGGAAAGAGAAAAGTGAAAGTGAAGTTGCTCAGTCGTGTCCGACTCTTAACGACCCCATGGACTGCAGCCCACCAGGCTCCTCCGTCCATGGGATTTTTTATTTTTAGCATTTATTCCCATTTGATATATATTTACATACTTTTTTTTTTTTTGGTCTGTATCCTCCAAATGTAAGCACCATGAGAAAGTAAAAGATACTGAAGAAGAGTTTCTGGACATACATACTAGGCAGTGGATAATCATTTATTGAATGAACATCAAAAGTCAGGAGATGGGAGAAATTGAGTTTTTAGATATAAAAACCAGTCATTTAAAACTTTTTTTTTTTTTTTTTGAGATTCCAAACACAGTCTCTACTTTCTGTGTTTTCACTCTTTCCGAAACTGCACAACTCAGATGGGACTTGAACCCAGCCACAATCCAGATTGGATCTTGAACTCACAGGCTGTGAGGGGGCTGTGACTACAACTTACTGTCTTTTAATTGAAATCTTGCACACCTGGTCCCAGGACTTAATGAAGTTCAGGTTCTTTAGGTCTCAGCACAGAAGGAATTCAGCAAGAGACAAAGTGGTAGTGGATTAACAAGTGGATTTGTTTAGATAGACACACATTCTATTAGATAGAATGAAGTCAGTTTCAAAAGGCAAGAGTGGCTCTGGGAGAAACGCACTGCACACAGAGTGTGGGCCACTTCAGAAGGTTGCTGCTGCTGCTGCTAAGTCGCCTCAGTCGTGTCTGACTCTGTGTGACCCCATAGACGGCAGCCCACCAGTCTCCCCCATCCCTGGGATTCTCCAGGCAAGAACCCTGGAGTGGGTTGCCATTTCCCTCTCCAATGCATGAAAGTGAAAAGTGAAAGTGAAGTTGCTCAGTCGTGCCCAACTCTTAGCAACCCGATGGACTAGAGCCTACCAGGCTCCTCTGTCCATGGGATTTTCCAGGCAAGAGTACTGGAATGGGGTGCCATTGCCTTCTCCTTCAGAAGGCTAGAGGCCTTGAAACATGGGGTTGTTAGTTTTTATGGGCTGGGTAATTTCATAGGTTAATAAGTGGGGTGGGGATTTCTAGGAATTGGGCTATTGCCCACTTTTGGCCTTTTATGGTTGACCTCAAAACTGCCATGGCACCTGCTGGTTGTCATTTAGCCTGCTAATGCATTCCAATAAAGAGACTCAAGGTCTCCTGGAAGTCAAATCTTTCACCATCTTGGGCCTAATTGTTTCTAACCAATTCTGTCTAGTCTCACAGCCCTATCATTCTTTAAAATGTGCCCTGACCCCTCTCTTTCCATCTCAGTTCCATTGGAGGGAACTTTAGCAGCCCTAAGGTTTGATGCCTCTTCAGGTGTCTGCACATAATTCAACTGCGATTCAGAGTAAAATTTCTGTACTCTTGGAAACGTGTGTTCCTTTTTCAACTCTAACTCATGCTATTCACATCTTGCAGCTTGTCAAGAGTTCTCCTGGTGTATTAGCTGTCTGTCTGTCATGGATGTGCGCTGCTTCCGTCCAGGCTTTAGCCTTTTGACATATTTTCACGAGGTTGCAAAGATGCAAAGAAGGACTCCTGATCAAGACAGCCTTAACATTCCCCTCAGTCTGACTGAACTTTGGCTTCTTCTGGAGCCCAAACGTTTTCTTGGAGCATTTACTTTATTCTTTTTAAAATTAAAAAAATTTTTTTGGCCATGTCATCAGGCTTGTGGGATCCTCAACAGGGATTCTCCCCCTGCACTGAGAGCACCAAAGTCTTACCCACTGGACCTCCAGGCAAGCCCCGAGTATTTACTTTAGAAAATCTGCAATCCCAAATCCTTCCCCTACTCATTTGACATGTAAAAAGTCAACTGCTAGTTTTACAAGCCTAGTATGCAGTCTTTGTCAAGGACCTGAGAATCATCTCTTTGAAATGTAATTATGAAGAAAGGCTGGACCCCTATCACCCAGTCTCTGGCGGGCTGAGACTATCTGCAGCTGGCCCCTCGCTGCAAATTGTAAAACAACCTCCTGTCCTTAAGGTACAAGAAAATGTCCATTTCCTTGGAATTTGGCTGCTTAGCAAACACAGATGGTTTACTCTTTCTACCCCAGATCTTAAATCCTCTCCAGTTGTTTTTCTCAAAGGAGCTGGGTATTCAGATTTGGTCTCTGGTCTCTCCCTGTTGGGCTTCCCAGGTGGCTCAGTGGTAAAGAACCCACCTGCCAACCGGGAGACATGGGTTGGGAAGATCTCCTGGAGAAGGAAATGAAAACCCACTCTAGTATTCTTGTCTGGGATCACAGTGGGCTACAGTCCATGAGGTCACAAAGAGTTGGAAATGACTTTCACTAAACAGCAGTAGCAGCTCCTCACTGTTGTGGGTGAAAGTGAAAGTCACTCAGTCGTGTCCAACTCTTTGTAATTATTATACAGTCCATGGAATTCTCCAGGCCAGAATACTGGAGTGGGTCCCAACCCAGGATCAAACCCAGGTCTCCTGCATTGCAGGCAGACTCTTTACCAGCTGAGCCACAAGGGAAGCCCAAGAATACTGGAATGGGTAGCTGATTCCTTCTCCAGCAGATCTTCCCCACCCAGGAATTGTACCGGGGTCTCCTTCATTGCAGGTGAATTCTTTACCAGCTGATCTATCTAAGTCTGTGGTGGGTAATGGTATTGAAATCAATTTCTCTCTGTTCATCTTGTCAAGTGTGATTTTTCTTTAAGACACCACTTTTCTATACTTGCTCTCAAAATCAGAACTCATTTAAATGCTCTGTGTAGATCCCAGTTGGGTTCTTTTTGTAACTCGTTGCTTCCCCATGATATTTATGGTAAGGATGTTATTTCTAGAGATAATCCCTCGAATTTGTGATTTTTTTCTTCTTTTGGGAGCTTCATGACCGTGTTTAGAGATATGGTTCATCATTTTTATTCTTACTTACATTGGCAATGACCACTTAATAAAATAGTTACATTTCATAGCTATTTTAGCATCAGAAGGACTGATGCTGAATCTGAAACTCCAATACTTTGGCCATCTGATTTGAAGAACTGACTCATTGGAAAAGACCCTGATGTTAGGAAAGATTGGGGGCAGGAGGAGAAGGGGACAACGAAGGATGAGATGGTTGGATGGCATCACTAACTCGATGGACATGAGTTTGAGCCAGCTCTGGGATTTGGTGATGGACAGGAAAGCCTGGTGTGCTGCAGTCCATGGGGTCCCAAAGAGTCAAACACTATTGGTCGACTGAATGGAACATTTCACAGTGCTTTACATAGCTTTATATATTACTTATATAAATCTACTGAAGGATTGGAATACAGGAAGTTTTGCTTGAATTACTTTCTTAGTATATTAATATTGGGTGAGGGGCAATTTTCTGATTCCAGCTTTTGGTAAAAACATTTTTTTGGAAATGTCTAATCAGAAATCTTATAGTTCAGGGTAATTCCATCCAGATTAGATCACTTGAGAAATAGGAACCATTTAATCAGTATTTGGTGATTACTTAATGAATCAGTCAAAGGCCAAGAAACCACTCCTTTGGCAAGAGGAACTATGGAAGCAAGGCTTATGAATTATTCTTTTCCTAAAATTTTGCTGAAAACAAATATGACGTGTAAGGACAGGAAAAAGTGAACTTCAGTTTACCCCCCCAAAGAGCTATGTTTTCCTCTTTTTCCCTCCCCAAAGGCCTAGAAAATGCTTGGTAAAAAACAGGCTCTTATTAGGTGAATGGAAGGGAGTCTCTATTTTACTCTTATTTTAAATTCATAGCTGTTAAAACCAAGGCAAAATAATTAACTGATACATTTTTCTTCTAATGCTACGTGTTGTGTTACCAGGAGAGTGCATTATGTAAGTTAAATTCTTCACTGGAAGGGAGGAGGCCATTGTCTGAGGAGAATTTTGTTGTAAAAATATAATATTAGTAACATTTATAGAACAATTTTATGTGCCAGAATCAGGCAAAATATTTCACATGAAGTGTCACCTTTTCATCTTCATAATGACAACATACATTAGGCCCTGTTCTCATTCCCATTTCACAGAGGGGTGTGCGTTACCCACCGTTTTGAGTTGGACCCCAACAAGCGTCCTCCTGCCTGGTGTCACTGGAGCCGATACAAGGAGACCAAGATCATCAGATTCAGAAGCAAAGAAAAGCTTTGCACGCTGATCAGCAAATGAAGAGGACGAGTTCGTGCTCTAGAGCAGGAGCCCCCAACCCCAGGATCTAATGCCTGCTCATCTGAAGTGGAGCTGATATAATAATAACCGAAATAAAGTGCACAATGAATGTAACGCGATTGAATCATCCTCAATCAGCCCCCTGGTCCATGGGGACCAGGAAAATTTGTCTTCCAGGAAACCAGTGCCTGGTGCCAAAAGTTGGGAACTGCTGCTCTAGAGCACAGGTGTTTTGAGAGGCAGTGGGCGGGACTGTTTTATAAGTTTGGGGCGCGGTGGAGGGGCGGAGACTGTCTTTGAGGCGGGGCGAAGGGCCGGAGGCGTCTTTGGGGCGGGGCGGAGGGGGCGGAGTTCTCGCAGGGCACTATGGGAGTGCTGCTCGAGCCTGCCAGGTCCTGGGCCAGGGCCTCTGCTCAGGCCTGCCGCCATCTTGAACTGAGCTGTCAGAGTTGAGTGCAGACGTTTCCACTCAGAATCCTGGCCTGAAGTGTCCAGTGCTACGCCTCCACATGCACTCCCTAGGAGCAAGTGAAACTAGATGAAGTACGAGGGAAAAAAAAGGTTAGACTGTATTTTATTATTCAGTGTCTATTTTTATTTCTCAGGCATTATTAAACGGCTTTACTGGCGATAGATACTCTGGTTATTGTCGTGTCCTATATGAAGTCCTGGGCCATCCCACTGCCCCATTTCCCCCTTACTGTCAGCTCTCAAAGAGTTGGAGTTGATAAGTCTAAAAGGAAACACAAGAAGGAAGTGACTAAAGATTAAACGAGGTGAGAGGTTTTACCAGGCAGAAACGCTATTGAAGAGATCAGAGCACAGAGCGCTAGTTTGCTGAGTGAGAGAGAGGAACTTGAATTAGAATTATGTGCCTCCCACCATGTGCCTCACATTTACAATTAGGAGAGAGGATAAATTTTCAGGTGAGGTTAGGGTGCAAACTTGGAGAAGGCGATGGACCCCACTCCAGTACTCTTGCCTGGCAAATACCATGGACAGAGGAGCCTGGTAGGCAGCAGTCCATGGGGTCGCCAAGAGTAGGACACAACTGAGCGACTTCACTTTCACTTTTCATTTTCATGCATTGGAGAAGGAAATGGCAACCCACTCCAGTGTTCTTGCCTGGAGAATCCCAGGGACGGGGAGCCTGGTGGGCTGCAGTGTGTGGGGTCACACAGAGTCGGACACGACTGACGCGACTTAGCAGCAGCAGCAGGATGGAAATTTAAATGGTTGGCTTTACTTGCCTTTCTTTGCTAACCTGCGAGAATTGAATGTGTTTCTCCTCATCCCCTGGATGGCTTGAATATTATGTCTTCTTTTCCTCAAAGAAAGAGAAATAAATTGGAGTCTGAGTTTAATGAGACACTAAAGTCAACAGAAGTAAAGTCAAATTCTGTAAAGAGCAATGTTGCATAGGGACCTGGAATGTTAGATCCATGAATCAAGGTAAATAGGAAGTGGTCAAACAGGAGATGGCAAGTGTGTCCTTTTAGGAATCAGTGAACTAAAATGGACTGGAATGGGTGAATTTAACTCAGATGACCATGATATCTACTACTGTGGGCAAGAATCCCTTAGAAGAAATGGAATAGCCATCATGGTCAACAAAAGAGTCTGAAATGCAGTACTTGGATGCAATCTCAAAAACAACAGAATGCTCTCTGTTTATTTATGAGGCAAACCATTCAGTATCACAGTAATCCAACTCTATGCCCCAACCAGTAATGCTGAAGAATCTGAAGTTGAAAGGTTCTAGGAAGACCCACAGGACCTTTTAGAACTAACACCCCCCCCAAAAGATGTCCTTTTCTGTATAGGGACTGAAATGCCAAAGTATGAAGTCAAGAGATACCTGGAGAAACAGGCAAATTTGGCCTTGGAGTACAGAACAAAGCAGGTCAAAGGCTAACAGAGTTTTGCCAAGAGAACACACTGGTCATTAAAAACACCCTCTTCCAACAACACAAGAAATGGCTCTACACAAGCACATCACCAGATGGGGAATACCAAAATCAGATTGATTATATTCTTTTGCAGCTAAAGATGGAGAAGCCCTATACAGTCAGCAAAAACAAGACTGGGAGCTGACTGTAGCTCAGATCATGAGCTCATTATTACAAAATTCAGACTTAAACTGAAGAAAGTAGGGAAAACTGTAAGAAAACGCCATGGGGAAGAAAAAGCCACCTCTAGGGACCGTTAGTAAAAAGGCCTTTATTGGGCGGTCGCTCCCGGGCAGAACTCCCGGAGGCAAGTGAGCGAGGGAGCAAAGGGAGTCTGCAGGAAGCAGGAAGGGGGTTTGGGGGTTTTTATAGTCCGGGTTAGCAAGCAGACTGAGTTTTTCCCGTATTAGGTAAAGAAAGCAGGTTACAGCTGCAATTGGTGTCTTTAGTTTCCGTGTTGTCCCGCGATTGGATTCAGGCCCAAGGCCGGTCTGAGAAGACCGGCCCTCCTCCGAGCTCCGGCTGCTGATGTCAGCTAGCTAGCAGCTTGTCCTAACAGAAACCATTAGACCATTCAGGTATGATCTAAATCAAATCCCTACGATTATATAGCAAAAATGACAAATAGATTCAAGGGATTAGATTTGACAGATGGAGTGCCTGAAGAACTATGGATGAAGGTTCGTGACATTGTATGGGAGGCAGGGATCAATACCATCCTCAAAAAAAAAGAAATGCAAAAGGCAAAATGGTTGTCTCAGGAGGCTTTACAAATAGCTAAGAAAAGAAGAGAAGCCAAAGACAAGAAAAGGAAAGATATAAGTATCTGAATGCAGAGTTCCAAAGAATAGCAAGGAGAGATAAGACAGCCTACCTCAGTGATCAATGCAAAGAAGTAGAGGAAAGCAATAGAGACTAGAGATCTCTTCAAGAAAATTAGAGATGCCAGGGGAACATTTCATGCAAAGATGGGCTCGATAAAGGACAGAAATGGTATGGACCCAACAGAAGCAGAAGATATTAAGAAGAGGTGGCAAGAATACATGGAGGAAAGATAACAAAAAAGATGTTCATGACTCAGATAATCATGATGGTGTGATCACTCACTTAGAGCCAGACATCCTGGAGTGCAAAGCCAAGTGGGTTTTAGGAAGCATCACTTTGAACAAAGCTAGTGGAGGTGATGGCATTCCAGCTGAGCGAATTCAAATCCTAAAAGATGATGCTGTGAAAGTGCTGCACTTAATATGCCAGCAAATTTGGAAAACTCAGCAGTAGCCATAGGACTGGAAAAGGTCAGTTTTCATTCCAATCCCAAAGAAAGGGAATGCCAAAGAATGTTCAAACTACTGCACAATTGCATTCATCTCATACACTAACAAAGTAATGCTCAAAATCCTCCAAGCCAGGCTTCACCAGTAGGTGAACCATGAACTTCCACATGTTCAAGCTGGTTTTAGAAAAGGCAGAGGAACCAGAGATCAAATTGCCAACATCCGTTGGATCATCGAAAAAGCAAGAGAGTTCCAGGAAAACATCTGCTTTATTGACTGTCCCAAAGCCTTTGACTGTGTAGATCACAAAAAATGGTGGAAAATTTTAAAGAGATAGGCATACCAGACCACCTTACCCACCTCCTGAGAAATCTGTATGCAGGTCAGGAAGCAACAGTTAGAACTGGACATGGAACAACAGACTGGTTCCAAATAGGAAAAGGAGTACATCAAGGCTGTATATTGTCACCTTGCTTATTTAACTTATATGCAGAGTATATCATTGGAAATGCTGGGCTGGATGAAGCACAAGCTAGAATCAAGATCACCAGGAGATATATCAATAACCTCAGATATGCAGATGACACCACCCTTATGGCAGAAGGTGAAGAAGAAATAAAGAGTCTCATGATGAAAGTGAAAGTGGAGAGTGAAAAAAGTTGGCTTGAAACTTAACATTCAGAAAACTAAGATCATGGCATCTGGTCCCATCACTTCATGGGAAATAGATGGGGAAACAGTGTCAGACTTTATTTTCTTGGGCTCCAAAATCACTGCAGATGATGACTGAAGCCATGAAATTAAAAGATGCTTGCCCTTGGAAGAAAAGCTGTGATCAACTTAGACAGCATATTAAGAAGCAGAGACATTCCTTTACCAACAAAGGTCTGCCTAATCAAAGCTATGATTTTTCCAGAGTCATCTATAGATGTGAGTTGGACTATAAAGAAGACTGAGTGCTGAAGACTTGATGCTTTTGAACTGTGGTGTTGGAGAAGACTCTTGAGAGTCCCTTGGACTGCAAGGAGATCCAACCAGTCCATCCTAAAAGAAATAAATTCTGAATATTCATTGAAAGGACTGATGCTGAAGCTGAAACTCCAATACTTTGGCCACCTGATATGAAGAACTGACTCACTGGAAAAGACCCTGATGCTGGGAAAGATTGAAAGTGGGAGGAAAATGGGATGAGAGAGGATGAGATGTTTGGATGGCATCACCCACTGGATGGATATTGGTGTGAGCAAGCTCCAGAAGTTGGTGATGGACAGAGAAGCCTGGTGTGCTGCAGTCCATGGAGTTGCAAAGAGTCAGAGATAACTGAGCAACTGAATTGTACTGCAAGTCAACTGAGAAAAGTGAAAAGGAAGCCTAGGCTTTCTCGAAAAGGCTGAGAGAATGGGAGATATGGAAGGCAGAGAGAAGGCTTCCCTCAGATAATTGCTTAGAAAGCGAGGGAGAGATTGGAGCCTAGGCTGTGGAGATCCCACCCTGGACTCCCGGTACTGCCCTGGAGACACTGCAGAAGTTCTGAGGAGAAGGGCTTTGGGAAGAGTCCAGGAGGGCAGGTTCAATGCCCCTTTGGTTCCCTTGGCTAAGTAGGTGAAGATGGTGAAGATTCTTCCCTTTATCTTCATTGTGTTAAGTCTAGCAAGGGGTAGCTTTTGTCTTCCTTGAGCCAAAGTGTTCATGGAGGTGATAAAAGAGGCAGAGCTTAATGGCAAGGTGCCTGTGAGAATTGGATTACGAGGATCTCGCCATCCCATCCCACCCCAGGGAAGGTCAGCCTCTGGCCTGCCTGAGCAGGTTCCCTTTCTGGATGTTGTTATCTCATGACCTGAATGGGTGGGTCTCTGTGCTATTTTGTTGAGGTGCTATTGTAACTGAAAGTGAGGTTCTGCTGCTTGCTGCTCAAAATCCAATAAAGAGGCGAGGTTGGTGGAAAGGAAAGTTTGCTTTATTTAGGATGCTGGGTGGGGGAGGGCAATGCCTGTCCAAAGGCAGACTCTCCCCCCCCCGAAAATCAGGGGACAATAGCTTTTATAGACAGAGGGAGGGGCTACAGGCAGAAACAGCACAGTCAGTTCTGACAGTCATCTTGCAATTGGTTATCAGTGGTCTGATCATCAGTGTCATCTTGACTGTTTCAGCTACAGTTGGTCTTCAGTTCCAGGGTCAGTTGGTTTCCATTTCCTTGAGGCCAGTTATTGGAATTGTGGCAGATTATGTCATGGCTACAATCTGGTTGTCATGTAGTTAACTTTTTTCTACCTGGTTGGGGGTTTCAGTATCGATAAAACAACTCATAGGATATGACTCAAAATATTCTTTACAGCCCTTGAGAAGGAACTAAAAGGTCCTTGGCTCTGCCTAATGACTACATTATTTGGTCTTCGACTGTTTTCCTTTGTTTCTGAATTTTCTCACTTCTCTGATTAAACTTATTCTTTGGCTAAAGTTTTTGCACAGATAAATGACAGGCAGAGAACACCGGGGTGCAAGGACCATAGATCTTGCTCCGTTTCAGCATTATTTAGTCCAATACTTGTAAGGATTCCTGATGTAACATAATTACATTCTGAATTTAAGCAAAATATATTGCTAGTATATGAATAGCCTTATAACTGAATCTTCCTGCTTTTTGGCTTATGACTGCAAGAAGCACTAAGTATACTAAAATAGTATACTCTGTGTTCTTAAGGAAACAAGAGAACTCGATTTGAGTTCTGCGGTTTACCCACAGTGAGGCCAAGACAAGTGGCAGCTCCCTCTAGGCCTCAGATTCTCTCTTCCTAAAAACATGGAGGGTGGGCTGGTTGCTTGATACAGCTGCAGTCAATTCTTATGACTGTGGATCCTTTGATTCTTCCATACAGAGTCAGTTATACAACTGTTACCCTCTCTGTGAAGTTGCTCAGTCGTGTCCGACTCTTTGCAACCCCATGGACTGTAGCCCAGCAGGCTCCTCCGTCCATGGGATTCTCCAGGCAAGAATACTGGAGTGGGTTGCCATTTCCTTCTCCAGGGGATCTTCCCGACCCAGGGATCGAACCCAGGTCTCCCGCATTGCAGGCGGACGCTTTAACCTCTGAGCCACCAGGGAAGCCCAACTATTACCCATAAGCTGCCAAATGGACCAGCTAATAAAGACGAACAAAATATAATGGTATTTATAATTACCCTGGGATCAGTCCAGATCAACAAGAGAGTAGTAAATCTAATAGAACTGAATATTAGAGAAGTTGTTAATTTGCTGGCCTCTGCTGCTGTGCCTTTTCTTTTTTTAACTTTTAATTTTATATTGGAGTATAGCCGATTAACCATGTGGCAGTGGTTTCAGGTGAACAGCAAAAGGGACTCAGTCATATATATACATGTATTCATTCTCCCTGCTGCTGTGCCTTCTTGATTGAGGTTTTGAGTGATGGAGACGAATGAGCAAAGCAAGCCTGGGAGGTAGGAGAAGTCAGACCAATGGGGTGCAGCTGCTGCCTGCTTGCACCGGGATTGTCTGAGCTTGTTATGTAAAAGATATCTTCTTAGCTACACCTGGAAGCAGGAGGGCTCCTTTTGAGTATGGTATATAGTCAATACTAGATGAAAAGAGTCAAAAGATCTGCTTTGTTATTATTTTTAAAAAGAACAGTTTTACTATATAATCAGGATTTAACTATATGCTAGGATCAAGGACTTTTGCTACCTGATCTCATTTCATTACGACTTTAAGTTCTGTGAAGTAGGTACTTTTGGTCACTCTAAATGGTTAGTGACAGGGAAGCTGAGATACCAAAAATAAAAATTACTTTCCCAAGTTGATCCGGGGTTTTTGCAATAAATAAAGAAGCTATCATTTTGGGTGGAAATATAAAGAAAATGACCCTCGCATCCCTTGTTGATCCCCGCTTCTATTCTCCTTTTATCATTTCATTTGGAAATGATATCACATGATGAACTGTATGCAAGCAACACTAGAGGTGTGGGAAAGTCCCCAGAGGGTAACAATTTGAGAAGGTTTCTGTGAAAGTGGTGAGGAACAGACTTCTTGATGGAGGGGTGGGAAATGCCACAGCTGATTATGTAAGACTTAGACTTTTTTCCCCATACATTTCTAAATCTGTATCTTTTCATCTTTGGTCAAAATCCTGACACCAAAATCCAGTGGCCAGACAACGGTTCTCTTCCACTTGAGCAATTTTTCCTACAGTGTGGAAAGGTTTTGATTATAAAGTCATCCTAATACTTGAGGAAAGAGGAGTAAGACATTAATATTCTAAAGAGACAAAGTTGGCTTTCTGACTCTGTGGACTCAAAGCAGATTTTTTTTTCTCACAAATACCAATCTCCCTTCCACCGCCTTCACTTCACATTGATTAAAGGGCTGGAAATAATTTTACTCTTCACTAAGTCCTAGTTAAAAAGAGAAATTCAGTATTGCATATTTGAAAGTTGCTAAAAGGATACATCTTAAAAGCTCTCATTACAAGAAAAAAAAATATCATAACTATGTGTGCGATGCTTGTTAACCAGACTTTTTTTGTGATCATTTTGTGATATCTACAAATATCAAATCATTAGGTTGAAACTAATAGAATGTTATGTGTCAGTTATAACTCAGTTTTTAAAAGGAGAGAAATTTAGAAGTGAGGGGCAGGCAAAATGTTGGTTAATGCTAGAATCTAAGCCTTGAAATATAAACCTTAAGCTAACTTTCCCAAAATAAATCCCAGGAAATACTAGTTTCACAAGTTGCTCTCCAAATTAAAGGCTCTGTGGTCAAATTCCTTTGGGGATGTTACATTCTCTGCCAGTGTCAATGAGAGGTTACTAGCATTTGGGGAAAACAATTCTTTGTTGTGTGGTATTGTCCCAAGTATTGCAGGGCGTTCAGCATCCACACTATCTGGCCTTCAAGTGCAAGGAGGGTCCTCAGTTATCATGATGATCAAACTTTGCCCTAAAACATTTATAAATGACCCTTGATGGAGGATACCAAATATCATGTAGAACAAATGTAGCTATCACCTTATGCAAAGTCACAGAGCTTTTTTTTTTTTTGTATATTAAAGATTCTGGGAAGAATTCCTTTAAAAAATATTTTTCATTTAATTCAGCATATCTCAAATATCCCAAATAAATATAGTTTCCCTGCTTTTCTTTTTCACTCTCCACCCTCACCCTTTGTGTTTTCTTTTTTAGAACACCAAGTGAAATTCCATGAAATGCCTTTTGAAAAATACTGCTTTAGCAAGAAGGACCAGGACAGGAATATTAAAATGTGAAGAGATATTAATGATCAGCTAATACCTGTTGTTGTTCAGTCCCTAAGTTGTGTCTGACTCTCTGTGACCCCATGGACTGCAGGCTCCCCTGTCCTTCACTATCTCCCTGAGTTTGCTCAAATTCATGTCCATTGAGTCAGTGATGCTAGATGCTATCTCACCATCTCATCTTCTGTACCACCTTCACCTTTTACCTTCAACCTTTCCCAGCATCAGGGTCTTTTCCAATGAGTTGGCTCTTTGCATGAGGTGGCCAAAGTATTGAAGCTTCAGCTTCAGCATCAGTCCTTTCAATGAATATTCAGGGTTGATTTCCTTTTGTATTGACCTGTTGGATCTCCTTGCAGTCCAAGAGACTCTCAAGAGTCTTCTCCAGCACCACAGTTAAAAGCGTCAATTGTTAGGCGCTCAGATTTCTTCATGGTCCAACTCTCATATCCATACATGACTACTGGAAAAATGATAGCTTTGACTATATGAACTTTGGGCAGTAAAGTGATATCTTTGCTTTTTAATATGCTGTTTAGGTTTGTCGTAGCTTTTCTTCCAAGGAGCACGCATCTTTTAATTTCATGGCTGCAGTCACCATCCACAGTAATTTTGGAACCAGGAAAAGAAAATCTGCTTCCACTTTTTTCCCATCTATTTGCCATGAAGTGATGGGAACAGATGCCATGATCTAGGTTTTTATAACATTGAGTTTTGAACCAACTTTTTCACTCTCTTCTTTTACCCTCATCAAGAGTTTATTTAGTTTTTCTTTACTTTCTGCCATGAGAGTGCTATCATCTAATACCTGGCACCCGCTCTTCACTCCTAAATATGAACTAAATATGACCAGTTTGCCACACAGCTTGTGGGATCTTAGTTCCCCCACCAGGAATTGAACCCTGGCCACCTCAGTGAAAGCTCCAAGTCCTAACCACTGGACCACCAAGGAGTTCCCTAAAATTTTTGTTTTGAGTGTAATTACCAATCATGATCTTTTGAGCCTTTGAGACCTAACCATCTGTTTGTCTGTGAGACCAACTCCCCAGGTGTCAGGCTAACTGGCTTTTATTTGATTTGATGCTGATAGTAGCTGTTATGCAATTTGAGCTGTTCAGGTCTCATTCCACTAACATTTCATTGCAAAGTGAGCAGGATGGAATATTTGCTGCCAAAAGGAAAACAGATGTGATACAACCTCCCAATGCACTTTAATTGTGTTTGGGTCATACATAAAGTCTCATATACCAACTGTGGACCCTTTAACTCACCTATGTTTTTAATTAAAAATATTAAACTAGGTAAGCACATGTGCGTAGACGTCTAATTTTGTATTAGTCAAAGGAAAAAAATGCATTTTTCTGTATTTCAAACTCTGTATCTCACTGATGGAAGAAACCAGCTCAGACAGTGATCAGTGGCAGAGATATGATTTGAGCCTGGAGTCCTCACTCCCAGGCCATAATTTTTATGCTGCTCTATTTTGTTATTTCTTAATAAAAGAGCTACTGAGATGGGGGAAGAGAAGCAATTGCAATGGTCAATGAGAGGTGGATGGAGGAAAGAAATTGAGACTGAATTGGAGAGAAAGTTCTCAGAAAGCCCTTATTTAATTGTTCCAGTGCTTAAAAAAAAAAAAAAAAAACAAAGAGAGAGAGGAAAAAAAATAAACTAAATCCAACAAGCCAAAGGACATATTTTATGCCAAATATATAGCAAGGTAAACTTAACAACAGCTTTGGTGAACCGTCAATGCCCAAGGCCACTGTTATCAAAGAGCTGTGAGCCCAGAGAGCAAGTTCAAGTTTCTTGGGGGCACATCATAACAGACCAAATAAAGTTGCTTTAAAAAAAAAAAAATCCAAATGCAGTTTAAAAGGAGGTTTAAATTTCCTAAATTCTAGCTTGCTTTTGGCAGGTCTTAATAAGATTATATGGTCTTCTCTTGAAAGACCTCAAATATTCCTTTCATCCCTTTCTTCGTCACTCATAATACATTTTTCTCCTTCCATTTGACTAAGTTTTCTGGATACTGCTTGCTCTCTTCTGCAGCTGTGGCAGTGGATTCAGAAATGACACAGTAACTCTAAACTGTATTCTTTTGATAATTTTTCTTCATTAAGAAAACTCTCAACGTGTACTATCCTCATGTTTAAAACACCAAATGATAGGAGCTGTCTCATTATAAGCAATTAAGTCGTGAATTACAGTTTTCTTAGCCTACTTTCCCCAAGCATGTTATCTCTTTTTATGTCAAAATAACAAGATACATAGCTTGGAAAGGGTTTGAGGTTTGAGGATGTGAAACAGTCAGTGGTAGATTTTAGAGAAAGTGATTTTTAAATTTTGTTTCAAAGCAGAATTCCAAGACTCACACACCTGGTAGAATTTGAACACAAAGCAATAATGAATGAAACTGGCCAAATATCTAGCAACTAAATGCTTATGCCTGATGATAATAAACAACTGCCAGTAGGTCAGTGTGGAGTCCTGTTAACTGTGGAAAGCTACAGTGGGTACACTTCATCTGGGGGAATATTGACTGACAGTTGGCTGTCTTTCAAGTAAAACTAAATCTAGATTTTAAGTACTGGAAACCATCTCATGAAGACGTTAAGTGGATGAACATGTCAGTGATAATGGACTGAATCTCACTAGTTCTTGGCTTAGACTTAGTTCTATCTTCGTATCTGTTTTCCCTTTCAAACTAGACTCTTCCAGGAGCAGGCACCATTCAGATGCCTTTCCTCTTTGTGGAGTTGGTTTTCAGTGTGCAGGGATCAGAAGTGTTTTAGCTTCTAATTCTAACAGTTAAAATAGCCAGTAGGGGGAACCCACAGACTGTATGACTTAAAAAACTACAGGAAGAGATTTTAAAAAATTTATACAATAGAACTTTTAAAGCAATTTTAAGGACCATCCTCCAACTTTCTGGCCTCTAGTTTGAGTTTTATCTTATATACCACCCCTTATTTAAATATTGTTATGTAAATCATCATTTACGTAATTGGAAACATTGAAACAAAATATTTTCTGGAACTTTGGTCAATACATGAAATGTAGCTTAAATGCCAAAAGTAATCGTTTCTTCATCTGGATGATGCTGAAGCTCCAATACTTTGGCACCTGATGCAAAAACCAACTCACTGGAAAAGACCCTGATACTGGAAGGCAGGAGGAGAAGGGGATGACAGAGGATGAGATGGTTGGATGGCATCACTGACTCAATGGACATGAGTCTGAGCAAACTCTGGGAGACAGTGAAAGACAGGGAAGCCTGGCATGGTACAGTTCATGGGGTTGCAAAGAGCTGCAACAAATCTGAATTGTCTAAGTGCTTCCTCCGTTGAGAGAGTGGGTGATGATGTGTCTCTAGTCTTACTCATTTTGACACTAATGGATAGATGTCAACCAGCATTTTATTATAAAAAATATGGCTATGTATAGAGCATTGTATTCTGATGTGTTGCAAAATTTTGTACTATTGATTTGCTATCCTCAAAGAGTGTTAGGGATGTTTAGGCTAATTCTGAAAGAATGTGGGTGCATACACACACATGGGCACACAGAAGTGGCTAACTTAGTATGGTCTAGCCCATGGAGAAGTCTTATGCAGAAATGTTGCCAGCAAATACTTTTTAAATTTTATCCTGTTATGGCATATGTAAAAAATGATAGTACTTGAAAGCACATATGGGATATTGAATAGGTCTGGTTGTATAAAGGATAAACAGTTTTGGCTTCCCCAGGCCACACCTGGCCTTGAAGAAGGCTGTGGGGATGGGTATGTGGGCAGGCCTGGCAGAGTGCTATGAAACACTGGCTGAGGATCCTCTGTTACAGGTTTGTAAAGAGAAATGAGATAAAAATAGAGCCAACTTCAGGGGTGGTTTCTCCCATATATTTTCACTTTTTCCTCATGTTGATTTAGTTATTTCCCATGAGCACTTACCAAAAATCAAATCTTTTATGATTTTTCTTCACTTAGAAAATATAGGATAAAATGAAAGATTTGGTTTTCCAGAAATGTTCTCTTCTCTTCCAGAGTTCTAAGGGCAGCGTCTCTTATCTTTAGAAAAGATGAGCTCCTTTCCCATGTATGCATTCATTCCTACTGTACGGGCTGGCTGAGGCTTGTTTGCCTCACTCACTTAGGTGGGATTAGCGGTAAAGAAACTGCCTCCCAATGCAGGAGATGTAAGAGACACAGGTTTGATCCCTGGGATGGGAAGATCCCCTGGAGGAGGTATGGCAACCCGCTGCAGTATTCTTACCTGGAGAATCCCACGGATAGAGGAGCCTGTGGGCTATGATCCATAGGGTCAAAAGAGTTGGACATGATGAAAGCGACTTAGCATGCATGCAAGCAATGTTGTGGAGGAAGAGAGATCAAGCAGGAAAAAAACAGAATAAGGCCACTGTTAACATGATTATTATTTCTAAATTAAAGCCTAATGAATACCCCCTCTGAGCCATCCACCTCTGTACTCATTTTTTTTTTTTAATGGCTGCTACTACTTTGGAATAGAATAATGTTGAGTTATAATCAAGCATATTGAAGCCTAATGATAGAGTTATTAGTGAACTGAGAAGAGAATGGGAATTTTCATCTTTATGCAGAACAGCACTAAATGATCACATTGTTGAGCAGTGAGTGTCCTTTGCTCCTCTCCTTCATAGCTAATCAAGTTAGATTACAGCTATTAAACAAATATGCTCCTATGCTTCGGTCCTCACCACAACATTTTGCAAACAAAATTAGAGGTAGAAAGGTGAGGAACCTCTCTTTCCAATTTGGAAAACAAAAGTATAATTTTGGATTTTTGATGGTTAGCACAAGCTGCCAACAATTCTGGTTATATCCTAGTTTGAATTTAAAAGGGTGAGATAAAGCCTCTTAGGAAAAGGGCAACGTTACCATAATGATCCATAGCTCTGCTTCATCATCCCCTGGCTCTTTCATTCCTCTTCCCAACTATATCTGTTAATATGCTATGGTTTTAAGAAGGGGATTATATTAGCTAGAAGTAACTTAAAAATTGTTTTAATTTGAAAAATTATAAAACCTTTAAGAATGTTTTCAGTTTGAGTTAGACTGGGACCTAGAAGATACTGCTTAAGTGTGGGGAATGCTGTAAAAACCAATATAATTTTCCTATATTTTTTCCAAGCAAATGTGGCTGCCAGTCTTAAAAATTCCCCCAGAAATGTAGAGCTCATAGGTCCCAGTGTGAGAGGTCCTCATTGTTATAACAAGGACTCCTGAACAGTTCTCTGCATTCTGTTTGAAATTTTATTTTAACAAAATCTTCCTCAATGGCCCCTAAACCACTCTCCCTGTGAGGTCAGGATATTTGGATTCCAGAAGAGAACTCTGCCTCATTTATTCTCCACTGGACTATTTGTGTCAGCTGTCCTAAAGCTCCTCACTTGAAGAATTATCACTTATTTCTCTCGGATCATCAGTCAGAACAGATTCACAGCAAGATTTTATAATTTCTGAATCAAAGGAGAAAGCAGTCTTCATAGGACTGATTGAAAAAAATAAACATAAAGTTCAATTGTAGATAAATCAGAAAGCAGTAATTACAGCCTTTCCTGGGTGAGTTGAAAGCCATTTGAGATATTTAAGTCTGTGGGGAAAAAGAGTGAGAGGTAAATAAACCCCAGATTAGCCTGTCTACCAATCCATGTAATAATTCCCAACTTGAGATCCACAAGGCAACTATGTAGGTGCTACCTACATTCCTCCAAATACATATTTTTAATCTAGTAAAAATTGCACATGTTTTGCTATAATGATACCCCATAGGTTAAAGACAGAAACCATAAGCTTTGGTCTGGGAGTCTGTCTGCTGAATTATTTAGTAATTTATTTTAACCTGTTATCTGTGGCAGGTTAGAAGTCCCAATTGACTGTTTTGGCCTTGATTTAAAAAAAATTCAAGAATTTATTAGTGATAGAAAGAGTGAGAAATCCTTCACAGTATAATAGGGTTAATAAAACTGGTTCTGAATAACTAGTTTTTAAATAGTTATTTAGTATAATAAATAGCACTTAAAGTTTTATGAATTCTCATTTGTGTATTCCAAAGCTCCAGTTAAGTAGATACAATAGAATGAACCCTGAACACTAGAGAACAGAAATCATTCTCCAAGGGTGAAACAGATACTGCTTCTCTGACCACTATTGCCACAACTTGGTACCAACCCTTTCTGGAAGGTACTGTATTATTCTCATGGCAATGTGGTTACAATTATAGTCTTCAAACAAAGATTGCTGAGTTTCAAATACTGACTCTAACCTGTATTAGCTGTGATTCTGGAAAAGTTATTTAATCTTATTCTCTACACCTGAGTCTTCTCAACTTTTTATTTTTTTAATGTGAATAAGAAAATGGAAATAAGAAAATTATCTTAGGTGGGAATAAGAAAATTATCTAGTTTGGGTGGTGTTGAGAGAATTACTGAGTTAATAGATATAGGTAGTTATGAGAAGGTCTGGAATAGTGAATATTCAATAAATGTTATCTATTATTACTACTTCGGATAAGATTGATTCACAAATCACCAAATCCACAACTCTTATATGGTAGATTCTGGACTTGGATCTAGGTCTGTGTGACAATAAAGCTCTAAACCAAAGTCAAGTTTCTCTATTCACGCATCTATGTTCTAATATATAATGCAATTAGAGAATAATAGGTCAAGGCTATATATTGTCACCCTGCTTATTTAACTTCTATGCAGAGTAAATCATAGAGTAAATCATAATCAGAGTAAATCAGAGAGACTGGAAGAAACACAAGCTGGAATCAAGATTGCCGGGAGAAATAGCAATAACCTCAGATATGCAGAAGACACCACCCTTATGGCAGAAAGTGAAGAGGAAATAAAAGCCTCTTGATGAAAGTGAAAGAGGAGAGTGAAAAAGTTGGCTTAAAGTTCAACATTCAGAAAACAAAGATCATGGCATCCAGTCCCATCACTTCATGGGAAATAGATGGGGAAACAGTGGAAACAGTGTCAGACTTTATTTTTGGGGGCTCCAAAATCAGTGCAGATGGTGACTGCAGCCATGAAATTAAAAGACACTACTCCTTGGAAGAAAAGCTTTGACCAACCTAGATTGCATATTCAAAAGCAGAGATTTTAGCTGATTAAAGTTCGTCTAGTCAAGGCTATGTTTTTTCCAGTGGTCATGTATGGATGTGAGAGTTGGACTGTGAAGAAGGCTGAGCTCCGAAGAATTGATGCTTTTGAACTGTGGTGTTGGAGAAGACTCTTGAGAGTCCCTTGGACTGCAAGGAGATCCAACCAGTCCGTTCTGAAGGAGATCAGCCCTGGGATTTCTTTGGAAGGAATGATGCTAAAGCTGAAACTCCAGTACTTTGGCCACCTCATGCGAAGAGTTGACTCATTGGAAAAGACTCTGATGCTGGGAGGGATTGGGGGCAGTAGGAGAAGGGGACGACAGAGGATGAGATGGCTGGATGGTATCACTGACTTGATGAACATGAACCTGAGTGAGCTCTGGGAGTTGGTGATCGACAGGGAGGCCTGGCATGCTGCGATTTATGGGGTGGCAAAGAGTTGGACATAACTGAGCGACTGAACTGAACTGAAGCTGTTAATATTTATTGCTGAAGGTATGTGAGATAGAAATTCAGAGAAAGTAGTGTCTTTTTGTGTGTTTAGTATGGGTGAGGATATCAAGGAGGTCTTTGAACCATTAGATGGCATTTCTAGGACTCTGAAGAGCTCAGGCACCACAGTTCTTTATGTCTCAATGCAGAAATGAATTTAGCAAGAGGTAAAGTGATAGATAAATGATTTGTCAGAATAGGATGCTTTTAAGGTTCACAAATGGGCAGGCAAGTGTTGCACTTCCCTGAGTACTCAGTGGGTTCAGTTCAGTTCAGTAGCTCAGTTGTGTCCGACTCTTTGCGACCCCATGAACTGCAGGATGCCAGGCCTCCCTGTCCATCACTAACTCTTGAAGTTCACTCAAACTCACGTCCATTGAGTCCGTGATGCCTACATGCTTTTTGTTATACATAGTGATGAATACAGAGTCACGTGGGGGTCAGCAGACCTGACCCTTGTCATAATCAGGTGCTTCATATAAAATTATACAAAGGTCCTATGGGTTTTACATCATCTTCTGGCCATGAGGCCTGCTGACATTTTATGGCCCTTTCTGATAATAGTCCTTTAACCAGAAAACTTACTTTTTCCAGGGGTGAATTTTTCTTCAAACAGGTGCCACCCTCCAAATAAAGTTGCATTCCTATAGGGTGAGGGTGTAGTGAGTTAAAACTAAGAAAGGAATTTACTTAGCCTAAGGTTTAACATGATTAATCTTAGAGGTTAATACTTATTTCTCCTATATGCTAGTTATATTCATTATAAGGGCAAGGAATATGGAAATTTAGCAGTAAATATTCGCTCAACAAATGAAAACCCTTCACCAGTGTTCCCCTTAAGATCTATTTAGTCTTAAGATAGTGATAAAGTTACATTTTTACAGAGCAAGGACACAGTGATTTATAACAAAGTACAGTGATCTATAACAAAAGAGAGAATTTATTAACTCAAAAAGCCTAGTATTGCTAACATCAGAAACTACTATATTTCCTTTTCTATATTACAAATACATTGATTAATATATTCTCAGGTGCCTAAGGATATGGAGGCCTGGCAGCAGTCATTGACTCAACAATGAGAAAAACCCTATGCTAATTAAGACTTGCACAGTACTTCCCACTCTCTGTGCTATTTATGGTTGAGAGGTTGTCACACAAGCTAGTCTGTCAGCAGAGAGGTTTGACCTGAGACACACCCTTGTCACACCCAGGGCAGGGAATTAGCAGTAATTATTGGCATAACAAATGAAAAAACCCTTCACCAATATAATTTCTAATCAACCTAAAATACTATGCTAATAATTTTCTAACTTCTCAAAAGTGTCTGTATTTAGAAAGTTTAAAGCATCTTGTGCCTATCATGGTTGGGAGGTTGTAAACAATCACATGTGGCCAGACAAACCTGATCAGGGCGGCTAGAGGACCTTCGGAAGAGTTTGTAAGTTGAAACACTCTTGTCCTGCCGAGGAATTTTTATTAACTGGAGCTGCAAGTAAACTCCTTGTCTGAGAGAAATGGTGATGGGGGAGAGCCCCCCGTAAAGTCAGAGGTGTAGGTGAGAGCATAAAACAGACTCTGGTTTTGGGGGTAGATGCTCGGGAACAGGGGGTTTCCTGAGGCTTGATCATGCCTTTGTGTATGCCAAGCCTCCTTCCTCATGACCTTTGCCATGGGTGGAGTTCCTTACTCTGGCTCCCGGCAGTGTTTGCTATGACCAGTGCATTTTCTTGGCAAAACTCTATTAGTCTTTGCCCTGCTTCATTCCACATTCCAAGGGCAAATTTGCCTGTTACTCCAGGTGTTTCTTGACTTCCTACTTTTGCATTCCAGTCCCCTATAATGAAGAGGACATCTTTTTGGGTGTTAGTTCTAAAAGGTCTTGTAAGTCTTCATAGCGGGGAAGGCAATGGCACCCCACCCCAGTACTCTTGCCTGGAAAATCCAATGGACGGAGGAGTCTGGTGGGCTGCAGTCCATGGGGTCGCTAAGAGTTGGACACTACTGAGCGACTTCACTTTCTCTTTTCACTTTTCATGCATTGGAGAAGGAAATGGCAACCCACTCCAGTATTCTTGCCTGGAGAATCCCAGGGATAGGGAGCCCGGTGGGCTGCCATCTATGGGATCGCACAGAGTTGGGCACAACTGAAGTGACTTAGCAGCAGCAGCAGCAGCAGCAGCAAGTCTTCATAGAACTGTTCAACTTCAGCTTCTTCAGCGTTACTGGTTGGGGCATAGACTTGGATTACTGTGATATTGAATGGTTTGCCTTGGAGATGAACAGAGATCATTCTGTCATTTTTGAGATTGTATCCAAGTACTGCATTTCAGACTCTTTTGTTGGCCATGATGGCTACTCCATTTCTTCTGAGGGATTCCTGCCCGCAGTAGTAGATATAATGGTCATCTGAGTTAAATTCACCCATTCCACTCCATTTTAGTTCGCTGATGCCTAGAATGTCAACGTACACTCTTACCATCTCTTGTTTGACCATTTCCAATTTGCCTTGATTCATGGACATGACATTGCAGATTTCTATGCAATATTGCTCTTTACAGCATTGGACCTTGTTTCTATCACCAGTCACATCCACAACTGGGTATTGTTTTTGCTTTGGCTCCATCCCTTCATTCTTTCTGGAGTTATTTCTCCACTGATCTCCAGTAGCATATTGGGTACCTACCGACCTGGGGAGTTCTTATTTTGGTATCCTATCATTTTGCCTTTTCATACTGTTCATGGGGTTCTCAAGGCGAGAATTCTGAAGTGGCTTGCCATTCCCTTCTCCAGTGGACCACGTTCTGTCAGACCTCTCCACCATGACCCACCCATCTTGGGTTGCCCCGTGGGCATGGCTTAATTTCATTGAATTAGACAAGGCTGTGGTCCTAGTGTGATTAGACTGACTAGTTTTCTGTGAGTATGGCTTCAGTATGTCTGCCCTCTGATGCCCTCTTGCAGCACCTACCATCTTACTTGGATTTCTCTTACCCTGGGCATGGGGTATCTCTTCACGCTGCTCCAGCAAAGCACAGCCGCTGCTCCTTACCTTAGATGAGGGGTATCTCCTCACCGCTGCCCTTCCTGACCTTCAATGTGGGATGGCTCCTGTAGGCCCTCCTGTGCCCATGCAGCCACTGCTCCTTGGACGTGGGGTTGCTCCTCCCAGCCGCCGCCCCTGGCCTCGGACGCAGGGTGGCTCCTCTCAGCCGTTGCCCAACCTTGGATGCGGGGTAGTCATAGGATGTAGTAATTATTGAGAAATCATTTTTAATTTACTTATGAATTTGCTTGATACTGAATATTTAAAAGATTGTCAAACACTGTACCTAATGCCTATAAAAATGTTAAAAAAAACTTAGAATGTTTCCCAACACACAGTAAGAAGTCAGCTACTATTTGGTTATTCAGCAATTAAAACAACACAATGAGAATAGTGTGGGAACGATGAGACAAAGGAATGAGAAACAAGTGTTTACAAGATAGAATGGGAAAATGTTTATCAGGAATCTAACATGTCATTTTGCATTTTAGAAGACAATTATTTTCAGTTCTGGCTGAGCCTCCCTTGTCCTAAGGTCTACTCAGTTAAAATATGTGGGGAAATGTAGAATTTCTTAGACTTACTGATAGAGAGACAGTCAGGGAAGAGTAGGAAAGAGTTATAGACACATTTGCCATATGATTCTCTGACTTAACTATTTATTTGATAAAGTTCTTTCAAAATCATAGGATGTGATGTTTGGGGATCCTTGGTTCATATCATCATTAATCAGTTGATGATAGCAGATTTGGAATAATTCAGAGACCTTCTCAAGGTCACAAATCTAGTTAGTGCATAACTGGAAATAGAATCCAGGGCTCCTTAGTAAAAAGCCATAGCTTATTCAGTTAATTCACATTTCTTAACAATGTATATATCAAATCCTAAACTTTTTCATTTTTATATCCATAGACCTAACAGAACTTGTGACATATTTTCATTTAGTAAGTATTATGGGAAGAAGGAAGGAAATAAAAAGAGAGGAAGAAAGCAATTATATCACAGGTATGCAAAAATAGAATTCAGTACTTTACAGTAGAGTTTTGCAATCCTGGTTCAATGACTATTTACTGGAGCTGTTGTAGAGATGAACAGAAATGTCTTCGGGTGATAAAATCTACCAGGTATTATAATCATAGAGTGTTTGAAAATCCATATATGTCTTTTAAGATTTCAGTTATTTAGAAATTTTATTCAAAATATGGTATTTACTTGCCTCCTAAATTGTAAAGCTGTTATTTAATTGCCATTATATAGCTAATGAAAGCCTTGGCATTGGATTTAGATGCATCTTTGACAAACATGACACTTTAATTCTGAAACAGAAATGCTCCATTAGGCTTATAGTTTTGTAACTACAGGAAGAAGACATTAAGTTATCCTTGCTACAAAAAAAGGAACACTGAATTTGCCAGAACTACTTTTAATTATGTTAAATTGAAGCAAAATTTGTTCCTGACAATCTGTAATTATATCTACATTATATCTGTCACAGAAGACTTCTAGGGAAAGAATATTCTCTAATTTGTAACACAGCCACTTAGTACAATATATATATGTCTTAATCTCACTTCAAGCTCATTTCAAAGTAATGCTGAATTTCATCATGGTTTCATATAAGAACTGTTTCAGAAACATATAGAAAAGAGAAGACGGTAGTTAACATTATGAAAGGATTATAATATTGTGAGGTCAGTGGAAGTAGAGAAGAGTAAGAGTCTTTCACAAGTGACCCCGGAACAATGTCATAGTGTGTCGTTTCTTCCTCTGATATACTCAGTCTACTCTGGCTTTGCCTGGAGTGACTCAAGCCAGTTTGTGAGCAGAATATTTTGTTACACTTCACAGGAGATTCAAAATCAGCATATATGATTCATGTTTGACATTACCTCTGAGAAAGACGAGCAGACGCAGTAATTCATTTGTTGCCATTCTATTCAACAATCAGTTGATAAATGACCTTGTCACTCTTAACTTCTTTGATTTAATACATGAATCATAATGGGGTCAACTTTACCAAAGCTAACTCTTACAATTGTTTATTCAGGCTCATGTATTTTTTTTTTTCCCTGATAAGAAAGAAAAGGGGAGGAGAGAGAGAGGAAAGGAGGAAGCAAATGAAGAGACAAATGAGGAGGAGAGAAAAGGAGAAGGCGAAGAGGACAGTCTAAAGCAAGAAAAGAGAAAAAAGGAGGAAAGATGAGATGATTTTTTAAAAAAGGTTTTGCAAACAGAAATACCAGAACACAAATAAAGAGGTTGAAAATAGATTATAATTATGACTGATGACACAAGGTTTTAGATTGGAATGCTTCTGGCTGCATATCCAGTTAAAATGCCTAAAACAATAGAGAAAATATATTAGCTCTTGGAACAATAAACCTAGAGCAGTGGTTCACAACTGCAGTGGGTCACAAGGGCAGTACTGGGAAGAGTTTTGACACCAGGGAACATTTAGAAATGTATCGAGACATTTTTGCTTGTTACTGTTGGCAGAGTGTGCTAATAGTCTAGTGAGTGGAGACCAGGGATGTTGCTAACCATCCTATGACCCCTACAATGCACAGACAGCTCCCCAGAACAATAACAGAAAACTATAGAGCCAGAGGTGTCCATAGTGATGAGACTGGTAATCCTGCTCTAAAATAAAGGCAGGAAGGTTCTAGAGTTGTTGAATTCAGTGCCTATATGATGTCATCAGAGATCTGATTTCTTTTCATCAGTTTGTCTTCCTGGCTTGTCCTCTCAAGTTGATCAGCCTCATGGTGTCAAGATACCTGCCACTGTTTCAGGTGTCACCTCCGGATGACAGTATCTCTAGGGATAATAAGGGAGTGCTTTGCTTCACTTGTACTTTCCAAACCTCCCTGTTGATATTAAAGCCCATCATTATTTACCCCTTGAGCTTGGAACAGGTTTACATTTCTTTAAAACATATGGCTGCCTGATAGTTGAATAAAATCAGTGTATTTTAACAAGGAAGAGAGAGAGTAGTGGTTGTTGGCTAGAACAGCTTTGTTTTTCTTGAATTCTGGAACCCTGATGCTTTAACATGCACTAGGAATAGGTAAGTTTGAAGGCAAGAAGATATTCAATTATCTTGACAGGGCACTCTTTCTCTGGCTAGTGCTGGAAGGACTTGGGAAAATAATATATTCCTGGCCTTTATTTTTCTGTGTTTTCATCACTGCTTGATGCTTTTATATTTGACATTATTTCTTTAGTTAT
This sequence comes from Nanger dama, assembly GCA_917880005.1. Lineage (NCBI taxonomy): Eukaryota > Metazoa > Chordata > Mammalia > Artiodactyla > Bovidae > Nanger > Nanger dama. Next base: position 512,166 of record CAKJTW010000058.1, on the reverse strand, counting down.
GCTAATGCCGTAAATTGAATTACACTCTCATCTTGCTGCCATGGAAGCTATATTTTTTCTCTGTATATTAACATTATATACTGCTGTTAACCATGTGGTTATTTTATAGTTTTAACTCTCAAAAAGTAATACTTGATTTACTTAAATAAAACCCTTCACTATTGCCTTCCCTTACCTATACCTATAGCATTAACACTTCAGTTCTTATGAATCCTGAAAAGCAAGATAGAGCTTTTGCAAGGTAAACTTGTTTCAGTGTTTCTCAGTCTTATAGTCATGACATTCTTCTTTTCTTCCTTCCTTCATTTCTTCCAGGATTATTATATTTTTTAGAGGATAAGAATGAAAACCTAAACTACACAAAAAAACTTTGTGATTCACTAGACTATTTCTAGGTAGGTAGGATTATTTCTTTAAAACTTGTACCATATTTAAATTAATTAAGCACCAATCATGTTTCTATAAAATTATGACAAAGATTTATTGCAAAATGATGACATTCAGAATGCCAAGAAAGGTGTTAAAGTTGGTTAGTATTATTGTTTCATTATCAACCTCTCCAGACTTCCCTTTTTACAGTGGCAAAGGACTTAACGTTTTCTTTTGAATGGCCTGAAAATTTTTGCCATTACTGGATCAGAATACAGAATTCCAATACCAGGTTATTGGAATCCTGGAAGAAGTTCCATAATGATGTGTACTGACAAACATAACACAAGTGCTTCCTTTTCCTCTCCCATATCCAGAGCAGATATCATATTTGATTGTGACACTTCATTTCATTAACTTTGTAAATAACTGAATGCTTTGGTAGTCTAGATCTGCACTATCTAATGCTGTACCCACTTGACACGTGACTATTTAAACAAAATACTAACAACTTTTTGAGGTTTTTTGACATATAATAAATTGCAAAAAGTTTACAATTTCAGTTTTAAGATGTATGTACACCTATGAAAAATAGCACAATCAGGAACATATCATTTTCCAAAGTTTTTGTGCCTACCATACTATTGAATTAAAAATAAGTTACAAAGCTATAGTAATCAAAACACTATAGAATTGGCATAAAAACAAATATATAGATCAATGGAACAGAATGAAATAGAATAAAGAGCCCACATATATACAGTCAATTAATTTACAATAAAGAAACCAAGAATATACATTGGGAAAAGCATAGTTTCTTCAATAAATGGCTCTGGGAAAACTGGACAGCCACATGCAAAAGAATGAAACTGAACCCATATACTACACTATACACAAAAACAAAATCAAAACCAAAATGGATTAAAGATTTGAGCCTTGAAACCATAAAACTCCTAGAATTACATGTAGGAGATAAGCTCCTTGACATGTCTTGGCCATGATTTTTTTGACATCAAAAACAAAGGCAACAGAAACAAAAGTAAGCAAGTGGGACTACATCAAACTAAAAGCTTCTGCACAGCAAAGGAAATGATCAAAAAGTGAACAAGCAACCTATAGAATGGAAGAAAATATTTATAAGTTATTTAGCTTATTGGGCTAATATAGGAAAAGGTGTTCAACATCACTAATTATCAGACAAATCAAAACCATGATGAGATACATCTCATACCTGTGAGGATGACTACCATCAAAATGACAAGAAATTACAAGTATTGACAAGAATGTGAAGAAATGAGAACCCTGTGCATTGTTGATGGAAATGTAAATTGGTATAGCCACTACAAAAAGCAGTAAAGGTTCTTTAAAAAATTAAAAATAGAACTGCCATATAATCCAGAAATTCTGCTTCTGGGTGTATATCTGAAGAAAGCCAACCCACTATGCTGAAGTGATATCTGCGTGCCCATGTTTATTACAGTGTTATTTGCAAAAGCTCAGTAGCCAAGATATGGGATCAATTTAAGTGCCTATCAATGTGGATAAAGAAAATGTGATTGATATATATATATATATATATATATATAATTTATGTAATAAAAAATTCAGCTATAGAGATGGAAATCCTGCCATTTAACACAAGATGGATGGACCTTGTGGGCACTATGCTAAATGAAATGTCATACTGAGAAAGAGAAACAACAGAATCCAAAAGAATAGAACTCAGAACAGCGCTGGGGGTGGAGAACAGGGAATATGGGTGAAGGGGGTCAAAAAGTGTACACTTGTAGAAAAAAATTAAAGAGCAAATATGCTTCCCTTATTCTTGATCTTACTGGCAAAGCCTCTGTCTTTCACTATTAGGAATGAAGTTATCTGTAGATGTTTCATAGATATGCTTTGTCAGGTTGAGGAAGATCCTTTTTATTCTTATTTTGCTGAGAATTTATCCAGGTTGAATTCTGAAAAATTTGTTTCTGCATCTATTGATGTACCCATAGACTTGGTTGCTCATATAATGAATTACATTGACTTATTAAATGTTAACTCAAATTTACATTCTTGGAATATATTTCACTTGGGTTATGATCTGTTGCCCATTCTATACATTATTGGATTAAATTTGCTGAAAATGTGCTAAGAATTTTTGCATCTGTGTTCATGAGGTATATTGTCTCTGCTTTTGTTTTCTTCTAATATTTTGTCTGGTTTTGGTATCAGGGTAATTCTGGTCCCACAAAATAAGGTATAAATGTTTCCTCCTTTTAGATTTTTCTGGAAAAATTTGTATGCAACTAACAATTATTTTACTTTTAAAAGTTTAGTAGACCAGTGAAGTCACCTGAGCTTGAGTTTTCTTTGAGGGAAGGATTTTAATTATAAATTAAATTTGTTTAGTAGATATAGGGATGTTCTGCTTTTCTATTTCTTCCTGGGCAAACTTTGAGTCTTTTAAGGAATTTGTCCACTTTATTCAAATTGTCAAATTTACTGGTGTAAACTTTTTTATGAAATTTAATGCAAAGAAAGTAAAGTTCAATACAATTTAAAGTTTAATTTCTCAACCACACTAATGAACATTGAGGACCAATCCTCATTAAGTATACATGGCTAGTTGCTACTGAGTCAGTCAGCACAGATATGGGACATTTTTATCACTGCGGAAAGTTATATTGGAAACCCTAGAGATAGCTGGAAAAGGCAATGGCACCCCACTCCAGTACTCTTGCCTGGAAAATCCTATGGACGGAGGAGCCTGGTGGGCTGCAGTCCATGGGGTTGCTAAGAGTTGGACATGACTGAGCGACTTCACTTTCACCATTCACTTTCATGCACTGGAGAAGGAAATGGCAACCCACTCCAGTGTTCTTGCCTGGAGAATCCCAGGGGCGGGGGAGCCTGGTGGGCTGACGTCTCTGGGGTCGCACAGAGTTGGACATGACTAAAGTGACTTAGCAGTAGCTGCAGAGATAGCTATTATCAATTAACTTAAGTTGCAGTTTCAATGAAAGTTTTTCTATGTTTTATTTATCAGTTAGGACTCAAGATTGGGAATAGGTTCACTCAAATGGGAAGTGAAATATACATTACCCCAAACCAATTCAGTTCTCAGAATGTTTTAATTTTTAATTATATTTTAAATCTGGAGGATAGATATTAAATCCATATATTCCTTGGCTTAGATTTTATTCACTTTTAGGGTGCTGTGCTGAGTTGCTCTAGTCATGTCTGACTCTTAGCGACCCCATGGACTATAGCCCGCCAGTCTTCTCTGTCCATGGGATTCTCCAGGCAGGAATACTGGAGTGGGTTGCCACTTCCTATGAGTTTATTAAATAGTACAGTCTTGGGACTTCCAGTGGTCCAGTGGTTAATAATCTGCTTGCCAATACAGATATGGGTTCCATCCCTGGTTCAGGAGAATTCCTCGTGGTGCAGAGCAAATGAACTGTGCCCTAGAGTCAATGTACCACAACTACTGAGGCCTGGACAACCAGAGCCTATGGTCCTCAGCAAGAGAAGCCACTATGATGAGAAGTCCACATGCTGTAACTGGAAAGTAGCTTCCCACGTGCCACAGAAAAAGCCTGCATGCAGCAATAAATATCCAGTGCAGCCAAAAGTGAAAAAAACATTTTTTTTTTTAAAGAATACAGTCTTTTCAGCATTCAGTTCTGCAGTAAAACTGGCCTTGCCTAATTGACTTGATAAAGCCTATGAGAGAGGAAAGTAAATTAAAAATAAATAATAATCTCTAATTTCTATATTTTGATAACAACCTCTGACTCTGTATGTTAGATCTCTGTACAGTTCTTTTTACAGAGAGTTTTTCTGACTCATTATTCAAAGAGATATTTGGCATGTATTTATACTTAAATGCACTCTAGCCATCTTAAACCTGCAGATCAGAATTTACATAGTGGAACTTGCTATAGGGACTGATATTTCAGGCAGTTGCTTAGAGCGGAATTTCATTATTTCATTGGCATTTCTAAGGGATTTGTTTCAAGTGGCTTGCCCTGTTGATGATTGCATGTTCTAATTACTCCCAGTGAAACAGAAATAATCAATTATATTTAACATCCTGACCTAAAGAGTGGGTGTTTTTTTCAGGACTGGTTATTTTGGAATGGAAGAAACGATCTTTATAATTTGGAATAGGTGAGGACCTTTGGTTTTCTTACCTAGAAGAATAATCAGAGGCTTCTTTTCTATTCATTTAATTAGTATTTCTTGATAGATTTTTATTTAAATGCATATTTTTAGACCTAAGACATGTATTTTTAACAATGAAATATTTGTTTATTTAGTTCCTTGAGGTGGCTAAATTAGAACTTTGGTGCAAAGCAGATCTGGAATTGAATTATCCTTGGCTGTGTGTCATGATGGATCTGACCCTCAATTTCTGAGCTCTAAAATTAGTGATTAAATATAGCTCACAAGGAGATAGTAAAGCATAGTAACTAAGTGCTATCTTAGACAGATGTGTGTATATAATCTTAGGTCTACTTAGTGATCTAATCTTGAAAACTTTTAAATCTAAGTTTCAGTTTCAGTTCAGTTGCTGAGTCGTGTCTGACTCTTTGCGACCCCATGAATCGCAGCATGCCAGGCCTCCCTGTCCATCACCAACTCCCGGAGTTCACTCAGATTCACGTCCATCGAGTCAGTGATGCCATCCAGCCATCTCATCCCCTGTCGTCCCCTTCTCCTCCTGCCCCCAATCCCTCCCAGCATCAAAGTCTTTTTCCAATGAGTCAGCTCTTTGCATGAGATGGTCAAAATACTGGAGTTTCAGCTTCAGCATCATTCCCTCCAAAGAAATCTAAGTTTACTCATTTGCAAATGGACACCCTAACATATAATGTGCCCAGTCGCTCAGTCATGTTTGACTCTTTGCAGCCCTATGGGCTGTAGCCCGCCAGGCTCCTCTGTCCATGGGATCTTTCAGGCAAGAGGACTGCAGTGGGTTGCCATGTCCTCCTTCAGGTGATCTTCCCCACCCAGGAACTGAACCAGCATTTCCTGTATTGGCAGGCAGATTCTTTACTATTAAGCCACCTGGGAAGCCTAATATATAATAGGATTATAATTAGAATTGTTACATGGATTAAATGTATTCATTAATGGCATTCGTAAAGTAATCAGCACACTGCCTGACTTAAAATATTGAAGTTATCCTCCTTTTCCTCACTAGCTTATTAATAGTAAAGTAGATAATATATAGTGCTTATTACTTAATAATGTTTGAAAATTTTACTTCCATCCTACTTTTAATTTAGGTTTTACTTTATGAAAGACTGAGTAGATTCAGCTGTTCATATATTTTTCTTAATTTTAAAAATCTTTTGCTTTCTCTCTTCAGTTCAGTTCAGTTCAGTCGCTCAGTCATGTCCAACTCTTTGCAACCCCATGAATTGCAGCACTCCAGGCCTCCCTGTCCATCACCAACTCCCGGAGTTCACTCAGACTCACGTCCATCGAGTCAGTGATGCCATCCAGCCATCTCATCCTCTGTCGTCCCCTTCTCCTACTGCCCCCAGTCCCTCCCAGCATCAGAGTCTTTCTCTCTTAGTCATATTTGAATAATCAATTCTGGAAATATCTATAAATACTATCTTAGTGGTATTCAGAGTTTCAACTTTTGGCTTTGTCTATATATAAAACATTAAATATTTGACATATATGTCTAAGAGTTTTCATGAGTTAGAGGTATTATGGGAAACCTGTTGTTTCTTTAGAAATGCTTATGTTTTCCATAAGAAAAATGTGTGAGTTTAAAATATAAAGAAACAAATATTCTTTAAAAGAGAGGAAGGGAAAGCAAAACCAATTCTAGTGGTTCAAATGGGCATAACAGGTATTCAGTGTACCTTTTGCAATATAGTTTTATCAAGGTTGATTTCTTGTCTGGGTCTTCTACATCTTGCACATTGAGGATAAGCAGAAAAATTTGAGTCTCCTTGATGGAATGGCTTTGTCTCATCTTCTATAATGAGAAAACAAGGAGAGATGAAAGTAAACTAAGTCCTAGCTAGGTCCCAGGAACTTTGGCTGGCTAAACAGCCTGACAGTCTGCTGGGAAAGTGCATCATTTCTGCTGCTCTCAATCTGTTTTTGAACTCAGAGTGCTATGGTAGAGGACCTGGTATTTGAGGCTTTTATCATTCTAGATCACCTTTACAAACTTCCTGCTATGGGGTGGGAAATTCTAACTTGAACTACAACCCATTACTACTAGACATATTGTGGCTGTTGCCTGTAATGATCTCTGAACTGTTATTAAAGGTAAGGTATATTACTCTACAAAGTTTAGGATAGTAGTCTTGCTGAAACAAGTAAATACCTTCTATTACATCAGCGTTCTATTTAAATAACAAATAGCTGGCCTCTGACTCTGTATCATCCTCTTATGTATGTCTGGGCAGGAGGGTTTGCATGCTGGTGAATATTTTTAGGCTCCTTCAAGCAGCCAGAATACCAGTTATTGCAAGATCATTTTGACAGCTCTTTTTAGATCTCAACACTTGATGCTTTTTGTGAGTGCTTTGTAATGGCAAGGATTATAATTCCCACCTCTAATACAGTTATAAAAGTCTGATGCATCTTTTCAGAAGAGAACTTGACAATAAAAAGGGAAAATTGAAGTAAATTAAGTCAGGGAGTTTTCGAGCTATCAAGGAAAATGTTGTATACCATCATGACATTTCAACCCCAAAGTCGGTGCTAAAGCTTATCAGTGGAGCTGATGAGCTGTGGCTGAAAAATAAGTAAGGGTTTGAGCTCAAAAATAAGTAAGGATATTTGAGCTCAAATATCTTCCTAAGTGGCTTGCCTTAACCACAGTCTATCCAAGCACCTAATCGAGGGCATTTAATCCTGTGGTTGCAGTAAAAATGGAAATATCAATGGAGAACAATTGGTTATTTGAATTTGCTCAGTGTTGAGCAGGAAATCTTACAGAAATCTTAAGCTTCACTGTTCTCACATTCATAAGAGCTCTGTCCTTTAGCTAACTCCCTCATAATTGAAAGTTTTTGCAAAAAAAAAAAAGTGCAACACTAATAGTTTCTCCCTTCATATGGTTGTGGGAAGAAGGATTAACTTAAGCAGATACATGAAAAAGATGATAATGTATAAACTAATTGTTTAGATAATTGCTGTGCTGTAAGAGCAATTAGCAACTTTGTTTTGTCTCTAAATGCTCTTTCCAGCTGTATTCACTAGGGGAAATATTTCTATGACCATGGACAGACACTTGCATATTTCTTACTTTACTTCTGTGCTGCTGTTCGGTTGCTCATCACTCTGCGATGCCATGGAGTGCAGCACGCCAGAGCTTCCCCAAACTCATGTCCATCTCGTCAAGTCAGTAATGCCATCCAACCATCTCATTCTCTGTCGTCCCCTTCTCCTGCCTTCAGTATTTCCCAGCATCAGTGTCTTTTCCAGTGAGTCGGCTCTTTGCATCAGGTGGCCAAAGTATTGAAGCTTCAGCTTCAGCATCAGACCGTCCAATGAATATTTAGAATTGATTTCCTCTAAGATTGACTAGTTCAATCTTGCAGTCCATGGGACTGACAAGAGTGTTCTCCAGCACCACGGTTCAAAAACATCAGTTCTTCAGTGCTCTGCCTTCTTCATGGTCCAACTCTCACATCTGTACATGACTACTGGAAAAACCATAGCTTTGACTATATGGACCTGTATTGACAAAGTAATTTCTCTGACAAAGCAATGTCTCTGCTTTTTAATGCCTTACACTCAGATAATAGATTTATGATTCCTTAAAGTTGTAAATGTGGCTTTAATTTAGAGATTAGATTGTCTAAGTCTAAGATATTAATTAAGCATTTCAATATTCATTCAAAGGTAAGACTTCCCTCTTACTGGTTCATGCTGAGAAAACAGTGAAACTTAATTTCCATCTTTGGAGTCCTTATACTGATTCTTCTATTTGAAATGTTCTGTCTCTAACTTGCTCATGTGACTTACTCCATTTCCTCATTCACATATTTGCTCAGATTGTTACCTTATCAATGATGCATACCTCATCTATTTTGACATTTCTGACCTTCTTGCCCTGCTTTTTATTCTCATGTTTATTATGTATATCTCCCAAAACTCACTAGCATGACAATCCTATGAGGGCAATGATTTATGTCTGTTTTGTGTATTAGTATATCCTCAGAATCTAAGATAGTACTTAACACTGTCTAGGGGCTCAATAGTGGCTTCCCAAGTGTGCAATTTCTGTGAACTAAAATGGACCAGAATGGGCAAATTTAACTCAGATGTCCATTATATCTACTACTGCCAGCAAGAATCCCTTAGAAGAAATGGAGTAACCCTCACAGTCAACAAAAGAGTCTGAAATGCAGTTCTTGGATGCAGTCTCAAAAATGACAGAATGATCTCTGTTCGTCTCCAAGGCAAACCATTCAATATCACAGTTATCCAAGTCTATGCCCCAACCAGTAATGCTGAAGAAGCTGAAGTTGAACAGTTCTATAAAGACCTACAAGATCTTCTAGAACTAACACACAAAAAAGATGTCCTTTTCATTATAGGGGACTGGAATGCAAAAGTAGGAAGTTGAGAGATACCTGGAGTAACAGGCAAATTTGGCCTTGGAGTACTAAAGGAAGCAGGTCAAAGGCTAACAGACTTTTGCCAAGAGAACGCACTGGTCATAACAAGCACCCTTTTCCAACAAAACAAGAAGTGACTCTACACAAAGACATCACCAGATGGGGAATACCAAAATCAGATTGATTATATTCTTTGCAGCCAAAGATGGAGAAGCCCTATACAGTCAGGAAAAACAAGACTGGGAGCTGACTGTGGCTCAGATAATGAACTTCTTATTGAAAATTCAGACTTCAACTGAAGAAAGTGGGAAAAACCACTAGACCATTCAGGTATGACCTAAATCAAATCCCTTACAGTTATACAGTGGAAGTGATAAATAGATCAAGGGGTTAGATCTGATAGACAGAGTGCCTGAAAAACTATGGATGGAGGTTCATGACATTGTACAGGAGGCAGTGATCAATACCATCCCCCAAAAAAGAAATGCAAAAGGCAAAATATCTGAGAAAAGAGTAGATAAAGGCAAAGGAGAAAAAGAAAGATATAAGCATCTGAATGCATAGTTCCGAAGAATAGCAAGGAGAGATAAGAAAGCCTTCCTCAGCAATCAATGCAAAGAAATAGAGGAAAAGAACAGAATGGGAAAGACTAGAGATCTCTTCAAGAAAATTAGAGATACCAGGTGAACATTTCATGCAAAGATGGGCATAATAAAGGACAGAAAAGGTAAGGACCTAACAGAAACAGAAGATATTAAGAAGAGATGGCAAGAATACACAGAAGACCTATACAAAAAAAGTCTTCATAATCCAGATAATCATAATGGTGTGATCACTCACCTAGAGCCAGACATCTTGGAATGTGAAGTCAGGTGGGCCTTAGGAAGCATCACTACAAATAAAGCTAGTGGAGGTGATGGAATTCCAGTTGAGCTATTTCAAATCCTAAAAGATGGTGCTATGAAAATGCTATACTCAGTATGCCAGCAAATTTAGAAAACTCAGTGGCCACAGGACTGGAAAAGTCAGTTTTCATTCTAACTGCTAAGAAACGCAATGCCAAAGAATGTTCAAACTACCACACAATTGTACTCATTTTACATGCTAGCAAGGTAATGCTCAAAATTCTCTAAGATACGCTTCAACAGTACATGACTTTCACATGAACTTCCAGCATGAACTTCCAGATGTTCAAACTGGATTTAGAAAAAGGCAGAGGAACCAGAGATCAAATTGCCAACATCTGTTACATCATCGAAAAAAGCAAGAGAGTCCCAGAATAATACCTACTTCTACTTTATTGACTGTGCCAAAGCCTTTGACCACGTGGATCACAACAAAGTGTTGAAAATTCTTCAAGAGCTGGGAATACCAGACCACCTGACCTGCCTCCTGAGAAATCTGTATGCAGGTCAAGAAGCAACAGTTAGAACTGGGGTTGGAACAATGGGCTGGTTTAAATTGGGAAAGGAGTATGCCAAGATTGTATATTGTCACCCTGCTTATTTAACTTATATGCAGAGTACATCATGAGAAATGCTGGGCTGGAAGAAGCACAAGCTGGAATCCAGATTGCCGGGAGAAATATCAGTAACCTCAGATACACAGATGACACCACTGTTATGGGAGAAACAAAGAAGAACTAAAGAGCCTCCTGATGAAGGTGAAAGAGGAGAGTGAAAAGCTGGCTTAAAACTCAACATTCAAAAAGCTAAGATCATGGTATCTGGTCCCATCACTTCATGGCAAATATATGGGGAAACAATGGAAACAGTAAGAGACTATCTTTTGGGGTTCCAAAATCACTGCAGATGTTGACTGCAGCCATGAAAGTAAAAGACACTTGCTCCTTGGAAGAAAATCTATGTCAACCTAGACAGCATATTAAAAAGCAGAGATATTACTTTGCCAGCAAATGTCTGTCTAGTTAAAGCTATAGTTTTTCAGTAGTCATGTATGGATGTGAGAGTTGGACCATAAAGAAAGCTGAGCACCAAAGAATTGATGCTTTTGGACTGTGGTGTTCGAAAAGACTTTTGAAAGTCCCTTGGACTGCAAGGAGATCCAACCAGTCCATCCTAAAGGAAATCAGTCCTGAATATTCATTGGAAGGACTGATGCTGAAGCTGAAACTCCAATACTTTGGCCACCTGATGCAAAGGAATGACTCCTTGGAAAAGACCCTGATGCTGGGAAAGATGAAAGGCAGGAGGAGAAGGTAATGACAGAGGATGAGATGGTTGGATGGCATCACTGCCTCGATGGACATGCGTTTGAGCAAGCTCTAAGGGTTAGTGATGGACAGGAAAGCCTGACGTGTTGCAGTCCATTGAGTTGCAAAGAGTCAGACATGGCTGAGTGACTGAACTGAAGTGTGCAATGGTAAAGAATTCACTTGCCAGTCCTGGAGATGCAGTAGACATGGGTTCAATCCCTGGATCAGGAATATCCTCTGTAGTAGGAAATGGCAACCCATTTCAGTATTCTTGCCAGGAAAATTCCATGGACAGAGGATCCTGTTGGACTACTGTCCATGAGGACACAGTGAGTCAGACACAGCTGAGCTACAGAGTATGCACATGAACAGGAATTCAATAAATATTTATGGACTGAATTTGGTGATTTGCTTTCTTACGTTTCTTGAAAAGTTCCCAATACCAGGGATTTTTATTTGACATTTCCTTTGACCTAGACATTTTCTGGGTAGAAATTTTGACTCCTTCTCACACTCTTAGGAATCCCCTGTCCGCTCTAGCTAGTGGGGATGCCTACATTTTTAAGTAGCCCTATTCATTAGGACCAAGATGACCTCAAGTGACCCACATTGATCCAGGGGAAATATTCATTTCTTGTCCCAACAAATTGGAAATGCAGGTAAAGCCAACTTTATCCTGCTAACTTGGCTTGCTTTATATTCCCAGGTTTGAGTCAACTGAATTCTCTTGAGTTCTCCAGAGAAACAAAACCAATAGAATAGTGCCACTAATGTCTGCACTCCCTCTAGTAATGTGGTATTGCTTTTGGTTTACTGTTTTCCCAGGTAGAGACAATTCTACTTAGGTAGAAGATTCCACTTGGCCTTTCCTACCATAATTGCACAAACTCTATAAGTCAAGAAATCTACATGAGTATTCTATCAGTCACTGAAGATTTCTATTACAATAATGCATTCCCAAACTGGGGAAATAACTACAGGATGGGTTTGGAGACTGTATTATTAGGGTCACTAGAGAAACAGAGCCGATAGGAATATGTATATGCACATATACATATATATGCATACATGCATACATACATATATCACATATTTATAGTAAATATATTTAAATTTAAAAAAATTTATATATTTTAAGAAATTGACTCATATGATTATGGAAGCTTGGTGAGTCTAAAATAGGATGAGGAAGGCTGGCAGACTGGAGGCTTAGATAAGAGCTGTATTTGAGTTGAAAGGTGGTCTGCTAGCAAACCAGGAAGAACTAATATTGCAGATAAAGTCTGAAGGCAGTCAGAAGTCCCTCTTACTTAAAGGGGGCAGCCTCTTGTACCTTTCAACTGATTTATGAGGACCGACCATACTATAGAAAGTGATCTGCTTTACTCAGAGTCCACTAGTTTAAATGTAAGTGTTATCCAAAAGAACCCTCACATAAACATCTGGAACCCTCACATAAACATCTGGAATAATGTTTGACCATATATCTAGGCACCATGGTCCAGCCAAACTGACACTAAAATTAGCTATCATGTTACCCACTGGATGTACTCTGAGATGGGCCTGAGCTAAAATTCCAGTAATTGCCTGAATTCTATAAGCCTTTAATGAATCCCAGCAACTTTTTGGGTCTCCTTGAATCCGTGTCAGTTCAGAGCCAGGGTCTACTAATCTCTCTGAAGCTTCTGATAATTTTCTTTTCTCCACTGTACAGTCACCTTGGTAACAGACTTTCCCTTTGGAAAAAGCTAGGAGAAAGATTAATAGTATACATTTTTAGCAGCATAGCTGGATCCTTCCTTAAGGGGACCTGGTCTCCCTTTCATTAAAGGTGTTCTTGATCTGTAAACTGACTCAAGTTTGGGAATTTTTCAAATCTGTTCATATGATTAAAGCTAGAATTTGGTGTACTTGACCTTGAACCCTTCCAAGTGCTCTATATTCAAGTAAGAATTAAGTAGATTACTCATATATTTAACTTCTAGGCACACCGTGATCAATCAACTAATGTTAGAAGATCTCTGTGAGGTAACTATTATGACTACAGCGTTGACTCTGTTGTCTACTAAAGTAATATCTCATTTTGCCTTTGGAAATTAAATGCCTGTACTTGGTCCCTGGGATACAACTGTCTTCATTGCATTTAGATTTCTCAAATCAAAAACTCATCCTTAAGATTCTGGCCCTCAAAAACTACTCTGTGTAGCAAAATCTGTATTAGTCAGGGTTCTTCAGAGAAACAGTCAACAGAATATACACATAGATATAGATATAACATATACATAGGTGAAGAGAGAGATTTTCAGGGATTGGTTCACATAATTGTGGTGCATAGCTGCGAGAGCTGGTGCACTAAGCACAGGCAGCTGCGAGAGGAGCTATCCCACGTCTGAGGTCAGGGACAGTGGCCTAGAGTGCCAGGTGCGGTGGCACAGGATCGGCAGAGAAGAGCTACCCTGCGTCTGAGGTCAGTGGTGGCCAGGAGGAGCTACCCCACTTCTGAGGTCAGGGGCAGCTGGGAGAAGCCACCTCGTGCCAGAGGGCAGGGGTGGTGACCATGAGAAGCCACCCACGCCTGAGGCCAGGGCCGGCGGTAGGGGAGGAGCAACCTGAGGCGCAGTAGCTACACAGGTGCAGGAGGGCCTAGAGGAGCTATCCCACTTTGAAGGTCAGGAACAGTGGCGGTAAGGAGATACCGCTTGTCCAAGGTAAGGAGCGGCGGCTGTGCGTTGCTGGAGCAGCCATGAAGAGATACCCCAAGCCCAAGGTAAGAGAAACCCAAGTGAGATGGTAGGTGTTGCAAGAGGGCATCAGAGGAAAGACACATTGGAACCATACTCACAGAAAACTAGTCTAATCACACTAGGACCACAGCCTTGTCTAACTCAATGAAACCAAGCCATGTCTGTGGGGCAACCCAAGATGGACGGGTGATGGTGGAGAGGTCTGACAGAACGTGGTCCACTGGAGAAGGGAATGGCAAGCCACTTCAATATTCTTGCCTTGAGAACCCCATGAACAGTATGAAAAGGCAAAATGATAGGATACTGAAAGAGGAGCTCCCCAGGTCGGTAGGTGCTCAATATGCTACTGGAGATCAGTGGAGAAATAACTCCAGAAAGAATGAAGGGATGGAGCCAAAGCAAAAACAATACCCAGTTGTGGATGTGACTGGTGATAGAAGCAAGGTCTGATTCTGTAAAGAGGAATATTGCATCGGAGCCTGGAATGTCATGTCCATGAATCAAGGCAAATTGGAAGTGGTCAAACAAGAGATGGCAAGGGTGAACGTTGACATTCTAGGCATCAGCAAACTAAAATGGACTGGAATGGGTGAATTTAACTCAGATGACCATTATATCTACTACTGTGGGCAGGAATCCCTCAGAAGAAATGGAGTAGCCATCATGGTCAACAAAAGAGTCCGAAATGCAGTACCTGGATGCAATCTCAAAAATGACAGAATGATCTCTGTTCGTCTCCAAGGCAAACCATTCAATATCACGGTAATCCAAGTCTATGTCCCAACCAGTAAGGCTGAAGAAGCTGAAGTTAAACGGTTCTATGAAGACCTATAAGACCTTTTAGAACTAACACCCAAAAAAGATGTCCTTTTAATTATAGGGGACTGGAATGCAAAAGTAGCAAGTCAAGAAACACCTGTAGTAACAGGCAAATTTGGCCTTGGAGTGGGGAATGAAGCAGAGCAAAGACTAATAGAATTTGCCAAGAAAATGCACTGGTCATAGCAAACACCCTCTTCCAACAACACAAGAGAAGACTCTACACATGGACATCACAAGATGGTCAACACTGAAATCAGACTGATTATATTCTATGCAGCCAAAATGGAGAAGCTCTATACAGTCAACAAAAACAAGACCAGGAGCTGACTGTGGTTCAGATCATGAACTCCGTATTGCCAAATTCAGACTCAAATTGAAGAAAGTAGGGAAAACCGCTAGACCATTCAAGTATAACCTAAACCAGATCCCTTATGATTATACAGTGGAAATGAGAAATAGATTTAAGGGCCTAGATCTGAAAGATAGAGTGCCTGAAGAACTATGGAATGAGGTTCGTGACATTGTACAGGAGACAGGGATCAAGACCATCCCCATGGAAAAGAAATGCAAAAAAGCAAAATGGCTGTCTGGGGAGGCCTTAGAAATAGCTGTGAAAAGAAGAGAGGTGAAAAGCAAAGGAGAAAAGGAAAGATATAAGCATCTGAATGCAGAGTTCCAAAGAATAGCAAAAAGAGATAAGAAAGCCTTCTTTAGTGATCAATGCAAAGAAATAGAGGAAAACAACAGAATGGGAAAGACTAGAGATCTCTTCAAGAAAATTAGAGATACCAAGGGAACATTTCATGGAAAGATGAGCTTGATAAAGGACAGAAATGTTGTGGACCTGACAGAAGCAGAAGATATTAAGAAGAGGTGCAAGAATACACAGAAGAACTGTACAAAAGGTCTTCATGACCCAGATAATCATGATAATGTGATCACTCATCTAGAGCCAGACATCCTGGAATGTGAAGTCAAGTGGGCCTTAGAAAGCGTCACTATAAACAAAGCTAGTGGAGGTGATGGAATTCCAGTGGAGCTCTTTTAAATCCTGAACAATGATGCTGTGAAAGTGCTGCACTCAATATGCCAGCAAATTTGGAAAACTCAGCAGTGGCCACAGGACTGGAAAAGGTCAGTTTTCATTCCAGTCCCAAAGAATACTCAAACTACTGCACAATTGCACTCAGCTCACATGCTAGTAAAGTAATACTCAAAATTCTCCAAGCCAGGCTACAGCAATCCGTGAACCGTGAACTTCCAGATGTTCAAGCTGGTTTTAGAAAAGGCAGAGGAACCAGAGATCAAACTGTCAACATCTGCTGGATAATGGAAAAAGCAAGAGAGTTCCAGAAAAAACATCTGTTTCTGCTTTGTTGACTTTGCCAAAGCCTTTGACTGTGTGGATCACAAAAACTGTGGAAAATTCTGAAAGAGATGGAAATACCAGACCACCTGACCTGCCTCTTGCGAAATCTGTATGCAGGTCAGGAAGTAACAGTTAGAACTGGACATGGAACAACAGACTGGTTCCAAATAGGAAAAGGAGTAAGTCAAGGCTGTTTACTGTCACCCTGCTTATTTAACTTCTATGCAGAGTACATCCAGTCCAGGAACGCTGTTGGAATAAACACAAGCTGGAATCAAGATTGCCGGGAAAAATATCAATAACCTCAGATATGCAGCTGACACCACCATTATGGCAGAAAGTGAAGAGGAAATCAAAAGCCTCTTGATGAAAATGAAAGAGGAGAGTGAAAAAGTTGGCTTAAAACTCAACATTCAGAAAACTAAGATCATGGCATCTAGTCCCATCACTTCATGGGAAATAGATGGGGAAACAGTGATAACAGTGTCAGATTTTATTTTTGGGGGCTCCAAAATCACTGCAGATGGTGACTGCAGCCATGAAATTAAAAGACGCTTACTCCTTGGAAGAAAAGTTATGGCCAACCTAGATAGTATATTCAAAAGCAGAGATATTACTTAGCTGACTAAGGCCCGTCTAGTCAAGGCCATTGTTTTTCCAGTGGTCATGTATGGATGTGAGAGTTGGACTGTGAAGAAGGCTGAGCACCAAAGAATTGATGCTTTTGAACTGTGGTGTTGGAGAAGACTCTTGAGAGTCCCTTGGACTGCAAGGAAATCCAACCAGTCCATTCTGAAGGAGATCAGCCCTGGGATTTCTTTAGAAGGAATGATGCTAAAGCTGCAACTCCAGGACTTTGGCCACCTCATGCGAAGAGTTGACTAATTGGAGAAGACTCTGATGCTGGGAGGGACTGGGGTCAGGAAGAGAAGGGGACGACTGGGGATGAGACTGCTGGATGGCATCACTGACTTGATGGACGTGCGTCTAGATGAAATCTGGGAGATGGTGATGAATAGGCAGGCCTGGCTTTCTGGGACTCATGGGGTCACAAAGAGTTGGACTCAGGTGAGCGACTGAACTGAACTGTACTGAAGCATGTCCTAAATCCAAGGGCAAACTGACAAACAAGATTCAAGTAAGAGTTTATATTCTAGTTTTGAGTCTGAAGGCTGGAAACCCAGGCAGAATTTTTATGTTGTACTCTTGCGGCAGAATTCTTCCTTTGGGAACCTTCTATCTTTGCTCTTAAGGACTTCAACTGATTGGATAGAACCCACCCATACTATGGAAATTAATTTGTTTTATCCAAGTCTACAGATTTAAATATTAGTCACATTTAGAAAAAAAATACCTTTATAGTCAAATCTAGATTGTATTTGACCAAAAAATTAATTGAGCTCCACAGTCTAGCCAAGTTGATAAATGAACTTAAATATTCCATAGGTCTAATTATCTGGGGAACCTTAAGGAATACAATTCTGATTCTCTAAGTGGTACCATGGGTGTGACTTTAAGTAGATTTGAGGAAAAGGAAGTACCATTTTGTTGTCCTTCCTTGGTTGGGGGATTGAGAAATTTCAGTATATAAAACCTTTTTTTTTTTTTCCCAAAAATGTATCTTCACAATTTTTTTCTTTGGCTCTGAAATTGTTTCCTTTAATCATTTTTTGTTGAAGTATATGATACAAGCCCCAAGTTCAGTGTACAGTCTAATGAGTTTTGACAGACATGTTTAGTCTTCAAACTATTTCTGTGATCTTGTGTTGTTGAGGTCCTTTAATGGACCAGAACCGGGTCCATTACCGATAAGAAAGGAGAGAGAAAGAGGCTGATATTCTTTGGTTTATGCAGAAAGCCAATAAAGCCCCCTGCCCGGGGCTTGCTCTGTTCACGGAGGCCTCAGGTGCCCTCTAGATGGGGTAAAGGCACAGGGCGCCTTTTAGAGAGGGTCTTAGAGAGAGAGACAGACGGGGACCAAAGCTCTGATGGAGCAAAGGTGTTTTAATCAACATGGTGTGGGCATATATACTGTCTTACAAGGTAGTTATTCTCAGCAAAGATAAAATTCCAGACTTATAAAACATAGATGATCCATATTAAAGAGAGAGAGAGTTGTAAACAATCACTTTTACTGTATGGTTGACAAGAAGGAAGAGGGTGCTTATCACTGTATAGAAAAACTAATGAAGGAAATTCCTGGATTCCTCAGCCCCAGGGAGAGGCTTGCCTCTCCTCTTAATGCCTGAGTATTCAGGAATTAATAAGGAGCAGAGAATTCCTGACAGATCCAAAACAGCACACAGGAAGCCTTCTGTTAAATGCTTCCTGACGTTGTGTAAGTTGCTAAAATTGGATTTTTAATTTAAAGTTTTTCTCATCTTGAAGGGCAAGGTAAAATCTACAGTACTTTTAAAGTTATGTAAATTCAAAGAGATATGGCCATAAATCACCTAATATAAGGCATGGCACATACTAAGATCTTGATTAATGTTGGTTCCCCATTTGTCCTCCTACTGATGGCAGAGGCTAAGTTTCATATATTTAACATGCCTTAGCAACTCATAGGAGTGAGGGACTAGAAGATGCTGAGTAAATATTTGTGGAGTGAGCAAATAAATCAAGTGCTATAAACACACAGAAAAATCAATTAATTATAAATTCATTAAGATCATCATATTTCCTTTCCATCATTTCTGTACTTACCAAGCAACTTTCTCATATTAATTTATTTCCCAAGAAATCTTGCCCACTAGAAAAGAATACACCATCCACTTGAGAATTTTGGTCCATGAGGCAATAATGTTTCTCATTATAAGTGAAGAAATTAGATTTCAAGTTGCTAATCAATATGTAGTGAGTTTGATTCACATTAATTAGTCCCCAAGAATCTAATCAACCTTGAATAAATGAATAAGAGAGAACTTTTGGCATTGAAAAGATAAGAATCAGGTTTTTGCCCATGGAAATTTTGCAAGGAATCATGTAAGATACCAACAACATTCTTACTGAGAAACTGGTAAATCTAAGTGTAGCAATGTTTGTTCAGAGATACTAGGGTTGGGCCTACCTTTTTCCTTTCCAACCACCTTAATATTGCTTTTATTTTATTTATTTATTTTTTGTTTTTAGAGGAAAATTGCTACAAATTAAATATAAGCTCTTTACAAACTGTACAGGGCCCTAACACAAGTGGTTTCATCAGTCATTGACTGCATTATCTTCCAATAGGATCCCTCTGTTCACTTCAGTCATAACAGACTACTTTATATTAATACTTCTTCATGCCTTTATCTTTTCTCAGCCTTAAAATGTCTTCTTTTCATTTTTACCTAAAAGTAAATTAAACAAATTTCAAGGCCTGATTCAAGTATGCTTTCTCCCTGGAGCTTGCCTTGATAAGGTTAGTTTTCATTAATAAGTCTTTGAACCTTTTATCAGAATACATATGACATTTATAAAACGTGTGTAACCTATAAATTCAGACAGGATTTTTAAAAAAGTGTATTTGCTTTTAATTGAACAATAATTGTTTTGCAGTATTTCTTTGGTTTCTGCCATACATCAACATGAATTAGCTGTAGGTACACATATGTCCCCTCCCTGTTGAATCTCTCTCCCACCTCCCTCTGTATCCCACCTCTAGGTTGTTACAGAGCCCCAGTTTGAGTTCCCTGAGTCATGTAGAGCAAATTTTCATTATCTGTTTTACACATGGTAGTGTATATGTTTCCATACTACTCTTTCCATCCTACTCTGTCCCCTGTGTCCATAAGTCTGTTCTCTATGTCTGGGTCTCCACTGCTACCCTGTGAATAGGTTCATCAGTACCATCTTTCTAGATTTTATATATTTGTTAGTATATGATATATTTTTCTGACTTATTTCTCTCTGTGTAACAGGCTCTAGATTCATCCACCTCATTAGAACTGACTCAAATGTATTCCTTTTTATGGCTGAATAATGTTCCATTACATATATGTACCATGGCTTCTTTATCTATTCACCTGTCAATGCACATCTGGGTTACTTCCATGTCCTAGCTATGGTAAATAGTGTTGCAGTGAACATTGGGGTACATATGTCTTTTTCAGTTTTGGTTTCCTTAGGGTATATGCCTAGAAGTGGTAGCTGGGTCATATGATAGTTTTATTTTGAGGTTTTAAGGAATCTCCATACTGTCTGCAATAGTGAATGTATCAATTTACATTTCCACCAACAGTGTAAGAGGGTTCCCTTTTCTCCACACTCTCTCCAGCACTTATTATTTGTGGATTTCTTGATGATGGCCATCCTGACTGGAGAATTTTGAACATTACTTTGCTAGCACATGCTGCTGCTAAGTCACTTCAGACGGGCTGGTGTGTGAGATGAGTGAGATGAGTGCAATTGTGCAGTAGTTCGAACCTTCTTTGGCATTGCTTTTACTTGTAGTTGGAATGAAAACTGACCTTTTCCAGCCCTATGGCCACTGCTGAGTTTTCCAAATTTGCTGGCATATTGAGTGCAGCACTTTCACAACATCATCTTTTAGGATTTGAAATAGCTCAACTGGAATTTCATCACCTCCACTAGCTTTGTTTGTAGTGATGCTTTCTAAGGCCCACTTGACTTCACATTCCAGGATGTCTGGCTCTAGGTAAGTGATCACACCATCACGGTTATCAGGATCGTCATCTTTTTTCGTACTGTTCTTCTGTGTACCTTTGCCACCTCTTCTTAATATCTTCTGTTTCTGTTAGGTCCATACAAGTTTCTGTCCTTAATTGTTCCCATCTTTGCATGAAATATTCCCCTGGTATCTCTAATATTTTTGAAGAGATCTCTAGTCTTTCCCATTCTACTGTTTTCCTGTATTTCTTTGCATTGATCACTGAGGAAGGCTTTTCTTTATCGCCTCACCATTCTTTGGGACTCTGCATTCAAATGAGTATATCTTTCCTTTTCTCCTTTGCATTTAGCTTCTCTTCTTTTCTCATCTATTTGTAAGGCCTCCTCAGACAACCATTCTGCCTTTTGAATTTCTTTATTTTTGGACATGGTCTTAATCATGGCCTCCTGTACAATGTTATGAACCTCTGTCCATAGTTCTTCAGGCACTCTATCAGATCTAATTGCAATATCCATTGGATCATAGAAAAAGCAAGAGAATTCCAGAAAAAACATCTATTTCTGCTTTATTGATTACACCAAAGCCTTTGACTGTGTAGGTCACAACAAAACTGTTGAAAATTCTTCAAGTTATGGGAATACCAGACCACCTGACCTGCCTCCTGAGAAATCTGTATGCAGGTTAAGAAGCAACAATTAGAACCAGACATGGAACAACAGACTGATTACAAATGGGGAAAGGAGTATGTTAAGGCTGCATATTGACACCTTGCTTATTTAACTTGTATGCAGAGTGCTCGGCTAGATGAAGCCCAAACTGGAATCAAGATTGGCAGGAGAAATATCAGTAACCTCAGATATGCAGATGACACCACTCTTATGGTAGAAAGTGAAGAGGAACTAAGAGCCTATTGATGAAAGTGAAAGAGGAGAGTGAAAAAGTTGTCTTAAAACTCAACATTCAAAAAACTAAGATCATGGCAACTAGTCCCATCACTTCATGGCAAATAGATGGGGAAACAATGGAAAAAGTGAGAGACTTTATTTTTGGGGGGCTCCAAAATCACTGCAGATGGTGACTGCAGCCATGAAATTAAAAGATGCTTGCTCCTTGGGAAAAAAAAGCTATGACCAACCTAGATAGCATATTGAAAAGCAGAGACATTACTTTGCCAACAAAGGTCCGCCTAGTCAGAGCTATGGTTTTTCCAGTAGTCATGTATGGATATGAGACATGGTCTATAAAAAAGTTGAGCACCAAAGAATTGATTCTTTTAAACTATGATGTTGGAGAAGACTCTTTGGAATCCCTTGGACTGCAAGGAGATCCAACCAGTCAATCCTAAAGAGAATCAGTCCTGAATATTCATTGGAAGGAATGATGCTGAAGCTAAAACTCCAAAACTCTGGCCATCTAATGTAAAGAAGTGACTCATTGGAAGAATCCCTGATGCTGGTACAGATTGAAGGCAAGAGAAGAAGGGGATGACAGAGCATGAGATGGTTGGATGGTACCACCGACTCAATGGACATGAGTTTGAGCAAGCTCCTGGAGTTGGTGATGGACAGGGAAGCCTAGCATGCTGCAGTCCATGGAGTCACAAAGAGTTGGACTCGACTGAGCAACTGAACTGATTCTGGTTGGTGTGAGGTGAAATCTCACTGTAGTTTTGATTTGCATTTCTCTAATGATGAGTGATGTAGAGCATCTTCAGTCAGTTCAATTTTTCATGTGTTTATTAGCCATCTATATATCTTCTTTGGAAAAATGTCTGTTTAGCTCTTTAGTCCACTGATTGGGTTGTTCATTTTTTCTGGTATGGAATTGCATGAGCTGCTTGTACATTTTGGAAGTTAATCCTTTGTTAATTATTTCATTTGCTTTTATTTTTTCCTATTCTGAAGGTTATCTTTTCACCTTGTTTATGGTTTACTTTGCTGTGGAAAGCTTTTAAGTTTAATTAGGTCCCACTTGTTTATTTTTATTTCCATTATTCTAGGAGATGAGTCCTAGAGTATCTTGCCATGATTTATTTCATGCCGTGTTCTGCCTATGTTTTCCTCAATGGAAATAGTGTTATATTTAGGTCTTTAATCCATTTTGAGTATATCTTTGTGTATGATGTTAGGCAAGAGGGCATCAGGCAGCAGACACACTGAAACTATACTCACAGAAAACTACTCAATCTAATCACACTAGGACCACAGCCTTGTCTAACTCAATGAAACTAAGCCATGCCCAAGGGGCAACCTAAGATGGGTGGGTCATGGTGGAGAGGTCTGACAGAATGTGGTCCACTGGAGAAGGGAATGGCAAGCCACTTCAGTATTCTTGCCTTGAGAACCCATGAACAGTATGAAAAGGCAAAATGATAGGATACTAAAGAGGAGCTCCCCACGTCATTAGGTGCCCAATGAGCTACTGGAGATCAGTGGAGAAATAACTCCAGAAAGAATGAAGGGATGGAGCCAAAGCAAAAACAATACCCAGTTGTGGATGTGACTGGTGATAGAAGAAAGGTCCAATGCTGTAAAGAGCAATATTGCATAGGAACCTGGAATTTCAGGTCCATGAATCAAGGCAAATTGGAAGTGCTCAAACAAGAGATGGCAAAGGTGAATGTCGACATTCTAGGAATCAGCGAACTAAAATGGACTGGAATGGGTGAATTTAACTCAGATGACCATTATATCTACTACTGTGGGCAGGAATCCCTCAGAAGAAATGGAGTAGCCATCATGGTCAACAAAAGAGTCCGAAATGCAGTACTTGGATGCAATCTCAAAAATGACAGAATGATCTCTGTTCATCTCCAAGACAAACCATTCACTATCATGGTAATCCAAGTCTATGCCCCAACCAGTAAGGCTGAAGAAGCTGAAGTTAAACGGTCCTATGAAGACCTACAAGACCTTTTAGAACTAACACCCAAAAAAGATGTCCTTTTAATTATAGGGGACTGGAATGCAAAAGTAGGAGGTCAAGAAACACCTGGAGTAACAGGCAAATTTGGCCTTGGAATGCAGAATGAAGCAGGGCAAAGACTAATAGACTTTTGCCAAGAAAATGCACTGGTCATAGCAAACACCCTCTTCCAACAACACAAGAGAAGACTCTACACATGGACATCACAAGATGGTCAACACTGAAATCAGATTGATTATATTCTTTGCAGCCAAAATGGAGAAGCTCTATACAGTCAACAACAAAAAAAGACCAGGAGCTGACTGTGGCTCAGATCATGAACTCCTTATTAGCAAATTCAAACTTAAAATGAAGAAAGTAGGGAAAACCGAGGACCATTCAGGTATGACCTAAATCAGATCCCTTATGATTATACAGTGGAAATGAGAAATAGATTTAAGGGCCTAGATCTGATAGATAGAGTGTCTGAAGAACTATGGAATGAGGTTTGTGACATTGTACAGGAGACAGGGATCAAGACCATCCTCATGGAAAAGAAATGCAAAAAGCAAATTGCCTTCTGGGGAGGCCTTACAAATAGCTGTGAAAAGAAAAGAAGTGAAAAGCAAAGGAGAAAAGGAAAGATATAAGCATCTGAATGCAGAGTTCCAAAGAATAGCAAGGAGAGATAAGAAAGCCTTCTTTAGCAATCAATGCAAAGAAATAGAGGGAAAACAACAGAATGGGAAAGACTAGAGATCTCTTCAAGAAAATCAGAGATACCAGGGGACTATTTCATGAAATGATGGGCTCGATAAAGGACAGAAATGGTCTGGACCTAACAGAAGCAGAAGATATTAAGAAGAGGTGGCAAGAGTACACAGAAGAACTGTACAAAAAGATCTTCATGACCCAGATAATCACGATGATGTGATCACTCATCTAGAGCCAGACGTCCTGGATTGTGAAGCCAAGTGGGCCTTAGAAAGCATCACTATGAACAAAGCTAGTGGAGGTGATGGAATTCTAGTGGAGCTATTTCAAATCCTGAAAGATGATGCTGTGGAAGTGCTGTACTCAATATGCCAGCCAATTTGGAAAACTCAGAAGTGGTCACAGGACTGGAAAAGATCAGTTTTCATTCCAATCCCAAAGAAAGGCAATGCCAAAGAATGCTCAGACTACCACACAATTGCACTCATCTCACATGCTAGTAAAGTAATGCTCAAAATTCTCCAAGCCAGGCTTCAGCAATACGTGAACCATGAACTTCCAGATGTTCAAGCTGGTTTTAGAAAAGGCAGAGGAACCAGAGATCAAATTGCCAACGTGCGCTGGATCATGGATAAAGCAAGAGAGTTCCAGAAAAACATCTGTTTCTGCTTTATTGAGTATGCCAAAGCCTTTGACTGTGTGGATCACAATAAAGTGTGGAAAATTCTGAAAGAGATGGGTATACCAGACCACCTGACCTGCCTCTTGAGAAATCTGTATGCAGGTCAGGAAGCAACAGAACTGGACATGGAACAACAGACTGGTTCCAAATAGGAAAAGGAGTAAGTCAAGGCTGTATACTGTCACCCTGCTTATTTAACTTCTATGCAGAGTACATCATGAGAAACGCTGGACTGGAAGAAACACAAGCTGGAATCAAGATTGCCAGGAGAAATATCAATAACCTCAGATATGCAGATGACACCACTCTTATGGCAGAAAGTGAAGAGGAGCTAAAACGCGTCTTGATGAAAGTGAAAGAGGAGAGTGAAAAAGTTGGCTTAAAGCTCAATATTCAGAAAACTAAGATTACGGCATCCAGTCCCATCACTTCATGGGAAACAGATGGAGAAACAGTGGAAACAGTGTCAGAGTTTAGTATTTGGGGCTCCAAAATCACTGCAGATGGTGACTGCAGCCATGAAATTAAAAGACGCTTACTCCTTGGAAGAAAAGTTATGACCAACCTAGATAGTATATTCAAAAGCAGAGATTACCTAGCTGACTAAAGTTCTTCTAATCAAGGCTATGTTTTTTCCAGTGGTCATGTGTGAATGTGAGAGTTGGACTGTGAAGAAGACTGAGCGCAGAAGAATTGATGCTTTTGAACTGTGGTGTTGGAGAAGACTCTTGAGAGTCCCTTGGACTGCAAGGAGATCCAACCAGTCCATTTTGAAGGAGATCAGCTCTGGGGTTTCTTTGGAAGGAATGATGCTAAGGCTGAAACTCCAGTACTTTGGCCACCTCATGCAAAGAGTTGACTCATTGGAAAAGACTGATGCTGGGAGGGATTGAGGGCAGGAGGAGAAGGGGACGACCGAGAATGAGATGGCTGGATGGCATCACTGACTCGATGGACGCGAGTCTGAGTGAACTCTGAGAGTTGGTGATGGACAGGGAGGCCTGGCGTGCTATGATTAATGGGGCCGCAAAGAGTCGGACATGACTGAGCGACTAAACTGAACTGAACTGATGAAGATTAAATAAGATATTGCATGTGCTATTGCAGTGCCAAACTCATAGTTCACTTCAGTCGCTCAGTTGTGTCTGACTCCTTGCAACCCCATGAATCACTGCACGCCAGGCCTCCCTGTCCCTCACTAACTCCCCGGAGTTCATTCAAACTCATGTCCATTGAGTTGGTGATATCATCCAGCCATCTCATCCTCGGTCGTCCCCTTCTCCTCCTGCCCCCAATCTCTCCCAGCATCAGGGTCTTTACAATGAGCTAACTCTTCACATGAGGTGGCCAAAGTTTGGAGTTTCAGCTTCATCATCAGTCCTTCCAATGAACACCCAGGACTGATCTCCTTTAGGACGGACTGGTTGGATCTCCTTGCAGTCCAAGGGACTCTCAAGAGTCTTCTCCAACACCACACTTCAAAAGCATCAGTTCTTTGGCACTCAGCTTTCTTTACAGTCCAACTCTCACATCCATACATGACCACTGGAAAAACCATAACCTTGACTAGACGGACCTTTGTTAGCAAATAATACCTCTGCTTTTGAATATGCTGTCTAGATTGGTGATAACTTTCCTTCCAAGGAATAAGTGTCTTTTATTTTCCTGGCTGCAGTCACCATCTACAGTGATTTTGGAACCCCCGAAAAATAAAGTCTGACACTGTTTCCACTGTTTCCCCATTTATTTCCCATGATGTGATGGGACTAGAATTCATGTTCTTAGTTTTCTGAATGTTGACCTTTAAGCCAACTGTTTCACTTTCCTCTTTCACTTTCATCAAGACACTTTTTAGTTCCCCTTTCTTTTGCTGCCATAAGGGTCGTCTCATCTGCATATCTGAGGTTATTGATATTTCTCCGTGCAGTCTTGATTCCAGCTTGTGCTTCTTCCAGCCCAGTATTTCTCATGATATACTCTGAATATAAGTTAAATATGCAGGGTGACAATATACAGCCTTGACATACTCCTTTTCCTATTTGAAACCTGTCTCTTGTTCCATGTCCAGTTATAACTGTTGCTTCCTCACCTGCATATAGATTTCTCAAGAGGCTGGTCAAGTGGTCTGGTATTTCCATCTCTTTCAGAATTTCCCTCAGTTTATTGTGATCCACACAGTCAAAGGCTTTGGCATAGTCAATAGATAGAAATAAATGTTTTTCTAGAACTTTCTTGCTTTTTCGATAATCCAGCAGATGTTGACAATTTGATCACTGGTTCCTCTGCCTTTTCTAAAAGTAGCTAGAACATCTGGAAGTTCTCCGTTCATGTATTAATGCTGCTGCTGCTGCTGCTACGTCCCGTCAGTCGTGTCTGACTCTTGCGACCCCGTAGATGGCAGCCCACCAGGCTTCTCTGTCCCTGGGATTCTATTCTCCTGCAAGAACAGTGGAATGGGTTGCCATTTCCTTCTCCAGTGCATAAAAGTGAAAAGTGAAAGTGAAGTCGCTTAGTCATGTCTGACTCTTAGCGACCCCATGGACTGTAGCCTACCATGCTCCTCTGTCCATGGGATTCTCCAGGCAAGAGTACTGGAGTGGGTTGCCGTTGCCTTCTCCCATGTATTGCTGAAGCATGCTCAATACTTTCTGCCATTTTTATGATTTTGCACATAGGACTGGCGACAGTGCCACGGATTAGCCTATGTTCGAACATGTGTGCTGATGGCTAGGAATCCTCAAAGCACAAAACTGCTTGACTGTCTCTCACCTTCTTAAGGTGTTTAGTCCAATGTCACGATCCATTCTGTTTACATTGAAGTCCCCCCTTGGCCTTAAAGTTATATTGCCTTAACCGTTTTTGGTTTTTTTTTTAGTCATCATTCTCCATACATTTATCACCATCTGATATACTATATATTTTAGTTATTTATTTAGGTTTTGCTTTTCCTATTAAATGTAACCTTGATGAAGTTCTATATTTTTGCTTATTTTGTTCATTGGATCTCTATAGACCCTCAAACAATGCCTGATAAGTAGTAGGCATGGAATATATACTTAGCACAGCAATTGAATTGATTGATCACTTTTCATATTTCAGGCAACTGTTTTAGTATTTTGTATGTATTCATGTATTAAAAATGAGTATCAAGGCACTTAAAATATGTTTTAGCACATAGGATCAACATGAGCTGTGATTTTGGACATGGGCAACATACAAGCTCAGCGATCCTGCCAAAATTCCCATCTTCTGGGGATCTCCCTTGTTGAAGTTCTGTGAGTTCTCCAGTCCCACCCCTAGGAGATATTCTCTACTCTGTGAGAGTAGTATGTTTACTTATATAGCATGTTGTTCTGTGTTTCGTGAGCTATTTTTTTAATGCATTGTGGGGGGGCGTGGTGATTGCCAGGAAGAATAAGATTCTGGAGAAGCCTACCCACTCCAGTGTTCTTGCCTGGAGCATCCCAGGGATGGGGGAGCCTGATGGGCTGCTGTCTATGGGCTCGCACAGCGTTGGTCATGACCGAAGTGACTTAGCAGCAGCATACTGTTATATGTATTTGTCAGTTTAGCCCACCTGACCCTAACCCCATGGGGAAAATATACAGTTTTCTCATTATCTTTTTACTTCCGTTAGCTTTTTCATGGGCACAAATATCTTTACGTTTTAAATTAATACCTCACCCACATAAACTGGCACGTATTACCCCTACTTTTCACCCATTCTATTGAATCTGAAATAAATGTTTATGGAATTGAGTTTCCAAAGTTTTAAATGAAGCACAATTCTCTGTCTGTATCTTCTGAGTTAGCTTGGTCTTCAGATTTCTTTAGTTACTTTAAAAAAAGCTTATTATACTTACATTAACTCCTAGATTTAAAAAATATTCAGAAGATTATATTGATACGTGCATAAAATTGATTTTGCCTCCCAGATCTATTCACCAAACATAAATTTTAGGTTTTTTTTGTTCAAGGTCAAAGAAATTTTCTGAACACACATGATCATAGTTATGTGTGCATACGTAAGTATTTATTTTTACATAAATGGGACCAAACTACTCTGCAACTACCTCTTTACTTTATAACTCAATTGTTGTTCAGTTATTTAGTCATGCCCAACTCTTGGTGACCCCATGGACTACAGAACACCAGGCTTCCCTGTCCTTTACCGTCTCCCGGAGTTTGCTCAAACTCATGTCCATTGAGTTGGTGATACCATCCAACCATCTCATCCTCTGTTGCCTCTTCTCCTCCTGCCCTCAGTCTTTTCCAGTATCAGGGTCTTTTCCAGTATCAGGGTCTTTTCCAGTGAGTCAGCTCTTCACATCAAGTATCCAAAATATTAGAGCTTCAGCTTTAGCATCAGTCTTTTCAATGAATATTTGAGGTTGATTTCCTTTAAGATTGACTGGTTTGATCTTCTTGCAGTTCAGGGGACTCCTGAGTCTTTTCCAGCCCCACAGTTCAGAAGCATCTATTCTTTAGCAGCCTTCTTTATGGTCAAACTCTTGTATCCACATGACTACTGGAAAAACCACAGCTTTGACTTTAACTCAGACATCTTTACAAATCAGTTTATGTACATCTTTCTTATTTAAATATTTTAGGTTTTGAGGAGATCAAAGATGTACTGAGATTAGTCAAGCATACTCTATAGTCTGACAGATAAGTAACATCCATCTTTTCTTGCTTTACCCTGTTTTGACTTGATACACACTTCCATGCTTTACTCCCATCCCCCATCCATCTGACATCTACTCTAATGTTTTGTATATATGCCTTTGGATATGTATATCTCACTGAAAATCCATGCAGTAATGTTATGTAGGTTTACATGTAAGCACTCATACAATATTTTATGTATGTATGTGTTTTAATTTACATGCATAATTTATACTTTTTATTTCTTTAAATAATCCTGCAATTTAAAAATCTCACTCTGTTGCTGTATATAGCTCTAATTCATTGTTTCTGACAATTGCTTAGCATTCTAAAAATAACATTTTATTAAAGAAAGAGAAAAACTGCCAAATATTACTTTAATTTCTCACTTAATGACACTTATTTTTATCCTATTGGGTTGATTAGTATTAAGGGAGCAAGAACAATACAGGAAAGAGGTGAAGTTAGAGGAGACAGATTGAGTGGAATGTAACTGGGTGTTAGAGTTTTTAGAGTTGTATGTATTATTTGTTCATGTTGTATTTATAGGTTTTGACTTTGAATGGTTCAGTTGAGGGTTTTTCATCTTTATGGTAGTGTGAAAGCAATGTGCATTCAGTAGAAACCATACCTGGAGTTTAAAATTTTTGTCTTTTCCTAGGCTCAAGGTATGTGGTACAATACCCTTTTGTGATCCTGGGTAGGTTCAGTAGACCACAGCTCCAAGTCAGCCATGCAGTCATGAGGGTAAAGAGCCAACACACTTAAAGCTTTCTGTACCCATGCAACCTTTTACTTTTCATCTTTAGTGTAGCATTCAGTCAATTATAAGAGATATTACAATCTTAAAGGAAGTCAACCCTGAATATTCATTGCAAGGATGATGCTGAAGCTGAAGCTCCAGTACTTTGGCCACCTGATGCGAAGAGCTGACTCACTGGAAAAGACCCTCATGCTGGGAAAGATTGAAGGCAGGAGGAGAAGGGGATAACAGAGGACAAGATAGTTGGATGGCATCACCGCCTCGATGGACATGAGTTTGAGCAAGCTCTGGGAGATGAGCGTGGCATGCTGCAGTCTATGGGGTTGCAGAGTCGGACATGACTGAGTGACTGAACAACAACAAAACCCACTGTATTAGACAGTGGCTTTGGGTTAGATGATTTTGCCCAACTTTAGGCTAATGTAACTGACTCAAAGACATTTAACATAGACTAGGCTAAGCTATGATGTTTGCTAGGTTAGGTGCATTAAATACATTTTCAACTAGCAATGTGTTTATTGGGATATATCCCCACTGTAATCAAGGAGAACCAAAGTGCCACCCCCAAAATATCTCTTTGGCATGTGGATTATTTCAAGCTGAAAACAATCAAGGCCCAAAAACTTTGGGAAGAATGTTGGACCTTGCCCCTAACTGCATGAAGAATTAAGGTAGAGGGTCTATTTCAGGAATAGTGCTGCCACCATAGGTAACTATAGAATGAACTAGTGTGCTAGACAAAGAGGACCCAGCAGTCTATTTGTTAAAAATTCTTCTCTATGTCCCATTGTCTCTTCAAGGCTCAGCAAACATTTATTTACCAAACAGTTGCCTTTCCATCTTCATGTGAACTGCCTTTCTCCCCTTTGTAGCCCCAGACCCCTACCCCCACCATCCTCTTTTGTGTTTAGCTGAAGATGTTAAGTGAGAATTTCACCCATTTTGCAAAGTTACTCAGTACTCTTGGGTCTCTCCCATGTATTTTGTTGCTCAGTTGCTAAGTTGTGTCTGACTCTTTGTGACCCCATGAACTTCAGCATGCCAGGCTTTCCTGCACTTCACTATTTCCCTGAGTTTCTCCAAACTCATGTCCATCCAGTCGGTGATGCCATCCAACCACTTCATCCTCTGTTACCCCCTTCTCCTCCTACCTTTAGTCTTTCCCAGCATCAGGGTCTTTTCCAATGAGTTGGCTCTTTGCATCAGGTAGCCAAATATTAGAGCTTCAGCATCAGTCCTTTCAATGAATATTTAGGGCTGGTTTCCTTTAGGACTGACTGGTTGGATCTCCTAGCAGTCAAGGGGACTCTCAAGAGTCTTTCCTAACCCCACAGTTCAGAAGCATCAATTCTTCAGCACTCAGCTTTCTTTACGGTCCATCTCTCACATCTATACATGACTACGGGAAAACCCATAGTTTTGACTATACAGAACTTTGTCAGCATATTGATACATCTGCTTTTTAATACACTCTCTAGGTTTGTCATAACTATTCTTCCAAGAAGCAAGCATCTTTAAATTTTAATTTAATTTTAATTTCTCCCCATATATATGTTATCAAACTTTGTTTGATTTTCTCTTTTAATCTATGCCATGTCAATTTAATTCTTAGACTAGCCAGAAGAACCTAAAAGGGTAGAGGAAAATTTCCTTCTCCCCAACAGTATCTAAGATCATAAGGACTTTTTAGGCTTTTTAAAAGATGGCTATTAAAATTAATTTGTATAGGCTAAAGTTACAGGGTGCTTTGTACCATGGGAATTAGCTAAGTAAATTCATCTCTGAAAGATAAACCCTGTGGTGAATAGGGATGTAAAAGAATACTTATGAAGGGAAAAACATATTAACATAAGAGAAAAACCTTACTTAGAGAAAAGAGTTTAGCCATTATGGAAAACAGTGTGGAGATTCCTTAAAAAATTGCAAATAGAACTGCCTTATGACCCAGCAATCCCACTGCTGGGCATACACACTGAGGAAACCAGAATTGAAAGAGACACATGTACCCCAATGTTCATTGCAGCACTGTTTATAATAGCCAGGACATGGAAGCAACCTAGATGTCCATCAGCAGATGAATGGATAAGAAAGCTGTGGTTCATATACACTATGGAATACTACTCAGCCCTTAAAAAGAATAAATTTGACTCAGTTCTAATGAGATGGATGAAATTGGAACCGATTATACAGAGTGAAGTAAGCCAGAAAGAAAAACACCAATACAGTATACTGACACATATATATGGAATTTAGAAGACAGTAATGATGACCCTATATGTGAGACAACAAGAGACACAGAGGTATAGAGTGGACTTTTGGACTCTGAGGGAGAGGGAGAGGGTGGGATGGTTTGGGAGAATGGCAGTGAAGCATGTGTATTTTCCTGTAAGAAACGAAGCGCTAATCTATGTTTGGTGTAGGATGCAGGATGCATGGGGCTGATGCACAGGATGATTCAGGTAGAGGATGTGGGGTGGGAGGTGGGAGGGGGCTTCGGCATTGGGAGATTGTGTTCATCTATGGCTGATTCGTGTCAATGTATGGCAAAACAAATACAGTATTGTAATTAAAAAATAAATTAATTAAAAAAAAAAGTATATATTCAGTATTTTGCAGGAAAGGAATATAGTATATTGGATTGCTGGTATATCTCTTAACAGTTTGTGTGCTTGTATACATACTAAGTTGCTTCAGTCATGTCCAACTCTTTGCAACCTCATGGACTGTAGCCTACCAGGCTCCTCTGTCCATGGGATTCTCCAGACAAGAATATTGGAGTGGGTTGCCATGCCCTCTCCAGTGGATCTTCCTAACCCAGGGATCAAACCTGTGTCTCTTATGTCTCCTGCATTGGCAGGCAGATTCTTTTACCACTAGTGCCACCTGGAAAGTCCTAACCATTCTCAGGTATAGTTAAGTTTGATATATTACATTCGCTAATACTTTGGCCACCTCATGTGAAGAGTTGACTCATTGGAAAAGACTGATGCTGGGAGGGATTGGGGGCAGGAGGAGAAGGGAATGACAGAGGATGAGATGGCTGGATGGCATCACTAACTTAGGCGTGAGTCTAAGTGAATTCCGGGAGTTGGTGATGGACAGGGAGGCCCTAGCGTGCTGTGATTCATGGAGTTGCAAAGAGTCGGACGTGACTGAGCGAATGCACTGAACTGAACTGAAAGTTTCAATAGCTTCTTAGGACTAAAACATTTCCTTGAATTTTGTTTTAATCAGTAAATACTTTGATTATTCAGTTGACCTACATGGCACTATTATACTAGTAGAAAGTGAGTTTAGATATGAAATGTGGGAAGGTTGGGAAACTGGGATGGAATACAAGCATTACTCTCATCCATTATAAATCAACATGGTGACATTGGGATGCTAAAATGGCCTCGTGTGATTAACTTAGTGTTTGGCTACCACTGAATATTGTATCATACTTGGATAAATAAGAATATGCAGCTTCTGGCATTTTAAGATGGGAAATCCATACTCTGAAAATATGGTGTCTGGAGAGATGCAGTCCCTCAGAGGTTTTGCAGGTAGCCAGCTGATAATCTTGGATAATAATCCCAGTATGCATTCCCAATATTGAAATCTTTTCAATTTAATAAAAAATAAAATCAAGCTCATCAAATTTGCGTTCTGATTTTCCATCTTCTTTCTTCCCTTTCTTTCATTTAGCAGATATTTATTGAATAACTGCAGTGCCAGGCAGGGTCCTAGATGCTTCATAAACAAGGCAGATATGTGTCTTTATGTGAAATATATAGTCTAGACAAAGTGGAGATGAAAAAATAAGAAATAGGTAAGAATTTCAGAAAGTGCTATAATGAAAAGTCAGGATAGCATAATAGAAACTAGCTAGAGGTAGGGATAGTCTGCTTTGTGTAACTGATATGAAAAAGTCTCTCAGAGATAGTACTATTTTATTATTACTTAATGAGGTAGAATGAGCCATAAAGTATCTGGGTAAGAATATTCTGGAGAGAGGAAACAGCTTGTGGAAATGCCCTGAGGCAGAAACAAGCTTGGCATTAAAAATTTAAACCTTTGCAAATTTAAACAAATATGGAACTAAATCCAAATTTACAGTATTTTGAAAATTCTAACTGCATGTTCAGACTTTAGGGTAACACAATCTGATGTGAAGTATTAAACAGCCTGTTTTATTTTGGGGCAGGGGGTGTGTGTAACAAGGTTCATCTTATTTATATGTCAGTTTTAGAGCAGATTAAAATGTAATTTCATGGAGGTTTCTTTCCATGTTGTAATAAATGTGTTATCCTTGATTGTGTATGCTGGTATTGATAAAATAATCAGGTCTTATATGTCTGTGTATATTAGCTTAGGTGCAGATTGGTAAGCCCAATTCACAGTTGGCTAAAGTAGAAATTTATTGACTCAAAGGATCTAAGGAGTGGTTCAACATAAAATTGGGGAAAGGAAAGGAATAGAGCTGAGTCTCAATTACTACCAGGATTTACTGTCCCTTTTAATTTTTTTTGTTTTCCCCTACTTGCTGTTTGAGTTAACTTAATTTTTCCCAACTGCAGATGGATTTCTCCTGACTGGCAATTAAAAGGCCAGTAACAGCTTCTGAGTTTTGTATTTTTAAGCTTCTGCCACCAGCAGCTACTCTTATCTCAGATTCCCATAAATCTCAGATAAGGGCTCTGACTGACTCAGCATGTAGAAGGGAAAGTTGAAGCAGAAGTCAATTAATACAGAAGCATGGCCGTTCTACTGGTGCAGTTCAAAAGATAAGGGATTGCTTTTTGCCTGAAATGAGTGGAGAGTGAGTGGGTTGGGAGATGCTGTGCGGTTACGACACTTGATATTCAATACCCTGTTGTTAATCAATATCCCGTTTGAAAACCAATATAAAACACTAAACCTGCTCCCAGTATGATTCTACTCTTGTCTACAGCAAAAATAACAACAACCAAAAGACCAAAAAAGGACCAGTAAGCTCTTTTAATTGTTCACCTTTAATCACAAAATTCAGTTTGTTTAGAAACAAAGTTAATGTGGATAGAGTAAAAAGTCTTAATGTCCTACAACTACCCAAGTCAGATTTTTAAGATGAAAGGAATTGTTCCAGATCTGAAAAATAATAGATTTAGAGAGGCATGGCTGTTTTGAATGTCTTTATGAGTCACTCTTCCAGAATTATCACAGAAACTCCACTCTTTATTGATTAATTGTGAATGAATTAGTTTTATTTATTCAGAATATATCTATATCTCTGATTATTTTAAGCTAAAATGTGTGTATGTTTCCCTTTCAAATTTGAATTATCTGGGGAATTGCTTCAATTCTATGCTTTACACTGCTTGTGATGTTTAATTTTACGTGTCAGCTTGACTGGGCTAGAGGATGCCCACGTGGCTGGTAAAATATCATTTCTGGATTTGTCTGTAAGAGTGTTTCCAGAAGAGATTAGCATTTGAATAAGGAGACTGAATAAAGAAGATTACCCTTATCAGTGTTAGTGGGCATCATCCAATTCATTGAGGGCCTGATTAGAACAAAACAGCAGAAGCAGGCTGAATTTGCTAAAGATGAGACATTGATCTTCTCCTGTCCTCAGACACCAGGGCTCCTGGATCTCAGACATTCAGACTCAGATTAAATTACAGCACTGGCTTTCTTGGTTCTCCAGGTTGCAGATACAGAGATTATGGGCCTTCTCAGCCTCCATAATTGCCTTAGCTAATTCCTATAACTAATCTCATAATATAAATATATATTTCCAGTTGCTTTTATTTCTCTGGAGAACCTTGGCTAATCCTCTGCTTCACAATAAAGATTAAGAGATTATGTAGTTGACTTGAGCATTGTAGATAAATGTGACATGACAATTCAATTCCTAGACTGGAATTCTTCTATTTGCGATTCTGTTCCAACAGGTTAATCACCAAACTGTGCTTTTTGTGTGTGCGTTGTGCTTTTATCTAGGATGTTTTTTTCTTTGTACACACTCAGTTTAACTTAAATCATACAATAAAGATGATTTTTAATATAAGCCTAGCCTTCAAACCTCATTTTTTTTTTTTACTGATTACCAAAACATCTAAAGCTATTTAGTGCCATTAGGATAATTTAGCATTTTAAGGAATTTGAAGTTTATTTTTGGATTTGTTTCACTCTTTTCAGATTCTAATGAAGTGGCAGCAGTGAACAATAAGAAATTACGCAGCACACAATTTCAAGTAATAATCACATACCAATTACCTTAAGGAGCAATCTCATTCTCCTGTTGCTTGCCCTTAGCCCCTCTAATTACATCATTTTGGAAGCAGATAAACTTTATGAGGATTTAAGGTGTTTCAAAATACCATTTTATTTATTTATTTTCTGTTAAGCTCCCCACCCCCACTAATATAGTCTAGGAAATTGGCAGAACAAATAGTTTGTTCTATAGAGACTTTTATCCAAAAATGTACTTCTTTGAGATTACCTGTTTAAATAACTGAGGATTGATTTGTGCTTATTTTAACAGACTTTTTAAAAGATTATTTATTTTTGTACACTCATTTCTTACAGCATCAATCATGAGGCATTTACACTAGGTTTTCTTAAATGATAATGGAGGTGTGTCTAATCTAGATTATGTTAGTTCCATTGGCCCCCAGATCCTATTTAAGGAAGATGATCCCTCAGAACTGTCTCAGGTGATTGATGCTTTGTGAGGCATTCACTCCTCTATAGGGGTTTAAAGGGCTTCCCTGATGGCTCAGCAGTAAAGAATCCACCTGCAATGCAGGAGATCCATGAGACATGGATTCAGCCCCTTGGTTCAGGGCATGGCCACGCACTCCAGTATTCTTGCCTGGAGAATCTCATGGACAGAGGAGCCTGGTGGGCTACGGTCCATAGGGTCACACAGAACAGGACACAACTGAATTGACTTAGCATGCACACATGCCTGTGGGTTTAAAATGAT
The DNA here is from genome assembly GCA_917880005.1 of Nanger dama. Lineage (NCBI taxonomy): Eukaryota > Metazoa > Chordata > Mammalia > Artiodactyla > Bovidae > Nanger > Nanger dama. Next base: position 474,764 of record CAKJTW010000058.1, on the reverse strand, counting down.
TTCCCAAACTATAAAACTATATTTTTGTAAATGAGGAATTGTAGTAGCTCCATGCCCCAGACTTATGATCAAAGCAGAGTAAAGAAAGACAGTGTGAAATAGATAGCTAGTGGGAACCTGCTACAAAGCATAGGAACTCAGCTTGCTGCTCTCTGATGAACTAGGTGGGTGGGGTGGCTGGGTGGGGTGGTCCAAGAAGAAAGGGAAATATGTATATGTATAGCTGATTCACTTCGTTGTACAGCAGAGGCTAGCACAACATTGTAAAGCGATTATATTTCAATACAAAATACATTTAATAGCAAAAGGAAAAGAAAAAAAAAGGACAGTGGTCCCTGGTGAAAGCCTATCGTGTAAACTGGTCTAAGTCTCTTAGGCAATTTGCAGCAGAAGCCTCTGAGGTTAGAGACAGTAGGCTTTGTACAGCTCCCTTGGTCACAACCTCACAGTTCATGAGATGTTCTAGGATCTCCTACCATATTATATCACTTATACATTTACTTCTGATCAGACACAAACTATTGTTTCTGTCATGCAACACCCCATTCTATGGCTGCAGGCACTCCAAATGTACCATGCTTGAATGATTCATTCTAAAATGAACACTAGGTGAATCACCTTCTAACTGGGTAAGGTGATAAAGGTATCTGTTAGACCAGGGGGACCCAGGTCCTAAAGAAGTTCTAGACCTAAAGTGATGCTTTCAAGGTGTTGAGCACTTGGCTGTTTTAGATATCTGGTTCATGAAAAGGCACTGGAGCTTATAAAATATTTTGTCAAGAAGAGATCTTGAACACCTCTTATTTTTACTAATGGGGAAATCAGTATTCCTTTTGTAAATTAACACCTGTGTTATTAGAATATATTTAGCAAAAATATTTGAAATGCTAGCATAGTCACTTTGAAACATAGATTCTTGATTGCAGTACTTGAAGTACTAAGTAGCTGTCTCTAGGGTACAAATTAAAATTAATTTGCACACATAAACACACATAGTATACACACCCACAAACAGATCTACATAATATATTATTGTTTATATGGAAATATTTTGATATAAATTGATTTGAAGTGAAAGTCGTTCAGTCATGTCTGACTCTTTGAGACCCTATGGACTGTGGCCCACCAGACGTCTCTGCCCATGGGATTCTCTGGGCAAGAATATTGGAGTGGGTTGCTGTGTCCTCCTCCAGGGGATCTTCCCAACCCAAGAATTGATCCTGTATCTCTTTTGTCTCCTGCACTGGGAGGAAGGCTTACCAGTAGCACCAAGTCAAGAGGAATTTTTGGGGTGGGTGGAAGGCAGGCCCAAGAATCAGCAGAAATCTATGATTTAGCTACATAGTATCATAAATAAACAAATATTAAATTTGGCTCTAGCCTTTTTCTACTCTTTTCCCTTGGATTTCATCAAAGGTATCAATTACGTGACAGATTAGACAGATGCCAAACTATAGATTAAGACAAGTATTGAACCATAATCAAATCTCTATGACTGAGACACTTATAAATATATATAAATTATATAATATACTTATAAATTATATATATATATATAAAGAGCATATTATTTTGTATGGTTTTTCCAGTAGTCATGTATGGATGTGAGAGTTGGGCTATAAAGAAAGCTGAGCACCGAAGAACTGATGCTTTTGAACTGTGGTGTTGGAGAAGACTCTTGAGAGTCCCTTGAGCTGCAAGGAGATCCAACCAGTCCATCCTAAAGGAGATCAGTCCTGGGTGTTCATTGGAAGGACTGATGCCGAAGCTGAAACTCGAATACTTTGGCCACCTGATGAGAAGAGCTGACTCATTTGAAAAGACCCTGATTCTGGGAAAGATTGAGGGCAGGAGGAGAAGGGGATGACAGAGGATGAGATGGTTGGATGGTAGGAGGAGAAAGGGATGACAGAGGATGAGATGGTTGGATGGCATCCCTGACTCGATGGACATGAGTTTGAGTGAACTCTGGGAGTTGGTGATGGACAGAGCAGCCTGGCGTGCCGCAGTTCATGGTGTCGCAAAGAGTCAGACATGACTGAGGGACTGGACTGAACTGAATTTTGAACACTAAATTTCTTCAATGTATATCTCTTACTAGCTCTCTAAACATGAGTTTGCAGAATATTCTTTTTACTTGTGTAATTCTCAGTTTCTGGTGTAGTTTAATGAACCATGGAAATAGCAAATGGCACATGGCAAGATGTCCATTCTAATAGATTCTAGGAGAGCGTCTTCCTTGAATTTGTGAGGTGTTTGAGGACAGGAACTGGCCCTTGTTCATTCTTGTATCTCCACTACTGACTATAAAGGTTTTTGAAACTGTACATTGAATAAAAGAGTGAATGAATAAGTAATTGAACCAAAGAAGGAAATATATAGATGTTAGTTTAGAGAAATGAAAGAAAAGTAAAATGGTGGAAATAAAAAAGCCAAATGAGGTTATTTAAATCTTTGGCCACTAGGTGGTATATTAAATTCTTTTTTTTTTCTCTCCTTCTAGAAATAGCAAGATGAGCAAGTTTTTACTTCCTCCTTTAGAAGCTTGCATCCTTGAAGTTCAGTAGAATCAAACAATTAGCCTTGTGAGGATGCCTGGAAAGTAACTTTAAATATAAAAGTGAAAATTTGTTACGATCCTGTTTAATATTTTAAGACACCAGGGACAATGATGAGGTATGACTTGAAGGAAGTGAGAGAATGAGGAGTGAGGATGTCAAGGTAACCACTGTTGCAGGGGCTCAGACGCTGAGACTAGTTCAAGGAGAGGTGATGGGAGCAGACTAGTTGGAGAGAGTAGAGGAGAGGCTCTCAGACACGGAAAGAAATAAGTACTTGGTATTCACTCTGAATGGGGTTAGGAAGACTTCAAGGACTTTGAGTAAAGGAATGTAATAATTGGCTTATATTTTAAAAGTATTCTTCTGTTTACTGTGATATCAGGATAGAGAGTAAGAATGGAAATCAGAAACCTGCTAAAGGGCACATGGGGAATTTCCTGTGGAAGGAGATGGAAAATAGATGAAAAGGATCATCTCAGAAGTGATAAACACAGAGAACAACACCACCGATGTGACAGGCTCTAGGGGCTGGATGGCTGCTTGTCCACTTTGAATAAGGTCATCAGGGTCGGTCTTTCTTAGGAAGCAATATTTTAGCTTAAATGTGAAGATGAGAAAACTCAGCTTTATGAATGCATAGGGGCAGAGGGTGCTTGGTCAAAGAATAGCAAGTGTGAGCATTGCTCAGACTTCACACTGTGTTTAATGAATTTTCAGTTGACTCAAAATTTGAACCTTTTAATATGATTCTGATTTGGGAGATGTGTGGTGAAGTTGAAGTGCACAGGCTTCAAAACCAGGCTAATTTTACTTCAATTCAGAATCTTCCCTGATCAATTATATGACCTAAGATCAGTCACTAAACCCCTCTGAGCTTCACTGATCTCATTTTAAAATGGAAATAATAAAACCTACCAGATAGGATTAAATGAGGTAACATACATAAAGCATGATGTGCTTTAACTCCTGATGTGTATTTTGTGTCCAACAAATATTATTTCCTTATTAAAGTTAGAGAGGAAAAAAAAAAAAAGAATAACATGGGCTTCCCTGGTGGCTCAAATGGTAAAGAATCTGCCTGCAATGTGGGAGACCTGGGTTTGATCCCTGGGTTGGGAAGATCTCCTGGAGGAGGGCATGGCTAAACCACTCCAGTATTCTTGCCTGGAGAATTCCCATGGACAGAGGAGCCTGGCAGGCTAGAGTCTATGGGGTTGCAGAGTCAGACATGACTGAACGATACAGCACCACACAGTGAATAACGTGGCATCACAGCCGACTAAGACAAAGATGTTGCATCTCTGTAGCAGACAATTCTAACCTGGCATGGCATGCATGTGTGTTTACTCACTCGGTCATGGCTGACTCTGCGACCCTATGGAGCACAGGGAATTCTTTTCCCTACTGCTCAGGGCTTCGCTTCGTATGCACATGGGTTCTGTTGACTTTCTGTTGGAGGAAGAGGTAGGCTTGGAGTTGACAGTGGTACAGCAGGAATGCTGAGTGGGCCACGTTCTTGAGTTTAGCCTTCCTTATTGTTACCGTAAGAAACCTTACAGTTCCTTAATGATATGCTGGCTAAGATAGAAGATTCTTTGATAACAGAAAGAGGAAGCATCTCCAGGCACAAGTCCAAGAAATGCAAAGGCTTTGAGGCCGCGGTAATTCAGAGTTCTGTACTGTCTGCAACGTAAGTTACTTTTTTATTTAACACAGAACTTTAAACTTAGTGACCCATAATTTCAAATGCAAATATAAAATAAAAGACTTAAAATTTTTGTTGATTATTTTACTTGAAAAATTTTTAACCCTTCAGTAGTGAATATGAGTCTCTCTGTCTAGTGGTTCAGAAATGTAATCTTCGTTTTTCTATAACTCAGTGTTGTGTTTCAAGAGCTCATTCTCCTGATGATAGGAGCTAAAATCTCAATCAGTTAAAGGTGCTGCCTTTCCCCCAGGGAGGTTGCTGGATTCTGAAGCTCCTGCTGAAGGGCACAGTGCTCTCTGGCCCCTGACTGTCATCTGTGCATGCAGATGCCTCCTGTGATGTCAGTCACCTGGCCTAGTCCTGGGCCACTGATTCCCTGAAAATTGCTGCGGTGCTGCCCTTTGCTCCAGGTCAGTTTTTCATGCTGCCACTGAGCCCCTCCTGGGAGCCTGGAAAACAGCTGACTGCTCTCTCTGTCTACTCTGAAGCTATGGGAAACCAGGGGATGGGATGATGTCGGGGCTGTACAGGCATGTACCCCATCGCAGCTTCTACTTTAGGATTTCTGGGGAAAGTTTCTCAGGAATATCACCCCGCTCAGCTTTCTTCTATCCCCTCTGAATTTTTCCTGTCTAGGTTTTTACAGCTCAAAAGCTACAAGCTGAATGAAGCATTCTGTTGGATCGTTCCCATCACTAGATTAGTAAAGACAAGGAGCCTAGTTGCTCTAATTAGGAGAAGGGGTTGGATACTGAGAAATATCTTGGATAAAAACATCAATTAATATTTCAAAATAACTTTGCATTTCCATCACTTGTGTAGAAAAATGCAGTTGATGAAATAATCTTTTATCACCTTTAATCAATGCTATTCATAAGGGTAGAGAGAGGATAGTTACCCTTAAGCAGTGATGGTCGTCAATATTCATTGCTACCTCTATGGTGCATCTACTGAATTTGGTTCCTTCGTGTTCTTTTAAAGACAGACTTTTGAGGTGACTCAGATCAGTAATGTTTAAAGAATTTCTCTATCTCATTGTTAGTTTTGTCTAAATCATGTCCCGTCCCCTAGTCAAATGGAGGATCACAAGCAAGTTGGTTTGTATTTGTTTTGTACTGCTAAAACTTGGCCCTAGAGATTATGATCATGAAAGACTTCAATATATACTGATTACAGTATATAAGATATACTGATTACAGTATGTAAGTTATAGTGCATTAGCACTATTTTAGCCAAAAGCCACAGAAATCTAAACTCTCATGAGGGAGATTAGATCCCTTCTAAAAGAGATCGTAGAGAGATTCCTTGCTCTTACACCAAGTGAGTACACCACTAGAAGACAGAAAGTGTGTTCTCACCAGACACCAAATCTGTTGGCCCCTTGATCTTGGACTTACAGCATCCAGAACTGTGAGAAAGAAATATTTGCTGTTTAAGAACTAGGTTTATGACGTACTGTTATGGCAGTCTAAACAGAAAAGACATCTATAAAAACAGATACTAATGTGGTGACTCCTTGGATTGAGGCATGGGCAAGAGAGATAATATGTGATGACTAAGGGACACAGGATTTCTTTCTGAAGTAGTCAATGCATTCTAAAATCCACTGTGACAACTGATGGATAACTGAATATACTAATAGTCATTAGACATGGAGATCAGCCCTGGGATTTCTTTGGAAGGAATGATGCTAAAGCTGAAACTCCAGTACTTTTGCCACCTCATGCACAGAGTTAACTCATTGGAAAAGACTCTGATGCTAGGAGAGATTGGGGGCAGGAGAAGAAAGGGATGACAGAGGATGAGACGGCATCACTGACTCAATGGTCGCGAGTCTGAGTGAACTCCGGGAGGTGGAGATGGACAGGGAGGCCTGGCGCGCTGCAATTCATGGGGTCGCAAAGAGTCGGACACGACTGAGTGACTGAACTGAACTGAACTGATAGCTAAAAGGAGAATATATAGGTTTATATATCTTGAACCACTTGACTCTGCATATCAAAATTAAGGGACATCTATCATATTATTGACATTTTCTTTGTCGTCTGTCTCTCCTTTTTCCATCTTTCAGCTCTTCTTCCTTCTATAGGTATGTTCGGTTCTGAGCCTTTCTGTCTAAGGAAAAAGAAGGCGGTTTTCCCCCTCATCAGTCTCCAAACAGCAATTATCTGGAAGGCTTCTACTTCTTTAGGCCATGTGTCCATCCTTAACCCAATCACTGTAACTAGAGACATGGAGCCCTCTTATTGACTTGCCTGAGTCTCATGTTCATATTTATAACTGAGCTATACCAAGACCACGTGGAATGTGAAAACATTGATTCTGAATAGAAGCAGCAGTTTTCCTATCACCAGAAGAGTGGAGGATAGCAAAACAGATTACCACTACAAATTAGCAGAAGCAGGGAGGTTGAGGCTGCTTCTGTGTTTCTTTTAAATTTGTTTTGGGAGTTATGTACACATTCATGATTGGTTCATGCATCATGAATGGAGAAGCATAATACCCAAAGAACCTTATGAGAAAAGATAATTGCTATTTCTATACCTCTCAACTAGGTTCTTACCTTGTTTGCTGAGGTACTTTCTGGAATTTCTCTTAAGACTTACTTTTTAATTTTATCCTTCCTAACTCCTCCTCCAGCCTATGTCACCATGTACAAAGGTGCTTTTGTGGCTAAGTTTGCACAGTTGGGTGAACAGGCTATTAGTAGGCCAGATTAGGTGTTGATAAAAATCTATTTGTGTGGGATTTGATCTAATGTGTTGAAAAAATTATTTCAAAGTTTCTTTGGAGGTAACCTCTTTCTAGAGTTAAAACAAAAAACAAGCCTAACTGCAAAATCTCTCATCATATATCACACTTATATCTCAGAATCTAGTTCTTCTTCACTCTGTTTCTATGGCATGATGCATGCCCCTGCCAAAGTCCGCATTATCAGTGGTATGGAAAGAGACTAAATCAGATTTATTGTAGCATGTGGATAAAGCACCTCCAAATCAGGCAGAAACTGTCAATATCATTGACCTCGGGGAGATATGTGTGTTTTGTTACAGTGTAGCTGCAGGCCCTTCAGCCAGCAGCAAAGCATCAAAACAGCAGCAGAGAGGGATTATCTCATGACCAGAATGTAAAGTGTCATCTCTGTACAGACTTAGGAAGAGCTGTAACAATTCCAAGTCTGTACAGGGAGAGCTGAGTATGAGGCCAAAGAATCTGAAATTCCAGCCTTGGCTCTTTCTCTGCATGTCTGGGAGTTCTTGTTTAACCACTGAACCTCTTTCTCCATCACTTTCAGTTCAGTTCAGTTCAGTCACTCAGTCGTGTCCGACTCTTTGTGACCCCATGAATCGCAGCATGCCAGGCCTCCCTGTTCATCACCATCTCCCGGAGTTCACTCAGACTCACGTCCATTGAGTCGGTGATGCCATCCAGCCATCTCATCCTTGGTCGTCCCCTTCTCCTCCTGCCCCCAATCCCTCCAAGCATCAGAATCTTTTCCAATGAATCAAGTCTTCTCATGAGGTGGCCAAAGTACTGGAGTTTCAGCTTTAGCATCATTCTTTCCAAAGAAATCTCAGGGTTGATCTCCTTCAGAATGGATTGGTTGGATCTCTTTGCAGTCCAAGGGACTCTCAAGAGTCTTCTCCAACACCATAGTTCAAAAGCATCAATTCTTTGGCACTCAGATTTCTTCACAGTCCAACTCTCACATCCATACGTGACCACTGGAAAAACCATAGCCTTGACTAGACGGACCTTTGTTGGCAAAGTAATGTCTCTGCTTCCATCACTTCACACTTTTATATATATATATATATATATATATATATAAAATGATAATAGTTCTCATGGAATCTGGACTAGATCTTGCTGCTCTTTTATTTATGGTTACACAATTTCCATTAATAATGTTGTGATGGTTAGTTTAATGTGTCAACTTGATTGGACTAAAGAATGCCTGGATAGCTATAAGACATTTTTGAATGTGTTTTCCAGTGGTCATGTATGGATGTGAGAGTTGGACTGTGAAGAAGGCTGAGCGCCAAAGAATTGATGCTTTTGAACTGATATTGGAGAAGACTCTTGAGAGTCCCTTGGACTGCAAGGAGATCAGCCCTGGGATTTCTTTGGAAGGAATGATGCTAAAGCTAAAACTCCAGTACTTTGGCCACCTCATGCAGAGAGCTGACTCACTGGAGAAGACTCTGATGCCGGGAGGGATTGGGGGCAGGAAGAGAAGGGGCCAACAGAGGATGAAATGGCTGGATGGCATCACGGACGTGATGGTATCATGGACGTGAGTCTTAGTGAACTCTGGGAGCTGGTGATGGACAAGGAAGCCTGGCGTGCTGAGATTCATGGGGTCGCAAAAATACACAACTGAACCACTGAACTGAACTGAACTGAACTGATGAAAGTATCTCCAGAGAAGATTAGCACTTGAATCAGCAGACTGAGTGAAGATCACCCTCACCAAGGCAAATGAGAGGCATCTAATCCATTGAGGACTTAAATAGAACAAAAAGGTGAAGGGAGAGGTGATTGTTTCCTTTCTGCTTGAGCTGAGACATCCATCTTCTCCACCTCTGTGACAATAGGCCTTTGGGCTCAGTCTAGGACTGAGACTGATACTCTCATTCTCAAGCCTTCAAACTTGGACTGAATTATACCACTAGTTTTCCTGGTTCTTCAGCCTGGATAAGGAAATGGTAACCCACTCCAGTATTCTTGCCTAGAGAATCCCATGGACAGAGAAGCCTGGTAGGCTATAGTCCACGGGGTCGCAAAGAGTCGGACACGACTGAGCGACTTCACTCACTCAGCCTGACGACTTCAGCACATCATGAGACTTCTTGGCCTCTGCAACCACATGAGTCAATACCTGTGACTTACTATACTCCCTATGGATTCCATTTTTCTGGAGAACCTCAACTAATACAAATATCCTTGTCTAATATTTCTTACATATCGTGTGTACTTTTACAAAGACTTTTTGCATTTGCAATGTTGCCGGAGTCCAGCTCCAGCAGCCAGGGATTCAACCTGAAAAGATGGACCGTGTCAGCGAGAAAAATGAGACAGCCTCTCAATTTCCTTTTGGACTGCCTGTTTATTTCAAGCTTATGATTCTCTTTTATACTTCTACAAAAGCATTAGGTCAGAGGTTTGATATTTTCAGTTCCCACTGACCCAGATTTGTTGTCTCCATAAATCATTGTTGCTCTTCAAACAGAGTTCCTGCTTCAGTGATTCTTTGGGAATCAGCCTTATCATCTATTATCAACCTCCTCTAAAGTGTCCTACATTCCTCAGTTTACTACTTACCTTCCTAAATCCTGTTTGCCTCTAACATCCTGAGCTCACTGTCTCTTAAAAAGACTTCTAGCTATAATATCTCTAAAAATTCCTAACTTCTACAAGCTATACTAAAATATGCTAACTTTACAACATTCCCTAAATCTTTAACTTCTAACTATTTTAATTATTTCTAAGCCCTAATTCAGTAAACTCCTTTGCCATAAACATTCTCCTCACAAATAGGCATCCGATATTAATCCCTCCCATGGCTTCAAGCTACGGCCTATGTGCTCATCCTGGAACACTCTTTTGTAAAAGTCCTTGAACAAATGTCAATAATTAACTTTATGAATTATTTTCTGAGCATAGCTGCATAAGGCTTTGTGCCTTCTCATGCTCCTCTCAAGAACAATAAGCACCTTAATATTCCTTTTCAGTCAGCTCAGCCGAGGAAAGGAAAAGACAAGTCAGAATTACAAGGCTTAACTCCTTCATCCCAGGTCGCTGCCTACAGAATGAGGAGAGGGGGCCTGGGGCCATGCTTCCATTTTGTCAGTAATGCCTAATGTGACTCCTGACATAATGTTATTTAATTTTTTAACAACAAGAGAGTATTTTTATTCCAACCTTTAGAAGAAGAAGAAGAAACTGAGAAATTCATAAGTGAGCTGACTTCCTTGCAAGCCCTACAATACCATGGAAAGTTACAGGACTCAAACTTCTGTCTTTGTATTTTGACTCATTGCTTGTTCTTGTCTTTCTTTTTAATTTCATGATTATATGCTCCTCTCTTTGCTTGTAAAACCTTAGGTCTAAAGCTATGAGTTTCTCTTTCTTCTGTGTCTTCCATGTTTCTTTGTAAAAAATATATAGAAGCTAATATTTAATGAGCATTCGTCACAGGACAGAACCTATGCAAAGTGTTTTACACTCATTGCTTCATTAATTTCTGGCTGAAACTCTATATTTTAGGGACTATTCTTATTCTCATTTTACAGATGAGGATTTTGGGCCCTAAAGAGTTTAAGGAACTTTCTTACTGTCACCCACTGCTTAGATCAGCTCTTTCATACTGTGAGATACTTTTTCCCTGATCTACAACAGCTGCTTTCTGGTATCACTTTCCAGCTACTTCAAAAAGATGGATTCGGTAGCTATACCCCTTGGAGAGGAATTTTCTTCATTATGCTTCCCTGTATTTCCACATTGGTATACTTACCTTCCTTTAGTTAGGGCATGCCAATTAAGCATATCTTTCCCACTTTATTTGTTCTCAGTATTACAGAACAAATTGTAGAAAAATCTTTTAATCCTGTTTTACGACTTTACTTGTCAAAGTCTTCTTGGGAAATATTGCTCTTTCACCTAGAGTTGATAATTCCCAAATATGGTATTCTGAGGAATATAAAGAGGACTGCTGATTTAGAAAGTATATGTACTAGTAAGTTTGGAAGACAATAGCTTTTTTGCTGGAGGATAATTGCTTTACAATCTTTTGTTTGCCTCTACCATACATCAAAATGAATCAGTCATAGGTATACATATATCCCCTCCCTCCTGAAACCACCTCCCATCACCCAACCCATCCCACCCCTGTAGGTTGTCCCAGAGCTGGGACTGGGTTGAGCTCCCTTTGTCAAACAGCAAATTCCTACTTGCTATCTATGTTGTATATGGTGATATGTATGTTTCCATGCAATTCTCTTAGTTTATCCCACCATTCCCTTACTGTGTCCACAATTCAGTTTTCTATGTCTACATCTCCATTGCTGCCCTGCAAACAGGTTCATTGGTACCATCTTTCTAGATGCCATTCATACACATTGTCAGAAGGAGGAATAAAATAGACTTTTGACAGTAGATCTTTGTATGGTCTTTGGCGTAATAGTAAATATTGTTACTAACAAAATCCTGGTTGCTCAGACGATACAGAATTTGCCTGCAATGCAGGAGACCTGGGTTCGATTCCTGGGTTGGGAAGATCCCCTAGAGTAGGAAATACCCACTCCAGTATTCTTGTCTGGAGAATTCCATAGACAGAGAAGACTGACAGACTACCGTCCATTGATCACAAAAAGTCCAGACATGATTGAGTGACTATCACTTTCAAGAAGATCCAGTATGAGGCCTTACTCAAACCTTTTTTGTGAAGCCCTTTTGCAGAAGAACATCTTGCAGAACTAATGTTCCTTTAAACCTAACTTTGGATATTCTGTGAAGATTTCTAATTCCTCATTAGACCCGTACTGAGCTCCAAGTATATATTTCTAAGTTCATACTTTATATCTAGATTTGCATAACACCTAACTGTCTCAAATTGGCACCAGACTGTTCTTTTTCTTCTTCTGGTTAACCACATACATTTATGTGGATTATATAGAAAGAGAGGTGAAGGGAGAAAAATATTTTAATAAAAATGGATGAAAATTTTCCACATATGATGATTGAATCTATAAACATACATATCCAAAGATTCCAGTGATTTCTAAGCTGACTATATGTAAAGAAAACTACATTAAGTTACCCCATAATCAACTTTCTGAAAACCAGTGATGAAAAGAAAATCTTAAGAGCAGCCTAAGAAAAATAATACATTACAGACTAAGGAACAAAGATGGTTCACAACCAGAATACAATACAGAATGACATATTTAATAAACTGAAAGAAAAGAAATGTCAATGTGGAATTCTGCAACCTGAAAAATAAGCTTTGAAAAATAAAGGCGATAGAGGGTTATTTTTTTTCCCAGACAAATAAAGTTACAAAAATCCCTCTTTGGCAGATCTGCACTCAAGAAATTAAAAAAAAATTTATTAGAGCATAGTTGATTTTTTTCTGTTCCAGAAAAACATCTATTTCTGCTTTATTGACTATGCCAAAGCTTTGACTGTGTGGATCACAATAAACTGTAGAAAATTCTGAGAGAGATGGGAATACCTGACCTGCCTCTTGAGAAATCTGTATGCAGGTCAGGAAGCAACAGTTAGAACTGGACATGGAACAACAGACTGGTTCTAAATAGGAAAAGGAGTACGTCAAGGCTGTATATTGTCACCCTGCTTATTTAACTTCTATGCAGAATACATCATGAGAAATGCTGAGCTGGAAGAAACACAAGCTGGAATCAAGATTGCCAGGAGAAATATCAATAACCTCAGATATGCAGATGACACCACTCTTATGGCAGAAAGTGAAGAGAAGCTAAAGGGCCTCTTGATGAAGGTGAAAGAGGAGAGTGAAAAAGTTGGCTTAAAGATCAACATTCAGAAAATGAAGATCATGGCATCCAGTCCCATCACTTCATGGGGAATAGATGGGGAAACAGTGGAAACAGTGTCAGTCTTTATATTTTGGGGCTCCAAAATCACTGCAGATGGTGACTGCAGCCATGAAATTAAAAGACACTTACTCCTTGGAAGAAAAGTTATGACCAACCTAGACAGCATATTCAAAAGCAGAGACATTACTTTGCCGAGTAAAGTCCATCTAGTCAAGGCTATGGTTTTTCCTGTGGTCATGTATGGATGTGAGAGGTGGACTGTGAAGAAGGGTGAGCGCCGAAGAACTGATCCTTTTGCACTGTGGTGTTGGAGAAGACTCTTGAGAGTCCCTTGGGCTGCAAGAAGATCCAACCAGTCCATTCTGAAGGAGATCAGCCCTGGGATTTCTTTGGAAGGAATGATGCTAAAGCTGAAACTCCAGTACTTTGGCCACCTCATGCAAAGAGTTGAGTCATTGGAAAAGACTCTGATGCTGGGAAGGATTGGGGACAGGAGGAGAAGGGGACGACAGAGGATGAGATGGCTGGATGGCATCACGAGCTCGATGGACATGAATCTGAGTGAACTCCGAGAGATGGTGATGGACAGGGAGGCCTGGCGTGCTGCGATACATGGGGTCGCAAAGAGTCGGACACGGCTGAGCGACTGAATTGACTAACCGACTGACTGATAGTTGATTAACAATGTTGTGTTAGTTTCAGGTGTACAACGAAGTGATTCAGTTATACATGTATCTGATGTTTTTCAAATTCTTTTCCAGTTTAGATTATTACAGAGTATTGAGCAATGATCCTTGTTCTATACAGTAGGTCCTTGTTGGTTATTTGTTTTAAATGTAGCAAAGATAATTCTTTAGACTAAGGAAAATATCAGATGGAAATTTAGATATATATAAAGGAATATGTCCTTAATGATTATACAGTGGAAGTGATAAATAGATTTAAGGAATTAGATCTGATAGACTACCTGAAGAACTATGGACAGAGGTTCATAACATTGTACAGGATGTGGTGAGCAAAACCATCCCTAAGAGAAAGAAATGCATAAAGGCAAAATGGTTGTCTGAGGAGGCCTTACAAACAGCTGTGAAAGAAGAGAAGCTAAAGGTAAAGGAGAAAAGGAAACATATACCCATTTGAATGTAGAGTCCCAAAGAATAATAAGGAGATATAAGAAAGTCTTCCTAAGTGAGCGAAGAATAGAGCAAAACAATAAAATGGAAAAGACTAGGAATCTCCTCAAGAAAATTGGAGATACCAAGGGAACATTTTATGCAAAGGTGGGAACAATAAAGGACAGAAACTATATGGACCTAACAGAAGCAGAAGATATTAAGAAGAGGTGGTAAGAATACACAGGACGATACAGAAAAGATCTTCATGACCCAGATAACCATAATGGTGTGATCACTTACGTAGAGCCAGACAGCCGAGGGCCTTAGAAGTTTCACTACGAACAAAGCTAAAGGAGGTGATGGAATTCCAGTTGAGCTATTTCAATTCCTAAAAGATGATACTGCTAAAGTGCTTCACTCAATATTTCAGCAAATTTGGAAAACTAAGCAGTGGCCACAGGACTGGAAAAGGTCAGTTTTTATTCCAACCCCAAAGAAAGGCAATGCCGAAGAATGTTCAAACTACTGCACAATTGTGCTCATTTCACACACTAGCAAGGTGATGCTCAAAATTCTCCAAGCAAGGTTTCAACAGTACGTGAACCAAGAACTCCCAGATGTTCAAGTTGGATTTAGAAAAGGCAGAAGAACCAGAGATCAAGTTGCCAACATCCATTGGATCATAGAAAAAGCAAGGGAGTTCCAGAAAAACATTTTCTTCTGCTTTATTGACTATGCCAAAGCCTTTGACTGTGTAGATCACAGCAAATTGTCAAAAATACAAGATATGGGAATACCAGACCACCTTACCTGCCTCCTGAGAAATCTATATGTAGGCAAAGAAGCAACAGTTAGAACTGGATATGGAACAACGGACTGATTCTAAACTGGGAAAGGAGTATATCAAGGCTGTATATTGTCACTCTGCTTATTTAAATTATATGCACAGTACATCATGTGAAATGCTGGACTGGATGAAGCCCAAGCTGTAATCAAGATTGCCAGGAGAAATATCAATAACCTCAGATACACAGATGACACAACCCTTATGGCAGAAAGTAAAGAGGAACTAAAGAGCTTCTTGATGAAAGTGAAAGAGCAGAATGAAAAAGCTGGCTTAAAACTCAATATTCAAAAAACAAATATCTTGGCATCTGATCCCATCTCTTCATGGCGAATAGATGGGGAAACAATGGAAACAGTGACAGACTTTATTTTCTTGGGCTCCAAGATCACTGAAGATGGTGAATGCAACCATGAAATTGAAAGATGTTTACTCCTTGGAAGAAAAGCTGTGACCAACCTAGAGAGCATATTAAAAAGCAGAGACATTACGTTGCCAACAAAGGTCCATCTAGTTAAAGCTATGGTTTTTCCAGTAGTCATGTATGGATGTTAGTGTTGGACCCTAAAGAAAGCTGAGAGCTGAAGAATTGATGCTTTTGAACTGTGGTATTGGAGAAGACGCTTGAGAGTCCCTTGGTCAGCAAGGAGATCCAACCAATCCATCCTAAAGGAAATCAGTCCTGAATATTCATTGGAACGACTGATGCTGAAGCTGAAGCTCCAGTGCTTCAGCCACCTGATGCGAACAACTGACTGATTGAAAAAGACCCTGATGCTGGGAAAGACTGAAGACAGGAGGAGAAGAGAAGAGGACGACAGAGGATGAGATGGTTGGGTGGCATCATTAACATGGACATGCATTTGAGCAAGTCCCAGGTGCTGGTGATGGACAGGGAAGCCTGGCGTGCTGCAGTCCATACGGTCACAAAGAGTCAGACACAACTGAGTAACTGAACTGAAACGAAATGAATAAAGAACACAAGAAATGGTAAATAAGTGGGAAATGGTATAATACAATTTTTCTAATTTTTAATTTCTCTAAAAATAATTGTTTAAAGCCAAAAAATAGTAAAATATCTATAACTATATAGATATGAAATGTATCATAATACCACAATGGAGATGATTGAGAAAATGAATGTCTGTTGGTCAACATTCCTACTATATGTGCAGTGTTAAATATTATGTGAATATAGACTATGATAAGTTAAAATGTGTATTGGGATTTCCACAGTGGTCCAGTGGTTAGGACTGCTCACTCTCCCTGCTGAGGGCTGGATTCAATCCCTGGTCAGGGAAATACAATCCCACAAGGTGGCAATAAGGTGAAAAAAGGAAAAAAAAAGATGTATATAGTAAATGTATACAGTAAACCCTAGGGCAATAGTTGAAAAAAAATACAAAGAGGTAGGACTAATTGCTCAATAAAGAAAATAAAATGGAAACTTAAAAATATCAAGTTAATTTTTAAAAAGAGAAAGGGAAAAGGCCATTCTAATAATCCAGAATTGAGATGATATTTTCTTGGTATGGTAGTTACATTGGATATTGTATTAAGTAGTATTGTTTTGTCCAGGTCTCAGCCTATTAATAACTAGCATTGTTACCTAGACTTGCCCTTGTCCTTGTGATTCTTTTATGATTGAAAGTCACCCTTAGCAATAAACATCAGGAAACTTTGGAAGAGACAAGTTTACTATATATAAATCTTGCAAATACACGGTCTGTCTAGGGTCATACAACAAGTTTGCTGGTACAGAGAGAGAAGACATGTGCAGGTCTGGGCTTCTGCTTTTATTGGGGTCAAGGGTACAGACCTAGAGTTTTGAGGGCTCACTCTTTATTGCTTAATTTAAAACATAATATTGGAAACTTAAAGGCCCAGGAAGAGAAAAAGCCAGTGGCCTGAATGTTTAGTTATAAAAGTCAACCATGATCCCTGAAACAAACGGTGGAGAGCAGCCCAGAGACTTTAGTAACTTAGTCATAGTTACCAAGGTAATAAGTGGGGTGCTGGTATTGAAAGTGGATGATCTGACTTCTGAGTCCAGGCCTCATGATCTTCTAGGGGCCAGTTTTCTCTCATTTATTTTTCTGTCCTTTCCAGGCCTGACTCAGGATGGACTGTCCTTACAGGATGGATGTATTGAGCATTTTGGGCCTCACCTGCTTTTTTGCTCAGAGTGAAAGCAGGGGAAAAGATCACAAACATGCAATGATCCATCTTTATTCCTTACCTCTCAGCTCTGGTGAGCAGACTGCCTTTGTTGACCTAGCTATGGGAGAAGCAAGTCTCATCCCAAGTGCAGATTTCATTGCTGGCTCGTTAGTTTCAAAGATCCAGCTGGCCTGCTGCTGCCCAACACTTTCCCATGGTAATCACAGATGCTGGTTCGTAGGAGGGCAATGTCCCCAGCTCAAGTCACAATTAGAAAAGGATGTTGCTCGTGAACCCAAGGTTTCTAGGCAACAGATAAAGAGCCAATTGAATGTTATTGGCTGCACATCCTGTTCTGCTGCTGTGTCCATGGCACTTATTATAGAGACTCTTGGCTAGTTTTCAACACCCATCTGCTAAGATGGCAGCATGCCCTCTTGTTCTGTATTTGGATCTCTACCCATGGCCACGACAGACTGCCAGGCTATGACAGATGCCTGCAGATCAACACAAGTGTTAGATCTTTTTCTAGCTATGTCTCCACTGGTGCTTCAGACCTTGTAAGACGTGGTGCACACCTGTTGAATGTCATCTGCCAGATGGCATGGCTATTTGGGAATGGGATTAGGAAATCACAGCTGACTTCACCACATGTGAAACTTGGGAGTATCAAAATCCCTCATATCTTGTGGGAGGACGGGACTATGTTAGAGGGCAGGAGGAAAGTTCAAGGCAGAAAGGGGTGCCAAGTGTTTATGAAACCTCAGATAAACACAGACCATGGAATAATTGTTATCATTGTGAACCTTTTCTGAAATGTGTAGCTTGAAGGAATCAGAATCTGACAAGGTTGAGAGGAGTCTGATGAACTCACCAGTCTTTATAGTAGAAAAGTAGAAAATCTAAATTCTTGTGTTTGAAACCTGTAAGAAATATTTTCCAGAAGCCTTAGTTCTAGGCATCTGAAGCTCAGACAAGTGCACTCATATGTATTGCTTTTGAGCATCCTTATTTTATTATAAGCTATAGCAGTTATCTCAGTGGGGTGCAGACGTACAGCACCCTCAGATGCTCTTTACTCTTATGGGTCAAGAATCAGATAGGGTGAAAAATTATTTGATTTTTAAATCAAATGTTAATTCTGTGATAATTCTGATATCAAAAACTTTAAATATTGACCAAGAATGCTATGGATTGATATATTTAAAGAACATAATTTGATGAAACACTGTAGGATTACATTGATTTGTGATATTTAATTCTTTTTTGATGAATATTAGGACAAAAAAATGTATCAACATTTTTGCATCAACATTTTTGACTTCTATATGCTGGGTATTATATATACATACACACATTTACTCTTTACAGCAGCAGCTCTGTGAGATAAATACCCTTACCACCATTAATAATAATAATAGCAATGTAGAGTAATAATTATCACATAGTATGTTAGTATTAAATAATGTATTAGTATTGCTAGTTCCAGTAACCTAAACTAATTTTGTGAGGTTATTTAACACTTTTGATCTCTAAACACTAATACTCTAAGCCTAGGGATAGTCAAGGGGTTTACAGAGTAGAGGTGGAGTACCAGAAAGGGAATTTCTTTATAGTTCTGTTCTGGTCAAGACAAATATATTTTGTAGGTTTCTCAGTGAAAAGAGAGTTTTAGATTTTACATATTTGAATATATATTAGACTCTAAGCTATATATTGGCAAAAATCATTTTTATCTTGCTCATTGTTGTGACCCTAGTGCAAATTTGTTGAATGAATAAATGAATGGTGGGTTCAAAGGTAATTGGCAATCACCTCCAAATTTATTTGAGTAAAATTGATGAGCTTATGAAACACATACACATATACACATTTGCCCCAGGAGAAGGTGCTGAGAATAAATTCATTAAGACGATAAGATCAAAGCAGATCATTAAGAGTATAAGAGAGAACAAAAGCATGAGCCCAGACTCTGCAGTGAGGACAGAGAACAGCAACTGACAGAATCGTACCTTCTAAAGGAGGCTTGAACAAATCTATGTCCCTGTGAAATGGGTCTTGTAAGGGCAGACAGGAGAGAGAAGGAGCAGTTTAGGGCCACTCCAACATTTGCAGTAGATGCCCTGGGGGACAGGATGATGTCTCGACAAGAGCATGAAATACTTTAAAATATTTTCTTAAAAGAAACGCTAAGCTCAAAACTCAGTCTCAGATCTGGAGGGCTCTCGGACAACTGTTAAAGTGGACAACTGAGTCCTAATTGGCCCTGTCGTCACCACTGCCATTTTCTTTGCTTCTGCAGAAGCCTTCAGTGCTCGGAACATTGTAAGTGCTCAGTGAATGCAGACTGACTAGGGAAATGAGTGTGTTACCAAGTTTCTCCCGAGGCACTGACTTCTCAGAAATACTGACATCTTCTGCTCTGTAATAGGGAATTAATGAAGACAGTGGCTTCCTCAGTAGACTTAGAGATTGTGATTAGGGGCTATTCATTTTTTTTTAAAGGCTAGGATAGAAGCAAAATCAAATTAAATGATAGAAGCCAAAAGAGATCTCATTTACTACATTCTGGTGACCTTTATTTCCCTGATTCTTTGGTATTGCATTAAAGTTCCTATTAGTTTGTGTATTCATTACTGAGTTTTAAATGATAACATTCCAGGTGACACTTTCCTACTAGAAATTTCTAGTTAGAAAGTGTAACTAGTCACGCAGCACTCCCAAGTTATCCAGGTAATGCTTTTCCAACTTATTTACATTTTCTTAATAATTAATGAAACTATCAATGGAATAGCTTTATTTCCTAATAAGTAAGACTTTTAATTGAACTGTGATATATGTACCCTTCCAGGTTTTCCTTTTATTTATTCACATTTCTTTGTAACTTCCATATAACTGGCAGCAAGCAAGAGCTGAAAGGACCAGAATCATTCACTAGAAGTGTTGGTTTGGTAAAAGTAGAGGAAAAAAGGTTGATTAAATTCTAAAGAAGGATTTTAAAAGAATCTTTATTTCTGTGCCTGGACTAATCTACTGTCTGCAGGGTAAATGTAACCATTTTTGCTTTGCTTTGTAATGCAGTGTTAGTCACTCAGTCGTGTCTAGCTCTTTGTTTTCTCCTGAACTATAGCCCACCGGGCTCCTCTGTCCATGGGATTCTCCAGGCAAGAATGCTGGAGTGGATAGCCATTCTGGCAAAAGCTTTGGTTGCTGAAATATCCACTTCAAAGAGGCATTTACTTCAAAGACGGCTGTCCTGAATAAACAGATTGCCAGCCACAGGTCTAGTTAAAGTGCCTGGTGTGCCATTCCTGCCTGGCCCCTGGCTTTATTGTTCAGAGACATTGGTTGATTTAGATAACTGACCATTTGAGTCCCTTGTTTTTACTTCTCTGTCGCATTATATTCCCACTTATATATTTTACATTCACCAATGAAGAGCAAGTCCATGAAACCCTAGGCTCCCTACCCTTGAATCCAGTAAAAGTAGAACCCCAAGTTCATCTTTCTTTAGAAAGAAAAACCAAACCTAGGCTCTCTCTCTGCTCTTTCCACAACCTCTCCATATCCCCTATGAGTGCCTTTTATGCACAAGTACTTATAGGTAAGAAACCTTTTTCCCCTCCAAAGATTCCTAATGGTTAATGCTGAGTGCATCTTACAATCAAAATAAGAACTACAAGAGCATGTCCACCCACAATATTCATTATAGGCTGGGACCAGCACACAAACCTGTCCCATTACTGAGTCAGATTCATGTCCTCTTCTCTATCTTTATTCATGTTTCATGTCACTTTCTACATCTGGATGACCCAATTCTTAGTTATTATTCAGCACTGAATTCAGTTGCTCATGGTACTGTGAAACTTTCCAGGCTCTGAACAATCTATGTTGTATCATTTGTTCATTCATCACTTATCAAACACGAGTGGGCGAGGCATTGCATTATATATACAATTCAATATAGTAAATGCTAATATAGAGGGTTGGAAAAAGTGCTTTGGAAATAAAGCAGAGGTCCAGCTTCCTTCATCCTGTTTATCATTTTTGATACTTATATCTGGTCTGTCATATCTCTTTCATTAAATTTAACTTTGGTAAATCACAGTTTTGCTTTCATGACAAAAAATACAGGAGGGACAGTAAGAGTGAGAGGAATGGAAGGTACAGATATGAGATTAGTTATTGACTAAGAAATGTTGTTAATCTGTTAGTCCAGCTGGAATTTAAGGACTAAGATACTGGATGGCTTTTTTTTTTTTTTAATTCTATTCGGGAAAAAGATGAAATCTAGTTCTTGTTAAGTACACTTGAATGCTAAACACAAATGTGTGCACATCTACCCACCTACCACATTCCCCTCTCCTTGTAAACACACAATTTTTGAATGGCAAAGAATCACTGTGTGGGTTTAGGCCTTATAAAGTGAAAAAAAATCCATATAGATCCCCAGACATCACTAATTTATCATATTAGCTGAGTCTTGATGTTTCACTTCTTCATTGCCATTAAAGAAAAAGGGAAGAAAAGTGGTTCATTATGATGTGTGGAAAGGATATACCAGAGAGAATCAGGGTAACTGCTCTTGAGACTTCCAGAAAACTCAGTGACTTTCTGTGGTTTCTTTCTTCAACACCTACTTGCCACAAAACAAATTGTGTGGCTAATAAAGCAATGCTGGCACGCCTGGGAACATTTATGATAGCAATGGTTTGCTGGGATGGAAAATCAAGAACACCCTGTTTTGTGGTTATGTTATTACAACTTTGAGGAAGAGGTGAGCTCCTGAGGTCAAAGGACTATGGTGGAATGATTTTCCTGGGTGGACAGAGAGGTACAGGTGGGAAAAGTCCTCTTAGTGTGGTTTACAACAGATTAACCGTGGTACAAAGATGCCAGACAAACTCTTCACTATTGGGCCAGCTGTCAAATTTTAATTGTGTAAAATTTTCTTTGGGAGCAGCTGAGTACATGTAGTATTAGCTTGACTTAGAGCAGGTGGAATGTTGAACTGAGGACTTTGTGTAAGCTTTTATATAGGTGAGTCTTTGTTGCTAGATGGCAAGAAGAGGGGTATGAAATAGAAATGGCTTATTTCTCTGGTGGTTCAGATGGTAAAGAATCTGCCCACATTGCTGAGACCTGGGTTCAGTCCCTGGGTTGGAAAGACCCCCTGGAGGAGGACATGGCAACCTTCTCCAGTATTCTTGCCTGGAGAATCCCTAAGGACAGAGGAGCCTGGCAGACTGCAGACCATGGGATTGCGAAGAGTCAGACATGACTGAGTGAATACGCACAGAAGGGATCCCGTCAAGTAAAGGAAGCAATATAGGCAAATATTCAACTCAGTAATGACAGAGTGCTGAAAGGGGACTGAGAAAATAGCAGAATACCTGTGAATAAAATGTAATCTTCAAGTATGGATTCAAATTCTACAATTTAAAGTGTGGCCAAGAATATAAAATATTGGAATCACTCTCTCTGCATTCATGGATAGTTTGTGAGGTGGGGAAGTTAGCTTTAGGAACATGTATGGAGGGGATGACAGAGGATGAGAGGATTGGATGGCATCACCGACTCAATTGACATGGGTTTGGGTGGACTCCAGGAGTTGGTGATGGACAGGGAGGCCTGGTGGGTGGTTCATGGGGTTGCAAAGAGTCAGACACGACTGAGCGACTGAGCTGAACTGATGAACATACAAGATTATGATGATGGGTCATGTTCCTTTATCTCATATAATGTGTAATATGTTCTTCATTGCATGGTCACCAGAGCTCTTGCCAGTGAGTAATTCTGGTCACCAGGAAGCCAGGCTGGGCAGAGTCTGACTTGGTGCAAATTCATGATGTGCATTCAGTTTTTCATTCAAGAAATACATAGTGATTTAAGCATGGGGACATGGGACAGAGTGTCGCTTTAAATATATTAGGGTCCTGCGGAGAAAACAGATGATTAATCACTAGGTACTCTGTTATAAATACTGTATGAGGAGGTGTGATTCTGCGACACTTCACAGAAGGATGCCTGACCACACTAACAGTATGGTGGATGTCAGAGAAGTCTGCAAAGGAGAGGATTTTAAAAGGAAGCAAAGGTGAATAAATTAGCAGGGAAGATGGAAGGTTTGGGTGCAGTGTGGAAGAAGCCTTGTTGAAGAATGGAATATTCCAGACAGAGGGAAAATTAATATATATATACCCTGTTAATGCACAAGTTTCATTATCCTCTCCAGAGAATAGCAATTTAAAAAATGCTTACAGTATGACTGTCTTGATTTTTAGTCACTAAGTCATGTCTGATTCTTCTGTGATCCCATGGACTGTAGCCCCCAGTCTCCTCTATCCATGGGATTTCCCAGGCAAGAATACTAGAGTGAGTTGCCATTTCCTTCTCCAAGGGATTGAACCTGAGTCTCCTGCATTGGCAGGCAGGTTCTTTACCCCTGAGAGCAGGGAATCCCACAGTATGAGTAGGTACATAGTTTGCCTTATGACATGAATAGGACTGATTTTATTATAATTTATTTTTCTCCTTGATTGATTATAAAAATTATTATTCTAATTATCCCAAGATGACTCTTTTCAGCTTGGCTTTGTATAAAGCAGTGAAGGCAATTGGTAGATTAGACAGTTTTGCCTTGTCCAATAGTCAAAAAGGTTGTCTTAAAAGGTCGGGTACATCTGATTTTGTGTAATGGTGTGAAATTAGCACTGGAGTTGGGAAATCTGGGTTCAAATCCCATATAATCTCCATGATTTCAGACAAATATATGATATCTCTATGAATTACATTATCTTATCCCTATTTTGAATAAAAAGAAAGCTAGACTTGATAACTGATAAAATATTTTTCAGTTTTAATATCAAATATGTCAATTCAATAATCTTGTGATGATTTCATATACCAACATTAAAAAAAAAAGTCTATTTTCCCTTAACCAATAAATGTGGGCTAAAGATAGAAAAGTAGGTATAGTGTGATGGATAATTTTCTAGGCTTTGAATTGTCTAAACTCAGGCTTTAATAACTTTGGGAACCTACCCTTTAATATCCTAAAGGAAGTGATAATGGAAATATATTATACAGCTGTTTTGAGGATAAATGTACTAATGCATGTAAAGCTTTTGCTCAAGTACCTAGCATATAGTAAGCACTCAATAAATGTCCTTTATAAGTGCTAGTCATATTTTTGGAGGTATTTATTAAATATTTCAGATTGGGATTAAAAGAATACTTTAATAAAACTGGTAAAAGTTTTAAAAATGGAAACTAATGAGTTGGATATTTTACAGCCACTTTGGGTTTTAATCCAACATTTATGTAGTGAATACAAGAAAAGTCTCAGTGCTTGTCTTCCAATGTGAGGGAAATAGTTTAAGAAAAGGTGTAACAAAACTGTAATAAATGAGGAAGTAAGTCTGGAAACATTTTTATACTTAAAATGTCAGTGACTAGTGTTAAAAGAGGGGAGAAATCCCTTGAAATTTGACATAAATATAATATGACTTGTGACAGAAGGATGCCCATGTAGCATCTACAGTCTAAGGGCCGACTCTCCTTTCTCTATTTTTGCTTAATATTACTTATACTAATGGGAATCTCCTTAAAGCTTGACTTGTTTTTACAGGAATGTCTAACAGAGTCTAGATTATTTTGCATTAGAAAGTGAGAAGATTTGTGTTCCGTTTGTTTTGGGGAATGGGGCAGGCTTGAAGATCAAAATCTCTGCTCTTGGTTGAGGTGCCAATACAATAAGCGTTTCTCTGGACCACATCAAGTGTGTTGCTAGAGTGGAAAATCAAAAATATAATCACAAAATTGTTGAAATCATGATTGGAAACATCATGCCAAGAAAGGTATAGATACAAAGAGGAGGAGAAACAAAAAATTGACCCAGGAGGGTGGGAATATGGAAGACAACATTGATTAATTAAGCATGGTGATTAAGAAAGAGCTCTGTTGTCCCACTGATCAGGATTCAAATTTGTGATGTCACAAATGTGAGGCATTTGTGGGAGCTCAGTCAATCGTGAAGGAAATCAACCCTAAATATTAATTGGAATGACTGATGTGTCCTGGTTCCAAATTGGAAAAGGAGTACATCAAGGCTGTATATTATCACCCTGCTTATTTAACTTATATGCAGAGTACATCATGAAAAATGCCAGAGCTGGATGAAGCACAAGCTGGAATCAAGATTGCTGAGGGAAATATCAATAGCCTCAGATATGCATATGACACTGCCCTTATGGCAGAAAGTAAAGAACTAAAGAGACTCTTGATTAAAGTGAAAGAGGAGAGCGAAAAAGCTGGCTTAAAACTCAACATTCAAAAAACAAAGATCATGGCATCCAGTCCCATCATTTCATGGCAAATAGATGGGGAAACAATGGAAACAGTGAGAGACTTTATTTTCTTGCACTCCATAATCACTGCAGATGGTGACTGCAGCCAGGAAATTAAAAGTCGCTAGCTCCTTTCCTTAGAAGAAAAGCTATGACCAACCTCAGTTCAGTTCAGTTGCTCAGTCATGTCTGACTCTTTGTGACCCCATAGACTGCAACATGCAAGGCTTTCCTATAAATCACCAACTCCTGGAGTTTATGCAAACTAATATCCACTGAGTTGGTGATGCCATCCAGTCATCTTATCCTCTGTCATCCTCTTCTCCTGCCTTCAATCTTTCCCAGAATCAGAGTCTTTTCAAATGAGTCAGTTCTTTGCATCAGGTGGCCAAAGTAGTGGAGTTTCAGCTTCAGCATCAGTCCTTCCAATAACCACCAAGGACTGATCTCCTTTAGCATTGACTGATTGGATCTCCAATTGCAGGCCAAGGTACTCTCAAGAGTCTTCTCCAATAGCACAGTTCAAAAGCATCAATTCTTTGGTGCTCAGCTTGCTCTATAGTCCAACTCTTGCATCCATACATGACTACTGGAAAAACTATGGTTTTGGCTAGACAGACCTTTGTTGGCAAAGTAATGTCTCTGCTTTTTAATATGCTGTATAGTTTGGTCATAGCTTTTCTTTGAAGGAGCAAATATCTTTTAATTTCATGTCACCATCTGCCATGATTTTGGAATCCCAAAGAATAAAGTCTGCCACTGTTTCCATCGTTTCCCGATCTATTTGCCATGAAGTGATGGGACCGGATTCCATGATCTTTGTTTTTCGAATGTTGAGTTTTAAGCCAGCTTTTTCACTCTTCTCTTTCACTTTCATCAAGAGGCTCTTTAGTTCTTCTTCACTTTCTGCCATAAGGGCAGTGTCATTGCATATCAGAGGTTATATTACCAACCCAGACAGTGTATTAAACAGCAGAGATATTGCTTCAATGACAAATGTCCAATTAGCCAAAGTGTGATTTTTCCAGTAGTCATGTATGGATGTGAGAGTTGAACTATAAGAAAGCTTAGTGCTGAAGAATTGATGCTTTTGACCTATGGTGTTGGAGAAGACTCTTGAGAGTCCCTTGGTTTGCAAGGAGATGCAACAAGTCAATGCTAAAGGAAATTAGTCCTGAGTATTCATTGGAAGCACTGATGCTGAAGTTGAAGCTCCAGTATTTTAGCCACCTGCTGTGAATAACTGACTCATTGGAAAAGACCCTGATGCTGGGAAAGATTGAAGGCAGGAGAAGGGGACGATGGAGGGTGAGATGATTCGATGGTATCACTGACTCAAAGGACGTGGACTTAAGCAAGCTCTGGGAGTTGGTGATGGACAGGGGAGCCTGGGATGCTTCAGTCCATGAGGTCACATAGAGTTGGACGTGACTGAGTAGCTGAACAACAAAGTTCTCTTTAAGCATAGTTTCTAATTTTTAAAAAAAGTGATTGTACAGGCTGACTCAGAGTCTTTCCCATTCAACAGACACTGGCACTGAGGAAATGCCTGGTCTTCTCCCCACAATCCCATTGTCTTTCCTGAGCCTTTGGCTAGTGAGAATGTTCTCTAGTGAGAATGTTCTCCTTTGGGTGAAGTTTGAGGATACATGGGATGGGAAGGAGTGGTGCATGCCATGACAGAACATGGTAATGAAGATTCTTACTCATTTACCAGTACCTGGAAGAATATATACAGGAATCTGAAGCACGTGAATGGTAGGCATACGCTGTGGACAGGATTTGGAAAAAGTGCTTTGTGAAAAGACTGGGGTGTTACGTCTTTTTATAATAATATAGGAAGAGGAAATGACTTGAACCTGGCCCTTTTATTAATGGGTGAGGAGTTCATACATGGGTCTCTTGAAATTAGGGAGCTTTGAGGGGGAGATTTGGGATAATTAATAAAGCTGAACTGTTTTCAGGGATGTGTGGCATTTGCTTGGCATAAAAGGCTTTTGTAAAGGTCTGTTTGATAGGAAGGAAAAAGTGGAGCAAGGTAATAGCAGAGCAGATAAAAAGAATGGAGGAAAAGATGAAGTGCGAAGTGTAAGTAAATGCTACTTACATATAAGCTTCTTCCCAATTTAGTTCTTCACTTGATAAAGCACTTGATTATGTCTCAGAAAAATTGAGACAGGCTATTTCATTTTTCTAGGAAACAATAACAATACCTTATAGTCTAATCATCATTGCCTTTTATGTGAGAATAATTTTAGCCTGACAGGAGAAGGGATTAATCCCCAAAATAGTGTCATTCTCTGGGACTATGACAGGCAATTAATTAATGCAAATGTGGCAGTAGCGGCAGAGCTATAAAAACAAGTTACTACTGGGTGTAAGAGAACGTAATTTTTAAAAATGTGTATTCTGTTGCCATAATATAAAATCAAAACTTCATGACAGGAAAGTTAGGCAGAATTACAATACAGTTCTCACAGTAGTTATGTTGGCTTGTGGCTTACGAAACTCACTCAGTGAGTGTCCGACTCCATGGAATTCTCTAGGCCAGAATGCTGAAGTGGATAGCCTTTATCTCCTACAGGAGATCTTCCCAACCCAGGGATCAAACCCAGGTCTCCCACATTGCAGGCAGATTCTTTACCAGCCGAACCACAGAGGAAGCCCGAGAATACTGGAGTGGGTAGCCTATCCCTTCTCCAGCTGACCTTCCTGACCCAGGACTCAAACTTGGGTTTCCTGCATTGCAGGTGAATTCTTTACCAACTGAGTTACCGGGGAAGAAATTACATTAAATAGTTATTAAGTTAATAGTTTTAAGTAGTTATTAAGTTAAGTAGTTATGTTAGGTTTGTTAGGGTGGTTAAATTGCTTTTTTCTTGATGTCTAAGTTTTTCTGATATGTCTCTTTTTGTAATTGAATTATAATGCTGGTTCTACAACTTACTAACCTTAATACCTTCAATAAGTTATTTATTTTTTCTAAGCCTGAATTTAGTGATTAAAAAATGAAAATAATAGTGACTCCCTCATAAAACTGTTTTGAGTTGTAGATGAAGGGTTACCTATTAAAACCTTGAGCATAATAGCTGGCATTAGTAAGTACTGAAGATATGTTGTTTTTGTAATGCCTCTTTAGTAGTATAAAGGACAAAAGTCTTGAGGTAAAATAACAAATTACACAGTACAATTAAATTAATGTAATTTGTTCATTCACTTTTAATTTATAAGTTCTTTCAAGAAGTATTTATCATGCATCTATTATATATTATTATATAATTCTATATTATAGTATTATTTTCAGTGATAGGGATATTCAGTTCAGTTCAGTCGCTCAATTGTGTCAGACTCTTTGCGACCCCATGAACTGAAGCACACTAGCCCTCCCTGTCCATCACCAACTCCTGGTGTCCACCCAAACCCATGTCCATTGAATTGGTGATGCCATCCAATCCTCTCATCCTCTGTTGTCCCCTTCTCTTCCTGCCCTCAATCTTTCCCAGCATCAGGGTCGTTGCAAGTAAGTCAGCTCTTCTCATCAGGTGGCCAGAGTATTGGAGTTTCAGCTTCAACATCAGTCCTTCCAGTGATCACCTAGGGCTGATCTCCTTTAAGATGGACTGGTTGGATCTCCTAGCAGTCCAAGGGACTCTCAAGAGTCTTCTCCAACACCACAGTTCAAAAGCATCAATTCTTCAGGGCTCAGCTTTCTTCACAGTCCAACCCTCACATCCATACATGACCACTGGAAAAACCGTAGCCTTTACTAGATGGACCTTTGTTGACAAAGTAATGTCTCTGCTTTTAAATATGCTATCTTAGATTGGTCATAACTTTCCTTCCAAGGAGTAAGTGTCTTTTAATTTCATGGCTGCAATCACCATCTGCGGTGATTTTGGAGCCCCCAAAATAAAGTCAGCCATTGTTTCCACTGTTTCCCCATCTATTTGCCATAAAGTGATGGGACCTGATGCTGTACTCTTAGTTTTCTGAATGTTGAACTTTAAGCCAAGTTTTTCACTCTCCTCTTTCACTTTCATCAAGAAGCTCTTTAGTTCCTCTTCACTTTCTGCCATAAGGATGGTGTCATCTGCATATCTGAGGTTATTGATATTTCTCCTGGCAATCTTGATTCCAGCTTGTGCTTCTTCCAGCCCAGCGTTTCTCATGATGTACTCTGCATAGAAGTTAAATAAGCAGGGTGACAATATACAGCCTTGATGTACTCCTTTTCCTATTTGGAAGCAGTCTGTTGTTCCTTGTCCAGTTCTAACTGTTGCTTCCTGACCTGCATATAGGTTTCTCAAGAGGCAGGTTAGGTGGTCTGGTATTCCCATCTCTTTCAGAATTTTCCACAGTTTATTGTGATCCACAAAGTCAAAGACTTTGGTATAGTCAATAAAGCAGAAATAGATGTTTTTCTGGAATTCTCTTGCTTTTTTGATGATCCAGCTGATGTTGGCAATTTGATCTCTGTTTCCTCTATGTTTTCTAAAACCAGCTTGAATATCTGGAAGTTCATGGTTCACGATAGGGATATTAAAATCATTTAAAAAGCAGACAAAAATCTTTGCCCTCATGAAACTTAGATTCCTTATAAATTTATTTTGATGCACATACATTCAATTAAATGGAAATAAATACAAATAAAATTTACAGAACCAAGCATCAGGGTACATGTCCCACTGTGGGAAATATATTGGGGTGTGAGGGATTTTCTTGGCACTTCTCAGGACATGTGATTGATGATCAGTTTTCACAGGTCACAAGAAGAGTCATCTCTCATGACATACAGATTTGTGCTATACAGTGTGGGAAGTGTTTAAAACGTGTGTGAAATGTTGACATATTTCAACTGGGCTTGAAGTTGAAATATTTTTCCTTGCATAGAATAGTTTCTAGGTAATTTGAAACCTTTCTGACTCTCCTAAATTCTGGTTAAGCAATGTGTTATCACTGTATGGAGAAAAGTGGGGAGGGGGGAAGACCATCAATAAACAAGAACAAGGAGTAATGAATCAGAAGTGGCACAAATGGGTGAGAGGAGCTCAAATTAAAAGGAGCAAGACAGCTGCCAAGCCTGAAAAAGGAGGCCAAAGATTTACACTTATGAGGCTTTAAAAAAACCTATCAGACAAACTACAAACTATAAATTTTAATTGGAGTTAATTGGATTGGGTAGTTGAATGAAAGAAACAGGGGAGGGAACATTTTCCTCTGCTGTCAAACACACTAAGAGATGATGAAGGAGATGCAGTTAATCAAGTCAAAACCTTAGGTTCCCTCACTGAATCCTAGAATGTCATTTGTCAAGTGGGGACATTAAGAATAAGGATTGATCAGTGACATGCTCAAGGTCATCCACAGAGCCAATCAGTGGAAGGACTTGTGTCTGGTTTCCCAAATTAGAACTTTTCCAAGTAAATACCATTGTACTAAGGATGTGTCACTGGAGGAACAAACAGAAGAGATTTTAAAGCCTTCCAGGAACCATATATGCTTATTAATAACTGTTTCAATCAAAAAATAACATAATTAAAATAAAAATTGGAAGAAAAAATAGCAGCTGGTCACTCCTTGTGTGAATGAGAAATTGTTATAAAGAAATGAGAGAGAGCAGTGAGGCTGGCCTTTGATTATAAAAGCTAATGGGAGGTTCAACTTACTTTTATCCCCATGGCGGCCTCAGACTTCTCTGTTCTCCTCTGTGAAGGCTATGGTGTGCTGAATTGCATAATGACTGTTTAGCAAAGTGATTCACCCTCTCTTGTTTTGGTGTAAAGAAAAACTAATCATTTTGACAAAAGACACTAATAAAATTCAATGGAAGAAAGGAAAGTCTTTCTAATAAGTAGCATTTGAATAATTAGATAGCCAGTTGAAAAATAAGCTTTGACACCTACTTCACACCATATATGGAAATTAATTTGAGATAGATCATAGATCTAAATGTGAGAGCTGGAGGAAAATATAGGAACATGGCCTTGTGACTCGCATAGGAGAGATATTAAGCACCAAGAATAAAAATGATAAATTTGACTTCATCAAAGTTAAAAACTCATGCTCATCAAAGAGCACTGGTGAAAAAGAGAAAAGTCAAACACTGGGTGAAAATATTCATAATAGGTACACAATACTGACAAAGGACTCGTATTCAGGAAATATGTAGCATTCCTGTGAATCAATAAGAAAAAGACACCATCGCTATACTCAGGAGCAGAAGATACTTCAAAAGAGTATATTCAAATGAACCATAGACTTATGAAGAAACTATTTGACACTGTTACTCAGGAGTGAATTGACAATTAAAACCACAATATCACTATGCTTCTATCAGAGTATAGTGTTTTTAAAAATTAAAACAAAAAACCCAAAGTACTAATGTTACTAAATGTTGAAACAACTGAAACACACAATCCTCTTGAAATGCACTTCTCTTAAACAGTTCTAATATTTTGGAAAATTTCCTCATGGTTTCTAATAAAGTTAAAAATATGCTCACCATTCTATGACCCAGCCATTCACCACTTAGGTATATATATATCCAAGAGAAAAAAGCTGATATGTCCACAAAAAGAGTCATACAAAATATTCATAATAGCTTTGGTTGTAATAACCCTAAGAAAAAAACAACCTAACTATTTATCAATAAGAGAATGAATGATACAAAAACATAACAAAGCTAACAGCGAAGAATATCAAACACATTAATTTGAACACAGTAAGTCAGACACAGAAGAGTGCATATTATGTGGTTATGCTTATTTTAATTTCAAGGACAAAGACAAAACTAATCTATGCTGATAGAAATTAGAGTCGTGATTTCCTCTGTCTGATTTGGTTGTGGTCATGTTGCCTGGGATGGGCAGGAGGGAGTTTTCTGGGAGATGGATGTGGTATAAATCTTGACCTGGATAGTGGCCATGTAGTGCATACAGATAGATAGAGAAGTATGTGGAACAGATTCTTGCATCAGACTATAAGTAAATTATACCTCAATTTAAAAATAATTAAAATAGAGAATCAGATAATTTGAAATGGTATAACAGAGGTCATGGCAGCTTTTTGACCCTTTTTCCCCACCAGACATTGGAGGTGTTTCCCTCTGCCTCTCTCCTTCCTGCTTTCCCTTAGACCTCCTCTCCTCCCTCCCTTTCTTTTCTCTTTTCCCTACTTTTCTTCTGCCTTTCTTTATAAGATGCTTATATAGGTGAGCTTTTCATCCATTGGCTGAACCCAATTTAGGAGAAGAAGGTGACATAAAAGAGAATAAGCTAGGCAGGTTTACCATGCGATTTATTGCTCAAAGCAGGACACTTCTGAGAATGTAAAGGTGCTCTGAAATAACTATAAATATACATATATAATTTCAGATTATTTTCCCTTATAAGTTATTATGAAATATTAAGTATAGTTCCTTGTGTTATGCAGTATGTCCTTGTTGGTTATCCATTTTATATATAGTAGGGTTATCAATATGCATATATTTCAAAACTACCTGTTCATTACTCTCCAAATTGCATAATAATGCTTAAAACTATTTTTAAAATTAGAAATATATATTATTGATTGTTAAAACAAATATCCCTCAACCCTTCGTTATGTTGACTGAGCATTTAAAAATTAGGCAAGCATAATAATTATTCTTAGCACATTTTCACATGCTTGAATTGGTTTAGTGGCTATATCTATCTTTAATATTGTAACACTGATATTTATCTGAACAATGTATTTTAATGTGGACTTATTTATTGAAGTTTTGATGAAATTGCTACAATCTTCTGGTCAGCATATTTGAGAGTCTTGTCTTGTGTCTTGCATGCATGCTCAGTTGTGTCTAACTCTTTTGTGACCCTATGGTCTGTAGTCTGCCAGGCTTTCTGTCCATTGGACTTTCCAGGCAAGAATACTGGAGTGGGCTGCCATTTCCTCCTCCAGGGAACCTTCCCGATACAGGGATCAAACCCACATCTCTTGTGTCTCCTACATTGGCAGGCGAGTTCTTTAACACTGAGCCACCTGGGAAGCATGTTTGAAAGAGTAAACATCTTCAATTAACTCTTTGGTGGACTGTAATTTGAGAGAAAATAATCTCTTGACTGTGTATGATAATCTTGGTAGGCTTAGAACAAATGGCTCTAAATGAAGTATATTCTCAATTCAGATTTTTGTTTCATATTGACATGTATAAATCTGTCCAATGTTTCCACTGTACTTTCTTTGTGTTTTCATTCATAGCATTTCTTCTCCTCACATATTTTTACAGGACAAAGTCATCTAATTATTTTTCTCTGTGGTGGTTTTTCCAAATTTCATCAAAATTAGATATATAACATGACAGGGTTTCTTAGTTTCATTCCAGCATGGTACAGAATATATCACATATTATTGAGAGTGAGAATACCATCAAAAGACTTTCTCCAAAAATCAGATATATTAAAGTGCAATTATAGAATTTCAAAATTATGTTTGCAAACTGTTTTAGATCTTATTACTTTGTTGCGTTCTTATTATGCAGCATTGTTTTGTGCTCCATTTTTTGAACATTGTCATTAAAAATTTCAAACAGATTTTAAAAATTCGTGTCAATGTATGGTAAAACAAATACAGTATTGTAATTAAAAAAATAAATTTAATTAAAAAAATAAAAAAATAAAACTAGCTTGAACATCAGGAAAAAAAAAAGAGTGAATTTAGTTAGAACTGGACTAAAATAGTGAGAATTGGACAAAAAAAAAAAAAAAAAAAAAAAAGAGGTACTAATACTTAGAGGATTTTCTTTAACAAAGAAGTTAAGTAATTCTAAAAATCTTATGCTTATTTAGAAAATGATTCTTAAAAGTTATACTTTTCTAAACTTCAATTGATGAAAGCAAGCATGATCTGCCATCCTAAAGCATTGTTTTTATATATGATATAAAACTTTTCTTAAAAATGTTACAGTTTAACTACTGTGCATTACCATTTCTCTATGTAGGTATAAATATATACACACACACACACACACACACAAATGTGAATTATATTTTCAGTACAACTAATTCCAAGTAGATTTCTGTTCCACAGATCTCTAACAACATTGTTTTTATCATCACATTGTGATTCACCAAAGTATCTATTCATGTCATCCTAATAACAAATACTTTTCTTCAGTATTTTACTTTTAAATTGAGTTTGTAATAGTATTTAAAGTTATGTCAGATAGTTTATCTTGATGGAATGAACTCTAAATAGCGTCACTATGATTTATGAATTGGTTGAAATAGTTAAAATATTGGACTTAAGTGATTTTTCTAATTCAAGTATTTGAGGATTCAGATATAAAACTGTCATCATATAAAACTCTTTGCAAAGTTCTTCTGCTAATAATGTTAGCATACTATTATCCTTTATTTTTGTATATGTCCAAGAAAACTTGCAATTGAAAATGAGCAAATGTAATTTTAAAGAACAGCCATTTGATCTAATCAAACAGTCATGCTTCACACAGCAATATGTAAACACACAGTTGCCAATGTTAACTTGTCATTTTCAGGCGCACATCTTTTTAATGACTAACTTTTGAAGTATAGACATGTTTCTTCTACAGATTTATGTCTTCATATGGTCACTGATGTCACTCTGGCCTCCAGATTGAGGCCATTGCAAACATTGACAAATATTTTACACAAGTAACATAAACACCAGGCTTCCCCAGTGGCTCAGAGGTAAAGAATCTGCCTGCAATGCAGGAGACCAAGAGACACGGATTCGATCTCTGGGTCGGGAAGTTGCCTTAGAGGAGGAAATGACAATCCACTCCAGTACTCTTGCCTGAAAAGTCCCATGGACAGAGAAGCCTGGCATGGCTACAGTCTATGGGGTTGCAAAGAGTTGGACACGACTGAACACCCACTTATGCACAACATAAAAATGAATTTTTGTGAGAAAAGAAAACTCAGTTCTTATACTTTTTATAGACACTTTTTCATTTTTTAACTCATTTCTGCCAATGCATTTATTATAAACTAAAGTATTACTTAAAATCACACAAACAGTTTTAGATTTGTACCATATAGAGCTGTTTTCATAAGAGCATTCTGAATACTCTCTGGTCTATGGCAGGATTGCTCAGCTTTTATATCCCAAGCATATTGTATGTACAAGTCAACCATAGTATCTTTTGATTCCCACTAACCCCACTAGCTGGTGGTCTGCTAGATTAATATATTTTGCATGCTATGATACAGTAAAATAAACTAATGTGTTGAGTAATTAGCAGCTATCACAGACTTAAATAATTGTCCCCTATTACCTTAAACTAAAGGAGTTAGCTATGCCTGGTTACTTAGGTCTGAGACCACTTTATTTTATGAATGATTGTCCTATATGCTCTTCTTGAAATGGAGCTCCTAAAAGTGATCATGAAATCAGAGATGGATTATCACTGGTTATATTTCAGGTTTATATTCCTGTTATAGTGAGTGTTCTGTTACTTGTCCATGCAGCTCATACTAGGAGAAACCACAGCAGAAGCTGAGAGTACCAAGTGGAGGGAGGTCCGCCAAATCCATTCCAGTGTACTTTCATACAATTATTAATAATGAAACTTCATAAAATTTGGAAACTATGGACAAATCTTTAACTGGATAGGAAGTCAGACACACCAGTGGGGACTGTTTCAGGTGAGCTGGGACTTATGGTTACTCTAGGTCAGGGGCCCAGGATAAGGTCCAATGTTTCTCACCTTTAGAGTTGCCTGGGAATATATTGAGCCAAGGAGGACAGATTAAAGCATAGTGAAGGGGAGGAGCAAATTGACTAGAACTTGGATCAGGCTGTAAGAAGGCTGATAAGTATGGGAATAGGTTTTGTGATCAGTGTCCAGTTTGAGGAAAGGCTGAGGATGTGCGTGAGGAGTATCTGGCAGGGCGTGTGAGACTGGAAGCTAAATACATGAACACTAAGCTTGAGGTGAAATATAATAAGCTTTGGCAATAAGCAAATAGCTCACTTATTGAAATCTTGCATGAACAAGATACTCTTCTAGGTCTCTGGTTGACATGACTTCTGGGTGAGATTTGTATTAATTTTTCCATTACACAGATGAAAAACCTAGAAGTCAAGGAGTAAGGAAAAGCATGAACTGATACCTACATCTGCTTCACTCCAAGACACACATACTTTCTACCATGGCTGTCTAACAACTTATTTCTTCTACATGGAAATACAATACTTAGGTTTTATGATTTGAAAGAAATTTTGAGCTTCCCATTCCAGTACCTTTATATTCCCTCTAAAATTTGACCTTTATATTAACCTAGGTTGAATTCAAAGTTGAGTCACTTGAATATATAGGAATGATGATTGCTTACACCTTTAGAATCTACATTGGTTTCACACTAACTCCCTAGCTCCATCCTGAGATCCCTTGATCTACTGCAGTCTTAGTTCAGTTCACTTCAGTCTTTCAGTCATGTCCGACTCTTTGAGACCCCATGAATCGCAGCATGCCAGGCGTCCCTGTCCATCACAAACTCCCGGAGCTCACTCAGATTCACATCCATCGAGTCAGTGATGCCATCCAGCCATCTCATCCTCAGTCGGAGGATCTGATCCTGATCCCAATCCCCCAGCATCATAGTATTTGCCAGTGAGTCAACTCTTCACACGAGGTGGCCAAAGTACTGGAGTTTCAGCTTTAGCATCATTCCTTCCAAAGAACACCCAGGACTGATCTCTTTTAGAATGGACTGGTTGGATCTCCTTGCAGTCCAAGGGACTCTCAAGAGTCTTCCCCAACACCACAGTTCAAAAGCATCAATTCTTCCATGCTTAGCCTTCTTCACAGTCTAACTCTCACATCGATACATGACTACTGGAAAAATAATAGCCTTGACTAGACTGACCTTAGTCGGCAAAGTCATGTCTCTGCTTTTGAATAAGCTGTCTAGGTTGGTCATAACTTTTCTTCCAAGGAGTAAGCATCTTTTAATTTCATGGCTGCAGTCACCATCTGCAGTGATTTTGGAGCCTCCAAAAATATAGTCTGACACTGTTGCCACTGTTTCCCCATCTATTTCCCATGAAATGATGGGACCGGATGCCGTGATCTTCATTTTCTGAATGTTGAGCTTTCGGCCAACTTTTTCTCTCTCCTCTTTCACTTTCATCAAGAGGCTTTTAGTTCCTCTTCACTTTCTGCCATCAAGGTGGTGTCATCTGCATATCTGAGGTTATTGATATTTCTCCCAGCAATCTTGATTCCAGCTTGTGTTTTTTTCCAGTCCAGCGTTTCTCATGATGTACTCTGCATATAAGTTAAATAAACAGGGTGACAATATACAGTTTTGACGTACTCCTTTTCCTATTTGGAACCAGTTTGTTGTTCCATGTCCACTTCTGTTGCTTCCTGACCTGCATATAAGTTTCTCAAGAGGCCAATGAGGTGGTCTGGTATTCCCATCTCTTTCAGAATTTTCCACACTTTATTGTGATCCACACAGTCAAAAGCTTTGGCATAGTCAATAAAGCAGAAATATGTTTTTCTGGAACTCTCTTGCTTTTTCCATGATCCAGCAGATGTTGGCAATTTGATCTCTGGTTCCTCTGCCTTTTCTAAAACCAGCTTGGACATCAGGGAGTTCACAGTTCACATATTGCTGAAGCCTGGCTTGGAGAATTTTGAGCATAACTTTACTAGCATGTGAGATGAGTGCAATTGTGCAGTAGTTTGAGCATTCTTTGGCATTGCCTTTCTTTGGAATTGGAATGAAAACTGACCTTTTCCAGCCCTGTGGCCACTGCTGAGTTTTCCAAATTTGCTCGCATATTGAGTGAATCACTTTCACAACATCATCTTTCAGGATTTGAAATAGCTCAACTGGAATTCCCTCACCTCCACTAGCTTTGTTCGTAGTGATGCTTTCTAAGGCCCACTTGACTTCACATTCCCGGATGTCTGGCTCTAGATGAGTGATCACACCATCGTGATTATCCGGGTCATGAAGATCTCTTTTGTACATTTCTTCTCTGTATTCTTGCCACCTCTTCTTAATATCTTCTGCTTCTGATAGGTCCAGACCATTTCTGTCCTTGATCAAGCCCATCTTTGCATGAAATGTTCCCTTGGTGTCTCTAATTTTCTTGAAGAGATCTTTAGTCTTTCCCATTCTGTTGTTTTCCTCTATTTCTTTGCATTGATCTCTGAAGAAGGCTTTCTTATCTCTTTTTGCTATTCTTTGGAATTCTGCAGTCAGATGCTGATATCTTTCATTTTCTCCTTTGCTTTTCACTTCTCTTCTTTTCACAGCTATTTGTAAGTCCTCCCCAGACAGCCATTTTGCATTTTTGCACTTCTTTTCCATGGGGATGGCCTTTATCCCAGTCTCCTATTTCAATCTATTTCCTCGTGAGGTCTGGATATACTGTCTCAGTCCCTGTTCCACTTACTGAGCTCCCTTCTCTTGTGTTCTACACGAAAAGAAATCCAAGTTTCCTTCTTAAACTTTGGCTTTTAAAATTTTTATTAAAGCCTAAATTGAATCCTAATTATTGGACTGTTGTACAGACCCTTTGTGGTTGTTGTTCAACCACTAAGTCATGTCCAACTCTTTGTAACCCTGTGGACTGTAACATGCCAGGCTTCCCTGTCCTTCACTGTCTCCCAGAATTTGCCCAAACCCATGTGCATTGAGTTAGCAATGCCATCCGACCATTTCATTCACTGTCACCACCCTTCTTCTGCCCTCAATCTTTCCCAGCATCAAGATTTTCAGAGTCAAAAATCAGGTGGCCATAATATTGGAGCTGTAGCATCAGTCCTTCCAATGAATATTCAGGGTTGATTTCCATTAAGATTGATCGGTCCATTTAAGAAAATTATTTTTCCTCCCTCAAATGACACAGAAAAAGCATCTTTAACAAGACAACAAAAGGGATTCTTAACCTATTAATGGTTTTCAACCTGAGCTTAACTTTGTCTTAGTCCTGAAATATCAGATATTTTACTTCATTGTTAATCTCTCATTTATTGCTTTACATTTATTGGAGTTTGGTATTGCTTTTCTGAATATTAATAAGAC
The DNA here is from genome assembly GCA_917880005.1 of Nanger dama. Lineage (NCBI taxonomy): Eukaryota > Metazoa > Chordata > Mammalia > Artiodactyla > Bovidae > Nanger > Nanger dama. Next base: position 435,386 of record CAKJTW010000058.1, on the reverse strand, counting down.
TTCCCCTTGATAATATGTTTATTTTCTCCTTGAAACCCCTGTAAATTGGTACCTCCCTGTAGGTAGCATATTCACACAATTTGCTTCAGCCTCACAGACTCAATGGCCCCCAACTAAATACAACATGATTCAAACTTGAGAATTCTAATTGATTGGCTGTCCATAATTTTTTGACTTTAACATGAAAAAAATTAAAATTCAAACACTACCCTTGCCCCAGATAGCTTCAAGTTTGTTATATCTGCCTGTAGCTAATGGCCTGAGGAAAATGTGCTTATAAAGAACAAGTAGGGGGTTGAAGCTTAGGCCTTGTCTATGTCCACATTAAAAAAATTAATGAAACTATAAGCTTTTAGGGCCAGTGACCTGGCAGACGGCAGATAGAATTCATTCTCCTCAAAGGCTGAGTGATGATATTATTAAGCAACATCTGGCAGAGACTTAAAATATCTGCACCCTTCTTTAGGTCCTCATTAACTATGGAGGAAAAGCATTTGCTCATTTATAAATTTCAGTAGGAATAAGTACCTCGATGCACTTCAGGGCCAATGTGGTGGGCTGGGAGACAGATGGACAGCAGGAGAAATCTGCATCTGCCCACTTGGGGGACTGCATGTCCCCTTGTCTAAAGAAAAGATGAAGACAAGATGGAAATGGTCCACGTGAACAATTCAGAGCCTCACCTTGCCCCTTTCTCTGTTTCAAGGGTAGAAACAGCTACACTTTTCTATAATCACTTGCATTATCACTCAGTGCTTGCTCTTTTAGTTGTAGAATAGTTGTTCAACTTTGGACAGCATTTGCAATTTCTTTGTACTTGTGTTTAAGTATATATAAAATCTAATACACTTTAATATATATTAAGTAATATATATAATTTATATATGTTATTATATATATATATAATTATATATAATTTAATAAAGGATGATTCTTTGTTGTGGGAGGCAGCCCTGTGCATTATGCTTAGCAGCATCTCTAACATGTACCCACTAGATGCCCATAGCCCACTCTCTCCCAGTTTTGACAGCCAAAAATGTCTCCAGGCATTATCATATGTCCCTGGGGCAAAATCCTTCTTGATTTTGAAACACTGTACTAAAATATACCTAAATTGTCTTCCTCGTTGTATATTCTGTCATCTTCTATTGCCTGGAGAGATATTTTTGCATTTTCATTAGATAAGAATAATTTCTCAAAATATAGTTCAGGAGAACAAGGTGAAAATGAGGGGAACAGTTGACCTGAGCTTATAGTAAATAATTTATGTTTCTTTGGGAAATCTAGATCAGGGCATTTGGTTATTTATTTTTTTTTTTTAATTTTGAACTTTAATTTGTATCTATTTATCTTGGCTGCACTGCATGGCTTGTGGGACCTTAGTTCCCTGACCAGGAGTCAAACTCTTGCCCCCTGGCAGTGGAAGCATGCAGTCCTGAGCACTGGACTGCTAGGAAATTCCTGGTTCTTTTTCATATGAAGTTTATTTTTCTTATTTACAAAGTAATATTGTTTACTGCTATATTAAACTGCAGAAAAATTCAAATAACGAAGTCAACCTTGCCCAAATAACCAAGGAAATTCACTTCAACATTCTGGCATGTTTCTTTCTAAGAACTTTTTTTCAAGAATGACTTAAGTTCTTCAATAAAAAGGTTACAATAATATTTATTAGACTTTTCAACTTTTTGATAAACTTGCCTGAGAATGATATTTAGGGGAAAATTTTCACACAGTATTAATTTCATTGAACAAGATACGTTAGCTTCATTTTAGTGTCATTGTGAAAGGAATTCCAAATACTTCCACCTTGGCAGATTCAGTGCTGTGCTGGGTTTAATCTCTATAGTAGTCACTGCCAGAGACACTGTTCTAATGATTTGGATGTGTATACCTCCATAGGAACATTGTTCTGGCTTTCTTTACACATTTTTCCACTTGTGTGTTACTGCTTTGGCTTTCTGGTCACTCAAGTTAAGTGAGTGGCATAGTCTTAGCTCTTGTATATTTGAGAATATCTTTTCTCTGTTATCAATGTGTAAGACATAAATTGGCTGACTGTAGTCTCTGAAGATCACATTATTTCCCTTCTCAAATTCTCTATAAATTACTTCATTATTTTCTGACATTAAGCATCTTAAGATGGAAGCTGAGCCAAGCGTGGTTCTTGGTTCTTTTTAGATTAACTGCTTTTTCTGCATAAATGCTTGGAGGATTTTCTTTATTCATCTAATTCAGAGATTTTCCCAGGATATGTCTAGGCATTGTGCCTTATTAATTTTTCTTCTAAAATATTGAATTCTGTACATATAGATTTTAGGGCTTCCCAGGTGGCACTAATAGTAAAGAACCCACCTGCCAATGCAGGAGATAAAAGAGACACGGGTTCCACCCCTGGGTCGGGAAGATCCCCTGGGTCGGGAAGGAGGGCATGGCAACCCACTCCAGGATTCTTGCCTAGAGAATCCCATGGACAGAGGAGCCTGGCAGGCTGCAGTCCATAGGGTTGCGAAGAGTCAGACACGACTGAAGCAATTTAGCACCTATATCAGTTTTATTTTGCTTTTAACCTGAGAAAGTTCTCTTCAGTTGTGAGCAGAATGTTAGGTTTTTTCTTTTGCTCCATCTCTTTGAATTTCTCCCTCAAAATGCTGTTCTAATTACTTAGCCTAGAGTGTGGAGGTGGATGGTGAGAGGAGAATTAGCATGACTCTCTGTGTCAATTTCTTCAGCTTAGTCCTAGTTTATGTCAGTTATCCTGGTGTAAATATCGACTAAAATATTCATATGCTCTCTCAAAAGTGACCAGTCTGGATTGTGTTCATTGCTGTTGGCTGCTCACCCTGGGCTGGATATGACTCTTCATTCTACGGGTGGTAAAACTCTGTCCTTCCTGCCCTGTAGCAGCCACGTGGTAGGAAATCATCCCCTGAGGGCAAAGTAAGGACATGTTGACACACCTGAAGGAGAGAAAATAGATAGGAATCCCTGGGGCTGTCCTCTCCTCTGAGCCATCCTTTCCCTTCTTGGTAGAGGAAACCCTGTTGAGCATGTCTTTGTGATTCATTAATCCTCTCACACATTTGGAGCTACAATACACAGAATGATTGAAAATGAAATGAAAGAAAAAAGGTGAAGCAGGCAAATAATGGCAAATGAAGTTTGGTACGATTGTAATATCAAACAAACAGAAAGAACCTAAGGCAAAAATGCCAGGCATCAATGAGAATTAATACATACAGTTAAAGATCTGGAGAAGGGAATGGCAACCTACCCCAGTATTCTTGCCTGGAGAATTCCATGGGCAGAGGAGCCTGGTGGGCTACAGTCCACGGGGTCACAAAGAGTCAGACATGACTGAGTGACTAACACAGAGAAAGATCAGAATATCTAAAGCTCTTGAATACCTATGCAGCAACAATAGAGTCTCAAAACATTCAAAGTTATACTTTAGATAACACTTGGGAAGATATAGGTAAAATGCTAAGTACAGCTGAAAGATTTTTAACAACAACTTTCAAAAAATTAAGATGACAAAAATAATAAATATGCATCAACTCTGTGTAAAATGTGCCTATAGAATTTTATACCAACAAACACAGACTACCCATTTTCCTGAATGCACATGCCAAAGTCACATTATATTTGTACTAATATATACTAAGACAATCTAATGTCTTATATTGGGTCCCCTGGTAACAAAATCTGAAGTAGAGAGTTCTATGTAGAATATTTACAGGGATGTGCTCTTAAGAGAGATTCCTGTACATATATGAGAATGGCAGGATTAGGTAGGTGGAAGCTGACTCATGATAAGGTTGCAAGTGAAGCTCAGCCAACCTTACTGGGAACTCGGGTTGGGAAGGACTTTCAGAATTTTTCCAAACTCAGCTAAGTGGACTCATGTCAGTTTAATAGACTATCTGCAAGCTGCACCAGAGATGGAACATCACCTTGCTAGAGACATTTCCTTGCATCAGGGTGATTTCCAGTGTGAGATACCCTGGAAGCCATGGACAGCTGATATTCCCAGCAGCTTGGGCATAGGTGAGTCAATGCTGAAGAAATCTGCACAGAGAACAATAGTATTCATCACATTAAATCACAAAGGCAAACTCATACATTTAAAAGAATTGGTATTATATGGCTTATATTCTCTGTTAGCAAGACAAAAATGCATTAATATTAGAAATCAATAACCAAGGAATATCTTAAAAGTCCATATGCTTTGAAAGTTAGAACAGGTGATAAAATTATCACTTGGTAGAGAGGAAATAAAGAAGATAAAATAACAAAATATTTAGACCTGGATGATAGTAAAAGCACCATGTATGGAAATTCACAAGGTGACCGTGAAGCAGTATTTGGTTAAAAAAGAGTCAAAGTTGTGACTATGTTTATGAGGAAAGAGCCATGACTTCAGCAAAGAAAAATTGTCTAGGAATAGACATAGTGATTCCCAGATGGTGCTAGTGATAAAATATCTGCTTGGCAAGGCAGGAGACACAAGAGACGCAGGTTTGATCCCTGGGTTGGGAGGATCCCCTGGAGGAGGAAATGGCAACCCACTGCAGTACTCTTGCCTGGGAAATCCCATGGACAGAGGAGCTTGGCGGGCTACAGTCTATAGGGTTGCAAAGGTTTGGACACGACTGAACAGATAGGCAGGCTTCCCTGATAGCTCAGTTGGTAAAGAATCCTCCTGTAATACAGGAGACCCTCGTTCGATTCCTGGGTTGGGAAGACTCCTGGAGAAGGAATAGGCTACCCACTCTACTATTCTTGAGCTTCTCTTGTGGCTCAGTTGGTAAAGAATCCACCTGTAATGCAGGAGACCTGGGTTCGATCCCTGGGTTGGGAAGATGAGACAGACATAGAGAATCAGGAAAGAAAGAAATAGTAAAGTTAGTGGTAAAAAAGTTAAGGAAATAGGAAATACAAATAGATAAATAATAAAACCAAAGCATACTTTTCTGAAAGTCTAACATGATTGATAAAGCTGAGGTAAGACTGAGGGGAAAAAAATTAGGACAAGAGGAGATAATAACTGTTTAAAAAAATATAGGATGACAGAGCAAGGAATAACTATTTTAAGAGATTAATCACTATAAAATTATTATTACAAAGCATTAGTCAATACATTTGAAAGATAAAATGGACAAAAGGAATAATTGACACAAGGAGAAATAGAAAAAGAGAACACTGGAAATGAAATTATAACACCTTCTCCACAAAAACCTTCATACACAGAAGTTAGAGAATTAACATTTATCTAATACAAGTTGTTACAGAAAATAAAAATAGGAACTTATCTAGGTTGACATAGTCTTGATCCTAAAGTTGAGTGGGAACAATATGAGAAAAAAAAACTAAAAGAATAAATTTATTTTTAAATGTATCTACAAATATATTAAGCAAAATATTATAAGACAAAACCAACTAGCCTAAAATAAATATACTTATTAAGTAAGTATATAAAGGTGACTCAGCTTTAGAAAATCTGTCAAGTTCCAAACAAGCTAAAATACAACAGAAAGAGTTTCCCATCTCATAGCATCAAAGTCAGCAATATGTGTGTGCATGCCTAGTTGCTTCAGTTGTGTCTGACTCTGTGTGACCCTATGGACTGCAACCTGCCAAGCTCTTCTGTTCATGTGATTCTTCAGGCAAGAAAACTATGAGATGAAAAGACATGAAGGACAGAATAAAAACACCAACATATATCTAACAGAAATTCAAGAAAGAGAGAATGTGGAAGAGGCAACATTTTCAGAGATAATAATTGAAAGATTTTTTAAAAGATCTATATCCTCAATTTGAAAATCATATTGAAGTTTTAGAAACATGAGAAAAATGTAATATAGGCAATTCATAGTAAAACTTCAAAAACCAAAGGTAAGAGGAAAATAATAATTGGTAAAAACAGGAAAGGCCAATTACCCACTAAGTAATAAAATTTTATTTTCTTCAGTAAAAATTGATGTCAGAAGATAGTAAAAGAAGATTTTTATATATTAATGCAACATCACCCAACTAGTGTATAGTACTCAGCTAAACTTCATCTTTAAGAGTAATGGTGATGTGATAAAGATGTATTTAGATGAAGACAGTATTTCTCTCATTCTCAGATCACAGTTGACAAAGACTAAGTATTTCTCAGGACTCTCTAATAGGAGAATGGCATTCATGATAGTATTCAAGTATGGGTTTCAACGTTCCATTTTTTCCAAAGCCCCTGCTGAATCATTTAATATTATGTTACTTTATTATCCAGGTTCATCTAAGAAACTGTATTTACTTTAATAAATTCCTCTCCAGCAGCTATCTTTTAAGATCAATAAAATAGAAAGAGGAAAACTTCAGTGGTCTTTGCATGAACATATATTTCAGTCCTCAGCATTTCTCACTGCTTAATTAGTAACACTGTCAATTACTTGCCTACCCCACTGATCTTACCTCTTTCCCTTTTGCTCATTATGCTTGTTAGGCCTTCCTGCTGTTTCATCTTAGATCTGTTCTCTCTGCCTGGAATCCTCTCTCCACTGTCTTGCAAGGCAAGTCTGAATTTATTTCCAATCTTGTCATGGAATTTTCTGCTTTCTTCCTTAGAAATGTAGTCCTTGTCCACTCTAACTGGAGTAGCCACTCAGTATTTTTCAATTAGCAAAACTTGTCTATCTTTCCACTGAAACTCCATGACAATAGGTACCCTGTCTATTGGTTAACCATGATGTCTATAAAATACATAATAATGTTAGATTCATAGTTAAGTGTATCATAGTTATTTACTGACTACATGAATTAATGAATAACTTAACAAACTGCATTCAAGTGCAGGACTAATAAAAACTAGTTTTCTAATAAAAAAAGAACTTCACATTTATTACCACATTTAGTCCTTATGACAATTCCTAGGGATAGGGATAAACAATAAAGTGAAAAAGACCACCTTGGTTGGCAACAAGAGTAATTATACTCATTTTGGTGAAGAGAAAACCAAGAGTATAAGTGGTTAATAGTTTACTACTAGTTTCAGTTCAGTTTAGTCTCTCAATCGTGTCCAACTCTCTGCGACCCCATGAATCGCAGCACACCAGGCCTCCCTGTTCATCACCATCTCCTGGAGTTCACCCAGACTCACGTCCATAGAGTCCGTGATGCCATCCAGCCATCTCATCTTCTGTCGTCCCCTCTCCTCCTGACTCCAATCACCCCCAGCATCAGAGTCTTTTTCAATGAGTCAACTCTTCACATGAGGTGGCCAAAGTACTGGAGTTTCAGCTTTAGCACCATTCCTTCCAAAGAAATCCCAGGGCTGATCTTCAGAATGAACTGGTTGGATCTCCTTGCAGTCCAAGGAACTCTCAAGAGTCGTCTCCAACACCACAGTTCAAAAGCATCAGTTCTTAGGTGCTCAGCCTTCTTCACAGTCCAGCTCTCACATCCATACATGACCACTGGAAAAACGATAGCCTTGACTTGATGGACCTTTATTGGCAAAGTAATATCTCTGCTTTTGAATATACTGTCTAGGTCGGTCATAACTTTTCTTCCAAGGACTAAGCGTCTTTTAATTTCATGGCTGCAGTCACCATCTGCAGTGATTTTGGAGCCCTCCAAAATAAAGTCTGACACTGTTTCCACTGTTTCCCCATCTATTTCCCATGAAGTGACGGGACCAGATGCCATGATCTTCATTTTCTGAATGTTGAGCTTTAAGCCAACTTTTTCACTCTCCTCTTTCATCAAGAGGCTTTTAGCTCCTTGTCCCTTTCTGCCACAAGAGTGGTGTCATCTGCATATCTGAGGTTATTGATATTTCTCCCAGCAATCTTGATTCCAGCTTGTGTTTCTTCCAGTCCAGCGTTTCTCATGATGTACTCTGCATAGAAGTTAAATAAGCAGGGTGACAATATACAGCCTTGACATACGCTTTTTCCTATTTGGAACCAGTTTGTTGTTCCATGTAAGGTTCTAACTGTTGCTTCCTGACCTGCATACAGATTTCTCAAGAGGCAGGTTGTTGGGCGCCAGTGTGAGGAACTGCGCCCATGGCAAAGGTCATGAGGAAGAAGAAGCTTGACATACGCAAAGGCGTGATCAAGCCTCAGGAAATCCCCTGTTCCCGAGCATCTACCCAAAACCAGAGTACTTTACGGGGAGCTCTCCCCCATAACCATTTCTCTCGGAGAAGGAGTTAACTTGAAGCCCCAGTTAATAAAAATTCCTAGGTGTGACAAGAATGTTTCAACTTACAAACTCTGAAGGTTCTCTAGCCTGCCTGATCAGGTTGTCCAGCCGCATGTGATTGTTTACAGCCTCCCAGCTGTGAGAGGCATGGGATGCTTTAAAACTTTCTAAATACAGACTCTTTTGAGAAGTTAGAAGATCATTAGTATAGTATTAGTGGGTTGATTAGGAATTATATTGGTGAAGCGTTTTTCCATTTGTTGTGCCAATAATTACTGCTAATTCCCTGCCTTGAGTGTGACGGGTGGCTCAGGTCAAACCTCTCTGCAGACAGACTAGCTTGTGTGACAACCTCTCAGTCATAAACAGCACAGAGAGCTTGGAGTATTAGCATAGGGCTTTTCTCATTTGATTACCGCCAGGCATTCATATCCTTAGGCACCTGGGAATATATTAATCAATGTATTTGGAATATAGAAAAGGAAACATAGTAGTTTTTGATGTTAGCAATATTAGACTTTTTGAGTTAATGAATTTTCTCTTTTGTAATAGACCACTGTACTTTGTTATAAATCACTGTGTCCTTGCTATGTGAAAATGTAACCTTATCACTATCTTAAGACTAAGTAGATCTTAAGAGGAACATTGGTGAAAGGATTTTCATTTGTTGGGCTGATGTTTGCTGCTAAATCTTCATATTCCTTGCCCTTATAATGAATATAACTAGCATATAGGGGAAATAAGTATTAACCTTTAAGCATATAAGAGAAATCATGTTGAGACCAATCATGTTAAACCTTAGGTTAAGTAAATTCCTTTCTTGATTGTAACTCACTACACCTTCACCCTACAGGAATGCAACTTTATTTGGAGGGTGGTGCCTGAAAAAATCACTCCTGGAAAAATAAGTTTTCTGGTTAACTGACCAGTATCAGAAAGGGCCATAAAATGTCAGCAGACCTCATGGTCAGAAGATGATGTAAAATCTCATAAGACCTTTGTATAATTTTATATGAAACACCTGATTATGACAAGGGCCAGGTCTGCTGACCCCGCGTGACTCTGTATTCATCCCTATGTGTAACGAAAGGTATATAAACAAACCTGAAAAATAAAGAAATCGGATCAGTTCTGGAAAGACTGATTCCCTCATGTCGTTCCTTTTTGCTCCCCAATTTTCTGGCTGAATTCCCATCTGGAGCTTGGGTGCCCTCCATGTCTGCTTATTTGCCCTGGTTTTCAAGCCCACACGTGGCTTGAACGCGGATGGTGCAAGTTCCTTGTTCGGAATTTTATTGGTACCCCACGTAAACCAAGTTATTCACCCCTTTTCTCTCCAACTATTTTCTGGCCAAATTTCCATCTGGTGCCTAGGACCCACCAAGCCTACTAATTTTGCCTGGGCTTCTAAGATTGGACCGGGGGTGGGGGGGGGGGCCTCAGTGCCTCCTCTCCTTTTCTCTGCTAAATTCCTAGTCCCTCTCTATCGGTAATTAGATAGTTTTTTCTAGGACGCCTACTCCACCCCCACATTTGAATTACCCTGGATCCACTGGGGCTGGACCCCAGCAGCAGGTCAGGTGGTCTGGTATTCCCATCTCTTTCAGAATTTGCCTCAGTAAGGCAAAAAAAAGAAAAAGAAGGAAAAAGCAAAGGAGAAAAATAAATATATACCCATTTGAATGCAGAGTTCCAAAGAATAGCAAGGAGATATAAGAAAGCCTTCCTCAGTGAACAATGCAAAGAAATAAAGGAAAACAATAGAATGGGAAAGACTAGAGAACTCTTAAGAAAGTTAGAGATACCAATTTCATGCAAAGATGGGAACAATAAATAAAGGAAAGAAATGACATGGACCTAACAGAAGCAGAAGATATAAAGAAGAAGGGGCAAGAATATAAACAAGAGCTATACAAAAAGATTTTCATGACCCAGATAATCACGATGGTGTGATCACTCACCTACAGCCACACATCCTAGAATGAGGAGTCAAGTGGGCCTTAGGAAGCATCACTATGAACAAAACTATTGGAGTTGATGGACTTCCAGTTGAGCTATCTCAAAACTTAAAATATGTGCTGTGAAAGTGCTGCACTCAGTATTCCAACACATTTGAAAAACTCAGCAGTGGCCACAGAACTGGAAAAGGTCAGTTTTCATTCCAATCCCAAAGAATGCTCAAACTACCGCACAGTTGCACTCATCTCACACACTAGTAAAGTAATGCTCAAGATTCTCCAAGCCAGGCTTCAGCCATATGTGAACCGTGAACTTCCTGATGTTCAAACTGGTTTTAGAAAAGGCAGAAGAACCAGAGATCAAATTGCCAACATCCACTGGATCATCACAAAAGCAAGAGAGTTCCAGACAAATATCTATTTCTGCTTTATTGACTATGCCCAAGCCTTTTACTGTGTGGATCACAACAAACTGTGGAAAATTCTGAGAGAGATGGGGAATACCAGGCCACCTGACCTTCTTCCTGAGAAATCTCTATGCAGGTCAAGAAGCAACAGTTTGAACTGGACATGGAATGACAGACTGGTTCCAAATCAGGAAAGGAGTCTATCAAGCCTGCATATTGTTACCCTGCTTATTTGACTTATATGCAGAGTACACCATGAGAAATGCTGGACCGAATGAAGCACAATCTGGAATCAAGATTGCCAGGAAAAATATCAGTAACCTCAGATATGCAGTTGACACCACACTTATGGCAGAAAACAAAGAACTAAAGAGCCTCTTGATGAAAGTGAAAGAGGAGAGTGAAAAAGTTGGCTTAAAACTCAACATTCAGAAAACTAAGATCATGGCATCTGGTCCCATCACTTCATGGCAAATAGATGGGGAAGCAGTGGAAACAGCAACAGACTATTTTGGATGGGGGTGGGGGGTCCAAAATCACTGCAGATGGTGATTGCAGCTGTAAAATTAAAATACGCTTGCTCCTTGGAAAAAAGGTATGACCAACCTAGATAGCATATTAAAAAGCATAGACATTACTTTGCCAACAGAAGTCCATCTTCTTGAAGCTATGGTTTTTCCAGTAGTCGTGTATGGATGTGAGAGTTTGACTATAAAGAAAGCTGAGCACTGAAGAACTGATGCTTTTGAACTGTGATGTTGGAGAAGACTCTTGAGAGTCCCTTGGACTGCAAGGAGAGCCAACCAGTCCATCCTAAAGGAAATCAGTCCTGAATATTCATTGGAAGGACTGATGCTGTAGTTGAAACTCGAATACTTTGGCCACCTGATGTGAAGAACTGACTCATTTGAAAAGACCCTGATTCTGGGAAAGATTGAAGGCAGGAGGAGAAGGGGATGACAGAGGATGAGATGGTTGGATGGCATTACCGACTCAATGGACATGAGTTTGAATAAACTCTGGGCGATGGTGATAGACAGGGAGGCCTGGCCTACTGCAGTGCATGGCGTCGCAGAGTCAGACGTGACTGAGCGACTGAACTCAACTGAACAAGGCAAAATAAATGTCCAAGTCTAATTCCTGGAACCTGTGAATATGTTGCCTTACATGAAGAAGAGGGTCTTTGCAAATAAGATAAAAGTTAAGACCTTGAAATGAGGTCCTTTTCCTGGATGATCTATATGGTTCTGTCTAATTTCACCTTTCCCAGATGAGATCAGGGTCAGAGAGAATGTTAATGGGGAAGAATGGTGGTGGTGGTTGTTACTCAGTTGCTCAGTCATGTCCAACTCTTTGTGACCTCATGGACTGCAGCATGCCAGGCTTCTCTGTCTTCCCTGGTTGGAAAGATACAAAGTTGCTGGTTTTGAGGATGGACAGAGGGGACCACAAGAAAAAGAAGCTTGTAAAGTCAATGTAATGGATTCTCCCCTAGAGCCTCTAAAAAGAATGTTCTGCTGCATCACTTCAGTCGTGTTCAACTCTGTGTGACCCCATAGACGTCAGCCCACCAGGCTCCCCCGTCCCTGGGATTCTCCAGGCAAGAACACTGGAGTGGGTTGCCATTTCCTTCTCCAATGCATGAAAGTGAAGTCGCTCAGTCGTGTCTGACTCTTAGCAACCCCATGGACTGCAGCCTATCAGGCTCCTCTATCTATGGGATTTTCCAGGCAAGAGTACTGGAGTGGGGTGCCATTGCCTTCTCCACCAAAAAGAACATAGCCGTGCTCAGATCTTGATTTTTAGCCCAGTGAGACCTGTGTCAGCCTTGCATCCTGCAGAATTATAGGATAATAAATTTATGTTAAGACATTTGTTGTTATTCAGTCGCTCAGTCGTGTCCAACTCTTTGTGACCCCCCATGGACTGCAGCACACCAGGCTTCCCAGTCCTCATCATCTCCCAGAGCCTGCTCAAACTCACGTCCAGAGTCAGTGATACCATCCAACCATCTTACTGTCTGTCATCCCCTTCTCCTGCTTTCAATCTCTTCCAGGATCAGAGTCTTTTCTAATGAGTCAGTTCTTTGCATCAGATGGCCAATGTATTGGCGCTTCAGCTTCAGCATCTGTCCTTCTAATGAATATTCAGGTTTGATAAGCTTGTTTTAATTTGTTACAGTCACAATAGGAAACTGATACTTGGCTGAAACTGCACTCAGATCAGCTGACTCCTACTTTGCATTTCTTCACACTACACTACACATCATCTTTTTGTTTTTCCCAAATTTTAAACTGTTTATTTTGTGTTAGAGTAAAGCTGATGATAAGGGTGAAAGAGGAGAGTGAAAAAGTTGACTTAAAACTCAACATTCAAAAACCAAGATCATTGCATCTGGTCCCATCACTCATGGCAAATATATGGGGAAAAAGTGGAAACAGTGACAGATTTTATTTTCTTGGACTCCAAAATCACTGCAGACAGTGACTACAGACATAAAATTATAAGATGCTTGCTCCTTAGAAGAAAAGCAATGGCAAACCTAGACAGTGTATTAAGAAGCAGAGACACCATTTTTCTGACAAAGGTCCACCTAGTCAAAGCTATGATTTTTCCAGTAGTCATGTATGGATGTGAGAGTTGGACCATAAAGAAGGCTGACTATTGAAGAATTGATGCTTTTAAATTGTGGTCCTGCATAAATCACAGCAGGATCCTCTATGATCCACCTCCCAATATACTGGAAATAAAAGCAAAAATAAACAAATGGGATCTAATTAAAATTAAAAGCTTCTGCACAACAAAGGAAACTATAAGCAAGGTGAAAAGACAGCCTTCTGAATGGGGAGAAAACAATAGCAAATGAAACAACTGACAAACAACTAATCTCAAAGATATACAAGCAACTTATGCAGCTCAACTCCAGAAAAATAAATGAACCAATAAAAAAATGGGCCAAAGAACTAAATAGGCATTTCTCCAAAGAAGACATTCGGATGGCTAACAAACACATGAAAAGATGCTCAACATCACTTATTATCAGAGAAATGCAAATCAAGACAACAGTGAGGTACCATTTCACACCAGTCAGAATGGCTGTGATCCAAAAGTCTACAAGCAATAAATGCTGGAGAGGATGTGGAGAAAAGGGAACCCTCTTACACTGTTGGTGGGAATGCAAACTAGTACAGCCACTATGGAAAACAGTGTGGAGATTCCTTAAAAAATTGCAAATAGAGCTGCCTTATGATCCAGCAATCCCACTGCTGGGCATACACACTGAGGAAACCAGAATTGAAAGAGACACATGTACCCCAATGTTTATTGCAGCACTGTTTATAATAGCCAGGACATGGAAACAACCTAGATGTCCATCAGCAGATGAATGGATAAGAAAGCTGTGGTACATATACACAATGGAGTACTACTCAGCCCTTAAAAAGAATAAATTCGACACAGTTCTAATGAGATGGATGAAATTGGAGCCGATTATTCAGAGTGAAGTAAGCCAGAAAGAAAAACACCAATACAGTATACTGACACATATATATGGAATTTAGAAGGATAGTAATGATGACCCTCTATGTGAGACAACAAAAGAGACTCAGAGGTATGGAGCGGACTTTTGGTCTCTGGGGGAGAGGGAGAGAGTGGGATGATTTGGGAGAACGGCATTGAAACATGTATACTATCTTGTAAGAATGAAGCGCCAGTCTATGTTCAACACAGGATGCAGGATGCATGGGGCTGGTGCACGGGATGATTCAGGGAGAAGATGTGGGGTGGGAGGTGGGAAGGGGCTTCGGCACTGGGAGATCGTGGACACCTGTGGCTGATTCATGTCAATGTATGGCAAAACAAATACAGTATTGTAATGTAGAATAAAGTATTAAAATAAAATAAAATAAAATAAAATAAAATTTAAAAATAAAAAAAAAAAAAAAAATAAATTGTGGTCCTGGAGAACACTCTTGAGATCCCCTTGGACAGCAAGGAGATCCAATCAGTCAATCCTGAAGAAAATCAACTCTAAATATTCATTGGAAAGACTGATGCTGAAGCTGACATCCCAATACGTCCACCTGATGTGATGAGCTGACTCATGGGAAAAGATCCTGATGCTGTGAAAGACTGAAAGCAGGAGATGTCTCTCGCTGTATGGTCAGGCCAAGAGTGTCATAGCACTTTGGAAATATTTTCAGGTTTCAGTACAATGAGCATCTTCCATTTGAAAAGCTATCTTCCTATAAATGATTGTTTTTGTGTGTGCACAGAGTCTGTTTGAGGGTGAGTAACCCACTGAGCTCACTGGGCAGGATGTGGATCTCATGCCATCATTATTTTGTCATTTAGAAGTATGTTCTGTGCTTCTCTTGCATGGTTTTGCTGCTAAGCAAGCCTGCTCGTTTTTGTGGTTAGGCAAACCTACTTTCTGGAGTAATCATTAACTTACAGGAGTTTCCCATATTTTTCTATTTATAATCTCCTAGGTTTAACTATTTAATCACCTATTTTGTCCTTTCATTCTGTTCCTGTAAGTTTCAGGTGAACAGTCAAGGGACTCAGCCATATGTATACATGTATCTTTTCTTTCCCAACCGGCGCCCGCCCCCCGCCCCCCACCCCCCACCCCCCACCCCCACCCCCCACCCCCTGCCCTGCCACATCATCATCATCTTTAGTGATTCAAAATTCTCCTAAACTTAATAGCAAACAGATTAAGTATGGACTGAACAATTCCATGATAGGGAAATGTCTCCTAAATCAGAGAAACTGCAGTATACATACATAAAATGTATGTGGCGCATTCTTTAAACTGAGAGCTGTTTTTTTCTTTTATTTCCAAAAAAGATAATAGCATCATGAAGCAGGGCTATGTAGAGCATATAAGGAGGAGATAGGAAACTTAGCAATGTGATCTGAAAATCTCTTTATATTCATCATAATGAGAGAAGAGTTCCATGCTTGTTATAATCTATGTCATTGTAACATAATATACAGCATTGTTCTGGAGAGCAATTCAATGCAGCCAAATAGCACTTAAAAAAAAATTTCAGGTGTTTTCTTGTATTTTCATGCATCTTATAGACGACTGCCTTATCCAATAAGGAAAAGGGGAAAGGGATAAAAATGAATGAAGAAAAGGTCAAAAGGGTTGGAAAATGTTAAATTCAAGTATCTATAGATACGGAGCAATGCATGAGTGTTTTGGGTAAGGTTGAATATGAAAGGGCTGCTTTGAAGATTACCATACTGCTGAAATAAAGCAATTAACATGGTCTTCAGAGGATTTTATTTTAAAAAGTAAAATTATCATTAGGAGAGCTCCTAAAGAGATATGTAAATTGAATCACATTTAATTGTGTGAATAATTTCATTGAAATGTATAGCTATTACTCAGTGATAGAAATGTTTAAATCCTTAAAACAGGGACTATTACAAAAAACCCTGAAATGCAGTCATATTAAAATGACAAGTGATTTTGTAAACTGAAGTTTCTTCAGTATTTATATATTTTAATACATGTGCATACCGCCATCCCTTATCAGGAGATATGGTGGTAGTGTCAGTGTTAGAAATTAGTTTTAAAATTATTATTTAAAAACACTTCAGGATAAACAGTTCAGTCTGTATGTATACAAGTTAGCTCAGACCTGCAGCTTAGTGATTATTAAGTTGTGAAAAAAAAAAAAAAAAACCCTCCCTGGAGGTGTGTTAATTGGAACTTAGGGCACCTTACTCATAAATATACACTGTTGAGTATGATGTTTTTAGTACATGGCAATAGTGTTATCAAAATCAATACAAGAAGGTTTATTAACTATCAGAATGAATGTTAAAAATATCTTTTTATTGGGGAAATAAGTGGTGTTGAAATGAGTGTTGATATCAGTGGCATGTTTCAGCCATTTGGGTGAATTTGTATATTCATACTAAAACCAAATTAGTTTCTAGTTTTGATATAGCAAGTCATATACTAAATACTTGTATTCTTTTGTGAAATACTTATCTTGATTCCAATACTGTGCTGGCCTCTGATTACAGAGATGAGTAAACCATACATATTGTACACAAGGAAGCCATTGTCCATTATAGTGTTAGACCTCATGGTCTTTTTCCAGGGATCTGTCACCCAAAAGATCACCAAGACTCAGACTTGATGCAAACAGCAAGAGGATTTATTAGGCCGGTGCACCAGGGTTCAATCACCACCAAGGAAGAACGAACCCCGAACGTTAGTTACAGAGCAGTTTTTAAGCATAAAACCCACAAACAGGTACAGCTAGGGTGGAATGACCTGATTGGTGCTCAAGTCTTGACATTTTCAGGGATAGGTTCATTTGTTATCAGGTTGAAACGGCTGTCCGAGCTGCAATTTTACTAACTTGTTTTTCTGGAAAATAATTTCCTGGAATGATTTTTGAGGTAAACATCCCCCAAAAAGCCTCCTGGAGGCTGCATTCCTGAGATATGAGCCCCTTACACATTCTTGAGATAAAGGTTTGTCTTAAGATTAACAGGAGGGCCTGTTTTTCCGAAGGCCCTAGTGAAACTTTAACCTTTCCTCTCATTCCCTTCTTCATTTAGTTTGGATTTCAATCCTGAAATCATGGGCCGAGGTCCCCCTGAGGAAGTGCTGCATATTGTTGTCTTAACACAAGCACCTGCACAGTGCTTATCCGATCTCGGATGAACGCAATTAAACGGTTGAGAATACAAGGCCCTATAGTGAGAAGGAGTAAAATGACCAGTGGCTCCATTAGGGTGGATATTAATGTGGCAAACCACGGGGTCCTGTTAAACCAGGACTCAAACCACCCTTGTGCGCCCTCTCTTTCTTTCTGTCTATTCACCAATCTTTCTCGTAACTTGTTCATGGAGTCAGTAATGACCCCAGAGTGGTCTACACAAAAACAGCATTCTTCTTTGAGGGCCACACACACTCCTCCTTCTTTTAAGAACAAAAGGTCTAGGCCTCTCCGATTTTGCATCACTACTTCAGACAGAGAGGTCAGAGATTCTTTTAATTTAGTAATGGAGTCTTCTAGGACTCGTAGGTCTGCGTCTATGGCTTGCTGCAAACTAGCATAATACTGGGGTTGCTGAATAAGGGCAGCTGCGCCAGTTCCAACCCCAGCTGCCACTCCGAGGCCTAAGAGAGCTGCTAGAGTGATATTCACCAGCTCCCTTTTGCTCAGTGACCACCCTCGTAAGCTTCTAGGAAAGACTCATTGGAGTGATAGAGGAGTCAGGGCACCAGCCACACTAGAACACAGAAGTCAGATGATCTATTAAAGACTGCCATAGATACGCAGGGTGTGAGTCCTGTTTTACACGCCCACCAGCCATCTTTGGGGGAATAAGATATCCTGTGTAGCCAGGGGTCTTGTCAATACTTTTACAAAGATGAGCTTGGTGAGGAGCGGGAGAGCCTATTCACAGTCCTTGGCCTGTCACAGCCGAAAGGGTGAGTCTGACTGTTCCCTCTTGCTGCCATCTACAATGGCTGGGGGAAGAGGAGCTGTTTACCATCCCTACGATTCCTGTGGCTTCATAATAAGGTGAGGGAGCTGTATAACAGAGCCAACAGGACTTAGTAGCTTCTGGGTTGGTGGCATTTAGGACCCTGAAGGCACTGTTAACGAGGGTCAGCATCCTGTCCTGACTTGAGGATATGTTGTAGGGAGCCACCTGGGGTGGGGCCATTGTGGCTCCTGTTGCTGTCATTTTACCTTTTTCAGTGGGAGCTGGCTCCCGGGGATTTAGAACTGGGTTGGGACCGATAGATTGGGGTGGGTGGAGAGTCTATTTTTAATCTGATGGAGAATGTGAGGCCATGGTAATGCCTTTTATATAGCCGTATGCCCCACAAAAACCCCTGATCCATTCTGTGGTTTGCTTTTGTTTTGCTCTGTTAGAGAATTTGATATGGAGCGGGTTGCACCAAGATTTGCATTCAGGGAACATTTTTCTACCATCTTGGTGGTGTGTATAGTTGGCTTTAACTGTGATAAGGTCCCAGTTGGAAGACGGCCCCCAGTAGACATCACCCATAGTCTCACAACTCCAGCGTTGACAATAAAAATCACCTTCTCCCCCAAAATTATTTAAGGCTCGTCCCTGTGGAACCCTGGGCATACATACAGAGTATAAGTCCTTAGCACACTCCTTCTTTTAAATTGGCGCAACTCCCCCCACAGTCTGGGCATCCACCGTGGCCATCAAGCCCCCACCTGCTGGGGGTGGATGCTTGGGGAGCTTCATGAAGGTCAGAGTGCCCTTCAAGGTCCCAGCCGGCAGGTGCTCCTACCGCCAGTTGACAGGGGTCTGGGTAAAGGTCAGGCCACCAGGTGGTTAGTGGTGCAATATTAGTACTAGACCATACGACCCTTCCCGTTCGCGAAACTACTTGTCAAGTCAGTTGTTGGGGCTGGTGGGGGTTTGACACACTCACAACCGGGAGGATCAGGAGGAGGGTGGTGAGCCCGAAGATCGGCAGAGCTTGAGCTTTAAGGGGGTGAGAAGTACGGTGTGCCTTCCATTGAGGTGACGGTTCCAGAGCCGTCTTGACATGGGAAGCATGGATCCAGGAGGAAATTCCGTCGACTTTGATGACAGTGGGGGTGGTGAGCAGGACGATGTAGGGTCCCTTCCACCTTGGCTCTAGGCTCTGTTGCCGGTGCCAGCGAACGTAAACCAAACCTCCCACTTGGAACAGGTGGGCCTCTCCTGGGGTGCCGGGTTGATAAGCTTCAGCGAGCTTGGTCCACACCTCTCTCTGAACCAGTTGGAGTCCTTTAAGTCTGGTATACAGATCACCATTATTAAAACAGTGGGGATCAAACCCTTCTCTGAGTGACAGTATAGGGGGAGGAGCCCCGTATAGAATTTTGAAAGGAGAGAGACCGAAACGGGAAGGGGTGTTCCATACTCGGAACAAGGCTAAGGGAAGGAGCACCGTCCAGTCTGTACCACCAGTCTCCAAGGACAATTTAGTTAGGGTCTCTTTTAGAGTCCTGTTCATCCTCTCTACCTGTCCTGAACTCTGGGGTCGGTATGCACAATGTAATTTCCAATTGGTCCCCAGAAACTTAGCTACTTCCTGGCTTATTTGGGCGGTAAAAGCTGGCCCATTATCTGACCCTATCATCTTTGGAGCCCCAAACCGCAGGAAGATTTCTTCCAAAATCTTCTTGGCCACCGTTAGTGCATTTTCGTTTTTGATGGGGAAAGCTTCCACCCACCCTGAAAAGGTATCTATGAAAACCAACAGATATTTGTTGCTGTACCTTGTGGGGCGCACTTCAGTGAAATCCACTTCCCAGTAAGCCCCCGGCCTGTCTCCCGTGCAGCCGCTTACCTTGGCTCGTCTTGTTATGGCTGGTATTTACTTCCTGGCAAGGCTTGCAATTCTGGACTATCTGGTCAGCCAGTTTGACCAGACCCGGCACCTCACATCCTGTTTTATTTAGAAGGGAGACTAGCTTTTTAGTTCCCAAATGAGTCGGATGGTGCATTTGCTCTAACATTTCCTTAGCCTCTTCCGCGTTCATAGCCTGTTTCTTTTTAGGTCGTGGGGAGGGGATGCTTTCAGAATGAGTGACTAGCAGTTCCAAAATCTCGCCTCCTGTTGCCACCTCTCACGCGACCCGATCTGCCATGTTGTTTCCCTTTGTCACTGGGGATTGATCTTTTTGATGCCCCGGGCAGTGGATTATCGACCTTTTTGGGTAACATAAGAGCAGTTAGTAACTCCAGGATTTCATCTTTATTTTTAATTTCTTTACCAGCCGACGTGAGGAGCCCCCTTTGCTGATATATGGCTCCATGCACGTGCGCAGTAGTGAAGGCGTATCTACTGTCAGTGTAGATGTTAACCCGTTTTCCTTCTGACAGTTGGAGAGCCTTTGTGAGGGCTATTAGCTCGGCTTTCTGGGCTGATGTTCCTTGCGGGAGGGCAGTCTCCCAAATCACACTAGTCCCGTCTACCACCGCGGCACTGGCCCGTCGCTTACCTTCTTCGAGGAAGCTGCTTCCGTCCGTATACCACGTCACCTCAGCATCCTGAAGCGGCTGGTCAGAAAGATCTTTGCGGGTTCCGTGGACTTCAGCCAGTACTTCTTGGCAACTGTGCATCACCTCGGTTTGGCTGGAGTCTGGTAGTAGTGTGGCAGGATTAAGCCCTATCGCCGGTGTGAACTTGATCCGTTCAGAGTTCAGGAGTAACGTCTGGTAGTGGGTCACTCTGGCATTGGTCAGCCATCTCTCAGGGGTTGGCGAATTACACTTTCTAAGGCGTGGGGCACGGTGACGATCAAGTTCTGTCCCAAAGTCAATTTATCTGCATCTTTTACCAGAACTGCCACGGCTGCCACTATACGTAAACAATTAGGCCAGCCGGCAGCTACAGGGTCCAGTTTTTTTTGACAAGTAGGCCACAGGCCGATTCCATGGTCCCAGCTTTTGAGTGAGGACCCCTTTGGCGATGCCATTATTTTCCGCCACATAGAGATGGAATGGCTTGTTCACGTCTGGGAGTCCCAGGAAGGGGCTGACAACAAGGCGCGCTTAATGTTGTCAAAAGCCTTTTGCTCGCTTTCTCCCCAGACGAAGGGTGTACTGCCCTTTGTCAGGGGATACAAGGGAGTGGCCATCTCCACGAACCCCGGAATCCAGAGTCTGCAGAATCCTGCAGTGCCCAGGAACTCCCTGACTTTCCAGGGATTCCCGGGGGCTGGTATTCTGGCTACTGCCTCTTTTCTGGCCTCTGAAAGCCATCACTTCCCGTCTTTGATTTGGTACCCCAGGTAACTGACCTGCTGCTGGCAGATCTGAGCCTTCTTGGCGGAGGCGCAGTAACCAATCCGAGCTCGGTTAGTAGGGTCTCAGTCCCCTCCTGCACTCTTCTTTGGTATCAGCGGCCAGGAGCAAGTCATCTACGTATTGGAGCAGAATTACCTGGGGGTTGGTGGCACAGAAATGCGTGAGGTCCTGGTGGAGGGCTTTGTCGAAGATTGTTGGCAAGTTTTTGAATCCTGCGGCAGCCTCGTCCACATTAGCTGTCCGGAGAATCCTGTAAGGGGGTCCTTCCACTCAAAAGCAAAAATAGGCTGACTGGCAGAGCTAAGTCACAGGCAGAAGAAGGAATCTTTTAAGTCTAAGACAGTGTACCACTTTCGGCTGGGGGGAAGTGTACTCAACAAGTTATAGGGGTTGGGTACCGTCGGATGTAGGTCGGCCACCTGCTTGTTGACTTCCCTCAGGTCCTGCACAGGCCGGTAGTCACCAGTTCCAGGTTTGCGGACTGGGAGCAGGGGGTGTTCCAGGCTGACTGGCACTTTATTAGTATTCCTAACTTGAGGAGCCATTGGATATGAGGGCGGATCCCATCTCTGGCCTCTCTGCTCATCAGATAGTGATGGACAGATATGGGAGTAGAGGAGGCCTTGACTTCCACCACCATTGGAGGCTGCTGGACCGCCATCCCCATGCCTGAAACTTCAGCCCAGGCTAGAGGGGTTTTAGTTAGCCACTCCTGCATATCGACGGCCTTAGGGGAGGGGCCCTCAAACAGCCTGTACTCGTCTTCCAGTTTTAAAGTTAGAACCTGTAGTGGCCTCCCCTTCCCCGTCTGTCACTGTAGCACCTTCGGTGAGAAAATGGATCTGAGCCTCCACTTTTGTGAGCAAGTCCTGTCCCAACAAAGGGTAAGGGCATTCAAGGATCACAAGGAATGAGTGGGATACCCAGCCCACGCCGAGGTCCACTGTTCTTTGGGTAGTCCATGGATATTGCCGATACCCTGTGGCACCCTGTACCCAGGCCTTTTCTTAGACAACGTCCCTTCTTACTGTAACAGGACCGAGTGTTGGGCTCCTGTGTCTACCAAGAACTGCACAGGCTTCCCCTCTACCTTGAGAGTTACCCTAGGCTCCGGGAGGGGGTCCAAGCCCCGTCTCCCTAATCTTCTTCTTCGAGAGCTAGGATCTTGTCGGGAGTGGAGGACTTCCCCTCTTCTTTTGGGGCAGTCCCTAAGCCAATGCCCCTTTTCTTTGCAGTATGTGCACTGGTCTTTATCCAGAGGTGGCCTATTTCCCGCTTTACTTCCCCTGCGGTCTTTTTCCTCAGCCCTCTCTCTCCCTTTTCCCTCTCTAATTACCATGGCCAAAATCTTAGTTAAATTTCTCTCTTGTCTCTTCCCTCTGTCTAGCTCTCGTTCATCTTGTTCCTTTCTTTTTCTCTCCTCTTTTTCTTCTTCTGTCTCCCTCTTATTGAATACTTTGTCTGCTTCCCTAACCAGATCCTGAAGGGAGAATCCTTGTAGCCCATCTAGTCTCTGCAACTTCTTTCTGATGTCTGAGGCTGACTGATCAATAAAAGCCATTGCTATAGTTGCTCTATGCTCCGTGGACGTGGGGTCATAGGGAGTAAATCGTGGAGCCCTGAGTCACTTCTCTTACCTTGGCCAGATTTGTGGGGCATCTTGCAGCCCCTCGGAGACCCGCCACCAGAGCCTGGCGATAGACCCTGAGGTGCTCCCTACCTGCTGGGGAATTGTAGTCCCAATTGGGTCTCGTCAGTGGAAAACCAGCATCTATCTCATTAGGTAGTGCCGTGGGGCACCCGTTGTCTCTGGGTACATTTTTTTCCGGGCCTCCAGCAACACTCGCTGCCTCTCCTCGGTTGTGAGAAGAGTCTGCAACAATTGCTGGCAGTCATCCCAAGTGGGCTGGTGCGAGAAAACAAGGGATTCTATTAGAGAAGTTAACGCCTGTGGATTGTTGGAGAATGAGGGGTTATGAGTCTTCCAATTATAGAGGTCTGAGGCAGAGAATGGCCAGTACTGGGTGGCCAATTTCCATGGTTATCAGGGGGGCCGTACTCCCGGAGGGGAAGGATGGCAGAGGATTCTGGGGTGGCTGCTCGGCGGCTTTGCGTCCCCGCTGCCGGGCCCGACTCTCCTCCATCCAGGGCAGGCTCGGACGGTGCAGTTGGCTGAGCCACCGGGGCGGTGGGGAGTGGGTCCGGCGAGGGAACTAACACCGGCGGATAGGGCGGAGGGGGGTCTAGGAGTAAAAGATCAGTCTGAGTATCTGGGTGTATCTTTTTGGCTGGAGCTTTCCTTTTTCTTCTCTTTTCCACTGGTTTCAAGGCGAAAATCCCCGCAGCAGGTCCCGACGATGCTCCTGTAGAGAGAACAAAGGGCTGGACCCACTCCAGGGGGAGAGAACCAGGTCCTCCCATACCATAATATAGGGCACCTGGTCTGGGTGTCCGTGGGGTCCAGGAGTAAAAACTACGGCCTTGACTAGGCTGACCTGTTCTGGAGGAGAATGAACCTTCGGGTGGCCACCCTGTCTGGAAAGCTGGGCCATTCTACTGATCACAATGTCTGCCACTTCTCTTTCTTAACCCTTACTGATAGGTTATGTGCCCTGGTCTTAACTTCAGTCCAATGACTTGTTGTCAGTGACAAAGGGGGTTGTCACAGTCTGTCACATCGTCAGGTTGTCTGGGGATGCCGCAGGAAAGACAAGTTAGGGAGAGAGAGAAGCAGAGTCAAGACGAAAAGGAAGAACGGCCGCCGCATGTCTGACCAGCAAAAGACTACAGATGGGAGTCCCACCAGGGCCCCGCCAGATTCGGATGAAGGGGGTCAAACTGAACCCTCCTTCCAGACTGACGTCTTGGGTGTCCCCAAGAATCGTCACAGACCTGCCTCCCAGGCAGATTTCAGAAAACTCAGAAACCCAGAGTCGGACAGACTTGCGAGTGGTACCGAGTGAAAACAGAGTTAGCACAACAAGAACACACACACACAGAGCTCGAGCGTACCTCCGAATCCGGGAGTCAGGGAGATCCGAGATGGGCGAGGGATCCCAGACGAGCCCCCAAAATGTTAGACCTCACAGTCTTTTTCCAGGGATCCGTCGCCCAAAAGATCACCAGGACTCGGACTCGATGCAAACAGCAAGAGGATTTATTAGGCCGACGCGCCGGGGTTTGATCACCACCAAGGAAGAACGAACCTCGAACGTTACTTACAGAGCAGTTTTTAAGCACAAAAACCACAAACAGGTACAGCTAGGGTGGAATGACCTGATTGGTGCTCAAGTCTTGACATTTTCAGGGATAGGTTCATTTGTTATCAGGTCGACATGGCTGTCTGAGCTGCAATTTTACTGTTAACTTGTTTTTCTGGAAAATAATTTCCTGGAATGATTTTTGAGGTAAACATCCCCCGAAAAGCCTCCTGGAGGCTGCATTCCCTGAGATATGAGCCCCTTACACATTCTTGAGATAAAGGTTTGTCTTAAGATTAACAGGAGGGCCTGTTTTTCCGAAGGCCCTAGTGAAACTTTAACCTTTCCTCTCAATAGCAAGTATTTGGCAGGGAAATAACACAGAATATCCAGCCTTAACTTGATAAGTGCATTTCCTCAAATAGAAACTCTTATGAAAAAGATATCATTATTAGAAGGTTACTGAATGCAAATATGCATTGAATGACCTTCCTCATATTCTAGGATTCATTCTATATTTTTATTTAAGAGTTGCAATTTAATGTCAAATAGTGGTGCTTGAAATAAGAATGGAATAAGAATGGAAACACGTACGGACACTGTTAGAGATATAGGAAGCTTCTGGATGGTTTCGGATAGGAGCCTGTGCTATTTTCAAGTCACTGGAAGTTGTATCCACAGGCCACTGGAGACTTGTAGCCATGCATTCCGGGAAATACTCACTCAGAAGGACAATGAAGATAGTGGAGTGCAGTTTATTACACCAGTGGGCCCAAGGCAGAGTCTCCTCTTAGCCAAGGACCCAACAGCATTTGTGAAAATCTTCTATACCACATGTGTACGTGTCTGAACCCACCACTCCAAATTCCTTGAGAGTTACATAAACCAAGGAAAATACAATACCAATAACCCCATCATTCACGTGCTATGTACTCATGCGCTCAAACAGTCAAACAATTAGCCAATAATCAATAGACCTGAGGTTACACTCCGATTGACACAGAAAAAATGTATAGCCTGTCTGGAGGAAGGGGTGATTAGTGTATGTTTTCTCTTAGATGATGAGTAACCTAGATAGGATCTTCAAGGTTCCCCTGTCTGGAGGGGGTCTTATCCTTCTGTTGTTGTTCTCATAGGCACTAAACGCAGAGTTCAGAGTCCCTTGGAAAGGTGACCGAACAAAATTAGCATGAACAGGCCTAAGATGGAGTTCAGGCCCTATGAATTCCTTCTTTATTTCCCACTCTTGATGCTCTTAACTCATATTATGAGCACCATTCATAGGGAAATATTGCACCCTGGTTCTCCTACCACCAATTTGGGAGAAAGACAACCTTTGTGTTACAGACTTCATAATACGTTGTAAAATTCAGGGTCCACAAAGCAGAACTATCAAGACAACTACAACAGTGGTAAATATAGTTTTCCACCATCGCCCTTCACCCAGTTCAGTTCAGTTCAGTTCAGTCGCTCAGTTGTGTCTGACTCTTTGTGACCCCATGAATCGCATCACACCAGGCCTCCCTGTCATCATCATCTCCCAGAGTTCACATGGACTCACGTCCATCAAGTCCGTGATTCCATCCAGCCATCTCATCCTCCATCGTCCCTTCTCCTCCTGCCCCCAATCACTCCCAGCATCAGAGTAATTTCCAATGAGTCAACTCTTCTCATGAGGTGGCCAAAGTACTGGAGTTTCAGCTTTAGCATCATTCCTTCCAAAGACATCCCAGGGCTTATCTCCTTCAGAATGGACTGGTTGGATCTCCTTGCAGTCCAAGGGATTCTCAAGAGTCTTCTCCAACACCACAGTTCAAAAGCATCAATTCTTTGGCGCTCAGCCTTCTTCACAGTCCAACTCTCACATCCATACATGACCACAGGAAAAACCATACCCTTGACTACACAGACTTTAGTTGGCAAAGTAATGTCTCTGCTTTTGAATATGCTATCTAGATTTGTCATAACATTCTTCCAAGGAGTAAGCGTCTTTTAATTTCATGGCTGCAGTCACCATCTACAGTGATTTTGGAGCCCCCAAAAATAAAGTCTGACACTGTTTCCACTGTTTCCCCATCTATTTCCCAAGAAGTGATTTGACCGCATGCCATAATCTTCGTTTTCTGAATGCTGAGCTTTAAGCCAACTTTTCCACTCTCCTCTTTCACTTTCATCAAGAGGCTTTTAGTTCCTCTTCACTTTCTGCCATAAGGGTGGTGTCATCTGCATATCTGAGGTTATTGATATTTCTCCTGGCAATCTTGATTCCAGCTTGTGTTTCTTCCAGTCCAGCGTTTCTCATGATGTACTCTTCAGAGAAGTTAAATAAGCAGGGTGACAATATACAGCCTTGACGTACTCCTTTTCCTATTTGGAACCAGTCTGGGGTTCCATGTCCAGTTCTAACTGTTGCTTCCTGACCTGCATACAGATTTCTCAAGAGGCAGGTCAGGTGGTCTGGTATTCCCATCTCTTTCAGAATTTTCCACACTTTATTGAGATCCACACAGTCAAAGGCTTGGGCATAGTCAATAAAGTAAAAATAGATGTTTTTCTGGAACTCTCTTGCTTTTTCCATGATGCAGCAGAGTGGGCAATTTGATCTCTGGTTCCTCTGCCTTTTCTAAAACCAGCTTGAACATCAGGAGGTTCATGGTTCACATATTGCTGAAGCCTGGCTTGGAGAATTTTGAGCATTACTTTACTAGCATGTGACCTGAATGCAATTGTGTGGTAGTTTGAGCATTCTTTGGCATTGCCTTTCTTTAGGATTGGAATGAAAACTGATCTTTTCCAGTCCTGTGGCCATTGCTGAGTTTTCCAAATTTGCTGGCATATTGAGTGCAGCACTTTCACAGCATCATCTTTCAGGATTTGAAACAGCTCAACTGGAATTCCATCATCCACTAGATTTGTTCATAGTGATGCTTTCTAAGGCCCACTTGACTTCACGTTCCAGGATGTCTGTCTCTATATGAGTGATCACACCATCGTGATTATCCGGGTTGTGAATATCTTTTTTTGTACAGTTCTTCTGTGTATTCTTGCCACCTCTTCTTAATATATTCTGCTTCTGTTAGGTCCATACCATTTCTGTCCTTGATTGAGTCCATCTTTCCTTGCATGAAATATTCCCTTGGTATCTCTAATTTTCTTAAAGAGATCTCTAGTCTTTCCCATTCTGTTGTTTTCCTCTATTTCTCTGCATTGATTGCTAAAGAAGGCTTTCTTATCTCTTCTTGCTATTTTTTGGAACTCTGCATTCAGATTCTTATATCATTGCTTTTCTCCTTTGCTTTTCGCCTCTCTTCTTTTCACAGCTATTTGTAAGGCTTCCCCAGACAGCCATTTTGCTTTTTTGCATTTCTTTTCCACGGGGATGGTCTTGATCCCTGTCTCCTGTATGATGTCACGAACCTCAGTCCATACTTCATCAGGCACTCTATCTATCAGGTCTAGTCCCTTAAATCTATTTCTCATTTCCACTGTATAATCATAAAGGATTTGATTTAGGTCATACCTGAATGGTCTAGTGGTTTTCCCTACTTTCTTCAATTTAAGTCTGAATTTGTCAATAAGGAGTTCATGATCTGAGGCACAGTCAGCTCCTGGTCTTGTTTTTGTTGACTGTATAGAGCTTCTCCATCTTTGGCTGCATAGAATATAATCAATCTGATTTTGGTGTTGACCATCTGGTGATGTCCATGTGTAGAGTCTTCTCTTGTGTTGTTGGAAGAGGATGTTTATATGGCCAGTGCATTTTCTTGGCAAAGTCTATTAGTCTTTGCCCTGCTTCATTCTGCATTCCAAGGCCAAATTTGCTTGTTACTCCAGGTGTTTCTTGACTTCCTACTTTTGCAGTCCATTCCCCTATAATGAAGAGGACATCTTTTGGAGGCGTTAGTTCTAAAAGGTCTTGTAGGTCTTCATAAAACCGTTCAATTTCAGCTTCTTCAGTGTTACTGATTGGGGCATAGACTTGGATAACTGTGATATTGAATGGTTTGCCTTGGAGACAAACAGAGATCATTCTGTCGTTTTTGAGATTGCATCCAAGTACTGCATTTCAGACTCTTTTGTTGACCATGATGGCTACTCCATTTCTTCTGAGGGATTCCTGCCTGCAGTAGTAGATATAATGGTCATCTGAGTTAAATTCACCCATTCCATTCCACTGTGGTTCTCTGATTCCTAGCATGTCGACATTCACCCTTGCCATCTCTTGTTTGACCACTTCCAATTTGCCTTGATTCATGGACCTGACTTTCCAGGTTCCTATGCAATATTGCTCTTTACAGCATCGGATCTTGCTTCTATCACCAGTCCCATGCACAGCTGGGTATTGTTTTTGCTTTGGCTCCATCCCTTCATTCTTTCTGGAGTTATTTCTCCACTGATCTCCAGTAGCATATTGGGCACCTAATGATCTGGGGAGTTCCTCTTTCAGTATCCTATCATTTTGTCTTTTCATGCTATTCATGGGGTTCTCAAGGCAAGAATACTGAAGTGGCTTGCCATTCCTTTCTCCAGTGGACCACGTTCTGTCAGACCTCTCCACCATGACCTGCCTGTCTTGGGTTGCCCCGCAGGCATGGCTTAGTTTCACTGAGTTAGACAAGGCTGTGGTCCTAATGTGATTAGATTGACTAGTTTTCTGTGAGTATGGTTTCAGTGTGTCTGCCCTCTGATGCCCTGTTGCAACACCTACCATCTTACTTGGGTTTCTCTTACCTTGGGCGTGGTGTTATCTCTTCACGGCTGCTGCAGCAAAGTGCAGCTGCTGCTCCTTACCTTGGATGAGTGGTATCTCCTTACCGCCAACATTCCTCACTTTCAATGTGGGATAGCTCCTTTAGGCCCTCCTGTGCCTGCACAGCCACTGCTCCTCGGGTTGCTTTTCCCAGCCACAGGCCTTTGCCTCAGCCTCGGGGTGGCTCCTCAAGGTCACCACTCCTGGCCTAGGATGCGAGGTGGCTTCTCCTGGCTGACACTGTCCTCAGACGTGGGTAGCTCCTCCCAGCCGCTGCCCTGACCTCGGAAACGGGGTGTCTCCTCCCAGTCGTCACTGACCTTGGACACAGTGTAGCAACTCTCGGCCACCACCCCTGACCTCGGACGTGGGGTAGCTCCTCTCGGCTGCGCTTAGTGCGTCAGGTCTCATAGCCACCTGCGTTTAGTGCAGTCCTTCACCCAAGATAGGACCAAAGTCCAGAAAGGAATGTTTTCATTTGACATTGCTTTTACCTGGTTTTGCATGTCATCTAAAGCAGTGGATACGTTGCCAGATAAGTCAGGAATGTATTCACAACATTCAACCTTAATTATGGCACAGGCCCCTCCTTGAGCAGCTGTGAGTATGTCCAAAGCCATTCTATTATGAATTACCACTCATCTCATTTGGATTTGCTCTTCATTTAAGGCTTGGATGGCTTTTGTTCTATCTAGGAGGGCCTGTTTTGTGAAATTAGTCAAGGCCTCTACTTTAATCATGATACCTGTTTTCCCTATAGAGGGTATGAATAAGGCAGCAATATACTCATATCACTGAAACACCGATCTTGTTCACCTAGCATGTAAATAAGGTAGATTTACTGGGGCTACCTGGGTAGATTTACAAGAAGTAGGTTAGGCTTTTTTACACTGGCATTTATATCAAATGTAACCCAATGACTCAAGTTTATTGACTGTAGGTCTTACACCAAGAGAGCAAGGAGAGGTTATGATTGACAAGAGAGAGGAAGGTCTCTTTTTGTCATCCCAGAAGAGAGCAGAGTGGTTTAAAATCTCCTTGGCAGAGCATTGACACCCACCAAGAAAGTCCATCCATCACTGACAGAGGCATACCCCTATTACCCAGCAGCTGGAAGTGTTGTGGAAGTCTGCATAGGAATGTGCCCATGAGATGAAAACATTGTCCTGAGTTGAAACGGAAGATAAATTCAAAATCACGTTGATGGGGCCAAGCAGCAGGAGTTGATTGTGCAGCTTCATCCTGAAGGGGCTCGTCCGGGATCTTCTTTTCCTTCTTCTTAAGGCTGGTCTTAGTCTCTTGAGGGTCAGCAGAGTCCCTCTGTGCAGTCCTCTCAGCGTTTTTTGGGTCTGAGTGGTATATTCTCTTTACCCTCGTATGATGGATCCAAGGGACAATACCTGCAGCTTTAACTGCAGTAGGGATAGATAAAATAACATCAGGGCCCTTTCACCAAGGGGCTAGCAAATCATGTTTCCAATCTTTGACCCATATTTGGTCACCAAGTGTAAACTCATGAATCTGCTCCCCAAGGGGGAATGGCACCCTTTTCTTGTACAAACTTAGTTACCCGATTTATTACCTTACCCAGTTCTATCTGCTGTGAAATCCTATTCCCCCTCACCTGAGGCACATTTGTTGACACCTGTTTTATTATGGGAGGGGGCCTCCCATTCACAATTTCATATGGAGAATAGCCTTGGGACTGTGGGGTCATCCTGAGTCTGAGCAGAGCTGTCAGAAGCAAGTCCACCCAGGAGCAGTCAGTCTCTATGATCCACTTGGAGAGTCTCTTTAATGTCCGATTGGTTCATTCCACCATCTCAGAACTCTGGGCCTATATGCAGTGTGCAGTTTCCACTTGATGTTTAAAGTTTTGCTTACTTGTTGTACTAAATCAGCTACAAAAGCCGGTTCATTGTCTGAACCAATGCTGGTAGGAAGTCCAAATCTGGAAACTATTTCCCTAAGCAGGCACTGGGCTACTTCTGATGCTCTTTCAGTCCAGGTAGGAAAAGCTTCTACCCATCCCGAGAATGTACATACCATGATCAGCAGGTAACGGTAGTGTCGGTGAGGTTTCATTTCAGTGAGGTCCACTCCCAGGTGTTCAAAGGGCAGCGTGCCTTTCTGCTAAATACCCAGAGGTTTTTGTCTGAATACCCGAGAGGCAGCATTAACCTGTGAGCAGGCAGTATGGCCTAGGTGGGTCGCTTGGTGTGCTTGGCTTACCAGATTGTGTGCCAGCTCCTCCAGTTACCAATAATTTGCCACTTGGCAATTCCCACCATCCCTTTTCAGTCTTGATGGCCCCTTCCGCTTTGGCTAACCTGACAGCCATTGCCCTTGTTTTATCAGGCTACAGGACTCAACTAGGGTCTGAACCTTGTGTCCTTTAAAACAACCCCCAGATACCTTACTGCCGCCTTGCAGATCTGTGCCTTCTTCTTCAGCACCCGGTAGCCTGCTTCCATCAGCAGCTGGAGCAGTGCTTTTGTCCCTTTCCAGCATTTTCCCTTGGTCTCTGCAGCCAGCAGCAGATCATCCCCGTATTTTAGGAGCCAACATCCATACTCTTCCAGATGGAATGAGTTCAGGTCAGAAGCCAAGGCTTCCCCAAAGATGGCTGGGGAGTTCTAAAACCCTTGTGGAGGAGTCCAGATGAGCTGCTGCTTGGTGCTCCCGACTGGGTCTTCCCATTCAAAGGCAAAGATAGGCTGTGACGCTGGGGCGAGGTGTACGCAGAAGGCATCCTTGAGATCTAGGCAAGTATAAACTTTAGTCCTCAGTGAGAGGAGGCTAAGTAAGGTATAGGGGTTTTGAACAGTGGGGTGTAAAAGTCACAGTAGCCTGGTTGACTAGCCTGAGATCCTGTGCAGGCCTATAGTCCTGTCCTCCTTCCTTTTGACTGGCAGGATTGGCGTATTTCAAGCCGACTGGCACTCTACTAGAATGCCCGCTTGTTTCAATCTATTGATGTGGGGCACTTCGCTGGCCCAGGCCTCTATCGGTAGTGGGTACTGGTGCT
This sequence comes from Nanger dama, assembly GCA_917880005.1. NCBI lineage: Eukaryota > Metazoa > Chordata > Mammalia > Artiodactyla > Bovidae > Nanger > Nanger dama. The sequence continues at coordinate 403,029 of CAKJTW010000058.1, read as the reverse complement.
TTCTAACCAGGGTGGTGCCTGGTTTGAGTTCTATTATCACTGGGGCTTGATGTTTAGCCAGCCTGAGGGGAGGAGGGTTTGTCTTTCTCCCAGACCTCAGAGAATAATTGAGTTAGCTCTCTCTCATGCTCTTCTGGCCCACCTGGTTCTTCCTTCAGAGGCTCATGCAACCTCCACTCATCTTGGGTTGGTGTTGAGAGAGAGAGAGCAAATAAGTCATAGTGTCCATCCAGAAGGTGGGCCTCTCCTCAGGGGAGAAAGTCAGAGAGTAAGTCTCTTCCCAACAGGGGTACTGGGCACTCAGGAATGTAGAGGAATTAATGAGTCATTTGGTGCCCCCCACCATCTGACATTATCTGGGCTGGCAGAACGATTTAATCACGTCTTCTCCCAACACCCCAGTTACAGTGGTAGTCTTTTTGGACAGTGGTGCCACAGGTTTTGTTACTAGCAACAGTTCTGCTCCTGTGTCCACCATGAAGTCCCTGTTTTGGTCTCCCACTTTTAAGGTTACCATGGGCTCTTGGGGACCTGGTATCTCTGAGCTCCTGCAGCCCTATTTAATTTCCAAGTCAGCAAGCCCCACCACTGCGGGAGGGAGCTTCCTCTTCCTTCCTTGCCTTAGGGCATTCATTCTTCCAGTGGCCAAAAGCTTGGCACTGGCACACTGGTTTGGCTGTAACAGGGCCCGGGGCCTCTATTGGGACTGGTTGAAGGACTGTCCTGTCCCTGAGGCAGAGGAGGTTTTCCAGAGGGCCCGAGATAGACCTTCCCAGAGCAGCAGCTAGCATTGCAAATCTCTTCTCTGTTCTCTTTCATTCCCTCTGGCTCTGTGGTAGAGCGCAGTCTCTGTTTAATTCCAACGTCTCCCTCCCTTCTTCTTGCTACTCACCTGGAGAGACGGGTATAGCTTGGGCGGTTTGGCTGGAGCCTGATTCTGGAAGTGCTGGCCAGAGGCCTCTGTCACTGGGATTGTAGCCTGCCAAGGTGGCGGCTCTACGGCCTCGGGGAGAGCTGGCAGAGGAGCAGCGGCTGCTGCAGGACTTCACCTGGCCCTGGATTGGGCATTATGGCGGCCCCCAATCCTGGTGGAGCACTGAGGCAGGTGTGTCATTATCCAGTATGGAGGAGGGGTCAGGTCGACCTGTCCAAATCCTGTAGAATTTCCTTTTTTATCATCAGTCAATTTTTGTGCCATTAATATTTTTCCATTTCCCTTCTGGATACAGAACCTTGTCCAAGTAGGAGGGTCTTGAGCTAACCCTAGCCATGAGTCAGTATATGGATATTGATCCAGGGGTCCCGGCTCTCCTGTGACTACTGTATAGACTGCGTCCACTATTTTTAAGTTCATGGTGTTCTCTGGTGGCCATCCTACTCCCATAGGGGGCCACTTGACCTCACAGAGTATGTGGAAGCGGTTAGGCTTCATCTTCACCCCATAGCTTCCTCCTAATCCCTTCTTAAAATTTTAAATCATGCACTCCAATACAGTTGCCTTGGATTCACTTCCTCCCATCCTACTTACCTTCTTGGACCTTCTACTACTTTTCCTTTTCGTTCTGTCTACGAAGTTCTCAGTACCCTGTGTACTTCTGATATTTCCACTAATGACACTTGAATTGCCATTCTGCCTCCTTCCTAATTGGAGTGAGAAGAGCTGTACCTGCCAGATCCCAGAGGGAGAGGGAGGATCAGCATTCCTTCACCTGCTGGTCAGCACAGCCAAACCAGAAGCCACGTGGTCCAAGACTGTTTCTCCCTTAAAGTCCGTTCTGCCTCAGTGGGCTTGATCAGGTGCAGATGAAAACACAGATGGGTTAAATATACCATGTCCCAGGCCATCTCCGGGAAAGCCAATTCATACTCACTTAGGTATCCCCTTCCTTCTAGCCTAACAATTCCAAGGGGGTCAAGAATTTCACAGCAGACGGGACACCTCCTGGGGGAGGGCAGAATACGAGCATACCAGGACCAGTTTCCTATCCTAAAAATCCCCTGGTGATCACTGGTAATAATTTTCCCTGAGATGGCATGGACACACCTCCTGAATGACCTTCACAAATTTCCTTCCTAAACAGTAGCACACTCGTCGTCCTGTGTACCAAGCAATCGCTGCTGCCTGCCTATTCCAGGCCCCTGTGGGTCCGTGCCCCTTCTAGTCCCTCCCAGGGGGTTGATCAGGCCCTCTCTTCCACCCTGCCAGGTGGGTTCCTTCTCACCTGAGCGCTCAGTTCCCTTGCTGCCGTTCACTACCTGCCAAAGCAAATAAACCGGGCACTGAAAGGCTGAATTCTTCCAGAGGGGCGAGGCACCTTCCCCCTCTAGCACAAAGCCTCGGGGTGGCCTCAGTGAGACCTGTGTCCTCAAAGTGAGGAGTTTCCCGGCCAGTGCACCAAATGTTGTAGCCACGTGTTCCGGGAAACAAACCCACTCAGGACAATGCAGATAGTGGGGTGCAGTTTATCACACCGGTGGGCCCAAGGCAGGGTCTCCTATAGCCAAGGAGCCCGACCAGCATTTGTGAAAATCTTTTATACCCCATGTGTACGTGTCTGAACTCACCACTCCAAATTCCTTGAGACTTACATAAACCAAGGAAAAAAAAATCCCAATAACCCCATCATTCACGTGCTATGTGCTCATGTGCTCAAACAGTCAAACAATTAGCCAATAATCAATAAACCCGAGGTTACACTCTGATTGATACAGAAAAATTTATGGCCTGTCTGGAAGAAGGGGTGATTAGTGTGTTTTCTCTTAGGTGATGAGTAACCTAGATACGATCTTCAAGATTCCCCCTGTCTGGAGGGGGCCTTATCCTTCTATTGCTGTTTTCATAGGCACTAAACACAGAGTTCAGAGTCCATTGGAAAGGTGGCTGAGCATGATCAGCATGAACAGGCCAAAGATGGGAGTCCAGACCCTATGAATTCCTTCTTCAAGACAAGTATCCACAGTTTGCCCTTGCAATACTTTCAAGATGGGGTTGCTTGCAATATCTCTTCCCAGTCTTCTATCTCTTTCCCCACACCAGGATGAAATCTTAACTTGGCTTCTATCAAATTATAAGAATAAGAATATGTGAAGAAACTAACTTTTAACAGAGCACTACCACATTTCTAGTTACAGGGCAGTGCATATTGAATTGTAATTCAAATGTAGAATAATAGCACAATGGGAGTAGATGTATGGTTAGGTTAGAACACAGTTCCATAGAGAAGAAACCCCTTAGCTCCGTCTGCAGGAGGGGAAGCCTACAGAAAGGGGTTGCATTTGAGTTTTCACTTGATACACAAATAGGTGTGGAGTAGGCAGAAGATGGGAGAATACAGGAAAGAAAGCTTATTACAGGCAGAAGGAGCTTCACACAAAAGCTATGATGTGGCTAGAGCACAGACTGTCGGGGAGAAATGTGTTTGTGTGTTTTGGAGGAGAAGGGATAGTTTCAGCAGTAAATGCAGGTTGAACTACCTTGTTTTGAAAGATAGTGTGTGCGGACATGATCTCTGTCCATGGAGAGCAACATACCATTCTGGGCTTTTGGAGCAGAGAAAATGAATGAGAACAAAGAGTGGGAACATGTATTCCAGAGCAAAGATGATAAGAACCTGGATTAAGTTAAATACTTATTGAGCAGTAGGTTTGCCAGTATTAGAAAAAAACCCAAACAAACAAACAAAAAAAGCAAAACAAGATGCCCAGTGTAGAATAATGATCAATATAAGGCTGCAAAAACAAAGAACTTTATCTGGGGTCTTAAGAATTGGAATTTGGGAGACATAGATTTGGGTAAAACCAAATGAATGTGAAAGAGGAGAGTGAAAAATGTGGCTTAAAATTCAGCATTCAAAAACTAAGATCATGGCATCTGGCCCCATCACTTCATGTCAAACAGAAGGGAAAATTGGAGACAGTGACAGATTTTATTTTATTGGTCTCCAAGACTCCGGTGACTGGAGCCATGAAATTAAAAGACACATGCTTCTTGGAAGGAAAGGTATGATAAATTTAACAAATTAAAAAGTAGAGACATCACTTTTCCAAAAAGGTCCATATAGTCAAAGCTATGATTTTTCCAGTAGTCATTTATGGTTATGAGAGTTAGACCATAAAGAAGGCTGAGCACCTAAGAATTGAGGCATTTGAACTGTGGTGCTGGTGAAGACTCTTGAGAGTCCCCTGGATAGCAAGGAAATCAAACCAGTCAATTCTAAAGGAAATCAATCCTGAATATTCATTGGAAGGACTGATGCTGAAGCTGAAGCTCCAATACTTTGGCTACCTGATGCGAAGAGACAACTCTGGAAAAGACCCTGATGCTGAGAAAGATTGAAGGCAAAAAGGGAAGGGGGGCGGCAGAGAATGAGATGGTTAGATAGCATCACGGACTCAGAGGACATGAAATTGAGCAAACTCTGGGAGACAGTGAAGGACAGGGAAGCCTGGCGTGCTGCAGTCCATGGGGTTGCAAAGAGCTGGACTTGACTTACAGACTGAACAACAGCAACAAACAAAAAGACTGCTTCAAGTCAGAGTTTTATGAAAACAAAATTCACAAGGCTGTTCAAGAATTATGATTGACTCTGCTGCATTGGAGAAGGCAATGGCACCCCCACTCCAGTGTTCTTGCCTGGAAAATCCCATAGACGGAGGGAGCCTGATAAGCTGCAGCCCATGGGGTCACTAGGAGTCGGACATGACTGAGCGACTTAGCAGCAGCAGCAGCTGATGTAAAAAGGATATATTTGCCCATAAGGGCTAGGTTAACCCAAAGTATTTTACTGTAAGCATCTTATAAGTATCTTGAGTTTCTGGAACATTGGACACATGTTCTGGATGCCTGTATTAAAATAAGTGTTTGAAATGTACAACTCCATCTGGTGGGAGTTGTGATAAGTCATACTTCTTCAATGGCCTTCCACCTGATTTTTAGAAAACTCTCTTAGCAATAAAAACTCCATTTGGATTTTCCTTTTATACCAATTAAATTTGAATTTCAAATAAACACAAATAATCTTTTAGTATGTGGATGGCCTGTGTGATATTTGGGACATGCTTACACTAAAAATTTATGTGTTGTTTATGTGATAGATTTAACTGGGTATTCTGTAAGTTAGCTAGTAAGACTAATATTAAAAGAAAGAAAAGAGTATAAAATTTGTCTTTGGTCTAACTTTACCTCTGAATGCAGCAAATCGTTCCTTAAACTGTAATAACATATACAGTTCAATACACACTGAAATATTCTGTGTCACTTGGATATAGCTAATTCTGGTAATATTTTAACAGCGTCCTTTTCTTTGAAAACTTTTGATGCTTTTTTTTAATTTGTGAAAATGCATTCTTCGTATTTCTTAAAATGGTCTCTCTCTGCCTATATTTAAGTGCATATATAACATTTATTGAGAATGGATTGCAGGAAAGCATAATAGTGTCAACAGGGTTGGCAATGCCCTTAAGCTTACAGAAGTACAATGTGGGTCAGTGGGCTGAAATCCATTTTCACTTTGAATATTTTTAGGAGGAGAGTGTGCCCATACTTCCATGAATGCTTCAGAATGCAGGAATGATTATTTTTATTTGTAAAGTCTGTAGTCATATATTGCTCAAGTTTTCCTTTAAATTGTATATGATTTAATATATAGCTATTTATCAGAGTCAATCAATGAGCAAGAATTTTTTCAGGCTGTAAAATGAAGTAGCATTTAATGATCACTTACTGAATACTAGGAAGCATAGTGTGTGCTTTGGATCTCATTTGTCTGCATCTGAGATCATTTCTGCGAGGTAGATAGTATTGGTCCCATTTTGAAAGTAAAGGAATTGAGTCTCAGAAAAGGAACATAATTTGCTCAAGTTCACACTGCTGGGCAGAGTAAGATATTGAGACTGGATCATTATTAACATACATTCTTGGTTCTTTTGAATTACTCCAGGGCAGGTAGTCCTCAACTAGAGTGATATTACCCCTTAGGAGACAGTTGGTAATATGTAAAAACACTTTTGATTGTCATAAATGAGGGGGAAGATGTGTTTCTGCCATCTAGAGGGTAGAGGCCAAGATGCTCCTTAAACTCTACAATGCACAGTACAGCCCCCACAATGAATAATTCTCCAACCCCAAATCTTAATAATCTTAAAATGGAGAAATCCTGGTCTAGAGTGCAGAATCATAGCAAATGCTATAGTGAAACAGATTTAGAGTAAATTTTAAAAAGACATTTCCAACAACCTACTTTAACCCATTGTGAAGCAGGCATGTGTAAGACTGAATTTCCCATCATTCTGAGTCTCCAGGTGCAGGTTGGATTAATAGAAATTAGTCTTCTTGTTGAGAACATTCAACAACTAGGTGAGTGTTTGGAACTAAGCTGTTATGATTTTTTCATGTTCTACATAATCCATAACAAAACAATTTAAAATTTATTCATAAAACATATTAAGTAGATTGAATTTTTCCCTGTTTTCATGTAATCCAGCTTAGAGGACAACTGAAGAAATACAGCTCGATGTATAAAAAAACTTATATTGGAAGAAGAAAATGACACTGCTAAATCAAAATCAGTAATCATAGAAAAAAATATAGAATATTTTAATAAAATGTAATCTGAATTATATATGTCTATTAACATTTATGAAGGTGAAAGATATCTGTCTTTCAGCAGTCACAGGGGACCATCTCTGAAAATCAATATTCCAATGTCTTTATCCATCTTCTTCAATATTTCCAACTAGTTTTATCCAGATTCTATTGTATTTTGCTTGGAATATTACTTCTGAAATCTTCTGTCTCTTTCACTTCAGGTTAGCTTAAGATATAGGTCATTTCCATTTTTACATTGAAGCTTAATGGTTATAATTTTTTAAGTAATGCATTATAATAAATTCACTAGAACAACAGGATTTTGCTCTGCTATCTAGCTTGCTTTACAAAGTATAGATCACTGTTTGTAGCTAGTAAAAGTCTTCATAATGTGGATAGTTTGATCTTTGTCATTTTATAGTGAGTCTCTTATAAAATGTTTTCATTAAATTGATGCTGATTTATGTTTTCTTCAGCATGGCTGACAGTTTGGCTAGCTTTAGAACCTTGGCAATATTAATATATATGAAACACAAAATGAAAGGAATTATTTAATGAAATGTGACTTTACTAATCAAATATTGTAGACAGATACATCAAATGCTAGAACAACAAATACCAGTTTCTGACTTTAAAAGCTGGCTGTTAAAAACAAAAGATGTAAGGAAGGTGCACTTAAGGAATGGTAGACACATCACATTGAAAATCCACTCCTCTGTAAAAGAATGAGAATAATGGCTAAAAATTCAAAATCAACATTTCCAGAACTTTGGAAATTAATCTAAGTCTTGCAGCAATCTGAGGAGAATTTATTCAAGAAAAATTGCTAAATTTATATAAGAACATCAATTCTTGACACACTTAACTCACCAAATTCTCATTCCCCAATTCCCAGCTCTGTGATAGCATTGAAAATAGGCAGGCTTGCAACCATGGTAGCTGTGAAAAGCAACAGTTACTTAGTAGCCCCTGGAAGGGTGGAATGGATTTGAAGCTCCTGAACAGCCTTATCTTCAGAGAATGTGTCATTTGATTTGTCTTGCAGCTCCTTAGAAAAGCCCCATTTACATTGCATGTCTTTATTTGACCTAACTCAAACTTCACTCAATGATAAAAGCCTTATCTTCAGTGGTTTTGTTAAAAATAATTATTGGCTATTGTTTAACATTACTGTTGCCTGAGATCCCAATACCTGTTAAGACAAACAAGAGGTGGAATAAAATACTTGACATTTTTGACCTTTTTTCTCAAGATGGCTCTGGAAATTTTGTGGTTCCATATTTGTTCTAGTTGTATGAAAAATGTCAGAGATATTTTGTTAAGGATTGTATTAAATTTGTAGATTACTTTGGGAGAAGGAAATGGCACTCCACTCTAGTATTCTTGCCTGGAGAATCCCATGGCCATGGGATTACAAAGAGTCGGACACGACTGAGTGACTTCACTTTCACTTTTGGGCAGTATGGCTACTTTAACAATACTCTTCTAATCTAAGAGCACGAGATAGTTTTCCATTTCTTTGTATCTTCAATTTCCTTTATCAATGTTTTATAGTTTTCAGACTATAGGTTTTTTCATGCCCTTTGTTAAGTTTATCCCCAGGTAGTTTTACTCTTTTTGATATTATTTACAATGAGATTTTAAAAGCGTTCTCTTTCTGATAGTTCATTATTGTGAAGAAAAGCAACCAATCTGTATATAAATCTTTTATCTTACAAATTGGATGAATTCATTTATTCTGATATTTTGGGGGTGGAGACTTTAGAGTTTTCTATATAAAGTATCATGTCATCTGCAAATAGTGAGACTTTTATTTCTTTCTTTTCATTTTGGATGACTTTTTTTCCCCTTTGTCTAATTGTTGAATCTAGGGCTTGCAATACTGTGTTACATAAAAGTGGTAAGAGTGGTATCCTTGTCTTATTCCTGAGTTTAGAGTAAAGGCATTCAGCTTTTCACTATTAACTGTGGGTTTTTCATGAATGGCCTTCATTATATTTAGATAAACTGTTCCCTCTATACCGACTTTAAGAAGAAATCTGGAGGTATCACTCTCCTGGATTTCAGACTATTCTACAAAGCTCCAGAAATCAAAACAGTATGGTGGTGGTGGTGGTGGTGAAGTCGCTCAGTCTTTTCCGACTCTTTGCGACCCCGTGGACAGTAATCAGCTAGGTAGACTTCTCTCCAGGCAAGAATACTGGAGTGGATTGCCATTTCCTTCTCCAGGGGATCTTCCCGACCCAGGGATCGAACCCAGGTCTCCTGCATTAAAGGCCGGCGCTTTAACCTCTGAGCCACTAAATGCAGGCAAACAGTATGGTACTGGCACAAAAACAGACATGTAGATCAGTGCAACTAATTAGGAAGCTCAGAAATAAACCCATGCATCTGTGATCAATTAATCTATGATAAAGGAAGCAAAAATATACAATGGAACAAAGACAGTCTCTTCAATGGGTGGCACTGAGAAAACAGGACTGCTACATATAGAACAATGAGTTTAGAACATTTCCTCACAAAACGTAAAAAATAAACTCAAAATGGATTATAAAGCCAAAGACCATAAAACTCTTAGAAGAGAACAGAGAAGACTCTTCGACATAAATCATAGTAATATTTTTTAAATGTCTCCTAAAACAAAAGAAATAAAAGCAAAAATAAGCCAATAACACCTAATTAAAGTGAAAAGTCTTTGCACAGCAAAGGAAATCAACAAAATGAAAGAAAATCCTACAGAATGGGAGAAAATATTTACAAATGATATGCTCAACAAGATGTTAATATCCAAAATTTATAAATATCTCATACAACTCAATAGAAAAAATCCAAACAACTCAATGAAGAAGTGGACAGTCAAACTAAATAGGTGTTTTTCCAAAAAGGAAATGCAGATGGCTAACACGAATATGAAAGGAAGTCAGTATCACTAATTGTTCAGTTCAGTTCAGTTGCTCAGTCTTGTCCAACTCTTTGTGACCGCATGAATCACAGCACGCCAGGCCTCCCTGTCCATCACCAACTCCCGGAGTTCACTCAGATTCACATTCATTGAGTCAGTGAAGCCATCCAGCCATCTCATCCTCTGTTGTCCCCTTCTCCTGTTGCCCTCAGTCCCTCCCAGCATCAGGATATTTTCCAATGAGACAACTCTTAGCATGAAGTGGCCACAGTACTGGAGTTTCAGCTTTAGCATCATTCCTTCCAAGGAAATCCCTGGGCTGATCTCCTTCAGAATGGACTGGTTGGATCTCCTTGCAGTCCAAGGGACTCTCAAGAGTCTTCTCCAACACACAGTTCAAAAGCATCAATTCTTTGGTGCTCAGCTTTCTTCACAGCCCAACTGTCACATCCATACATGACCACTGGAAAAAACATAGCCTTGACTAGACAGACCTTTGTTGTCAAAGTAATGTCTCTGCTTTTCAACATGCTATCTAGGTTGGTAATAACTTAGAGAAATGCAAATCAAAACCACAATGAGATATTACATCACACTTGTGAGAAGGGCTGTCATCAAAAAGTCTACAAATAACAGTGTTGGTGAGGATGTGGAGAACAGGGAGCATTGGTGGGAATGTAAATTGGTATAACCACTGTAAAACCTATAGAGTTTCCTCAAAAACCTAGAAATATACCTACCATATGAGTCAGCAACTCCAATCCTAAGTATATATATTCAGAAAAAAATGAAAATACTAATTTGAAAAGACACATGCTCCTCAATGTTCATAGTAGTGCTATTACAATAGTCAAGATATGGAAGCAACACAATGGTCCAGCCACAGAGAAATGAATACAGAAAATATAATATATATGTAATTGTGTGTGTGCGTGTGTGTGTGTGTGTGTGTGTGTATATATATATATATATATATATATATATATATATATAATGGAATATTGGACTTCCTTGGTGACTCATTCAGTCAAAGAATCTGTCTGCAATGCAGGAGACTTGAGTTTTGTCCCTGGGTCAGGAAGCTCCCCTGGAGAAGAGAATGTCTGCCCATTCCAGTATTCTTGCATGGAGAATCCCATGGACAGAAGTGCCAGGAAAGCTACAGTCCATGAGGTTGCAAAGAGTTGACAAGACTGAGCAACTAAGCTCACATAATGAAATATTACTCAGCCATTAAAATGAAGAAGGAAATGGCAACCCCTCTAGTATTCTTGCCTGGAAAAATCCCATGGATGGAGTTACCTGTCAGGCTACAGTTCATGGGATTGCAAAGAGTTGGATACAACTGAGGCAAAATGATAGGATACCAAAAGAGGGACTCCCCAGGTAATTAGTTGCCCAATATGCTACTGGAGATCAGTGGAGAAATAACTCCAGAAAGAATGAAAGGATGGAGCCAAAGCAAAAACAATACCCAGTTGTGCATGGGACTGGTGATAGAAATGATCCAATGCTGTAAAGAGCAATATTGCATAGGAACCTGGAATGTCAGGTCCATGAATCAAGGCAAATTGGAAGTGGTCAAACAAGAGATGGCAAGGGTGAATGTTGACATTCTAGGAATCAGCAAACTAAAATGGACTGGAATGGTTGAATTTAACTCAGGTGACCATTATGTCTACTACTGTGGGCAGAAACCCTTCAGAAGAAATGGAGGAGCCATCATGGTCAACAAAAGAGTCTGAAATGCAGTACTTGGATGCAGTCTCAAAAACGACAGAATGATCTCTGTTCGTCTCCAAGGAAAACCATTCAGTATCACAGTTATCCAAGTCTATGCCCCAATCAGTAATGCTGAAGAAGCTAAACTTGAATGGTTTTATGAAGACCTACAAGACCTTTTAGAACTAACACCCCCAAAAGATGTTCTTTTCATTATAGAGGACTAGAATACAAAAGTAGGAAGTCAAGAAACACCTGGAGTAACAAGCAAATTTGGCCTTGGAATGCAGAACAAAGCAGGGCAAAGACTACTAGACTTTTGCCAAGAAAATGCACTGGTCATAGCAAACACCCTCTTCCAACAACACAAGAGAAGACTCTACACATGGACATCACAAGATGGTCAACACTGAAATCACTTTGATTATATTCTATGCAGCCAAAGATGGAGAAGCTCTATAGAGTCAACAAAACCAAGACCAGGAGCTGACTGTGGCTAAGATCATGAACTCCTTATTGCCAAATTCAGACTCAAATTGAACGAAGTAGGGAAAACCACTAGACCATTCAGGTATGACCTAAATCAAATCCCTTATGATTATACAGTGGAAATGAGAAATAGATTTAAGGGACTAGATCTGATAGAGTGCCTGATGAACTATGGACTGAGGTTCGTGACATTGTACAGGAGACAGGGATCAAGACCATCCTCATGGAAAAGAAATGCAAAAAAGCAAAATGGCTGTCTGGGGAGGCCTTACAAATAGCTGTGAAAAGAAGAGAAGTGAAAAGCAAAGGAGAAAAGGAAAGATACAAGCATCTGAATGCAGAGTTCCAAAGAATAGCAAGAAGAGATAAAAAGCCTTCCTCAGCGATCAATGCAAAGAAATAGAGGAAAAGAACAGAATGGGAAAGACTAGAGATCTCTTCAGGAAAACTAGAGATACCAAGGGCAAAGATGGGCTCAATTAAGGACAGAAATGGTATGGACCTAACAGAAGTAGAAGATATTAAGAAGATGTGGCAAGAATGCACAGAAGAACTGTACAAACAAGATCTTCACGACCCATATAATCATGATGATGTGATCACTCATCTAGAGCCAGACATCCTGGAACGTGAAGTCAAGTAGGCCTTAGAAAGCATCACTATGAACAAAGCTAGTGGATGTGATGGAATTCCAGTGGAGCTATTTCAAATCCTGAAAGATGATGCTATGAAAGTGTTGCATTCAGTATGCCAGCAAATTTGGAAAACTCAGCAGTGGCCACAGGACTGAAAAGGTCAGTGTTCATTCCAATTACATAGAAAGGCAATGCCAAAGAATGCTCAAACTACCTCACAATTGCACTCATCTCACATGCTAGTAAAGTAATGCTCAAAATTCTCCAAGCCAGGCTTCAGCAATATGTGAACAGTGAACTTCCTGATGTCCAAGCTGGTTTTAGAAAAGGCAGAGGAACCAGAGATCAAATTTCCAACATGTGCTGAATCAGGGAAAAAGGAAGAGAGTTAGAGTTGCAGAAAAACATCTATTTCTGCTTTATTGACTATGCCAAAGCCTTTGACTGTGTGGGTCACAATAAACTGTGGAAAATTCTGAAAGAGATGGAACTACCAGACCACCTGACCTGCCTCTTGAGAAATCTGTATGCAGGTCAGGAGGGAACAGCTAGAACTGGACATGGAACAACAGACTGGTTCCAAATAGGAAACGGAGTACGTCAAGGCTGTATATTGTCACCCTGCTTGTTTAACTTCTATGCAGAATACATCATGAGAAATGCTGGACCGGAAGAAACACAAGCTGGAATCAAATTACTAGGAGAAATATCAATAACCTCAGATATGCAAATGACACCAGCCTTATGGCCAGTAGTGAAGAGGAACTAAAAGCCTCTTGATGAAAGTGAAAGAGGAGAGTGAAAAAGTTGGCTTAAAGCTCAGCATTCAGGAAACGAAGATTATGGCATCCGGTCCCATCACTTCATGGGAAATAGATGGGGAACAGTGTCAGACTTTATTTTGGGGAGCTCCAAAATCACTGCAGATGGTGACTGCAGCCATGAAATTAAAAGACACTTACTCTTTGGAAGGAAAGTTATGACCAACCTAGATAGTGTATTCAAAAGCAGAGACATTACTTTGCCGACCAATGTCCGTCTAGTCAAGGCTATGGTTTTTCCTGTGGTCATGTATGGATGTGAGAGTTGGACTGTGAAGAAGGCTGAGCGCCGAAGAATTGATGCTTTTGAACTGTGGTGTTGGAGAAGACTCTTGAGAGTCCCTTGGACTGCAAGGAGATCCAACCAGTCCATTCTGAAGGAGATCAACCCTGAGTGTTCTTTGGAAGGAATGATGCTAAACCTGAAACTCCAGTACTTTGGCCACCTCATGCAAAGAGTTGACTCATTGGAAAAGACTCTGATGCTGGGAGGGATTGGGGGCAGGAGGAGAAGGGGACGACCGAGGATGAGATGGCTGGATGGCATCACGGACTTGATGGATGTGAGACTGTGTGAACTCTGGGAGATGGCAACGAACAGGGAGGCCTGGCGTGCTGTGATTCATGGGGTCAGAAAGAGTCAGACACGACTGAGCGACTGAACTGAACTGAACTGAGTGACTTTCACATTCACATTAAAATGAATAATGCCATTTGCGTTAATGTGGATGGACCTAGAGAATATTCTGTCCAACAAAATAAGTCAAATGGATACTGTGTGAGATCACTGTGGAACCTAAAACAAACAAACAAATGAATGTATATGCAAAAAAGAAAGACTCACATACACTGAAAATGAAGGACTAACTTCTGGAAAAGAAAGGCAGGTGCAGAGGTGTAAGATACAGATATGGTCTTAACAGATACAGACTAGTATACACAAAATAGATAAGCAACAAGGGTATATTATATAGCACAAGGAGTTATACTCATTATCTTTAATAAATTTTAATGAATATAATCTCTAAAAATAATGAATTACTATGCCATACACCTGGAACTAATATAATATTGTAAATAATCTATACATCAATAAAAATTAGAAAAATATTGGGGGAATATGTTTCCCATAGGGAGTATAGGAAAGTTTCAAAATATTCCTAGAGATCTAGAAGGCCATATGCACATGTGGGGCTGTGAGTATGCCAATAGAATACTTGAGAGGCCCTACTCCCTAACTTCTGCCTGACATTGAGTCTGTGCCAACAGAACATGGAGGTTAAGGCAAAGTTCCAAATTGCCGGAACATTGGAGGCATTCTGTAACATACATACAAAGCATCTCAACAAAGAGTGAGAGGCTCTAAGGCATTTGATGAGATCCTGTCTAATTATTAGCTGATTACTAAGCTGGAAGAAGCACAAGCTGGAATCAAGATTGCTGGGAATATTATCAGTAAACTCAGATATGCAGATGACATCACTCTTATGGCAGAAAGTGAAGAGGAAGTAAAACGCCTCTGGACGAAAGTGAAAGAGGAAAGTGGCAAGTTGGCTTAAAGCTCAATATTCAGAAAACGAAGATCATGGCATCTGGTTCCATCACTTCATGGGAAATAGATGAGGAAACAGTGGAAACAGTGTCAGACTTTATTTTTGGGGCTCCAAAATCACTGCAGATGCTGCTTGCTGCCATGAAATTAAAAGACGCTTACTCCTTGGGAGGAAAGTTATGACCAATCTAGATAGCATATTCAAAGGCAGAGACATTACTTTGCTAACTAAGGTCTGTCTAGTCAAGGCTATAGTTTTTCCAGTGGTCATGTACAGGTGTGAGAGTTGAACTGTGAGGAAAGCTGAGCACCGAAGAATTGATGCGTTTGAACTGTGGTGTTGAAGACTCTTGAGAGTCCCTTGGACTGCAAGGAGATCCAACCAGTCCATTCTGAAGGAGATCAACCCTGGGATTTCTTTGGAAGGAATGATGCTGAAGCTGAAACTCCAGTACTTTGGCCACCTCATGCGAAGAGTTGACTCATTGGAAAATACCCTGATACTGGGATGGATTGGGGGCAGGAGGAGAAGAGAGGATGAGATAGCTGGATGGCACCACCGACTCGATGGACATGAGTTGGGGTGGACTCTGGGAGCTGGTGGGGGACCGGGGGCCTGGCGTGCTGCGATTCATGCGGTCACAAAGAGCTGGACACGACTGAGCGGCTGGACTGAAGCTGACCAGAGGCTTCAGTGGTTACATGCAGTGAAGAATACAGATGTGCATAACTGGTTCAGGAAAGTCGCCAAAGTGATAAACAACAGCAAGAACAAACAGCAGTAGCAAGAAACCCTGAGAAGGAGAGCAGATCTGATTCTCAGAGTTACTGTATCACACCATTCAATATTTCAGTAGCAATAGACCATGAAGGACTACAAATGGGACTTACTAGGCAGAGATTAAATCAGCTATTAAAATTGCATTCAAATAACTAAAGGAAACCATTTCTTTAGAAGTATAGGAAAATCTTAGAATAATGTCTCACCAAATAGACAATAAAGGGCTAGAAATGACAGAAAAGAACCAAAAGGAAATTATTTAGTTAGAAAGTACAGTAACTGAAATGAAAAATTCACTACAGGGACTCAATAGAAGATTTGACCTTTCAGAAGAATCAATAAATTTGAACATAGATTAGTTGAGATTATCCAATCTGAGTAACAGAAAGAGAAAAAGAGTGAAACGGAACATGACCTCAGATGTCTGAGAACTCACAAGTACTCCAAAATGTACATAACGGAAGTCCCAGAAGGAAAAGAAAGAAAAGGGCAGAAAAATTATTTGAAGAAACAATGGCAGAAAACTTCCCAAATCTGACAGAAAACCCTAATATAAACATTTAGAAGCTCAACAAACTCCAAATAGGATAAAGCAAGAGGACTTCTACTTAAATATCACACTATCGAAAGACAAAGACAAAAGAATCTTGAAAATAATGAGATAAAAACAACTCCTCAAACATGAAAGATCTTCAGAAAGTTAACTGGTATCTTTTTATCAAAAACTATGGTGACTAAGAGGTGGTGTATAACAAAATGCTGAAAGCAAAAAACCTGTCAACCAAGAATTCTATAATATACACAGTGATAGTAAAGGAAATTAAGACAGTCTGACATAAGTAGAATCCAAAAGCATTTCTTATTAGCAGATGACCTATGAGAAATATCGAAGGGAACTCTCAGACTGAAATAAAAGAATACCAGACAAGGCTTTAAGTCTGTATAAGGAAATAAAAAGCATTATTAGTAAAGGAAACATAAGGAAACAGACTAGACAGGTGGA
Source organism: Nanger dama (assembly GCA_917880005.1). Taxonomy (NCBI): domain Eukaryota; kingdom Metazoa; phylum Chordata; class Mammalia; order Artiodactyla; family Bovidae; genus Nanger; species Nanger dama. The sequence goes on along the minus strand of CAKJTW010000058.1, from coordinate 386,538 downwards.
AAGGACTAGCCTTACAAAGATTTTTCAGAAATAAAGATCACGTTTCAAAAATCCTGAGCAAGGGAAAAAAAAAAAAAAAACAAAACTAAAAACCCTCACATTTTTAGCTGTGACCCTAAGAAACATGAAGAAAAATTATTAGCATTTGATTTTATTGTCTGAAATTATGTATAAGCAGCAATTTAAAGTTTTCACTTACTTTGTTTGTTTTCCACACTTTCCCATAATCTATATGACTTAAAGAAGTGACTTTTCTAACGAAAATAAACTACATGCTTCTAAAAAATCATGAAGAAGGAATAATGGCTTTTCAATAAACTAACTGGCTTAATCAAGAACTCTATTTTGCTCATGTTTTATCAATGCTAACTTTTTTTGATAAAACATTTCATTATTCAACTGAAGAATATGAGCTTCAGCTAAATAGAAAGTTTCTTGGGTATGTGATAAGCCCAAGTCTTTCAATTTAGAAACAACTCAAAGGTAATAAAATCTTGGCTTTCTATTGCTTATGATAATAGACTAATGAATTTGGACCATAGTTCAGCTTTTAATATTTCTTCTATTTGATCTATTCTGCCAATTAATAATAGTCTGTATGATTAGAAATAGAAGAAACCAAATGAATTCTAACTATCTTGAACTGCAGTTATTATTGAAGTAGGACTTTGTCTCACTTTTAATAATTTGTAGTCAAGTTACCAAATTCTAAGAAGGATTTATTTCCTTTTTTTTTTTAAATCAAATGAACTGTATAGTCTAACTACATAGGTAGCCATTTAGTACCAATAAATAAAACATTTTGAATAATTCATAATTTATAATTGCAATTATTCAGGAAGAAAAATGTCAAAATAATCATTTTATATTTTTCTCTCTGGAATCTGGATAGGAAATTTCCAATTGTTTGTTACATGTGTTATCTTGTTAAACTAACATAAAGTAATAAAAATGTTCCTGAAAAACAAAAACAGAAGTTGTCAAGTTATGCTTTAGGGAGGTCTGAAAACTTTTAATAAGGAAGAAATACAGCTACCCAAAGGTTATGCAAAACACATTTCTAGTAAATCAATCTGCTCAACCAACAAATCAATAAGCTACCACTTTGTAAACAGAAACCAAATAAAATGGCAAATATCCAGGAACAATTATAAAGTATATATGAGTATCATGTTAAAAAAATAACAATTCTATTCAAGAATGTTTTTAAGACTAGATTTTGTTGCATTTGTTAAAAATATAAACAAGAACAAATTAGTATTTTTAAATTAGAATAGAAAAACTTCAACAACAGCTCAATCAATATAAAAATACCTCAAATCAGAAAAAAGATTTTTAAAACAGAATATAAAGTTTTAGAATCATATTGGATACATAAATACCAAGTGAGAATCCTTAATTTCCTAGAATACTGAGGTATAAAGGAACCACATAGATCAGAAGTCACTTCTACTTCCAGTCCTAATTTCTTATCTACTTCCCTGACTAATATTTTAAACTGTAAGCTTCAATATTTGCTTTACCTCAAAGTTTCTTTTCACAGAAGAATCTATTTTATTCTGGTAAACTAACTCTTCTTTCTAATTCTTCCCTTCTGACTTGGTACCACTATTTCCTCCTCATCAGCTAGAAAACATTCAGCTCAGTCACTCACTCGTGTCCTACTCTTTGCAACCCCATGAATCACAGCACACCAGGCATCCCTGTCCACCACCAACTCTCAGAGTTCACTCAAACTCATGTCCATCGAGTCCATGATGCCATCCAGCCATCTCATCCATGGTCGTCCCCTTTGCCTCCTGCCCCCAATCCCTCCCAGCATCAGAGTCTTTTCCAGTGAGTCAACTCTTCGCATGAGGTGGCCAAAGTACTGGAGTTTCAGCTTTAGCATCATTCCTTCCAAAGAAATCCCAGGGCTGATCTCCTTCAGAATGGACTGGTTAGATCTCCTTGCAGCCCAAGGGACTCTCAAGAGTCTTCTCCAACACCACAGTTCAAAAGCATCAGTTCCTCGGTGCTCAGCCTTCTTCACAGTCCAATTCTCACATCCATACATGACTACTGGAAAAACCATAGCCTTGACTAGACGGACTTTAGTCGGCAAAGTAATGTCTCTGCTTTTGAATATACTATCTAGGTTGGTCATAACTTTCCTTCCAAGGAGTAAGTGTCTTTTAATTTCATGGCTGCAGTCACCATCTGCAGTGATTTTGGAGCCCTTAAAAATAAAGTCTGACACTGTTTCCCCATCTATTTCCCATGAAGTGATGGGACCGGATGCCATCATCTTTGTTTTCTGAATGTTGAGTTTTAAGCCAACTTTTTCACTCTCCTCTTTCATTTTCATCAAGAGGCATTTTAGTTCCTCTTCAGTTTTGGCCATAAGGCTGGTGTCATCTGCATATCTGAGGTTATTGATATTTCTCCCGGCGATCTTGATTCCAGCTTGTGTTTCTTCCAGCCCAGCATTTCTCATGATGCACTCTGCATAGAAGTTAAACAAGCAGGGTGACAATATACAGCCTTGACGTACTCCGTTTCCTATTTGGAACCAGTCTGTTGTTCCATGTCCAGTTCTAACTGTTGCTTCCTGACCTGCATACAGATTTCTCAAGAGGCAGGTCAGGTGGTCTGGTAGTTCCATCTCTTTCAGAATTTCCCACAGTTTATTGTGACCCACACAGTCAAAGGCTTTGGCATAGTCAATAAAGCAGAAATAGATGTTTTTTTCTGGAACTCTCTTGCTTTTTCCATGATCCAGTGGATGTTGGAAATTTTATCTCTGGTTCCTCTGCGTTTCCTTTTTTTTTCTTCTTTTTTGGCATTAAAAAAAACACCTTTATTGAGATAGTATTTAAAGGGCATAATTGCTTGGGGTAGTTTCTTTTTGCTTTAATACTTTATTCTACGTTACAATACTGTATTGTAATTGCCATACATTGACATGAATCAGCCACAGGTGTACACGATCTCCCAATGCCAAAGCCCCTTCCCGCCTCCCACCCCATATCATCTCTCTGGATGATCCTCCCCCAAGCATCCTGTATCCTGTATTGAACATAGACTAGTGCTTCATTTCTTACATGGTAGTATACATGTTTCAATGCCATTCTCCCAAATCATCCCACCCTCTCCCTCTCTCTCAGAGGCCAAAAGTCCATTCTATATCTCTGTGTCAGGAAGTTCACAGTTCACGTATTGCTGAAACCTGGCTTGGAGAATTTTGAGCATTACTTTACTAACATGTGAGATGAGTGCAATTGTGTGGTAGTTTGAGCATTCTTTGGCATTGCCTTTCTTTGGAATTGGAAAGAAAACTGACCTTTTCCTGTCTTGTGGCCACTGCGGAGTTTTCCAAATTTGCTGGCATATTGAGTGCAGCACTTCATTTTCTATAGGTAATTATTACTTTATCTTTTGAAATTGATTTTATTTACTACTATTTGAACTCTTTTACTCAGATGGAGAAGGAAATGGCAACCCACTCCAGTGTTCTTTCCTGGAGAATCCCAGGGACGGGGGAGCTTGGTGGGCTGTCATCTCTGGGATTGCATAGAGTTGGACACGACTGAAGTGACTTAGCAGGAGCCACAACACTCAGATGGTAAAGAATCTGCCTGCAATGCAAGAGACATAAGAGATGTGGGTTTGATCCCTTGGTAGGGATGATCCCCTGGAGGAGGGCATGGCAACCCATTCTAGTATTCTTGCCTGGAGATTCCCATGGACAGAAGAGCTGTTGGACTACAGTCCATATGGTGGCAAAGAGTAAGACATGACTGAGGCAACTTAGCACACACACACACATACGTACATTAACAGTTGTTGTTCAGTTGCTCAGTTGTGTCTGTCTCTGTGACCCTATAGCCTGAAGCATGTCAAGCTTCCCTGTCCTTCACTGTTTCCCACAGTTTGCTCAAACTCATGCCCAGTGAGTTGGTGATACTATCCAACCATCTCATCCTCTGTCACCTCCTTTTCCTGCCCTCAATTTTTCCCAGCATCAGGGTATTTTCCAAGGATTTGGCTCTTTGCATCAGGTGGCCAAAATATTGGAGTTTCAGCTTTAGCATCAGTTCTTCCAATGAATATTTAGGATTGATATCCTTTAGGATTGACTAGTTTGATCTCATTGCAGTCCAAGGGAATCTCAGGCGTCTCCTCCAGCACCAAAATTCAAAAGCATCAGTTCTATGTTCAGCCTTCTTTATCATCCGACTCTCACATCCATTCCTGATTCTGAAAAATCCTAAGTTTGATTAGACAAACCTTTGTTCGCAAAGTGGTGTCTCTGCCTTTAATACACTGCCTTCCACATTAAGAATAGAAGCTATGAATGGAGTTTCTGGGGAAAATTTCATGTTTACTAATCTGTTAGTCAAGATTCAGAATCATTTTTAATTCAGGTGTATTAACAGTGTCTCACTTTTTTTTTTTTTTTTGGGGTTTGGCATAGACTGTTACAATTAGTATGCAAAGAAAATCATGTAAACTCACAAGGTAAATGGTTTATCCTCCACAATAGCCACAGGTATTCTGTTGTGACCTTCCAGCACCTTAGTATTTTAAAATTTATGTTTCACAGAAAGTTAGTCAAGCAAATAGGATTATAATAATACACTTTTAGGGAAAGGATTTTTGTCTATCTCTTCTATTAAAACAAACAAATGTACATTTTCCTCCTTGGGAAAAGAGGTTAAATCCTCTCACAGTGAACTCACAAAGGAAACTCAAATTAAAACCACTGAACGTGAGCTACAGCTGAAGTCAGGGGCTAATCTAGAATTATAGACACATACACATGGGGAAATTTTTCTTACAAAATTAGTTCAGTTTCCAACCATCTCAGCAGAAAAGCTCTATGTAGGTTTGGCCTCAGTTCCTTTTGTCCAGAACATATGTCAAGGGTTGACTCATTTAAAAGGTGTATTTTGTTCTCCACCTGCAATGTAGGAGACCTGGGTTTGTTCCCTGGATTGAGAAGGTCCCCTGGCATTGGCTATCCATTCCAGTATTCTTGTCTGGAGAATTCCTTGGGCAGAGGAGCCTGGAGGGCTACAGTCCATGGTTAGCCCACTTAGTAAGTTAAAGAACCCAGGAGATAGAGCAGTTCTTTGGGAAGAAGATTTGTTCATTTGGTACTTCATTAATAAACCTTGTTCCTCTATTTTCTTCTTCTCTGATCTCTTTCTTTCCTTAGAAAAAGTGTCACATTGCTTAGCTATTTCTTGTTTTTTAACTTGATTATAATCTCCTGGGAATGTTATATATAACAATGGAAGCAGTGACAGGCTTTATTTTCTTGGGCTCCAAAATCACTGCAGGTGATGAGTGCAGGCTTGAAATTAAAAGATGCCCCTTGGAAGAAAAGCTATGAGAAACTAGACAGCATATTAAAAAGCAGAGACATTACTTTACCCACAAAGGTCTGTCTAGTCAAAGTTATGGCTTTTATAGTGGTCATGTATGGATGTTAGAGTTGGACCTTAAAGAAAGCTGAGCACTGAAGAATTGATGATTTTGAACTGTGGTGCTGGAGAAGACTCTTGTGAGTCCCTTGGACAGCAAGGAGATTAAACCAGTTAATCTTAAATGAAATCAGTCCTGAATATTCATTGGAAGGACTAATGCTGAAGCTGAAGTTCCAATGCTTGGCCACCTGATATGGAGAACTGACTTATTGGAAAATATTCTGATGCTGGCAAAGACTGAAGGCAGGAAGAGAAAGGGATGGCAGAGGATGAGATGGTTGGATGGCATCACTAAGTCAATGGACATGAATTTGAGCGAGCTCCGGGAGTTGGTGATGGACAGGGAAGCCTGGTGTGCTGCAGTCCATGGTGTCACAGAGAGTCAGACACGATTGAGTGACTGAAATGAACTGATAATCTCCTTGGGTGTTTGGACACTGTCTTACTCTTCAGCGCCTTTCACAATTTCATTATTCAAATTCATTTTCCTTTCTCTCTCCTCCTGCAAAACAAGGCAAAATGAACATCTTGTTTTATTCCCAGGCTTTGCTACTGACTTTAGCCCAGTTCACCAATTAAACTAGGTGAGGAGCTTTAAAAATAGGCCACGAGTATCTCTCCTACCCAAGGTGTGGGCATATCTTGTTATTTCATTCCCTTCTGTGTCTATCAGGTTCAACCCCTCTTTGAGTCCCAGCTTTAGCTTAGATAATTCCCTATCATCTCTCACCGAGTGTATTGCAGACTTCTAACAGCTTTCTTCTGCCCTCCCTATTCTACTCTTCCCCCGTTCTATCTCCTCTCTGACTCCAGAATAACACTTCTAAAATATATATGTGGTAACAATCACGGTAACAATCATTGATGTTTATGTATCATTTATATTGTGTGAGAGCTGAGATTGTGAGCTAAAATCATTTTATTATCATTTCTGTCTCCAAGCAACTCTATAAGTTTGCTAAGAGAATGGAGAGTGATAGTATTGTTCCAGTTTTTATGGATGAGAGCTAAATGGCTAAGTTAATTGCTTCATGTCACATTGCTGACATTTTAAATATTTTTTAAACCACCTTGTCACACCTGTCACTTTTCTACTTTAAAATTTTCTGTATATTACACAAATAGAATCCAAATATTTTAAGCAAGGCATACAGAAATCATCTTGTTCAACCACAGGTCTGCTCTACCAGTTTTATCTATCACTTTCCTTTGTTTTTATTTGCTATTTCTTCCTATCATTCCTATAAACATAGTTTATAGGACATAAACTATGTTTATAGGACATACATCTGTACATCTTTACCTGTACATCTTTGCAGTGTTCTATCTTATGTACCATTCACTCTTCAGTAAAATAAGTTCCTTTAAGCGACAGTTGCTTTACAATTTCCTTCTGTGACCTAGTAGCAGTTTATGAATGATGCTATTGCTGTAGTTATCTCATTGTGATTATTTATTTAACTTGCTTTATATAGTAGAGTAGTAATTCTCAACATATGGTCCCAGGGACTGCACAAGATAAAAATTATTTTTTGTAACAGTAGTAAGACATTATTTACCTTTTTAACTCTCATTTTCTCATGGGTGTGCAGTGGAATTTCTCAGAGGCTACGTCACAGGTGATGTCATAAAAAAATTGAATGCAAGAGTAGATAACAAAAGCTAGCTGTCCTCCATTAGGTAAGAGATTAAGTAGATTTAAAAACTATAATCAGTGTCACACTTGTCAATATTTCTTTTAAAATAAAATTTTTCTCACAAAAATGTTATCTTTGTTCACATGTGATAAATCTAGTAATGCTATTTAAAATATTTACAAAGTATCTCAATTGAATTTCTAATATAACTATGAATAAATATGTCACATATAAAAATGTTTTCTAGGGTCCTTAATAATTTTAAAGAGTGAGAAGCAGTCCTGAGATCAGAGTTCTCGGTTTGCAATAAGATAGCATATACACTTATGGACATGAAATGTATGTATTGTTTGTCCTTGTAAGGCCTGAGTTTAGCTCAGAGCCACCCCAAACCAGTAGCTTTTGTGTGTTTCATTTGTTTGGCAAGAGAAAAGTAAAGTTAGAATAGTTTAACATGAATTAGGATCATATCTGAATCAGCCATTAGATTAAGTAGAATCACCATATAAAAACTGATGTGGAGCCTAGCAATGATTGTTGGTTTCTTTATTATTTTTGAATGCACTTGTCAACAGGAGAATTGTTAAGTAAACACTACCACAATGCAATGCACATGATGATCATTTTTTTAACAGTGGAGAATCCCAGGGACTGGGGAGCCTGGTGGGCTTCCGTCTATGGGGTCGCAGAGAGTCGGACACGATTGGAGCGACTTAGCAGCAGCAGCAGAGGACACTGTGTAGACAACTTTCTAACAGAAGTGCCACAGAATTTTAATTGAAATGATGACAAACATTTAAGGTAACTACATACCTTAGTTGGGCTTCCCTGGTGGCTCAGAGGTTAAAGCGTCTGCCCCCAATGCGGGAGACCCAGGTTCGATCCCTGGGTCAGGGAAGATCCCCTGGAGAAGGAAATGGCAACCCACTCCAGTATTCTTGCCTGGAGAATCCCATGGACAGAGAATCCTAGTAGGTTACAGTCCATGGGGTGGCAAAGAGTCGGACACAACTACCTTAGTTAACTATGTTACCTTAGTTAAAGTTGACTTTAAGTTTGACCCATATAAGAAGTAATATACAATATTTGATGCCAATTGCCCTTTGCTTCCCTAGGTCTCATTCACTCTCTTTTTAAAAAATTATTCATTTTAATTGGAGGCTAATTGCTTTATAATATTGTGGTGGGTTTTGCCATACATTGACATGAATCAGCCATGGGTGTACATGTATTCCTCATCCTGAATCCCCCTCCCACCTCCCTCCGCATCCCATCCCTCAGGGTCATCCCAGTGCACCTGCCCTGAGCACCCTGTCTCATGCATCGAACCTGGACTGGTGATCTGTTTCATATATAATAATATACACGTTTCAGTGCTATTCTCTCAAATCATCCCACGCTCACCTTCTCCCACAGAGTCCAAAAGTCTGTTCTTTACATCTTTGTCTCTTTTGCTGTCTCATATATAGGATCATTGATATCATCTTTCTAAATTCCATAAACATGCATTAATATACTGTATTGGTGTTTTTCTTTCTGACTTACTTTGCTCTGTATAATAGGCTCCAGTTTCATCCACCTCATTTGGTTCAGTTCAGTTGCTCAGTCGTGTCCAACTCTTTGCGACCCCATGAATCGCAGCACGCCAGGTCTCCCTGTCTATCACCAACTTCTGGAGTTTACTCAGACTCACGTTAATCAAGTCAGTGATGCCATCCAGCCATCTCATCCTCGATAGTCCCCTTCTCCTCCTGTCCTCAATCCCTCCCAGCATCAGAGTCTTTTCCAATGTCAACTCTTCTCATGAGGTGGCTAAAGTATTGGAGTTTCAGCTTTAGCATCTGTCCTTCCAAAGAACACCCAGGACCAATCTCCTTTAGAATGGACTGGTTTGATCTCCCTGCAGTCCAAGGGACTCTCAAGAGTCTTCTCCAACACCACACTTCAAAAGCATCAATTCTTTGGCTCTCAGCTTTCTTCACAGTCCAACTCCCACATCCATACATGACCACTGGAAAAACCGTAGCCTTGACTAGACGGACCTTTGTTGGCAAAGTGATATCTCTGCTTTTGAATATGCTATCTAGGTTGTTCATAACTTTCCTTCCAAGGAGTAAGTGTCTTTTAATTTCATGGCTGCAATCAACATCTGTAGTGATTTTGGAGCCCCCAAAATAAAGTTTGACACTGTTTCCACTGTTTCCCCATCTATCTGCCATGAAGTGATGGGACCAGATGCCATGATCTTCGTTTTCTGAATGTTGAGCTTTAAGCCAACTTTTTCACTCTCCTCTTTCACTTTCATCAAGAGGCTTTTTAGTTCCTCTTCACTTTCTACCATAAGAGTGATGTTATCTACATACCTGAGGTTATTGATATTTCTCCCGGCAATCTTGATTCCAGCTTGTGCTTCTTCCAGCCCAGTGTTCCTCCTGATGTACTCTGCATATAAGTTAAATAAGCAGGGTGACAATATACAGCCTTGACGTACTCCTTTTCCTATTTGGAACCAGTCTGTTGTTCCATGTCCAGTTCTAACTGTTGCTTCCTGACCTGCATATAGGTTTATCAAGAGGCAGGTCAGGTGGTCTGGTCCCATCTCTTTCAGAATTTTCCACAGTTGATTGTGTTCCACACAGTCAAAGGTTTTGGCATAGTCAATAAGGCAGAAAGAGATGTTTTTCTGGAACTCTCTTGCTTTTTCAATGATCTAAGTGGATGTTGGCACTTTGATCTCTGGTTCCTCTGCCTTTTCTAAAACCAGCTTGAACATCAGGAAGTTCACAGTTCATGTATTGCTGAAGCCTGGCTTGGAGAATTTTGAGCATTACTTTACTAACGTGTGAGATGAGTGGAATTGTGTGGTAGTTTAAGCATTCTTTGGCATTGCTTTTCTTTGGGACTGGAATGAAAACTGACCTTTTCCAGTCCTGTGGCCACTGCTGAGTTTTCCAAATTTGCTGGCATATTGAGTGCAGCACTTTCACAGCATCATCTTTCAGGATTTGAAAGAACTCAACTGGGATGCCATCACCTCCACTAGCTTTGGTCACAGTGATGCTTTCTAAGGCCCACTTAACTTCATATTCCACGTGGAGTTTCTCTTTCAGTTATGATTTCCTTGGTGTTATGCCCAACAGTGGGATTGCTGGGCCTCACTCTCTTTTTTAAAATTGAAGTATAGTTGATTTTCAATGTTGTTTTAGTTTCTGGTGTTCAGAAAATGATATACATATATACATATTTATTGTTTTTCATAATCTTTTTCATAGTGGTTTATTACAAGATATTGAATATGGTTCCCTGTGCTATACAGTAGGACTTGTTGTTTATTTTATATATGTAGTAGTTTGTTAATCCCAGACTTCTCATTTATCCCTCCCATACCCTCTTTCCTCTTTGGTAACTATAAGTTTGCTTTCTGTGCCTGTGAATTTGTTTCTGTATCATAAGCAAATTTATTTGTGTCATATTTTATATTCCATACATAAGTCATATCTCATGGTATTTGTCTTCCTCTTTCTGACTTAACTTCATTTAATATGATAATCTCTAGGTATATTTATGCTGCTGCAACTGGCATTATTTCATTCTTTTTTATAACTGAGTAGTATTTCATTGTGTATATACCGTATCCTCTCCATCAATTCCTCTGTCATGGACATTTAGGTTGTTTCCATGTCTTAGCTATTGTAAATAGTGTTAGAATGAACATTGGGATGCATGCATCTTTTTGAATTATGGTTTTCCAGATCTTTCCAAGGAGTGGGGTTTCTGGGTTATATGGTAGATCAGTTTTTAGGTTTCTATTTATTTGAATCACTTTTAAGTTCCTTTTTTACTTCTTCATAGTTTTTAGCATATTAGTCTTTCACCTCTTCTATCAGGTTTATGCCTAATTATTTTTTAATGCACTTTTAAAAGGATTTTTTTATTTCATTTTGATATTTTATTGTTAGTGTAAAGTGATTAACTTTTTACTAGACATGAGGGAATACCTGAAGCAACATATGAAAACTTTATTGGTTCTTTGTAAATATTCATCATTATTTTCTGTTTTATTTGAAAGCAAAACAGAAAAACACACATAGCTGGTCAGCCTAAACCACCGTCTAACAGAGCCTAAAGAATTGGTACGCTGCCACTGATGACTACAAGCTACACAAGATGGTCCAGAAGTTTAGACTGTAATGTTTGAGACACATTGCATTGTATGTTAAAGGGATTAGTTCATTTAGTACTTCTTAAGTAATAGACCATAAGTGCATCTAGAAAATCTGGTTTTTATATTAATTATTCAAAATCTCCCAATAAGGATTAGGAATAACTTGACAAAGGAAAGAAATATGGTCATGTTTCTCTCTAACTTGGTGCACAATCTTAGGTTTCACTTATGACTGCAAAACTTTGCAAAACTTGAGCTTTCTCTGTCAGTGAGGATCAGCCAATCATTACACTTCTTTAGAACCACTCCTTCTCACCTCCCCTGTGCTCTTGAAATTATTATATCTTGACCTTTTGGTAATAGCCACCTTAACAGGTGTGACTTGATATCTTACTGGGGTATTGATTTGTATTTCTTTGATGAATGGTGATGTTGAGCACCATGTTATGGCCTATTTGCCATTTGCATGTCTTGTTTGGAAACAATTCTATTTGGGTTCTTTGTACACTTTTAAGTAGGGTTATTTGCATTTTTGCCATTGAGTTGCATGAGTTCCTTGTATATTCTGGATATTGACCCCTTATTGGACGTGTGGTTTGCAAATATTCTCTGCCATTCCACAGGTTGCTTTTTCATTCTCTCGATGGCTTCCTTTGATGGGTAAAATTTTTTATGTCACATTCTTTCTCATAATTTTTTTCTGACACTAATTTGTAAGACTATTTTCATTTTTTCCCCATTTCTTATATATTTGGGAGATTCTTTTGGCTTTTCTGTAAAAAAAGAAAATATCCATTGTAAATTTCTTTTCCTTTTCTGTGTCATCTTATTATATCTTCTCATATTGCCTTTCATTCAGTGTTATCTCTGATTTCTTTTTGGCACAGAAGGTTTCTGATGTGTGTTAGTCCTCAATATCCTCTCCACCCTTCACTGATTTAATGTTTAGAAGCAAATGAGCCATTAAGATAATAATCCCTGTTCTTACTTTTTACCCTGAGGCTCGTTAGCTTATATTTCTATTCACTGAATCTAGTCATTGCTTTCATCAAGTCAAGTTATTGCAAAGGTTTTTAAAGGTTTTCTTCCCTTTCTGACGCTCACCATTCTAACTATTTTCATTGACCCTCTGCTTTAGTCTCATTGCCAGACATAATTACATTTCTGCTTTAGGATGGATGCAGGGCTAAAATTTCTGGCTCTGGAAATCAGAGCCAGCCAATATTCCTTACCACATGTATGATCTTGGTTAAGTAATTAACTTTCTCATATGTATAATAGAATAGTCATAGTAAAAATAGTGATGAAAATCATATTTTTAAGCACCTACCTTGTATTATGTATTTCTGTACAAAAACCTATATGATGTTCTATTAACCCAATTAATTATTTACTATTAACCTTTTTGTTTTACAGGTGATAGAACTGAGGATCATATATATGGATTTACTTATATTGGAGTTGTTGGAAATACTGTAAAACCAGTCTCCAGTGACCTACGTAGCACGGGAGCACATAAATTGTATTTGCTTAAACCAATCAAATCAATGTTAATTACTTTGAAATTAAGCAGTACTATTTAGTGGCTAGAAAACAAGCTGACTGAGACAGAGCAACTAGAATGATTGAGTATCTATAGCATACAGCTGACCACAACGTTCAAAAATCTTCTGACATGTTGTTTAGGATCTGAGTCTATTAGGTGGAGTAGCCTAAAGCTACCTCTAGTAAGATATATTTTCTTGAGAGGTACATAGAGTAGAAGTAGACCCACACAAGTAGTTGTGTGGAAACACAACTTACTCACTTCCTATACTAGGGAGATGTTTGTGAACTTTGAATCCTACTAGCCATTATTCCCAAGAAGGTGTAGTTTGCGGTGAAGAGATTTTTCATTATAGACCCAGCATGGAGTAAAGCCCTTGTTTGGTCTTCAGTACAAATCTGTTGAAGGAAAAAAACCAATGAACTTCAGATAAGTGATCAGAAAACTCAAGTTTGCACTCTAATTCCCCCCCCACCTTGGTACAGATGTAATTTTTAAAGTTTGTTCAATTTGCTTCAAAGAAATGGAAATAATCTTTGTCCTGTCTCAAAGGTTTAGCATAAAGATTAAGTGAGATAATAGATGTGACAATGTATGTGAAATTTTTAAATGTCTGTTATTAATTGGGATGAGTTTTACTCTACACTCAGTTTTTTAACTTGCTTCATTACCAATGATGAGCCCCTTTAATCTTTGGCTGCATTCCTGCCCCTTACTTTCTCTCTGTAGAATATTCTCAGTCTCTAATCTTGATTCTATATTAAGAATATAGAATACCTTTGAAAACTGTCTTACAAAAACTTAAAATGTCCTGTGATTTTTAATCCTGCAGTTAAAAAATTCAGTAATAAAATAATATTTTGATAATAGCTTCAAAACATCATTGAGCCTTTTGAAATTAAGGTAGAAGTTAGTGCCATTAATTAAGATTCCATCCAGTTCCTCAGAGAAGGCAATAGCAACCCACTCCAGTACTCTTGCCTGGCAAATCCCATGGACCGAGGAGCCTGGTGGGCTGCAGTCCATGGGGGCGTGAAGAGTTGGACATGACTGAGCGACTTCACTTTGACTTTTCACTTTCATGCATTGGAGAAGGAAATGGCAACCCACTGCAGTGTTCTTGCCTGGAGAATCCCAGGGATGGGGGAGCCTGGTGGGCTGCCATCTATGGGGTCGCACAGAGTCGGACATGACTGAAGCGACTTAGCAGCAGCAGCCAGTTTCTAGTTGGGGTTGATTGTGATGTTGAAGGTTTATTGACACTATTCCCTAGACATCACCTTCTAAAGGCTTTAGTTTAATTACTTATTTAGTTCTTTCAATAATCCATTGAGGCAAGTAGTATTGTTTTTAAAGATGAAGAAATTGAGGCAAATGGGGTTAAGTAGCTTTCATAGTAACAGATCTAATAAATGACAGAGACAGAGCCATCAAACCCAGCTTATTTGGCTCCAGAACGAATGCTTATAATTACTATCCTATATGGACTCTCACATGCCAGCCAGCACACCATACTTCCCATCAACCCATGATGTTCAGACTTCCATGATGATAAGCCACTGTTTTGAATAGTAGCAAGTCTGTCATCAGTCCTCTGAAATAATAGGGATCTCTATTAGATCATTGGGTATCATTAAAATCTTTATTAATCTATTCACAGCCTTTGGTACTTTGGTTAACTGCTGTTGCTCCTTGGTCTAACATACCAGCACCCATAGAAGTAGAAAGGTGTCAATTCAGTTCAGTTGCTCAGTCACGTCTAACTCTTTGTGATCCCATGGACTGCAGCACACCAGGCTTCCCTGTCCATCACCAACTCCCAGAGCTTGCTCAAACTTATGCCCATTGAGTCGGTGATGCCATCCAACCATCTCATCCTCTGTTGTCCCCTTCTCCTCCTGCCTACATTCTTTCCCATCATCAGGGTCTTTTCCAATGAGTCAGTTCTTCCCATCAGGTGGCCAAAGTATTGGAGTTTCAGCTGCAGCATCAGTCCTTCCAATGAATATTCAGGACTGATTTAGTTTAGGATTGACTGGTTGGATGTCCTTGCAGTTCAAGAGACTCTCAAGATTCTTCTACAAAACCACAATTCAAAAGCATCAAGATGAACAGCCATTTTAGTTTGCTTCCTCCCTTCCCCTCATCTCTGACCTATAAAGGAACGTGACATCCAGAGATGAGGTAATATACCTCAAGAGAGGCATCAGTTCAATTCAGTCTCTCAGTCGTGTCTGACTCTTTCCGACCCCATGAATCGCAGCACGCCAGGCCTCCCTGTCCATCACCAACTCCTAGAGTTCACTCAGACTCACATCCATCGAGTTTGTGATGCCATCCAGCTATCTCATCCTCTGTTGTCCCCTTCTCCTCCTGCCCCCAATCCCTCCCAGCATCAAAGTCTTTTCCAGTGAGTCAGCTCTTCCCATGAGGTGGCCAAAGTACTGGAGTTTCAGCTTTAGCATCATTCCTTCCAAAGAAATCCCAGGGTTGATCGCCTTTAGAATGGACTGGTTGGATCTCCTTGCAGTCCAAGAGACTCTCAAGAGTCTTCTCCAACACCACAGTTCAAAAGCATCAATTCTTCGGCGCTCAGCCTTCTTCACAGTCCAACACTCACATCCGTACATGACCACAGGAAAAACCATAGCCTGGACTAGACGGACCTTAGTCGCCAAAGTCATGTCTTTGCTTTTGAATATGCTATCTAGGTTGGTCATAACTTTTCTTCCAAGGAGTAAGCATCTTCTAATTTCATGACTGCAGTCACCATCTGCAGTGATTTTGGAGCCCCCAAAATAAAGTCTGACACTGTTTCCCCATCTATTTCCCATGAAGTGATGGGACTGGATGCCATGATTTTTGTTTTCTGAATGTTGAGTTTTAAGCCAACTTTTTCACTCTCTACTTTCACTTTCATCAAGAGGCTTTTAGTTCCTCTTCACTTTCTGCCATAAGAGTGGTGTCATCTGCATATCTGAGGTTATTGATATTTCTCCTGGCAATCTTGATTCCAGCTTGTGTTTCTTCCAGTCCAGCATTTCTCCTGATGTACTCTGCATGTAAGTTAAATAAGCAGGGTGACAATATACAGCCTTGATGTACTCCTTTTCCTATTTGGAACCAGTCTGTTGTTCCATGTCCAGTTCTAACTGTTGCTTCCTGACCTGCATAGAAATTTCTCAAGAGGCAGGTCAAGTGGTCTGGTATTCCCATCTCTTTCAGAATTTTCCACACTTTATTGTGATCCACACAGTCAAAGGCTTTGGCATAGTCAATAAAGCAGAAATAGATGTTTTTCTGGAACTCTCTTGCCTTTTCCATGATCCAGCAGATGTTAGCAGTTTGATCTCTCATTCCTCTGCCTTTTCTAAAACCAGTTTGAACATCAGGAAGTTCACTGTTCACATATTGCTGAAGCCTGGCTTGGAGAATTTTGAGCATTACTTTACTAGCATGTGAGATGAGTGCAATTGTGTGGTAGTTTGAGCAATCTTTTGTATTGCTTTTCTTTGGGATTGGAATGAAAACTGACCTTTTCCAGTCCTGTGGCCACTGCTGAGTTTTCCAAATTTGCTGGCATATTGAGTGTAACACTTTCACAGCATCATCTTTCAGGATTTGAAATAGCTCAACTGGAATTCCCTCACCTCCACTAGCTTTGTTCGTAGTGATGCTTTCTCATGCTCGAATGTGGTGCCTTCAGATTCCAAGATGTCTGGCTCTAGATGAATGATCACACCATCCTGATTATCTGGGTCATGAAGAACTTTTTGTACAATTCTTCTGTGTATTCTTGCCACCTCTTCTTAATATCATCTCCTTCTGTTAGGTCCATACCATTTCTTTCCTTGATCGAGTCCATCTTTGCAAGAGAGGCATATCACCATGTAAAAAGTAGACAATACTGCCATGGAATCATATCTCAAGATAACAGTTACTTTTTAGGAGTTTTATTAATTTTTTGGACAATATGAGTACAGTTATAAAAGAGACTTTTAGTTTTAGGCACAGCCATATTATGTTGTTGTTCAATCGCTTAGTCATATCCAACTCTTTTCAGCCCCATTGACTACAGCATGTCAGGCTTCTCTGTCCTTCACCATTTCCCAGAGTTTGCTCAGACTTATGTCCATTGAGTTGGTGATGCCATCTAACCATATCACCCTCTGTTATTCTCTTCTCCTCCCACTTTCTATCTTCCCCAGCCTGAGGGTCTTTTCCAAA
The DNA here is from genome assembly GCA_917880005.1 of Nanger dama. Classification (NCBI taxonomy): domain Eukaryota; kingdom Metazoa; phylum Chordata; class Mammalia; order Artiodactyla; family Bovidae; genus Nanger; species Nanger dama. The sequence goes on along the minus strand of CAKJTW010000058.1, from coordinate 369,492 downwards.
GAACTGATTCTGCATCAGATGGCTAGGAGCTTCAGCTTCAGCATCAGTCCTCACAATGAGTAGTCAGGGTTGATTTCCCTTAGGATGGACTGATTTGGTCTCCTTGCAGCCCAAGGCCCTCTGAAGAGTCTCCAACATCACAGTTCAAAAGCATCAACAATTCTTTGACATTCAGCCTTCCTTATGGTCCAACTCTCACATTCATACATGACTGCTGGAAAAACCATAGTTTTGACTATATGAACCTTTGTCATATAGTCAGAATCATATTATGGCTTTCCCATTTATCACTGGAAGTGTCTCAATTCCTTTTTTATAAAATGGGTAAAAATTATTCCTTTGAAGAGATTAGTGAAGATTAAGAAAGACAACACATGTGAGGTAATTAACACAGAGCTGGGTGTCAGATAACTACCATTTATTGGGTTCTAACTATTTGACAGTCACTGTGCTCAGCATTTCACATGCATTATCATATTACATCCTGTATTATCATACTATATGTAACTCCTCATTAAATTGAAGTGCTTTCTGTTATTTTATCAAAGGATATTTTTTTAAATTTGAGGGTAATTGCTTTACAATGTTGTTAGTTTTTGCTATGCAACAATGTGAGTCAGCTGTAAGTATGTATATATCCCCTCCTTCCTAAACCTCTCTCTTGCCCCATCCCACACTCAGAGCACCGAGCTGAGCTCCCTAGAGAGTAGTTTTGACATATTTACACTACTGTGTATAAAATAGACAGCTAATGGGAAGTTGTTGATGTGGATTTTAAATTATTGGGCATTTGAGCTTTGGATTTTTTTTTCCTTTAAGTGAATGTGAAGTCAAAAGGCACACTGAATTTGGATGTAACTGATGTTTTAGGGGCTCTTCAGAATAACACTTTATATACAGTATTGATCTGATGAAATAAAATCTAAAAGATAAATATAGAAAAACAATAGGACAATCATATCAAAGAATATTGGACTTGGGAGAATGTTGCTCCTGCACATCCAACTTCCGACAAGACTTTTCTCTAGAAAATTTATTGTATTTCTGATATTCTTTGTTAAAGGCAGAGATAAAGGCTTCTCCTTTTCTTTTTGGTTTGCATAGACTTCCATCATATCTTGGAAAACAAGAAATGGGGAAGAAGTATCAATATTGAGTTTCCCACTAGGTGGCAAAGAGGCACCACATTAATTTATAGCCTTTCTGTGTGCAACGTAAAAATAGGAGAGAAAAACCATGTCAGCTGTTGACTGCCTTGGAATGAATATAGATAAACATCTATATGTGTGTGTATGTGTATATATATTTCTGCAGATTTTGCCTTTGGGAGAGAAACTGACTTATAATGATTACAAATCAGAAAGTGTGAGAAAGAATTATTGAGGTAAGTCAGATTAGGGAATTTTAAAACATGTAAATGTTTAAACTTATCTTCGAGGCAGACAGAGTAGGCAATTCCAAACTGGTACTTTTAGTACATTTCCTGGCTGTTTTTCAGCTTATTAGAGCATCTCCTGAGCCTTCTGTTCTTATTTAATTCAGCAGCCAAATATGCTTCTGAAAGGAAGGAGATACAGTAATAACTCTGGATCTCTGAACTTGATTTGTCTTTGGTTTCAAATGTTTTAACATTTTCAACATTTCTGGAGTTTCTTATTTTAAAAAATCACTTATATCACAAAAGCTCTGGACCGTGACTAGAACCAGTACCCTGGGTACAAAGCATTTTTAAACCATTCTGATTCTCTACCTAAGGGGAGGTGACAGTAAATTGGGACAGGGAAATCCTTGCAGTCTTTACAGAGAAGTCTGGGCAGGGAGATCTAATTGTTTCTTCCTGTTGAAAATATGAATGGCGACTAGAGGAGATGGAGCAGGAAGTACAGTGTCTTCTCTAAAGCTCCCATTCTCTCAAATGACAACTAAATCTGTTACTATAATTTAATTGAATATAATTTTAATGGACTATTTGGATTCACTTGAGAAGTTAGCTTAATCTATGCTGTCTACTCTCAGTATTCTTATCTGTTCATCATCGTTTGGTTGCTAAGTTGTGGGTGACTCACTCTATAATGCCTTTTAGACCCCTCTACAGACCTCTTTGGACTGTAGGCCACCTGGCCCCTCTGTCCAGGGGATTTCCCAGGCAAGAATACTGCAATGGGTTACCATTTCCTTCTCCAAATCTTATCTGTTAAATAGAAGTCATACTAGGACCTCCTTCAACATGCTGCCATGAGGATTAAATGAGATAATGAGGATAACAGTAATAAAAAGGATCTCGATCACTAACAATGTCTAAGTGCTTGGTGAAGTGAAGTTGTTCAGTCGCATGTGACTCTTTGCAGTCCCATAGACTGTATTGCTACCAGGCTCCTTCATCCATGGAATTCTCCAGCAAGAGTACTGGAGTGGGTTGACATTTCCTTCTCCAGGGGATCTTCTGGACCTGAGGATCGAACCCAGGTCTCCTGCATTAGAGGCAGGCTCTTTACCCGCTGAGCCACCAGGGAAGCCCTAATGTGTGAAGCGACAGTTTAAATTCATTCTTGAAACCAAGACACATATTTATAGATTTGGGTCATGAAGTTAATCTTCCAACATAGCTCCTCCTTTCCTCTAGTGTTCGTTTATTGTGCTCACAAACAAAATAAAACGTAATGAAGTAAAACATACACCAAACAAACTAACAAGCCAAAACAAAGAAAGAGTGCAGGTGAACTGAGTTCAGGCACATTCAGGCTTACTCCAATATTCGCAGCTGTATCAGTATTTGAATCTCTTCGGAAGCTTGTGGCTTAGTTTCCAATTGGGAGCCCCTATTACAAACAGATCTCTAAGATCTCTTTCTGGTCCATCATGCTATGACTAAGATCTTGACAATTACCATGTTTAGTGAAACCTATCCTGACAAATTGCAACTTACAGCCTTTGACACTATGCCTACATGTTCCCTGTGATGATGGCTCGATTTAAATTTACCACTTTTCTCTTGATACTTCCTATTTCCTTACTCTGATTTATTTTTCCCATAATTTAACTTATCATATACTGTTGACCCTTGGACAAGGCAAGGTAAGGTCAGTCTATCCCCCACACAGTAGAAAATCTGGGTTTCTCATCCATGTAGTCAGACAACCTCTGATCAGATTGGGTTTTGTTACCGGAAAAAAAAAAAATCACACTTAAGTTGACCTGTGATATTCAAACCCATCTCCTTCAAGGGTCAATTGTAGTTTACTTATTTATTATATTCATTTGTCTGTCTCCTTCAGCTAAAATATAACATTATTAAGGGCAGTGATTTTTGTTTGTTTTTTTCCATTCTGTGTCCTCAGACCTTACATATGTAACCCTCATTAAATATTTGAGTAAATGAATCAAGAATTTAATAAGTAACTGAAGGGCGAGGGAAGAAAAGGCAATGGAAAGATCATGTACTTCACATTCTATTGATTTTATGATTCTAGTTGTGCCTGTGAGTTGATTCAATTTTTTCTAAACTGATGTCAGTTTACTGAATCATGTGCTATTTTGTATTGGCAACCCTGGAAGTTTACACTCTAGTGTGCCAGATAGACAATAAACAAATGAGTTAAAAGAATAATATTTGAGGATAATCAAAACCTTGTCTAGGATTTTACATAGATGTTAAGCACTGTAACCTATTTGGAATATAGTTACCCTGAAACTGTTTTATACGGCAGTCGTATTGCTTATAATGTATTTTATGTCATTTGACTTGGCTTTGAAAATGTGATAGAGCTCATAAGGGGTAATAAATCCTCTTCTCGAAAACATCACAGTTGGTACCCTGATAATAAGTTCATAAGGAAATAATCAAGATGATGTTTTCAGTTAATGGGGTGGGGTTTATAGGGGATACAATCTTAGAAAAGCTTCCCTGGAATGGAAACTTTTTAAGCTGAGGCAACGAGTATAGGAAGATGGGAATGAGCCATTTAAGCGACAATATGAGGGAAGAGAGTCCCAGGCAGAGAGACCAGGGCTTGCAAAATCTCAGCAGTAAAGACATGAATCTGGAGCAGAAATGTGACTAGTGTGGAATGAGGGCAGAGAATTATATGGGATAAGGTTTTAGGGATACAGGAGCAAATTATGGGAGTAGGTTGGAGGCTACTTGTAGAATGTGGTGTTAAGTTTTCTATTTATTCTAAGGGTGAATGGGAAGACATCAACTAGTTTAAGCCAGCAGGTAGCATAATTAATCTAAATTATGAAACAGTCTCTCTTGTAAGAAAAGATAGTCTGATGAGGAGGAAGAGAGGAAATGGTCATTTAGGAGGCTGCTGAAATGGTTCAGGTGAGTGACGATGGAGGCTTAGACTAAGGTGATGTTAGTGGAAAGGGAAGAAGTAGGGATTGGAGATATATGTTGGGTGTAGAATAGTAAGGACTTGCTAATGGATTCAGTGTGAGAGTGAAGGGGGAAAAGACTCAAGAATGAATCTTGAGTTTTTGGCCTAGCTGGATATTGGAACCACCAACTATTATTGAAAAGACTGGGGAAAAAAACATGCAAACGAGAAAAGCACCTAGATGAATGTCTGGTACCTGTATCAGTCATTTAGGAAATGGCAGCTTGCTAATCCCATATGTTAGATGCAGAGTATAGAATGTATCATATGCCTCTGATATTCTTGACAAGGAGAATGTTAATAAAGTGATAGAAATGGAAGCCAGATTAGAATGTTACTCTCTGATTCCTGCTTTTTTACCCAGTCCAGGCTCATTCTGCTTGCTGCACCATAGGCCAGTGAATCTGACAGGTGAGGTGTTGAGGTAAGGAAGATACTTAAAACAGGGAGCCAGCAGATGAGAAGATGGCAGGCTAGTGCCTCAAAATAACCATTTTATTGGGTTCTGGATGCCAGGTTCCTTTATAGAACAGAGATGAAGGGAGAAAACAAAGTAAAAAGGCCATTAATCTTGATGCTTTTGAACTGTGGTGTTGAAGAAGACTCTTGAGAGTCCCTGGAACTGCAAGGAGATCCAATCAATACCACCTAAAGGAGATTAGTCCTGAGTGTTCATTGGAAGGACTGATGTTGAAGCTGAAACACCAATAATTTGGCCACCTGATGTGAAGAACTGACTCATTTGAAAAGACCCTGATGCTGGGAAGGATTGAAGGCTGGAGAAGGGGACGACAGAGGATGAGATGGTTGGATGGCATCACTGACTTAATGGACATGAGTTTGAGTAAACTCCGGGAATTGGTGATGGACAAGGAGACCTGGCATGCTGCAGTCCATGGGGTTGCAGAATCAGACACCACTGAGTGACTGAACTGAACTGAATCTTGGTAACATCTCCTAGAATAGCAAACCTCGGGCAGGGGATGTGTTAATTTCTTCCTTCCTGCCATTCACAGATGGACAGGGTTCTGAAGAAGGCATTTTAGTGTAGTAGTCAGGCAGAGGGCAGGATTCTCTGAGGCAAACCATTCTGTATGATTATAATAAAAGCAATGAAAAGCAAGTCAAGGAAACAGTTCCAACGTGGAGTCAGAATTGGCTTCCTCCCAGCAACATATCCATCACATAAAGAAAGAAATATTCCCTCTAAGTATTTGCATCATGTCACTGTTATGGCACACTCCACACTGAATTTAATTTATTTAGTCTCTTTGCTACTTGTTTGCCTAGTTTGTGAGCTTTTTGGAGGAACACAGATCACTTAGCTTTCAATCATGAATCCACAATACCTTGCATAGAGTCAATTCTCAAAAGCAAATGACTGAATATTTGTGTGGTTAACACAAATGAACTATGAGTCATATGCTTCTCAAAGATTTCCTGTAAGACTATATTTGATCTTGATCCTCTGGTTGTTAAACATTTAAAAGGTAATGCATGTAAGTGAAGTGCTAGAAAACCTTTTCAAAAATCAGATTGGTGTGGTGCTCAAGTAGTCTCAAGATTAGGTTTCATAATAAATGGCTTTGGGTTTCAGAATACTGTGTAGTTATAAAATCCATGAACTACGAGTCCAGCCTTATCACCAGGAACCTTTCATACCTGGCAAGGTTTCAGGACAGAGCTGGTTGTCTTTGTTTTTGTCACCAATATTCTACTGTGGCTAGAGGAACTGTATGTGACCCCATAGACAGAAGCCCACCAGGCTCCCCCGGCCCTGGGATTCCCCAGGCAAGAACACTGGAGTGGATTGCCATTTCCTTCTCCAATGCATGAAAGTGAAAAGTAAAAGTGAAGTCGTTCAGTCGTGTCCGACTCTTAGTGACCTCATGGACTGCAGCCTACCAGGCTCCTCTGTCTATGGGATTTTCCAGGCAATAGTACTGGAGTGGAGTGCCATTACCTTCTCCGATGTGACTTCCTGTGGCACCCTAAATACCTAAAATGTAGGGTCAGGGTCTTCCCTGGCGGTCTGGTGCTTGACACGGCACCTGCAATGCAGGGAACACTGGTTCAATCCCTAGTCCTGGAGGATCCCACATGCCTTGGGGCTACTGAGCGCATGTGCCGCAACTACTGAAGCCCACACATCCTAGAGCCTGTGCTTCTCAACAAGAGAGTAGCCCCAGCTTGCCACAACTAGAGAAAGCCCTCACACAGCAATAAAGACCCAGCACAGCCAGTAAATAATTAAAAAAAAAAATAAAAGTGCGATTAGAGAGAAGGTTGACACCTGAGAGTCTGAGGACAGATTCTGAGATTAAAATGACAGTTAAATGTTTTTACCCATATTTTTACCCAGGGCTGAATTCTTGTCTGCCCCCAGAAGGAGTCTACAAAAACAAACAAGCAAGCTAAAAGTTTTGCATTATTTTAGTTAAATCATTATAAAAACATGGCTGCAGGCAGCCCCACCCCAGCTTCTGTCTCATCTTTGTGCCTCAGTGACATTATATTTAAAGCAGCAGTAAGTGACACTAATTTATCTTCTAGGTCATGATTCTTAAATTTTACTGTGCATAGTAAGCACCTGGGAAACTTGTTAGAATGCAGATTCTGATTCAGTAGCTCTGGGGTGGGACCTGAGATTCTCCATTCCCATAAGCTGATGCTAATACAGCTGGTCCACGAATCACAATGTGAGTAACAAACCTCCAGAGCTATATAAGGTGAAGGAACATCCAGATTAAAAAAGAGAGTTTGCGCAAACCTTTGATTTTTAAAAGTGGCTTAATATTTTGTCCTATGAATATATTATAATTTAGTTGATAAATTCTATATTTTTGAAATGCACTCTTTGGCTTTTGTAAACATCATTCTAATTAATTTCCATGTAAAAAAATATTTGTCTGTCTTGCTGGTTATTTATTTATTAATTTTTGGCTATATTCAGTTCAGTTCAGTCACTTAGTCATGTCCGACTCTTTGCAACCCCATAGACTGCAGCATACCAGGCTTCCCTGTCCATCACCGTCTCCCAGAGCTTGCTCAAACTCATGTCCATCAACTCGGTGATGCCATGTGACCATCTCATCCTCTGTTGTCCCTTCTTCTCCTGCCTTCAATCTTTCCCAGCATCAAGGTCTTTTCCAAGCAATCAGTTCTTCGCATCAGGTGGTCCAAGTTTTGGAGCTTCATGCTTCAGCATCAGTCCTTCCAATGAATATTCAGGACTGATTTAGTTTAGGATTGACTAGTTGGATCTCCTTACAGTCCAAGGGACTCATGAGTCTTCTCCAACACCACAGTTTAAAAGCATCAATTCTTTGGTGCTCAGTTCAGTTCAGTTCAGTCGCTCAGTCATGTCCAACTCTTTGCAACTCCATGAATCACAGCACGCCAGGCCTCCCTGTCCATCACCAGCGCCCGGAGTTCACTCAAACTCACGTTCTCCGCTTTCTTTATAGTCCAGCTCTCACATCCATACATGACTACTGGAAAAACCATAGCTTTGATTAGATGGACCTTTGTTGGCAAAGTAATGTCTCTGCTTTTTAATATACTGTCTAGGTTGATCATAACTTTTCTTCCAAGGAGCAAGTGTCTTTTAATTTTATGGCTGTAGTCACCATCTGAAGTGATTTTGGAGCCCTCCAAAATAAAATCTGTCATTGTTTCCATTGCTTCCCTGTCTATTTGCCATAAAGTGATGGGACCAGATGCCATGATCTTTGTTTTTTGATTGTTGAGGTATAAGCAAGTGTTTTCACTCTGCTCTTTCACTTTCATCAAGAGGCTCTTTAGTTCTTCTTCACTTTCTGCCATAAGGGTGGTATCATCTGCATATCTGAGGTTTTTGATATTTTGCTATATTACTAAAGTGTAATTGATTTTTCAAAGGTACACATTTTAACACATATTCTCAAATTGGCAAGAATTTTCAAATGAACTCTTAGATGAAGTTATTATATATAATTCCATCTTTGCAGCTTTTCCTGCCTACAGGTTCATGTGACATTCTGACACCATGACATTTTTAGTAATGCCTCAAGTAAAATTTTATTCCTTTTATCTAACCATGCCCCTTCTTTTTATGCTAGTTAAATATTTTAAGTGTTAAGTTTGTGAAGAATCACAGCTGTTGCTGAGGAATGAATTTACAAGTGCATTCCTGGCACAGAATACAAATACTGTATATGACACATAGATAATCAAATCAGACAGAATGACTTCACCTCTTAAGATCTGCACCCAACTCAATCAGTTGATTAAAGATCCAGAACAGCTGGCAGCTGACAGGAATGACTTCTTTTAGATTAACATGGAATCTCTAGATTCAAATATGTAGGGGAAAACTGAAAAAAAATTCCTCCATTACTGCTTACTACATACAATAATAATAATCTGGAGGCTTATTGTGTTTTCAGCAGAGTAAAATATATTTACCTGAATAGTGCACTGTTGATCTGGTTCTCCACATGAACACTAGTTTGGTTTGTCCTGGTTTCTGACAGGTCTTGACAGCTAACATCCAGATCTCTTCTGCTCTGAAATGTCCATGAGCAAAATGGGAGAACATGTGCTCTTTTGGAAGTCATCATGCTAAGGCAAAGCCTTATAGTGACAAGAAAATTTTTTTGGAGTAAGTACACTTACACCACAGTATCTCTGTAATGTAGATTACTAGGAGGTTGACACAATGATCAAATGAGAGAATATAAACAAAAATATTTTATAAGCTGAAACATGGTACACTGATTACTTGAGGTACAGGAGAGGCACAGAAGCTATGCGAGGTAAACACATTACTCATCCCCTTGTTTCTACCAAATGTCCACATTGTTCTTCCAATAGGAGGCTTCCACTTCTTCTCCCCTTCACATTCAGTTCAATTCAGTCACTTGGTCATGTCCGACTCTTTGTGACCCCATGAATCACAGCACGCCAGGCCTCCCTGTTCATCACCATCTCCTGGAGTTCACTCAGACGCACGTCAGTTGACTCCGTGATGCCATCCAGCCATCTCATCCTCGGTCATCCCCTTTTCTTCCTGCCCCCAATCCCTCCAAGCATCAGAGTCTTTTCCAATGAATCAACTCTTCTCATGAGGTGGCCAAAGTACTGGAGTTTCAGCTTTAGCATCATTCCTTCCAAAGAAATCCCAGAGTTGATCTCCTTCAGAATGGACTGGTTGGATCTCCTTGCAGTCCAAGGGACTCTCAAGAGTCTTCTCCAACACCACAGTTCAAAAGCATCAATTCTTTGGCGCTCAGCTTTCTTTACAGTCCAACTCTCACATCCATACATGACCACAGGAACTAACCACAAATCTCATTTCCTCCAAATTTTCATAGACCTCCCAGCTCTTGGTGATTATCCTTTCTCACAATTTATGTGATGTAATTTTCTGCCACTTCCTTATTCTGTGCCCTGGATCAAGAAAGCCACCAATGTTTAATGTATTTATCAGCTATTTGGATAAACACACTTATTAGAGTTGAGGTCTTCATTCTCCATGCAGCCATAAGATTTATTTGTAATAAATAATAATTTTAAAAAAGGTTCAAGATGTACTGTTAGTTGAGCACCAAACATGTAAAGAAATAAAAAGATTGATGATCCCTTTAAAGAAATTACAAGCTAATTCTGAAGGAATGTATTAGTTTGGTAGAGCGGTCATTAAAAAGTATCAAAGATGAAGTGGCTTAAACAATTCTGGATGCTAGAAGCCCCAAAACAAACTTGGCTTCTTCTGCAATCTTTCCCCTTGATCCTCTTCCCACTTTAACATCATTTTTCCTGTGTGCATATCCTGGTGTCTTTTGTTTATCCAAATATTTCTTCTTATAAGGAGACTAATCAGAGTGGCTTTGGATCTACTCTAAAGGTCTCGTTTTAACTTAATTACCTCCTTACAGGCCCCATCTAAATAGCCTCGTGATGAAAGTGAAAGAAGAGAGTAAAAAGCTGGCTTAAAACTCAACATTCAAAAACAAAGATCATGGCATCCAGTCCCACCAAATCATGGCAAATAGAAGGGGAAACAATGGAAACAGTGACAGACTTTATTTTCTTGGGCTCCAAAATCACTGCAGATGGTGATTGCAGCCATGAAATCTGAACAATGCTTACTCCTTGGATGCAAAGCTATGGCCAAGCTAGACAACATACTAAAAGCAAAGACATTACTTTGCCCACAAAGGTCTGTCTAGTCAAAGCTATGGTTTTTCCAGTAGTCATGTATGGATGTGAGAGTTGGGCTATAAAGAAAGCTGAGTGCCAAATAATTGATCCTTTTGAACTGTGGTGTTGGAGAAGACTCTTGAGAGTCCCTTGGACAGCACAGAGATCCAACCAGTCAATCCTAAAGGAAATCAGTCCTGAATATCATTGTAAGAACTGATGCTGAAGCTGAAGCTCCAATACTTTGGCCACATGATGCAAAGAGCTGACTTCTTGGAAAAGACCCTGATGCTGGGAACGATTGAAGGCACAAGGAGAAGGAGACAATAGAGGCTGAGATGATTGGATGGCATCATCAAGTTGATGGACATGAGTTTGAGCAACATCCAGGAGTTGGTGATGGACAGGGAAGCCTGGCATGCTGCAGTCCATGGGGTCCCACTCGGCCATGACTGACTGAGCTACTGAACTGAAGGGCCTCATCTCCAGATGGACATTTTGAGTATTGGGGATTAAGACTTCAACATGTATATCTTAAGGGGACACAGTTCAACCCACAATAGAAAGATAAATCTAGAAGGGTATACAATAAAAGGATGGCAAAAAATTAACAATAAAAACAAACAGAAATACATAAACTTAATACAACAGGGAAGAGTCAATTTTGACTCTTCCATGCTAGATCTGTTTCTTTGGCCACTTTTGGTGTTATAATCACGCATAATGGCCGGCTTCAGACAATACTACCCCTCTGACTGTTAAGTTAAAATGCCTTGTTCAGAACCCTATCCACCTGTATATAGCAGGAAGGAAGAAATGAACACATCCCTTGCCTGAGGCTTGGCATTGTAGGAGATACTTGCAAGATTAAATGGCCTTTTTACTTTGTTTTCTCATCTCCCCAACATCTCTGATCCAAGAAAGAATTTGGCATGCAGACCCCAATAAGATGGTTATTTTGAGACATTGGTCTGCCTTCTTGGTCAGCCGGCTTTCCAAATGTTGAAGTTGCATTCCTTGCCTCAACACCATGCCTCTCTGATTCATTTGCCTCTCATTTCACAACAGAATAAGCTTGGACTTGGTAACATTACCAGTCCAGATTATAAAGACTGAACTTGTTTATTTCTCCAGCGGATATACAACTCTGAACTGATCTGAGCTCACAATTGATAAAGAGACAAATAAAAAGAATATAAAATAATACTCTCAGTTTTTCACTGAACAGAAAATAAATCTCCATCTCCTTGACCAAGATCCTAAATGGTTGCATCATTAAACCAAAAATTCCATTGTTGTTGCTACTAGTAGAAAATGACTTGAAGGTCATGTGCAAGAGAGAAACAACAGCAAATACTCCATGTAAGAAAACAATAAAAAATGAACCAAGATAAAGCAGCAAGAATAACATTTTTTTGCTGCTTGGGATTCACTTAGGGAGCTAAGACTTTGAGCAGCTCATGAAGTGCACTTCTCAAGTCACTGTGTTTAATTGGCTTTGTCAGATTAGTCCACTTAGGTATCTTGATAGAACTGAAGAGGAAAAGTTAAAATTTTATATAACCTCTTGCTCACTCTGCCTCTGTAATTCAGCTTGCTCCTTGCAAAATCTGGATCACTTAGGTCACGTAGTCTCAGAAAGTGGGGACTTACAATACTAGGAAGTGGAGCTTATCTCACTCAACCTTGTATTGCTCTTTGCAGTTGCCCAGCCCCTGCAAACCTGCTTAATCATGCCTGACCATGTAGAGATCAGGAATCCCCCTCCTTATCTTGGCTGCTGTTCCCACAAGCACAATACCCCTTAGTTTAAACAGCCTATTATCAGCTAGTGTTGCCTACTATAGTCTGTCTATAAAATCTCTGTAACCTCTTTTTTGGGGGCTCAGAGCTTAGAGTGTTAACTCCTCTGGGCCTCCCAGCATAATAAACCTGAGTTTTCCAACTCTCCAAGTGTGGTGCTTGGTTTCTCGATTACTGGTTTCTTCAATAGAACAACCCACAAAACTGCCTGAGTATAAGTATCAAAAAATTAAAGCAAGACCCTCCTATCAAATGAACACCTATCAGAAATTTTATTCAACTCACTAGAGAACCATTAAGAGGTTAAGACTAGTTCAGAGTGCATTTATATAGACAATTTAATGAAGAAATATTACAGTGAGATTGCTGGATTAGAGGCAGAACTGATTTCCTGCAGAGCAAAAAAAAGTAACCTCTGGATTCACCTTTTGCACAGAAAGATTACATCTTTGCCAGACAAAATTATATACGCTAACATGTCAGATCACTGCATCTAGAACCTTAGTTTAACATAGTAAAATAAAGTTATATTTTTAAGGGACTGAGATATATACTTACTACAGTAGCAGTTTAATGAAGAGGTCATATCTCCTAATCAGATGAGGATACCTGGGGAATAACTGGAAAGGTAGAGTTTACTTGTATGACAGTCTTTCAGTTCTGATGAAATTATACCAAAAAAAAAAAAAAAAGCACTAGATTTCCAGGGTGGTGTCAAAAACTATAGCTATGTTTTCTCACCATGAGAACACTAGCCTGAATCTGTCTTGGCTTACTTTCAGGGAACATGTAATGGACCACTGACAAAAGGGTAGCAGAGGGCAAACATTGGTGGGGCAGAGGGAGATGCTGAAAACTGCCTGAAACTACATTAGCAGAGACCCATCTTTGTCCCTCTGTATAGTGTGGTATTTTTATCTGGTGTACCTGTGTTTTTCCTTTGTTACAATAATGGTATCCTCTGGCATAATTGATAAGTGGTTGTTGTTCAGTTGCTCAGTCGTGTCTGACTCTTTACAGCACCATGGATTGCAGCATGCCAGGCTTCCCTGTCCAGCATCTCCTGAAGCTTGCTCAAACTTATGTCCATCGAGTCAGTGATGCCATCCAACTTGGTGGCATGAAGAGAAGGGGCAGGAAGAGAAGGGGATGACAGAGGGTATAGTGTGGTATTTTTATACCTGCCTTTAATCTTCCTGCCTTCAATCTTTCCCAGAATCAGGGTCTTTTCCAATCAGTCAACTCTTCTCATCAGGTGGCCAAAGTACTGGAGTTTCAGCTTCAGCATCAGTCCTTCCAGTGAGTATTCAGGACTGATTTCATTTAGGATTGACTAGTTTCATCTCCTTGCAGTTCAAGGGACTCTCAAGAGTCTTCTCCAACACCACAGTTCAAAAGCACCAAGTCTTCAGCATTCAGCCTTCTTCACAGTCCAACTCTCACATCCATACATGACTACTGGAAAAACTACTGGAAAAACCATAGCCTTGACTAGACAGACCTTTGTAGTCAAAGTAATGTCTCTGCTTTTAATATGCTGTATAGGTTTCTCATAGCTTTACTTCGAAGGAGAAAGTGTCTTTTAATTTTGTGGCTGCAGTCACCATCTGCAGTGATTTTGGAGCTCACCCAAGAAAATAAAAGTCAGTCACTATTTCCATTGTTGCCCCATCTATTTGCCACGTAGTGATGGGATAAGAAGCCGTGATCTTTGTTTTTGAATGTTAAGTTTTAAGTCAGCTTTTTCACTCTCCTCTTTCATCTTCGTCAAGAGGCTCTTTAGTTCTTCTTCACTTTCTTCCTTAAAAATGGAGTCACCTGCATATCTGAGGTTATTGATATTTCCCCTTGCAGTCTTGATTCCAGCTTGGGTTTCATTCCGCCTGGGAGTTCGCATTATGTAATTTGCTTATAAGTTCAATAAGCCGGGTGACAATATATAGCCTGGACATACTCCTTTCCCAATTTTGAACCAGTCCATTGTTCCATGTCCAGTTCTGTTTTTCTTGACCTGCGTACAAATTTCTCAGGAGTCAGGTAAGATGGTGTAGTATTCTCATTTCTTTAAGATCTTTCCAAAGTTTGTTGTGATCCACAGTGTCAAAGGTTTGGCTTAGTCAATAAAGCAGAAGTAGGTGTTTTTCTGGAACTCTTTTGCTTTTTCGATGATCCAACAGATGTTAGTAATTTGATCTCTAGTTTCCCTGCCTTTTCTAAATCCAGCTTGAACATCTAGAATTTCACAGTTTAGAAGCCTGGCTTGGAGAATTTTGAACACTACTTTGCTAGTGTGTGAGATGAGTGTGATTGTGCAGTAGTTTGAGCATTCTTTGGCATTGCCTTTCTTTGGGATCAGAGTGAATACTGATCTTTTCCAGTCCTGTGGCCACTGCTGAGTTTTCCAAATTTGCTGAGTGCAGCACATTCACAGCATCATCTCTTAGGATTTGAAATAGCTCAGCTGGAATTTCATCAGCTCCACTAGCTTTGTTCATAGTGATGTTTCCTAAGGCTCATTTGACTTTGCACCCCAAGATATCTGGCTCTAGGTGAGTGATCACACCATCCTGGTTATCTGGGTCATTATGATCTTTTTGCATAGTTCTTCTGTTTATTCTTTCCACCCCTCTTCTTAATATCTTCTGCTTCTTTTAGGTCCATACTGTTTCTGTCCTTTATAGAGCCCATCTTTGCATGAAATGTTCCCTTGTTATCTCTAATTTTCTTGAAATGATCTCTCGTCTTTCCCATTCTATTGTTTCCCTCTATTTCTTTGCCTTGATCACTGAGGACACTTTCTTATGTCTCCTTGCTTTTCCTTAGAACTCTGCATTCAGATGGGCATACTTTTCCACTTTACCTTTACTTCTCTTCTTTTCTCAGGTATTGGTACGGCTTCTTCTGACAACTATTTTACCTTTTTGCATTTCTTTTCTTGGGCTTTTTCTTTTAAATTTATTTTTTTATTGAAGGACAATTGCTTTACAGAATTTTGTTGTTTTCTGTCAAACCTGAACATGAATCAGCCCTAGGTATACATATATCCCCTTCCTTTTTTTTTTTTTTTTAACCACCCTCTCATCTCCCTCCCTATCCCATCCCTCTAAGTTGATACAGAGCCCCTGTTTGAGTTTCCTGAGCCATACAGCAAATTCCCATTGGCTATCTATTTTACATACAGTAATATAGGTTTCCATGTTACTCTTTCCATACAAATCACCATCTCCCCCTCTCCCCATGTCCATAAGTCTGTTCTCTATGTCCCTTTCTCTATTGCTGCCCTGTAAATAAATTCTTCAGTACCATTCTTCTAGATTCTGTATATTTATGCTAGAATATGATATTTATCTTTCTCTTTCTGACACAGTTCACTTTGTATAATAGGTTCTAGGTTCATCCACCTCATTAGAACTGACTCAAATGTGTTGCTTTTTATGGCTGAGTAATATTCCATTGTATATTTACCACAACTTCTTTATTCATTCATGTGTCAGCGGACATCTAGGTTGTTTCCATGTTCTAGCTATTGTAAACAGTGCTGCAATAAACAATGGGATACATGTGTCTCTTTCAATTTTGGTTTCCTCAGTGTATATGCCTAGGAGTAGGATTGCTGGGTCATATGGTGATTTTATTCCTAGTTTTTAAAAGAATCTCCATACCGTCTTCCATAGTGGCTGTGTCAATTTATATTCCCACCAGCAGTATAAGAGTGTTCCTTTTTCTCCACACCCACTCTGACATTTATCATTTGTAGACTTTTTGATGACAGCCATTCTGACTGGTGTGAGGTGATTTCTCATTGTGGTTTTGATTTGCACTTCTCTAATAATTAGTTATGTTGAGCATCTTTTCATGCGTTTGTTAGCCATCTGTATGTCTTCTTTGGAGAAATGTCTGTTTAGGTCTTTTTCCTACTTTTGGATTGGGTTGTTTGTTTTCTGGCATTGAGTTGTATGAGTTGCTTGTATATTTTGGAGATTAATACTTTGTCAGTTTCACTTGCTATTATTTTCCCCATTCTGAGGGTTGTCTTTTCACCTTGCTTATAGTTTTCTTTGCTGTGCAAAAGCTTTTAAGTTTAATCAGGTCCCACTTGTTTACTTCTGTTTTTACTTCCATTACTCTAGGAGATGGGTCATAGAGGATCTTGCTTTGATTTATGTCGTCAGAGTGCTCTGCCTATATTTTCCTCTAAGAGTTTTATAGTTTCTGATCTTACATCAGAACCTGTTGGTTATTTAGAAACATGTTGTTTAATCACATTTTGTTTGGGTTTCTTACACTTGTTTTCTTGTAATTGACATCTAGTCTCATAGTGTTGTGATCAAAGAAGAAGCTTGATATGATTTCAATTTCCTTAAATTTACTGATGTTTGATTTGTGACCCAAGATGTGGTCTGTCCTGGAGAATGTCCCATGTGCACTTGAGAAGAAGGTGTATTTTGCATGTCCATGGAATGTCCTAAAGATATCAATGAGATCCTTCTTATCTAATGTATCATTTAAAACTATGTTTTCTTATCTATTTTCTGTTTTGATGCTCTGTCCATTTGTGTGAGTGGGGTGTTAAAGACTCTTATTATTACTGTGTTACTGTCAATTTCTCCTTTTATGTCTGTTAGTGTTTCTCTTATGTATTGAGGTACTCCTATGTTGGATGCATAGATATTTACAATTGTTATATCTTCCTCTTGGATTGATCCCTTCGTCATTATGTAGTGTTCTTCCTTATCTCTTGTAATATTATTTGTTTTAAGGTCCTATGGTTTTTCCTGTGGTCATGTATGGATATGAGAGTTGGACTGTAAAGAAGGTTGAGCGCCGAAGAATTGATGCTTTTGAACTGTGGTGTTGGAAAAGACTCTTGAGAGTCCCTTGGACAGCAAGGAGATCCAACCAGTCCATTCTGAAGGAGATCAACCCTGGGATTTCTTTGGAAGGAATGATGCTAAAGCTGAAACTCCAGTACTTTGGCCACCTCATGCAAAGAGTTGACTCATTGGAAAAGACCATGATGCTGGTAGGGATTGGGGGCAGGAGGAGAAGGGGACGACCGAGGATGAGATGGCTGGATGGCATCATGGACTGGATGGACGTGAGTCTGAGTGAACTCCAGGAGATGGTGATGAACAGGGAGGCCTGGCATGCTGCGATTCATGGGGTCGCAAAGAGTCAGACACAACTGAGCGACTGAACTGAACTGAAGTTCTGTTTTGTATGAGATGAAGATTGCTACTCCAGCTTTCTTTTGCTTCCCATTTGCATGGAAGATATTTTTCCATCCTCTCACTTTTAGTCTATATATGTCTTTAGGTCAGAAGTGGGTTTCTTGTAGACACCATATATATCGGTCTTGTTTTTATATCCATTCAGCCAGTCTGTATCTTTTGGTTATAGCATTTAATACATTTACATTTAAAGTAATTATTGATATATATGTTCCTATTGCCACTTTCTTAATTGTTTGGGGTTGATTTTGTAGATCTTTTTTTCTTCTATTTCTTGACTGTATAAGTCTGTTTAACATTTGTTGAAAAGCTGGTTTCATGGTACTGAATTCTCTTAACTTTTGCTTGTCTGAAAAGATTTTTATTTCTCCATCAGTTTTAAATGAGATCCTTGATGGGTACAGTAATCTTGGTTGTAGATTTTTCCCTTTCAGTACTTTAAATATATCTTGCCATTCCCTTCTGGCCTGCAGAGTTTCTGCTGAAAGATCAGCTGTTAAGCATATACGGTTTCCCTTGTATGTTACTTGTTGCTTCTCCCTTGCTGCTTCTCCCTTGTTGCTTCTCCCTTTATTATTCTTTCTTTGTGTTTAGTCTGTTAGTTTGATTAGTAAGTGTCTTGGTGTGTTTCTCCTTGGGTTTCTCCTGCATGGGACTCTTTCTGACTCTTGGATTTGATTGGCTATTTCCTTTTCCATGTTGGGGAAAATTTCAACTATAATCTTTTCAAAAATTTCCTCAAACCCTTTCTTTTTCTCTTCTTCTTCTTCTTCTGCTGCTGCTAAGTCACTTCAGTTGTGTCCGACTCTGTGCGACCCCATACACTGCAGCCCACCAGGCTCCACCATCCCTGGGATTCTCCAGGCAAAAACACTGCAGTGGGTTGCCATTTCCTTCTCCAGTGCATGAAAGTGAAAAGTGAAAGTGAAGTCGCTAAGTCGTGTCCGACCCTCAGCGACCCAATGGACAGCAGCCCTCCAGGCTCCTCATCCATGGGGTTTTCCAGGCAGGAGTACTGCAGTGGGGTGCCATTGCCTTCTCCGCTCTGGGACCCCTATAATTTGAACGTAGCTCCATTTGATATTGTCCCAGAGGTCTCTCTGAGACTATCCTCAGTTCTCTTCATTCTTTTTACTTTATTGTACTCTTGAGAAGTTATTTCCACCATTTTTATCTTCCAGCTCACTGATTCATTCTTCTGCTTCAGATATTCTGCTATTGATTCTTTCTAGAGTATTTTTAATTTCAGTAATTTTGTTCTTTGTCTCTGTATGTTTATTCTTTAATTCTTCTGCGTCTTTGTTAATTGATTCTTGTATTTTCTCCATTTTGTTTTCAAGGTTTTTGATAATCTTTACTATCATTATTCTGAATTCTTTTCCAGGTAGTTTTCCTGTTTCCTCTTCACTTATTTGGACTTCTGTGCTTCTGGTTGGTCCTTCATTTGTGTATTTCTCTGCTTTTTCATTATTATTTAATTATCTCATTTTTAAAAAATTTATTGTGTTTGAGGTCTCCTTTTCCCAGGCTTCAAGGTTAAATTCTTTCTTCCTTTTGGTCCTCCTAATGTTGGTCCAGTAAGCTTCTTATAGGGTGAGATTTGTGCTGAGTTTTTATTTGTTTGTTTTTCCTCTGATGGACAAGGCTGAGTGAAGTGGTAGTCCTGTCTGCTGATGATTCAGTTTGTATGTTTGTTTGTTTTTTTCTTTAGATGAGGTATCCTGCACAGGGTGCTACTGGTGGTTGGGTGATGCTGGGTCTTGTATTCTGGTGGTTTCCTTTGTGTGAGTTCTCACTATTTGATACTCCCTAGAGTTAGTTCACTCATAGTCTAGGGTCTTGAAGTCAGTGTTCTCATTCCAAAAGCTCAGGGCTTGATCTCAAGTTTTGTGTGGGTCTATACATTCTTTTCCACTGGTCAGGTACTCCTCTCTGCTCTCAGCTGGTGTTCTGCATGTACTTCTTTGTCTGAAGGTGTATTCCTGGTATATCTGTGGAGAGAGATGCACTCCACATCCACCTACTCCTCTGCCATCTTGTTGGGGATGGCTTTGATTGTCACCTCCTGTACAATGTCATGAACCTCCATCCATAGTTCTTTAGGCACTCTATCAAATCTAATCCCTTTATCTATTTGTCATTTCCACTGTATAATCATAAGGGATTTGATATAGGTCATTCCTGAATGGCCTAGTGGTTTTCCCCTACTTTCTTCAATTTAAGTCTGAATTTTGCAATAAGAAGTTCATGATCTGAGCCACAGTCAGCTCCTGGTCTTTCTTTTGCTGACTGTATATTGCTTCCCTATCACTGACTGCAAAGAATATCATTATCTGATTTCGGTATTGACCATCTTTGATGACCATGTGTAGAGTCTTGTGTTGTAGGAAGAGGGTGTTTGCTATGACCACCATGAATATTCAATGGGAGAACTGATGCTGAAGCTGAAGTTCCAATACTTTGGCCACCTGATGTGAAGAACTGACTCATTGGAAGAGACCCTCGTGCTGGGAAAGATTGAGGGCAAAAGGAAAAGAGGACAGCAGAGGATGAGATGGTAAGATAATATCACTTATTCAATGGACATGAGTTTGAGCAAACTCAGAGTGATAGTGAAGGACAAGGAAGCCTGGCATGCTGCAGTCCATGGCATTGCATAGAGTTGTATAGGACTTAGTGACTAAACAGCTGGCCCCAGGATAGCTGAAATGCATATTAAAGGGGTGATTTCAGTGAGCCCAGAGTTTTGTATTTTCCCATGAATAGAAAATCGCTTAATTCCTTAACTTGGGATATCTGGTTTTCTTCAAATAACAATAATCTTCTGATATTCAGACTACTTGCCATTTGTGGGAGAACTTCTGTATAATCTGGCTTCTGTATAATCTTACCTCCTTGGAGCAGTTCTCTCAGGGTTACTTGATATGCCATCTCCTGGGCTTGATGTCCTAAAATTCCCACCAAATAAAACATAACTCTCAACTTTTAGGTTTTGAATACTTTTAAGTTGACACTGACTCCAGAAATTTTGGCAGGGGAAAGGGGTGTTAGGTAGATATCTAATTTCTGAAAGTCAGTATGTTCAAAAGTTAGAAAATACTGGAAGGTATGGTGCTTTATTGGAGAAGGCAATGGCACCCCCACTCCAGTACTCTTGCCTGGAAAATCCCACAAACAGAGGAGCCTGGTGGGCTGCAGTCCATGGGGTCACTAAGAGTCAGACATGACTGAGCAACGTCACTTTCACTTTTCACTTTCATGCATTGGAGAAGGAAATGGCAACCCCACTCCAGTGTTCTTGCCTGGAGAATCCCAGGGATCGTGGAGCCTTGTGGGCTGCCGTCTGTGGGGTCGCACAGAGTTGGACACAACTGAAGTGACTTAGCAGCAGCAGCATGGTGTTTTATGATCTTCCTATTTAGGTCAGCTAACGGGGCTTGCCTCTTGTGTACTGAGAATGCTGTGGTATTTGGACTAAGGGAGTTGAAAATAGGGGTGGTGTGTAGGGATGGACAGAGGTTGATTTCTAAAGAACTTGTGAAAAAGCTTATAGAACATTTTAAACATAGTTTTAATGTCTTCTACGTCAATGAAAAAAACAACTCTGATAAGTAGATTGTAGCTGTTAAACTATAAGCAGAGGCAGAACAAATGTGATTTCTGGAATTCTAGAATATCCTTTCATTTCTCTAAAACCCTCTGGTGCTGCTAAAAATCCTATTGTTAGGAGTGTTGGTCTGTATCTGATAGCCATTTGTTAATAAATGGGACTAGATTGTCAAAGGGGCAGGGGTATAAGCTAGAGAAGAATATCCAAACAGTTGATAAAAATGGAAAGCTCTTTTTAAAAAAAATTATGTATTTTTAAGTGACGGATAATTGCTTTACTGTTTTGTGTTGGTTTCTGCCATATATCAACATGAGTCAGCCGTAGGTATACATATGTCCCTTCCCCTCCCTCTGTACCTCCCTTCCACCCTCCACACCGTCCCACTCCTCAGCTGCTGCTGCTGCTGCTAAGTTGCTTCCATCGTGTCCGACTCTGTGAGACCCCAAAGACAGCAGTCCACCAGGCTCCTCTGTCCCTGGGATTCTCCAGGCAAGAATACTGGAGTGGGCTGCCATTTCCTTCTCCAGTGCAAGCAAGCATGCTTAGTTGCTTCAGTTGTGTCCGACTCTCTGTGACCCTATGGACAGCAGCCCACCAGGCTCCTCTGTCCACAGGATTCTCTAGGCAAGAATACTAGCGTGGGTTGCCATTTCCTTCTCCACCCACTCCTCTAGGTTGTCACAGAACCCCGGTTTGAGTTGCCTAAGTCATATAGCAAATTCCCACGGGCTATCAGTTTTACATATGGTAATATATGTGTTTCCATGCTACTCCCTCTATTCATCTCACCCTCTGCTTTGACTCCCTATGCCCACAAATCTGTTCTCTATGTCTGGGTCTCCATTGCTGCCCTGTAAATAGGTTCATTGGTACCATCTTTCTAGATTAAAAATAGAAAACTCTTGAATCACATAGCAGGATCCATATTGTGATGTCAGAGGGTGGATGCCCTATAATAGCAGGTCAAGGAGACAAGCTGAAGAGCAATACGGGCTAGTAGCTGTCCTAGGGATATTGGCCACAGCTGTATTGGCGCTCATGAGCTTCTTGCATTTGACATTGGACTAATAAACTGCATTTTAAGGGCCAGAAAGATGACGAACAGTCTCAGATTTTGCAATATACCCTGGTAAAAACAAAACCTCCCAAAAGGGGTCACTATTAATCTATGATTTTGTATGACAGTGTTTCTCAGGTTCTTCCTGAGAACAGGTTTGGAGGAGAGGATAGGTAAAGGACAAGCAGACTCTGAGGGCTTCACACAGGCTTTAGTGGGTACCCCCAAGGTAAAGAAGGATGTGAGAAGGGGAGGGTGAAGTGGGTAAAGAGGACTATATCTATTTCACAGTTTTTCTTAAAGCAAGCCCTATTCTTCAAAGCTGGAGATCTTGCCTGCTGCAGTGGAGGGACTGTGCAAAGAGCTATATTCAAATTTCTTTTCATTCATCATCAAATGCAGTGTTTTCTCTGATGGGTAATGAAACAAATCCTACCTATCTTATAGGATATTTGAAATGTTTAAATAAGGTTAAAAACGAGATTACCTCTAGTCAATAAATTGTTCTTTAAGCAGAATAAAAATATAAAAGGGTTATCACTCTTACTAACAATGTATTTGTTATTATCACTCTTACTAACAGTTTATTTGTTCAACTAACATCTACTGAGTATTTCCTACTTGTGAATAGTGAATAACTCCTACCCTAAAGACAATAATTATTTAAATATCATTATTATGTAAACATCCTGCAAATTCTTTCTCATTTGCAGGTAGAAAAGCCTTATTCATAATAAATTTTTTAAAATTTAAAATTTGTAACAAAATTTCAACAAATGAATTATGTTGTGCATTTTAACTTAGTTAAGAGCCAAAACAAACAGTATTAAGATCATGCCAAAGAAAAGTATAATTAGTAGTCATTTTAAGATATCCAAATAACTAAACACTAGGAGCTGCCAATATCATTATCTTAGGTCCCTGGTCAGAACCAGAGGAAGTGTAAAGGCAATTGCAGCATCTGAAAACTAGCACAATTCAAAGGCAGCTTCTGGGAACAACTTGAGTCTTGAGTGAAAGACAGTCTTGGACTGTGTATTTGAACAAATGACACACCCAAGAGCGACAATTTTAAAAATTACCCTTAGGCAAGATGGCAATGTGATATATGGAAATTTCCCCTAGTTCCGTCTTATCCTTGGATTGTGGAACCAGAGCGGGCATGGAAGTGAGCCATCCCCTTTGCTGCCTTGTCAGATCCCAGTGCCTTTTTTATTCTAGCCCTTTACTATTTTAAGCCATTAGAGGCAGGAGCAACACAAGCTGGTCTTTAGTTCCTAGGCTGAGCAGGTATTCCTGACAAGGAAGAAAAGCTCCCTGTTCACTTGAAGCAGTACTCATTACAAACTCATTGCCCTCTTAGAGATTCTCTCATGAATAGCACTCTTGTGCCTACCCTGTGACCTGCAGAAACCAAGAAGGCAACTGGAGGCGATCACCTCAACCCATTCAAACACTGACCCATCGCCTGTGGTGAATGAGGTCATCTGTCAAGTTTAAACAATTCTGTGATTTCTCTGAGAATTAAAATCATGCCTTTGCTGAAGAGGATAGCTTGTAGATGCATCATCAAAGAAGCACGTCCTATGCTATGGTTATATTCCTGAAAGATCAGGAGACAACACCATAATGTGACTAGAGCATGGACTTCAACGGAGACACATTTCAGGTTTTGAATCTCTTCTACTCCCTCTTCTCAGCAGTCTTTGTGAAGGTACTCAGCTTTTCTAAAATGTTAGTTTCTTCATTTGTGAAGCAGAGAGTAATGACTACACTGTTGATATGGTGTAAAGTTTGGGAATTGCCTTGCAAATACAATACTGTCGTCCCCAACAGAGCCCATCCTTCACATTTCAACCAGGGATGTTTTTCAAGTCTCACAGATGATCCCACACCATTCTTGTGATTAAGCACACACTCGTTAATGAGATTTCTGAGGCCCTTCATGGTTTGAACAATGTTTCCTTCTCCCGCTTTGCCAATCGCTGCTTTTCCCCATACTCTGTAATTCAGGTATTTTCAACTAGATTCCCAAACATGCTTTGACTTTAGGTATTTTTGGGTCTAACCTCATGTCACTCTCTGTCCCAGTTCCTCTTTTATTCAACTATATTTTTACTCCTCCTTTTTAATTTTAATTCTTTAAAATTTATTTTTAATTGAAAGACAATTACTTTATAATGCTGTTTTGGTTGTACTCATCCTTCTGAAGTTACTGGGTTTTCTTAGAATTCTTCTTTGACTTTTCTAAGTCTGGGTTAGGTGCTCCTCCCAAAGGTCCTTCCATCTGACAGCACTTACTGTACTTAATGTGTGTGTTGGTTGCTCGATCATGTCCAACTGTCTGCAACCCCATGGACTGTAGCTTGCCAGTCTCCTCTGTTCATGGGATTCTTCAGGCAAGAATACTGGAGTGGATTGCCATTTCCTTCTCCAAGGTACTGTACTGATTGTAACTGCCTATTTACTTGCCTGTCTTCACCTAATACCTCTGTTACAAATACCATAAAGTCCCATAAAATCAGATATGGTGGTCATTAGTGATCAGTGTCTGGTGAGAAGCTGCTTTTGGTTCACAGAGAACTATATTTTTCCTTAGTCCCTACATGGTAGGAGTGGTTAAGGAGCTCTCTGGAATTTCCTAATAAGGACATTAATCCCATTCATGAAGACTCCACTGTCATGATCTAACAATCTCCTAAAGATACCAAACCGTCACGGTGGGGACTAAACTTCAGCATGAATCTGGGAGGGCACTTTCAGTCTACAGCACTTTTAAGTGGGCTCTGATGATTGCTAGTCTGAGGTTCGCTTTTTGGCTTATGTAGACTTCCAGGCCCCACCAAACCAGAACCGGAATTTCTGGGAGTTAAGTTCGAATATTTGCATTGCTAACAAGATGCTAAAACACTCATATGCACACTAACCTTTGGCAGTGACTGATAGGGTAAGTATTCAAATGAATATTTGATAATGAATTTGAACAAAACCAGACTCCTGTTTTCAAAATGCATCCCAGTCTCAGGCTCAGCCATTGGCAAATGCAGAGCAGAATGCCTTGCCAGCTTCCCAAGATTATTTTAATCAATTATGTAATACTTCCCTGGTAGATGAGCAGTTTCCTCCAGACACCCCTGCTTTGTGCCATGCAAGCATGCCTTGCATGTGTGAGACTGTAACATCTGCAGATCTAATACAGCAGTTAATTATTTAAAGATACTCTCTGCCTTCTCATTAGGATGGTGGGCTACACACGCAAAGCTCCCTGCACTTGTTCTTGTACACACAGAACACCTGCACTTTTGGAGACAGGCCTGGGCTCTACAGAACAGATCCAAGGGAAAGATGAGTCCTTAGCATCATAAACCAGCCCTATTTTGTGAAAATGTAAACCTTATATTAGGTAATATTCTGTTCCAAGGCTGTCTCCCTATTTATTATATCAGTTTTTTTTTTTTTTTTAGGGGCATATATTATGTAGTGAATCTTAGCAGGGTATACTTTGTGCTGCTTCCATATAAATTTATATAAAAAATAGCTCATTAGATGGTTAGTAATGACCTGTCTTAGGGGAAGAATAAGAAAAAATAAAGCACCTATAATGAAAAAAGTTACTATTCATAAAGTCTTTCTGGGTAGAATGAAAATTAGGAGGAAAAAATCTAAGATAGGCCTACTTTCTAGAAAATCTGTTTTCAAAGACATTGCCAACTTCGCAGCATGCTCAACTTAATTATTGGATTTGCATTGTAGAGTACATTTACTACTCTGGTATGTTTGAAAATCATATACAGTAAAATCTTGAGCAGGATATATAATTCTGCACTGCATTTCAGAGATGGGATGTGAGCAGCAAACTGCTAGATACAAGCATGTGTCAGAATTGAATTTTTCAAAACAAGATATGCTTTAGGATCTTTAGATTCATGCCTTTTGCAGGTATTAAGAATCTGTGCTTGTGAAACAATCAATAAACATTTAGTGAGTGCTCACTAAATGTTTCAGCTCACCACACCAAACACCAAACATACCTGATAAAGATAACACAGTCATTCCATAAGCATTTCAGTCTGGTAGGGGAAACATGCAGCAAACAATCAAGATAGGGTATGGGAAGATAGGATTAGTTTCCGGGTGGTCTTTGGCCAATCACTCTAATTCAGTCTTTCCTGGTGGCACATGCATCACTCAGCCAAGATGGATGCTAGAGAGAGGAATTCTGGGAAGTGGACGGACATGCAGTGTCTCCTTTAGACCTTTCCTGAACTCTTCCGGTTGGTGGTGGCTTATTAGTTCCGTCTTCCTTATCAGGATCTCCCGTCATAAAACAACTCATGCAAATGGTTACTATGGTGCCTGGCCAGGGGTGGGCGGTTTCAATCAGTGTGCTTCCCCTAACAATTCCATAAGTATTTCAGTCTGGTAGGGGAAACAGGCAGCAAACAATCAAGAAAGGGTATGGGAAGAATAGAAATGAAGAGTATGTGAGTGATGATGGGAGCCAAGAGGAGAAGAGGTGAACTCAGGCTTCAGTAAGAAAGAGCATCTCGAGTCTCTTCTTACATGAGTAAGAAACAGAGCCCCCTAACCTTCTATCAGTTTTGTGCCCTGTTTAATCATTTTAAAAGCCCATTTGTAACCCAGAGTCAGGGAAAACTTATATCCCAAATAGGGAGCTTTTATCGTAGCCTGTGCAGCCTTGGGCACAAGATATTCAGGTAATGGGGAAGTTCCTTTCAGGGAGCATTTCCCTGAAATATATTTCTTTCCCATTTTTAAAACAAGAGATGTTTGTAAAAGCAATCTCTCCATAGCAGACAGAGTGAGACCTCATAAATTCCTCACAGGGCAATAGCCCCTTGTTGGTAACTTTTGAATTAATGAATTTCTGCTAATAGGAACTTTGTTTAAAAGTTGTACTATAGCCACAAAAAAGTCCACAAGCCTAGATGGTGAACTTTGAACAAGCGCAGTTGCAGAGCCTGAGTGTTCTCCAGAACCAACTCAGACCTGATATTAACTCTTACCAGCCAGAGCTGGAATATGAAGAGAAAGAGAGCACAAAAGCAGAAGTGATAAAGGAAAAGATGATGTAGATTGAAACCCAAGTACTAGCTACACCAAATTCACAACTCCTTGCTATACCCTATAATGATTAGATTGATAGAACCACATCACTCAAAAATAATTTTTAACATAATGCACATTATTTTACTAACTACCTGATCTCAGGTATAAGCAACAACTTTTTGGTTAGAACCTTTGTTCAAAGTGGATTAAATGCACCACTTGTTTAACAATTTTGAGGTGACAAGTAAGACAAAAATTATTCTAGAATTATTCCCACTTTACAGATTAAGAAACTAGATTTCTGAGCAATTAAGTCACTAGTCCAATATTTGAAATTTAAGAAATCTTGTCCACTTTTAGACAGGAGGAAGCAGGCTTGGAGAGACTAAGTAACTTGCCCAAAGCAGTGTTAAAGGTAATAAATAGAAGAGGCAGTGCTTTAATTCAGATCCTCCTACACCCTCATCAGTGTTATTTAGTCTTGCAAGCTTAAGAGTGATGATGTAGATTAGGATTTTGTTGTTTAACCTTTTGGATAAATTGCATATTTTACCGAAACCCAGTTAACATTATCTTCATTTCAAAGCTATCATCCATAAAAAAACTAGTATAGAACTCCCTGGGTCTTGATTTGCCCAATTTCAGTTTTCAGTGAATATTCATGATTGTTTGTGAAAAGTTAACTAATCTGGAAGTTCAGTTCAGTTCCGTTCAGTTGCTCAGTCGTGTCCGACTCTCTGCGATCCCATGAATCGCAGCACACCAAGCCTCCCTGTTCATCACCATCTCCCGGAGTTCATTCAGACTCACGTCCATCGAGTCAGTGATGCCATCCAGCTGTCTCATTCTCGGTCGTCCCCTTCTGCTCCTGCCCCCAATCCCTCCCAGCATCAGAGTTTTTCCAGTGAGTCAACTCTTCTCATGAGGTGGCCAAAGTATTGGAGTTTCAGCTTTAGCATCATTGCTTCCAAAGAACACCCAGGGTTGATCTCCTTAGGAATGGACTGGTTGGATCTCCTTGCAGTTCAAGGGACTCTCAAGAGTCTTCTCCAACACCACAGTTCAAAAGCATCAATTCTTCGGTGCTCAGCCTTCTTCACAGTCCAACTCTCACATCCATACATGACCATAGGAAAAACCATAGCCTTGACTAGATGAAACTTAGTTGGCAAAGTCATGTCTCTGCTTTTGAATATGCTTTCTAGGTTGGTCATAACTTTTCTTCCAAGGCGTAAGCGTCTTTTAATTTCATGGCTGCAATCACCATCTGCAGTGATTTTGGAGCCCCCAAAATAAAGTCTGACACTGTTTCCACTGTTTCCCCATCTATTTCCCATGAAGTGATGGGACCAGATGCCATGATCTTCATTTTCTTAATGCTGAGCTTTAAGCCAACTTTTTCACTTTTCACTTTCACTTTCATCAAGAGGCTTTTTAGTTCTTCTTCACTTTCTGCCATGAGTGGTGTCATCTGCATATCTGAGGTTATTGATATTTCTCCTGGCAATCTTGATTTCAGCTTGTGCTTCTTCCAGTCCAGCGTTTCTCATGATGTACTCTGCATAGAAGTTAAACAAGCAGGGTGACAATATACAGCCTTGACATACTCCTTTTCCTATTTGGAACCAGTCTGTTGTTCCATGTCCAGTTCTAACTGTTGCTTCCTGACCTGCATATAGACTTCTCAAGAGGCAGGTTAGGTGGTCTGGTATTCCCATCTCTTTCAGAATTTTCCACAGTTTATTGTGATCCACACAGTCAAAGGCTTTGGCAGAGTCAATAAAGCAGAAATAGAAGTTTTTCTGGAACTCTTTGCTTTTTCCATGATCCAGTGGATGTTGGCAATTTGATCTCTGGTTCCTCTGCCTTTTCTAAAGAACTGATAAAAGAATTGCTGACACATTAAGTCCTTAACTCGAGCAGCCCTGGGAGCAAAGTAAGGCAGATTACCCCACAGACAGGCTGTACATATCAGGTTCGCTGTATTTTACAGAGGTATAAAGTCAGCAAGAGGCTGTTTTGGCACTTTCTTAATTTACTTTTACAAAGTAATTATGATAATGTTAATCTTTTAGTGTTAGGAATCTCTTTGACAGTTTTATATACCTCTAGGAAAGGCCTCAGAAAATTCCCTTTTGTATATTTCTGGAAAATACTAATGGAGTACTTTTGTGGAAGTTAAACACTTGCAAGTAAAAATAAGGAAAAATAAAAGGTTCAATAATCTGTCTTGTCTTTTCTCATGCCTCCTGTCTTCCCACAGTGGTAACTCCACCGATCAAAACAGTGATGTGCTGTTTTCATAACAGATGCTTAAGAGTCTCTGATAAATAGAGAAATATGGTTATGGACCAAAGAACAAAGAATCCTGGAGATGAAAGGCATTTAGTTGTTGGAAATGAATTCTGGAATCTCTTTGTATGCATGTTTGTTTATAATTCTGCTGTGATCATAGCACACTGCTGAATATTAATAATTGAACCTTGTTATCTGGTGACTGATCAGGACACAATAGGGAATGGGAGGAAGATTTTCTAAACATTCTTTAAGGTCATGAGGCTTAATATTAAAACAATGAAGCAAATCATGCAAGCAAGCAAGAACATTTAGCAATTTGGCTAAGTTTCCCTCTGGGGCTTTAACAGGTACAGGTACAATAGCTTGAGTGCCCTGACATTGGCATATAGACTTTCTTTTATTAAGGTGGTTTCATATTTTGAACTATCTTTTCTTATTCTTGGTTTCTTTCCTGCTATGAGTTAAATATATTTTAGTTTTAAAAAAAATGAGATAACAGTATGGTTTTGGAAATCTAAGGTCTTAGAAATTATGCACAGGTGCTGGTTCTGTTTCCCAAGGATAATGTACTGCAAATAATATAAGATTCCAGGAAAGTTAGATTCAAGAATGACCTCTATAGCTATGCAATGAGGATATTGGAGTTTGAGGTGGTAAATATTGAACTTCTAGAAGAGTTTGAAGCATCACATTTCTCTCTCCCAGACAGTTGTCTGACTTTATAAAACTAATAAAATGCCCCAAGTGACTGTGATCTGACTATATTTGAACGTCCTAGATACTCTGGAAACTACAGCTGCTAAAGGAAGAGACGCAGAACATAACAGAAATTAGTCCAGTTTTCATGGAAAGTACCATTTATTGTGTGTTGTCCAACATTTGCCAGTGGATTGTTGAGAACTTTATTAATTACCCCTAAACTTTAAAACTGTCCTGAAGAATACATGGTATATTTTTAACTTCCCAAGTGATAAAACTGAAACTCAGAGTGATTAAGTTATCTATCCAATGTATAAGTTATATACCCAAGGTAATGAGTAAATGAATATAAAAGCCAAAATTTGATCCCAGGTCTATCTGATTGCCAAATGTAAGTGCACAGTAGCATAAGTTTTGTGTAATTATGTTACCAACACTTTGAATCTGGCCCCAGTAAGGGTTCTCCTGTCCACTGCCTTTCAGGCCAGTAGGATGAGATTGAGTTTGGTTCAAAGAATGGAGAGGTGTGAAATGATGCTCTAGAGCACATACTGTGTGGACAGGACATTGTTAGAGCTGCTTTTTGGGGTTCTTATCATCAGGGAGTGGGTAGAGTTTACGTGGGGCAGACACATGCTCAGATCACAGAGCCCCACCCAGAGCGTCTGCATATAGCACACCAAGCTGAGTTGTTGGGAGCAGCCATTTTGCACTAGGAATTCTGTCTAAAGTGCTGGGTGCAAGGTCTCTACAGCCATACCCTAGGAGCAAGTGAAAGTAGACAAAGCACAAAGGAAAAGAAGAAAAGCAAATTTATTACCCAAATTTTATTTTTATTTCCTAGCAATTGTTAATGAGCTTTACTAGTGAAAATTGGGCATTAAAAAAAAATCTTTTTAATAAGAAGTTTTACTTGGTGTGATTAGTTCAAGAAGAAAGCCTGAAGGCCAGTTTATGAAATCTGTGTCACCTAATTATCGATCATCTGTTTATCTCTATCATTTATCTGTGTGTCTATCTATCTATCTTTCTTTCTATCAGCAGAATGAGAGGCCAACAAAAGGCTGCTTCAAAAAAAGTACTTTATTTGGGTGCTAAACCAGTCCTTAATGGTCATGAAGAAAGAGTGACTTCACCAGTCATCCATAAGTGACACACTCCTAAATAACATAAGGACTAGCATCCCTTGGGTGGAGATGCCTGGTGATTGTTAGAGAATGAGATCAGTCATAGGTTTTTGCCACCTGAGCCACCAGGCTACTCTTGAAAACAAAGAGTCTCGTTTATGCCTGGAAGCCAGAATCTCACCCAGAGTAAATCAGCCTCACAGTCTCATTTGTCAGCCTGATGGTTTTAATTGTTAAATTGGAAGTTTAATTTGCCATGTTTGAATAACAATCAAATTCCAGGAAAGCATATGCATCAAGTGGTCAATGGAGAACACATATACAAAGTTAATTGTAACTGATCCTCGAATCCTGGTGTAACTCAGAATAGGAAATTTCAACTTCATATATTTCTCTCATTATTTTATATCTTAGACATCTATGGAAAATAGCAAATTTTATCAAGTTAGTTCTTACTTTATTCTTACTTATTATAATCCAGGTACACATAAGCACTCATATATTCTTACTCATTGTTTTAGTTTTCTGCTGATTGAATTACCAAAGGTCACTTATTGAACTTTTCTGTTTAATCTGCATAAGTAATATTGTGATGTATTATCTCCATATTACAATGAGGAAAGTGACATTCAATTCCAATAAATAAACAGCTCTTAATATGTTACAGATCTAGTCCATGCCAGTGTCAAGATTCAAATCCAGGGTCTGTATTTTAAGCCCATGTATTTTTAAAAACTCACATTGAATCCCATACAAACTGTAAATAATGAAGAGTGAACAATCCATTAACAGAGTGTGTGTTAGTAACTCAGTCATGTTTGACTCTGCAACCCCATGGATTGTCCCCCGTTGGGCTCCTCTGTCCATGGAATTCTCCAGGCAAGGATACTGGAGTGGGTTGCTGTGACCTCTTCTAGGGGATCTTCCCAACCCAGAGATCGAACCCAGGGCCTCCCACATTGCATGCACATTCTTTACCATTTGAGCCATCAGGAAGCCCCCCATGAAGAGACTGTCATGGTAAAACAATATGAGGAAACCTTGTCATATTAGCAACAACTAAAGAAATTGTCCATATTCATCCTAGCTAAGAGAAAATTAAGAGAAGCATAATAGTTGCCTTTGACTTTATGAAAGATCATCACATGGGGGAGACAGACTTGGCTTCTGTGACGTCAGTAGTAAAGACTCAGAAAGCAATGTGTTGTGTTTGGTAGGAGTGTGGGCTTCAAGAATGAAGGACCTAAGGTTAGCTTCCACTTTATGCACTACTTACAGCAAGTAAGGTAACTTTTGTCATTTCTTTATTTATAAAATTGCATATCATAAAAGTATTGCAATTTGGTGGAACTACTCAAAACTATGTAGTGTAGTCTAGCACTACATAATCAAGAACTCCAAAAATGGAGGGAAATTACTCATGGCTGCTGACCTCTTCATCTCAACTAGATTAGGTGACTTACAGAAAACTAAAGAGGGTTTCAAATATCAGATCGAAGACACTGTAGTTTAGATTAGATCAGTAGTTTCCAGAAACTTTGATTTCACCATATAGTGAAAGTTTAAACAATGTAACCCAAAAAGATGTCCTTCTCATTATAGTGGGCTGGAATGCAAAAGTAAGAAGTCAGGAAACACCTGGAGTAACAGGCAAATTTGGCCTTGGAATACGGAATGAAGCAGGGCAAAGGCTAATAGAGTTCTGCCAAAAGAATGGACTGGTCATAGCAAACACCCTCTTCCAACAACACAAGAGAAGACTCTACACATGGACATCACCAGATGGTCAACACCAAAATCAGATTGATTATATTCTTTGCAGCCAAAGATGAAGAAGCTCTACAACAGTCAGCAAAAACAGGACTGGGAGCTGACTGTGGCTCAGATCATGAACTCCTTATTGGCAAATTCAGACTTAAATTGAAGAAAGTAGGGAAAACCACTAGATCATTCCTTGTATGACCTAAATCAAATCCCTTATGATTATACAGTGGAAGCGAGAAATAGATTTAAGGGCCTAGATCTGATAGATAGAGTGCCTGATGAACTATGGAATGAGGTTTGTGACATTGTACAGGAGACAGGGATCACGACCATCCCCATGGAAAAGAAATGCAAGAAAGCAACATGGCTGTCTGGGGGAGGCCTTACAAAGAGCTTTGAAAAGAAGAGAAGGAAGTGAAAAGCAAAGGAGAAAAGGAAAGATATGAGCATCTGAATGCAGAGTTCCAGAGAATAGCAAGGAGAGATAAGAAAGCCTTACTCAGCGATCAGTGCAAAGAAATAGAGGAAAAGAACAGAATGGGAAAGACTAGAGATCTCTTTGTCATGTGAGTGTATGTTCCTCAATTCTTTGTCTCGTCACAACAAAGATTTGGAGTGATGAACATTAAAGCCCCCTCAGCATGTCACAGCTCTCAGGTCTTGGATAGATCGTGTTATAGCTCTCAGGTCTCGAATGGGCCATGTTATAGCTCTTAGACAAATCAGTGTTACAGCTCTGTTTTATTTAGAATATAGTAGGAAAATCCATCTTCGAGGCATGAGGGCATGTCGATCCAAAGACACAAGGAGAAGAGCGCCCCAGCACGCGGGGGATAGAGAGAGAGAGACACACAGACACAGAGAGAGAGCTAGCTTTGGCTCTTCTGTTTATATGTTTTTCTCTCCCTGGGCCTGTCCTATGTAAATTGGGCCAGACAGTAGTGTTTGTTTTACCTGAGGTCCTCACTACGGTCCTCGGACCTTCTTTTGTTTCATTTTCATGGGCTTTTCCCTTCCTTATCTTGTAGCCACCGCCATTTTGGACTCCTTTTCCCTGTTCTATCGACCTAACATCTTCAAGAAAATTAGAGATATCAAGGGAACATTTCATGCAAAGATGGGCTCGATAAAGGACAGAAATGGTCTCGACCTAACAAGCAGAAGATATTAAGAAGAGGTGGCAAGTATACACAGAAGAACTGTACAAAAAGATCTTCACGACCCAGATAATCATGATGGTGTGAGTCACTCACCTAGAGCCAGACATCCTGGAAAGTGAAGTCAAGTGGGCCTTAGAAAGCATCACTATGAACAAAGCTAGTGGAGGTGATGGAATTCCAGTTGAGCTATTTCAAATCCTGAAAGATGATGCTGTGAAAGTGCTGCACTCAATATGCCAGCCTGCCAGCCAATTTGAAAACTCAGCAGTGGCCACAGGACTGGAAAAGGTCAGTTTTCATTCCAATTCCAAAGAAAGGCAATGCCAAAGAATGCTCTAACTACCGCACAATTGCACTCATCTCACATGCTAGTAAAGTAATGCTCAAAATTCTGCAAGCCAGGCTTCAGCAATACGTGAACTGTGAACTTCCTGATGTTCAAGCTGGTTTTAGAAAAGGCAGAGGAACCAGAGATCAAAGTGCCCACATCTGCTGCATCATGGAAAAAGCAAGAGAGTTCCTGAAAAACATCTACTTTTGCTTTATTGACTATTCCAAAGCCTTTGACCATGTGGATCACAATAAACTGGAAAATTCTGAAAGAGATGTGCATACCAGACCACCTGACCTGCCTCTTGAGAAATCTGTATGCAGGTCAGGAAGCAACAGTTGGAACTGGACATGGAACAACAGACTGGTTCCAAATAGGAAAAGGAGTACTCAAGGCTGTATAATGTCACCCTGCTTATTTAACATATATGCAGAGTACATCATGAGAAACTCTGGGCTGGAAGAAGCACAAGCTGGAATCAAAATTGCCAGGAGAAATATTAATAACCTCAGATATGCAGATGACATCACCCTTTTGGCAGAAAGTGAAGAGGAACTAAAAAGCCTCTTGATGAATGTGAAAGAGAAGAGTGAAAAAGTTGTCTTAAATTCAACATTCAGAAAACTAAAATCATGGCATCTGATCCCATCACATTATGGCAAATAGATGGGGAAAGAGTGGAAACAGTGTCAGACTTTTTTTTTTTGGAGCTCCAAAATCACTGCAGATGTTGACTGCAGCCATGAAATTAAAAGACCCTTACTCCTTGGAAGGAAAGTTATGACCAACCTCGATAGCATATTGAAAAGCAGAGACATTACTTTGCCAACAAAGTTCAGTCTAGTCAAGGCTATGGTTTTTCCAGTGTTATGTATGGATGTGAGAGTTGGACTGTGAAGAAAGCTGAGCACCAAAGAATTGATGCTTTTAAACTGTGGTGTTGGAGAAGACTCTTGAGAGTCCCTTGAACTGCAAGGAGATCCAACCAATCCATTCTCAAGGAGATTAGCCCTGGGTGTTCTTTGGAAGGACTGATCTAAAGCTGAAACTCTAGTACTTTGGCCACCTCACGCAAAGAGTTTACTCATTGGAAAAGACTCTGATGCTGCGTGGGATTAGGGGCAGGTGGAAAAGGGGATGACAGAGGATGAGATGGCTTGATGGAATCACCAACTCGATGGACGTGAGTCTCAGTGAACTCCGGGAGTTGGTGATGGACAGGGATGCCTGATGTGCTGCGATTCATGGGGTCGCAAAGAGTTGGACACGACTGCATGACTGAACTGAACTGAAATGAATGCCCATTTTACCAAGTAAACATAACAGCAACAAAGAAACAAAGAACAACAAAAGAAAAGAAACAAAACAACAAAATTTACCTATAACTATCATTGAATAAAAGAAAAAAATTCATTTTGAGTTTGAAGTATATAACTTTAGAAAAAGACATTTTTATATTGAATAAATATATTTTTATAAAAATTTACTACAGTACCCTTAGTCTTCTAATTTGCCTTGGGCTATTGACAACCTTGTTATCATGACTATCTATCTTTGGACCATCATTTAGAAAATATTGGAGTAGAAGGCTTTGAAATTTGTTTCAACATTAACATTTTGAAATATTAAGCTATGTTGAAAGCCAGTGTATCTTCTTTCTTCTGAAAGCATCACTAGTCCAAATTGTTAGAGGCAAATATACCTCCATGAGAATATCCCAGGCATGCTTTCTGTAGCTGTTTATATTATTGTTAACCAGAGATTGTTAATTAATTCAGGTCATACCTAATTTACCAGTTTAATTTAAATCATCTTGATAAAGGTGAGACCATGTTTATCTCTGACCCTGAAGCAATTTGTCAGAGCCTCCTGCTTTATTTTAACTTAAGGTCTCACGTTAAGATGATGGAGAAATGAGCTAAACAAGAGATTCTAAGAAGGCTGAGGGAACATCTAAATATTTAATGTGAGTTGAAAAATTCATAAAGATAAACAGCACAGGTCACTCTCCTAACTTTCTGTGCCCAAAGAAAATAGTATTTCCATGTCTGAAATCAGTAAATTTCATTTGTACACAGAGTGGTTTGTGCTTTGAAATTGTCTTCCATGTGAATGAACAAAGGAATTTCCAATTTCTTATGTCATAAATATAAATAACATCTTGGAAGTGACTCCTAATTCAATTGGCTTATTTTCAAATGAAGAAAATGAAGCCCAGAGCTATTAATTGTCTTGATCAAGGTCACACAGCAAGACTGTGGTTCAAACCAGGAGTTTAGACTTTCATCCAATAACAATCTGATGATCTTTCTGTCAGATCATGCCACCATTCAGATTTCCAGAGTTCATCTGTGATGTTTTCAGAAAGGTCTGATTTCTAAAAATTTCAGAGATTTCAGAAAAATAATGTGGTTCAGAGTATACAGGTAAAAATATTGATAACTTCAGTTTTAATTCCGGCTGTGCCCCTTGCTGGTTGTATAATGTGGAGCAAGTGACAATCTCTCAGAGCTTCATTTCATTATTGTAAAGTGATGATGTCTACATTGTAGTATTTCTGTGATAAGTGAACAATGTAATATGTACACAGTTCTTAGCCCAGAGTTAGGCACATTGTCAGTGCTTCCTAAATTTTCATTTTTATCAGCATTTGTGTTTCCTTCAGAAATGCCAGAATTTTAATCTTCAGTCCTAAATCTTTAACTTCAATAAAGGAAACTAAAGATAGTAGAGTGGCTTAGGTGGTAAAGAATCTGCCTCAAACCAGGAGACCTGGGTTCAATCCCTGGGTTAGGAAAATCCCCTGGAGAAGGAAATGACAACCCACACCAGTATTCTTGCCTGGAGAATTCCATGGACAGAGGAGCCTGATGGGCTATAGCCCATGGGATCACAAAGAGTCTGACAGGACTGAGTGACTAATGCTTTCTCTTTCAGAGATAGTGGAAAATGTCCCTGGCAAAGGATTGGAACCAGCTTATCAGTACTGATAAAACATATGAATATGTTTGTATATCTAAGTGCACTGAAGGCAATACCCCACCCATGCCAAAAACCTGGGGCTTATTCAAAATTATGTCCATTCCTTCTGCCCCTTCTACAGATTCAGTCTCCATGTTCAGTTTTAACCCCTAAATGCCTTTTGCATCAGTTTCCTGCCTCCATTTTCTAGACAACAGCCTTGGTTTAGGATCTCCTCCGTTCTGACTGGACTGCCCCTAAAGCCCAATCACCACATTCCTACTTTATCCTATCCTCCTGTGTTTCACCACTACAAAAAATTGTCTAATGTTAAAATCTAACCGTGGCTGATTCATGTCAATGTATGGCAAAACAAATACAGTATTGTGGGGCGGGAGGTGGGAGGGGGCTTCGGCATTGGGAGATTGTGTTCACCTATGGCTGATTCGTGTCAATGTATGGCAAAACAAATACAGTATTGTAATTAAAAAATAAATAAATTTAATAAAAAAATAAAATAAA
Source organism: Nanger dama (assembly GCA_917880005.1). NCBI lineage: Eukaryota > Metazoa > Chordata > Mammalia > Artiodactyla > Bovidae > Nanger > Nanger dama. The sequence goes on along the minus strand of CAKJTW010000058.1, from coordinate 331,297 downwards.
AATAAAATCTAACCGTGTCATTTCCCTACTGAAAATTCACCAGTGAATTCCTATCGCCTACAAAATGACTCAGAATCTGGGACAAGGCAAGCCCAACTCTCCTTGAGTTTATCCCATCTTAAATGGCAACCCACTCCAGTATTCTTGCCTGGAGAATGCCATGGACAGAGGAGCCTGGCAGACTACAGTCCACAGGGTCGCAGAGTCGGACACGACTGAGCGACTTCACACACACACACACACAATCATTCTGAAGTCACACCATAGTTACCTAGCTCAGTGCTTAGCACGTGGTAGGCACTTCAGATATGATGGGTGAATGAACAGATGAAAATGTAAATGAATACTGAGTGAACAGATAAAAATCTAGCACATATTCATTCCTCTGGTCTCCTTTTGAGCACATAGTTGCTTTGCCACCTGGTAGAAATCAGTGCAGCACGCAGTAGTTTCAGGCTTCATTCAGAACATTTCTTCCTTCAGAATATTCCTTCCTTCCAGTGCGTTAGTATATGACTTCTAGACTCTTAAGGCTTTTTATGAAACTCAGTGTTATGGAAGAGCCATACTTTTTATTCAATTTATTGTGTCTATTTCCATATGATTAAATAGCCTACATTAATGATTACAGAGTATTCAATCCGGTGGATATATTGTAGTTTACTTAAGCAACTTTTCTATTATCAGAACTTTAGATCATTTACATTTATTTGTTTTGTAAAACATGCTTAGGTGGTATGCATATTCTTTTAGGGAAAATAATCTCGGAATGAATGGAATTCCTTTGTTTCTGAAGCTTTTTCTGTATATTGCCAAATACCCTCCAGAATGATTTTAACACTTCTACTAGCAGGTTAGGAGGGTGCCAAGTAAAAATTTTAATGATAGAAGATTAAGTACCACAACAATTATGTGGGGGGGGGGCAGTGTATTTTTTTGTCTTATGATAAATCTAGTCATAATATTGGTTTATTTGATGCCGAGTAATTCTGCAGTTGAGTTTCAGTGTTTTTTCAATATCATTTTCTCTCTCCCTTCCTCTCTGTCTGTCTCTTTTCATCCTCTTCTCATAATGGCCATTTTTGCCCTTCTTCTAGGATTAATAAATCCACAATTGTGTCTTTTTTCCTGCTTAAAAATATGATTAATCAATGACTGTCCTTTTCTCTTTTGGGTAAATTCGTCTCAGGTGGTATTCAGAGTCCTGTCATCTTTGGATTATGTACAGAGAGAAACCTGCAGTACTAATCAATGTCACCTTTCAAATAAAGGTTTCTTAAATTTTTAATGTTTAGCCACATCAAATAATTGTTGTTTAGAAGAGCAAGAAAACTAAAGCCATTGAAAAAGCATTTTTCCTTCCCAAACCATGCCTCACTCTAAAAACTTTGCAAAATAGACATTTCAAAAATAATAGATACAAAGATACTTCCCTCCCTCTTTTCCTGTGAGACCAATATACTGAGACCTTGGGCTTAAGGGTAGAATAATATTTAATGAGTCATGTAAAATATTAATTCTGCTAAGCTGTTATTCCTCTAACGATTCTAAATTTTTTCATTAGAATTGACATAGTGGCTTGCAGTTACCTTAGTGAATTATGAGTGTAAAAGAATTGCAAGGACCTTGCAGGTGCCCAAACTCTCAAAGAATTGCTCAGTCCACGTCCATTGCCTCTTCCATGGAACTGAAGGGACTCAGTTTGCTTATGTCCTGTTTCTTTTCAATGGCCACTGTTAACCTGCCCTTTGGAGACCCAGTTTTTCCAAGTCTAGGTAGAAGAAAATGCAGGTTTCCCATGCTCTACTCCTTTAACAAGTTTCAACAGAAACAGCCAGGGTGGTAATAAAAATAACAGAGACAAACTACCAGTTCTGTTCAGTTCAGTCGCTCAGTCGTGTCCGACTCTTTGTGACCGCATGGACTGCAGCACGCCAGGCCTCCCTGTCCATCTCCAACTCCCGGAGTTTACTCAAACTCATGTCCATTGAGTCGGTGATGCCATCCAACCATCTCATCCACTGTCGTCCCCTTCTCCTCCTGCCTTCAGTCGTTCCTAGCATCAGGGTCTTTTCCAATGAGTCTTAAGTCTTAAAATCATGATGTTAGGGCAAAATGTGTCATTTTGGCATAAGGATTAATTTAGGCTGATTATTTATTTATTTTTAAGTTGGAGGATAATTGCTTTACAATGCTGTGTTAGTTTCTGCTGTACAACAACATGAATCAGCTCTATGTATGTGTAAGAAAACGCCAGGAAGGAAAAAGCCACCTCTAGGGACCGTTGATGAAAGCCTTTATTGGGCAGTCGCTCTCGGGCAGAACTCCCGGGGACAGGTGAGGGGGAGGGGACAAAGGGAGTCTGCGAGGTATGAAGGGTGGGGAGGGGGTTTTATAGCCAGGGCTGGCGCTCAAGCCAGGTTCCCCATATAAGGTAGAAAGCGCAGGCTACAGCGGTGATCGGTGTCCAAGGGCTCTGTGTCAGCACCTGATTGGGCCAGGATACAGGGGTTGGCCCCCGGAAGCCTGGTCCGCTTCTGGTTCCTGTTTGGTCGTTGTCCCGCCTCTGAGGCTTGTCTGCGGCACTTTTCAGGGGGCGTGCCTCAGCCAGCCTGGGCGTGTCCTAACCTTTCAGTATGTGTGTGATATATAGATATATTCACGTATACACCCCACAATCCCACTCCTCTAGGTTATCACAGAGCACTGAACTGAGCTCCCTGTGCTGTATGGCAGCTTCCCACGAGATATTTGTTTCACACATGCTAGTGTATTTACGTCGATGCTTCTCTTTCAATTCACCCCACCCTCCTTTCCACACTGCTGCATCCACCTCTCTGTTCTCCACATATGCATCTCTATTTCTGCCCTACAAACAGACTCAGCTGTACCGTCTTTCTAGATTCCATACATGTGCCTTAACTTATGATGTTTTCTCTTTTTGATTTCATTCTGTATGACAGATAGGCTAATTATTTTTCAGAAAAAAAGACGCAGAAAAAAACCTTGACCTTTGCCCTAACTGCCTAAAAGAATTTAGATAGAACGTGTGCTCCCAAAACAGAACTGTTATCAAAGTTATCTGCCAAAGCATATGAGCTAGATGTGGTGTGGAAAACTCTTAGAGATTAAAGCCCATGCTGTGTCCCACTGTCTCTGGATGGCCCAGAAAACATTTATTTACCAAACATTTGGTTTTCCATATCCATGTGAACTGACTTTTGAAATTCCAAACCTTTACTCCCCAGAGCCTTTTTGGTCTTTAGGTAAAGATGATATTTAAAGTGAAGGCTTCAGTCGTTTTGTCAAGACAGTTTTCCTCAGTTTCTCCCAAGTGTCAGTTGAGTTCAGTCGCTCAGTCATGTCCAACTCTATGTGATCCATGAATCACAGCATGCCAGGCCTCCCTGTTCATCACCAACTCCCAGAGTTCACTCAGACTCATGTCTACCTAGTCAGTGATGCCATCCAGCCATCTCATCCTCTGTCGTCCCCTTCTCCTCCTGCCCCCAATCCCTCCAAGCATCAGAGTCTTTTCCAGTGAGTCAACTCTCCGCATGAGGTGGCCAAAGTACTGAAGCTTCAGCTTTATCTTTAGCATCATTGCTTCCAAAGAACACCCAGGGTTGATCTCCTTCAGAATGGACTGGTTAGATCTCCTTGCGGTCCAAGGGACTCTCAAGAGTCTTCTCCAGTACCACAGTTCAAAAGCATCAATTCTTCGGCACTCAGCCTTCTTCACAGTCCAACTCTCACATCCATACATGACTATTGAAAAAACCATAGCCTTGACTAGACAGACCTTAGTCCGCAAAGTAATGTCTCTGCTTTTGAATATGCTATCTAGGTTGGTCATAACTTTTCTTCCAAGGAATAAGCGTCTTTTACTTCCATGGCTGCATTCACCATCTGCAGTGATTTTGGAGCCCCCAAAAATAAAGTCAGCCACTGTTTCCCCATCTATTTCCCATGAAGTGATAGGACTGGATGCCATGATCTTTGTTTTCTGAATGTTGAGTTTTAGCCAACTTTTTCACTCTCCACTTTCACTTTCATCAAGGTGCTTTTTAGTTCCTCTTCACTTTCTGCCATAAGAGTGGTGTCATCTGCATATCTGAGGTTATTGATATTTCTCCTGGCAATCTTGATTCCAGCTTGTGTTTCTTCCAGTCCAGCATTTCTCATGATGTAGTCTGCATAGAAGTTAAATAGGCAGGGTGACAATATATAGCCTTGATGTACTCCTTTTCCTATTTGGAACCAGTTTGTTGTTCCATGTCCAGTTCTAACTGTTGCTTCCTGACCTGCATATAGATTTCTCAAGAGGCAGGTTAGGTGGTCTGGTATTCCCATCTCTTTCAGAATTTTCCATAGTTTATTGTGATCCACACAGTCAAAGGCTTTGGCATAGTCAATAAAGCAGAAATAGATGTTTTTCTGGAACTCTCTTGCTTTTTCCATGATCCAGCAGATTTGGCAATTTGATCTCTGGTGCCTCTGCCTTTTCTGTTTGCTTTTCTCCTGTTACTCTGTCTCATGTCAATTTAATTCTTAGATCAGTCAGAAAAATGTTCCTTTCAGAAAAATTTCTTCCTCCTTGAAAGTGGTAACCTGAAGCCTTAGTAGCCTTTTGTATCTTTGTCAGTTACATCTTACCATGTACCTTGGCTTTCTGTTTCACCCCTAGCGAATGGATGGCCCCATTAAGCTTCAGTTTTAAGTGACCATAAAATCCCATGTTTTCTTGAAGCATACAATTGCTCATGGTCCCAAGCATTTTTCACACCTGGGACTTTCATTGAAAAGGGTCTCTAATTTGGTTCATTCTCTCTGTCTGGTCACTGGAAGGTTTGCCTGTTTGGGTACATGCTGTGTGCCTTTAACATGAATTACAGAGGAAAGAAATTTTCCATTAGGAGGAAACTAATATCAATAGAACCAGCAGGATCCTCATATAAGATCCTACAAGGGATTGTGCAGCACTTAACAATGAATGACAGGTCCTTTTAATTCTGGACTCTTTGTGTCAGGGAGTGAATGATGATGAATTCCATTACTATGAATGTCAGTTAAAGGGTTGTTGAGAAAGCTTACAGTAATGTTACATGGAAAGTGCAAACTCAGAAGGAGAATCTTTTCTTTTGTCCTCTACCTTTAATAACTCTAGCTCTGACCAAAGTTGGCTGATTTTTAGAAGTTCACGAGAGTACAGCTGTCCACTATCATGAAGACAGAATATTCATGAAACCAAAAGACCTGGAATGCCTCTGATTGTAATACATTTCCTTTGTCCTAAAATAAAGTGAATTCTTCCCTTTCTCATAAAACTCATTTTTTTAAATGATATCTTTTGTTCTGTTACATTAGTTTATAAAGTCTATGTCTGCAGTTAAGACTGAATGATATTAATGTGTTAATAGGGGGAACTAAGATCTTTTTTTTTTTTTTTTTTTTTTTACCACGGAGTACAGGTAGCTAATGGGCAAACAGATAAATGGAAAAGATCAGGGTCATTTTATTAGAAAGTTCACCTCCTTATTCATGATAATCAACCCCAATCTAAAGGAAGTAACACTTCCAATTTCTTATATCTCACCTAATTTTCTCCAGTCAATGAGTCAGAACAAACTGGCCATCAAAGAAAACATTAAGGATCCAAACTTTTGAAAATTTACATAATTTGTTGAACTCAGCTGAGCTTTGCTTATTTCAGCAAAGGCTCACACATTTTAATGGAAAGATCACACTTTATGGTGACATGACGCATTGAAAGGAAAGCTATGGGGACAGAGAGATAAGGAGTACTCAGGCTTGACTATCTCACAACTGGAAAAGATAAGGTGATTAAATTTAAAGAGGCTAGCAAAAGAGAGATTGGGTAAAAATCAAAGATATAAAGGGAGATCAGATCGTTGCAAACACTCTACCAAAAATTTTAGAAAGGAAGAAACCAACTATAGCAGCAGCATGTTTTACTAACAATTCTACTTTCTAAGGAAAGAATATTTTTTGATTAAAACGAGAGTGCTACTCTTCTGCTGGTTTTATGGCAATACTGTTTCTTAAAGGCAGTGCATTAAAGGAGGGAAAAGAAAACATTCACAAGAGGCTTCACAGTTTCCATATAGGCCTCTTAGATTACAAGGGAAAACTGCTCATCACGGAAGAAGTCCAACTACTCAGACTTGTAAGATTTGAGGAAGCTGCATGGAGAGAATGCATGAAGGGACAGAGAGACCTGTCAGTCTCAGCTATGCCAGTCATTCCAACAATGCTGAAGTGAAGTGAAGTGAAGTCGCTCAGTCATGTCTGACTCTTTGCGACCCCATGGACTGTAGCCTACCAGGCTTTTCAGTCCATGAGATTTTCCAGGCAAGAGTACTGGAGTGGGTTGCCATTGCCTTCTCCAGGGGCTGTTCCCCACTCAGGGATTGAACCCGGGTCTCCCGCATTGCAGGCAGAAGCTTTACCCTCTGAGCCACCAGGGAAGCCCAACAATGCTAGATGTGTGAATGTAGGAAACACGTTGGTTCTATCCTTGGCGGGTAGGCAGAGGGAAGACTCAAAGAAACCCCCAACAACCTGAGACTCTATACACATATTACCCAAGCAATTGAGGATGTTCAAACGACCCTGGCTGAGATCCCAGTCACTAAGCAGAAATAAGCCATCCTACTGTTTTATTTCCAACTCCTTGATCATACACTTTTATATAGAATAAAATGGTTGAAATTTTATGCCATTAAGTCTTGGGGGTACTTTGATACAGAGCAATGAATGAATGAAACTTTGACCATATGTTGCTCTTACTGTAAACCAATTTACGTCCTTTTTAGAAGTAGAAAGTAGGAAGTCAAGAAATACCTGGAGTAACAGGCAAATCTAGCCTTGGAATGCAGAATGAAGCAGTGCCAGGGCAAAGACTAATAGAATTTTGCCAAGAAAATGCACTGGTCATAGCAAACACCCTCTTGCAATAACACAAGAGAAGACTCTGCACATGGACATCACCAGATGGTCAACACCGAAATCAGATTGATTATATTATATGCAGCCAAAGATGAAGAAGCTCTATGTAGTCAACAAAAACAAGACCAGGAGCTGACTGTGGCTCAGATCATTGCACTCCTTATTACCAAATTCAGACTCAAATTGAAGAAAGTAGGGAAAACCACTAGACCATTCAGGTATGACCTAAATCAAATCCCTTATGATTATACAGTGGAAGTGAGAAATAGATTCAAGGGACTAGATCTGATAGATAGAGTGCCTGATGAATTATGGAATGTCAAGACCATCCCCATGGAAAAGAAATACAAAAAAGCAAAATGGCTGTCTGGAGAGGCCTTACAAATAGCTGCGAAAAGAAGAGGAGGTGAAAAACAGAGGAGAAAAGGAAAGATATAAGCATCTGAATGCAGAGTTCCAAAGAATAGCAAGAAGAGATAAGAAAGCCTTCATCAGCCATCAATGCAAACAAATAGAGGAAAACAACAGAATGGGAAAGACTAGAGATCTCTTCAAGAAAATTAGAGATACCAAGGGAACATTTCATGCAAAGATGGGCTTGATAAAGGACAGAAATGGTATGGACCTAACAGAAGCAGAAGATATTAAAAGGTGGCAAGAATACATGGAAGAACTATACAAAAAGATCTTCATGACCCAGATAATCATGATGATGTGATCACTCATATAGAGCCAGACATCTTGGAATCTGAAGGCACCACATTCGAGCATGAGAAAGCATCACTATGAACAAAGCTAGTGGAGGTGATGGAATTCCAGTGGAGCTGTTTAAAATCCTGAAAGATAATGCAGTGAAAGTGCTGCACTCAATATGCCAGCAAATTTGGAAAACTCAGCAGTGGCCACAGGACTGGAAGAGGTTAGTTTTTGTCCCAATCCCAAAGAAAGGCAATGCCAAAGAATGCTCAAACTACCTCACAATTGTACTCATCTCACATGCTAGTAAAGTTATGCTCAAAATTCTCCAAGCCAAGCTTCAGCAATACTTGAACTGTGAACTCTCTGATGTTCAAGCTGGTTTTAGAAAAGGCAGAAGAACCAGAGATCAAATTGCCCACATCTGCTGGATCATGGAAAAAGCAAGAGAGTTCCAGAAAAATATCTATTTCTGCTTTATTGACTATGCCAAAGTATTTTACTGTGTGGATCACAAAAACTGTGGAAAATTCTGAGAGGGATGGGAATACCAGACCACCTGACCTGCCTCTTGAGAAATCTGTATGCAGGTCAGGGAAGCAACAGTTAGCACTGGGCATGGAGCAACAAACTGGTTCCAAATAGGAAAAAGAGTATGTCAAGGCTGTATATGGTCACCCTGCTTATATTACTTCTATGCAGAGTACATCATGAGAAACTCTGGACTGGAAAAAACAGAGCTGGAATCAAATGGCTGGGAGAAATATCAATAACCTCAGATATGCTGATGACATCACCCTTATGACAGAAAGTGAAGAGGAGCTAAAAGCCTCTTGATGAAAGTGAAAGAGGAGAGTGAAAAAGTTGGCTTAAAGCTCAACATTCAGAAAATGAAGATCATGGACTCTGGCCCCATCACTTCATGGGAAATAGATGGGGAAACAGTGTCAGACTTTATTTTGGGGGGCTCCAAAATTACTGCAGATGGTGACTGCAGCCATGAAATTAGAAGATGCTTACTCCTTGGAAGAAAAGTTATGACCAACCTAGATAGTATATTCAAAAGCAGAGACTTTGCTGACTAAGGTACATCTAGTCAAGGCTATGGTTTTTCCAGTGGTCATGTATGGATGTGAGAGTTGGAGTGTGAAGAAGGCTGAGCACCAAAGAATTGATGCTTTTGAACTGTCATGTTGGAGAAGACTCTTGAGAGTCCCTTGAACTGCAAGGAGATCTAACCAGTCCATTCTGAAGGAGATCAGCCCTGGGATTTCTTTGGAAGGAATGATGCTAAAGCTGAAACTCCAGTACTTTGGCTACCTCTTGCAAAGAGTTGACTTGTTGGAAATGACTCTGATGCTGGGAGGGATTGGGTGCAGGAGGCAAAGGGGACGACCAAGGATGAGGTGGCTGGATGGCATCACTGACTCGATGGATGTGAGTCTGAGTGAACTCCGGGAGATGGTGATGGACAGGGGAGGCCTGATGCGCTGCGATTCATGGGGTCGCAAAGAGTCGGATATGACTGAGCGACTGAACTGAACTGAACTAGAAGTAAATATTTAACTTCTAAAAGACAATCAATAGTTTTACTGATTACTATGGAAAAGAATATCCTTCGGGTGCTAATCATTGTCATTTAGGTTTATATTTTTCTTCCTTTAAAACTTGTATATCTTTCTTTAGATTTTAGATTGGCAGGATAGTTACTTGTGTGAACTTGCAGAAGTTGTTGGTGTTAGAGATAGTTGGCATACAAGAACAAGTTAGGTGCCAATGATGAAGGACAAAAGTTCTTGATTACAGATATGGGAGAAGGCAGAATGTGAACAGAAGGAAAGGAGTTAGATAAAGTTAGCAGGATATAAGCTTCTGTTCTCTGGTGGTTGATGATTACTTTTGAATATATTGTGGTCATCTGTTAATTCTTCAAGATAGTACCTTGTCTTATGCTAATCTTCACTGTAGATTACAGAGGCAAATTTTCAAACTTTCTCTCCATTCAGGGAATTTTATGATGGTATTGTTTAGTTGCTAAGTTATATCCAACTCTTTTGTGACCCCATGCACTGTAGGCCACCAGGCTCCACTGTTCATGGGATTTCCCAGGCAAGAATGCTGGAGTGGGTTACCATTTCCTTCTCCTGGGGATCTTCCCAACCCAGGGATTGAACCCTTGTCTTGTGCATTGGCAGGTAGATTCTTTACCACTGAGCTACTAGGGAAGCCCTATAATAGTGTGTGTATTGTATAATGTGTATTAATTGTGTATTATATAATGTGTATTAATAGTGTATTTATTGTGTATGTGAAAGTGAAAGTTGCTCAGTTGTGTCTGACTCTTTGCAACCCCATGAACTATATAGTCCATGGAATTCTCCAGGCCAAAATACTGGAGTGGGCAGTCTTTCCCTTCTCCAAGGGATCTTCCCCAACCCAGGAAGTGAACCCAGGTCTCCCACATTGCAGGCAGATTCTTTACCAGCTGAGCCACACGGGAAGTGTATTAATTGTATATGATTCTAAAAAAGAGAGAACAAGGTAGTTGCTTGAATTATGCAAAAGCTTTGTGACAGTCTCTTCTCTGTCCCTCTAGTGCCATGTGGTGGCACAGGGAATACATCCCATTGAGTTTAACAACCCCTAGTCATGGTATTTGTCATAAACTATGCCAGACTCTCTGGGTAGCACCATCTATGGTTGAATGATGATATACAAGTTCCCATAAAGCAGCTTCTCCTTCTTAAAGTTGTTCTGAATGTAGAGACAGTTCTTTTCAGTTGGACAGTTATGATTTTGCAACATGAATACTACAACTGAGCTTATGCAAGTAGTTCTTCTGACACATACAAAAATGAACAAGATATAAGGTATAGTCCGTGGACAAATTTTACTCCATCTCCTGGTCATTACAGTGATGAAATATTGCAGTAAATCACAGTCTTTACTTCTTCCTTGAGTCTTTTGCAATCTCAGCTATTGCAGCTGTATAATGTACATTGATTTCTGCTTGAAATTCAATGACAAGAAAAGCTGTTGAATCATTTGGCTCCTGACTACTAAGTAAAGAATCTGTCTCATTTAATAGGTTTATTTTAGATAAGACCACCATCATTGTTATGATCCTGCATCCCTTTCCATGCCTTTAGGGGCAGGGAGGAGGTTATAAGTGAGGTTTCAGAAGAGACAATGCAACTGTAGTCTCGCTGTTGCTTTCCTTGACCATCTCTGGGATCTGCAAGGCTGTTCAACAGTCCACCAGTGAAAGCCACTTCATTATCTGCTGCATAATTACAAATACACAGTACCTTTCTATGCCTCAGAGATCACTATTAAGTAAAAGAAAATCTGGTACCCCCATTTCAAACTAAAGTCTGTGCTTCAATTACCGAAGGCAAGCACCTTAGTGCTATAATTTTCCACCCAATCACATCTCATTAGCATTCAATTTTGCTAAAGCCACATGACATAAAAAGTCACTAATAAGCTGCTACATTTTCTAGGGTATTGGCAAAACTGAAATCAGATACAACCACACTAATGTTCTGTGATGAGACCTTGCTAATAGGATTAGAAACAGCCAAAAAGATTAGGGGGAAACCATCTGAGAAAGTCACCCCCAGTGTTAAGAGAACCAATTAGCCAAGCTCATTTGCACTGACCAGGGGCTTGTGAAGAATGCCAGAGGGGCAGAGGGGACAGGATTTATTTTTTTGTTATGGAGGCAATATGGACTTCCAAGTACAGAGTCCAGAAAAGATCCCCTTCATTTCTGTTAATACAAGATAATGACTCTGTCTTCAAAATCATTTGGGCTTCCCCACTGACTGATTTCTCTGTTACCTAAAAACAAGCTAAACCTGTTTTCTGTATTTTCATCTGAGCATTAACATAACCTGGCCTGTGGCAGTACAATGTACAGAAGTTTTAGACCCATCTCTTAAGTCTCAAAGCTGTAAGGGACCTTTGTGGGAAGTGTGGTTCCCTGAAAATATTCAGGTAACAGCTGGTATTTACCCCTCACTGGGGTCATGTTCCTATCCAGTGAAATTTGTTTGTTCCATTTTTAACCTGGCATGTCCAGGTCCCAAACTTCACTATCTTCTTTGAGTGAAGTTCCTGAAAAATAGAGAAACAGGGCACCAGCATTCAGTATAGGGTCTTCACGTCTAGAAACCTTTGGCCAGTGAGGATGTATGAGGCTGGAAGAATACGCCATCACATATCAGGAGGATCCATACAGGGCAGGTTACACTGATGCTGTACAAGTTCATGCTGAAACTTGAACTCTAAAAATAAGAAAGTCAGATTTGAATCTGAATCTCTGGTTATATGAGATGGTTGTGATGGTAAATGTAAACAGTTTTGAGCTATCCAGCTATCAAAGGGAGTCAGGTGGTCTGAAAAACTTGAAATTCAATGACAAAATCCACCATCAACACTTCCTGCTGATTGCTCAGCCTCATTACAGCAATCAATACTTGTTGTGAATAGGTATTTAGTCAAGGGCCTTTATATTGTCAGGTCTTTTTGGGATTCAGGGTTAGTCGTATACTGTCTAACCTTTGGTGAGTTTGTTTAACCCCCTAAGCCTCATTTCTTTCATCTGTACTAGAAAAATAACAAGAGTGTCTACCTCACAGAGAGTCGTGAAGATTAAATGAGATAGCACATGCAAACAAAGCATGTACACAAAAAATGCCAAGATCCTGAATCAGTTCAGTCACTTAGTCATGTCCGACTCATTACATCCCCATAGACTGCAGCACGCCAGGCTTCCCTGTCCATCACCAGCTCTGGGAGCTTGCTCAAATTCATGTCCATTGATTCAGTGATGCCATCCAACCATCTCATCCTCTATCGTCCCCTTCTCCTCCAGCCCGCAGTCTTTCCTAGCATCAGAGTCTTTTCCAGTGAGTCAGTTCTTCTCATCAGATGGTCAAAGTATTGGAGTTTCACCTTCAGCATCAGTCCTTCCAATGAATAATCAGGACTGATTTCCTTTAGGATTGACTGGTTTGATCTCCTTGCAGACCAAGGGACTCTCAAGAGTCTTCTCCAACACCGCAGTTCAAAAGCATCAATAATTCAGTGCTTAGCTTTCTTTATGGTCCAACTCTCACATTCATACATGACTACTGAAAAAGCCATAGCTTTGACTAGACAGATTTTTGTCAGCAAAATAATCTCTCTGCTTTTTAATATGCTGTCTAGGTTAGTCATAGCTTTTCTTCCAAGGAGCAAGCATCTTTTATTTTCATGGCTGCAGTCACCATCTGCAGTGATTTTGGAGCCCCCAAAATAACATTGGTCATCATTTCCATTGTTTCCCCACCTATTTGCCATGAAGTGATTAGACCGGATGCCATGATCTTAGTTTTCTGAATGTTAAGTTTTAAGCCAACTTTTTCACTGTCCTCTTTCACTTTCATCAAGAGGCTCTTTAGTTCTTCACTTCACCCATAAGGGTGATATCATCTGCATATCTGAGGTTATTGATATTTCTCCTGGCAATCTTGATTCCAGCTTGGGCTTCATCCAGTCCAGTATTTCACATGATGTACTCTGCATGTAAGTTAAATAAGCAGGGTGACAATATACAGCCTTGACGTACTCCTTTCTCAATTTGGAACCAGTCTGTTGTTCCATGTCCAGTTCTAACTGTTGCTTCTTGACCTGGATACAGATTTCTCAGGAAGCAAGTCAGGTGGTCTGGTATTCCGATCTCTTTTAGAATTTTCTACACTTCATTGTGATCTACACAGTTAAAGGCTTTGGGATAATCAGTAAAGCAGAGGTAGATATTTTTTTCTGGAACTCTCTTGCTTTTTTGATGATCCAATGGATGTTGACAACTTGATGCCTGGTTTCTGTGCCTTTTCTAAATCCACCTTGAGCATCTGGAAGATCACGGTTCACCTACTATTGAAGCCTGGCTTGGAGAATTTTGAGCATTACTTTGCTAGCTTTTTTCGATAAGTGCAATTGTGTGGTAGTCTAAACATTCTTTGGCATTGCTCTTCTTTGGGATTGGAATGAAAACTGACCTTTTCCAGTCCTGTGGCCATTGCTGAGTTTTCCAAATTTGCTGGCATATTGAGTGCAGCACTTTCACAGCATCATCTTTTAGGGTGTGAAATAGCTCAACTGGAATTCCATCACTTCTACTAGCTTTGTTTATAGAATGCTCCTTAAAGCCCACTTGACTTCACATTACAGGATGTCTGGCTCTAGGTCAGTGATCACACATTTGTGGTTATCTGGGTCATGAAGATCTTTTTGTATAGTTCTTCTGTGTATTATTGCTACATCTTCTTAAAATCTTCAGGAAGGTCCTGAATAGTCCCTTCCATTTAGAAGATAAATAGTAGCTAACACATCAGAAAAAAAGAAATAAAGTCCCCTGGAGATATCAGTTGGAAGCTGAGGAGCTGACCTGAAACTAGCAATTAGTCTACGGTCTTCTCCTGTTGGACAAGAATAGGTGAGATGGATAGAGAAAGTAAAGACATAATCTTGCCCTTGAGATTTTATATTCCAGCAGAAGAGACAGATGCCTAAAGACTCATCCTAGACAATCATTCCTACATGCCTAAAGCATCATTCCTCAAGAACACCAGTTAATCTTGGATTGATTAGGATGAAGGGAAAAAATAATGATGGTATCCTGCATCTTGGGGTGAAATAAAATCTAAATTCTGCACCAAGTCCAGGTGGCTCAGCCAGAATAAGATACTTCTGAGGGCTCAGTAATCATTTTGACCTTAATATTTCGACTTTGTAATGGATGTAGAAGTATTTTTGTCTTTTATTGGCACCTTTACTTGTTGCTGTTGTTCAGTCAGTCGTGTCTGACTCTTTGTGACCCCATGGACTGCAGCATGCCAGGCTTCCATGTTCTTCACCATCTCTTGGAGCTTACTCAAACTCATGTCCATTGAGTCAGAGATGCCATCCAGCATAAATGCCAACTACTTCCCTGTGTATATATTACTTCACTTTAGTGTCATGAATAATGCTAATAAGTAATTTTGTTATTTCTTGTTAGTTTCTTTTTATGAGGAAAGTGAGGCTTAGAAAATTAACTTCCCAGGTGACACATCCTGTAGACAGCAGAACAGATGTCTGACTTCTAAATCTGTGATTTATCCACAATCAGCACTGCCTATGTTTATTATAACAGCAGTGACAGAAAGTCTTGAACATCAGAGTCTCAGACATTTCTGCTTTAGCTGTTAGGATGTGCAGAGGCCACCAAACAAATCTCTTACAGTTGAGAAAGCATCATTAAGATGTGACCACTCAGAGAATGTGACTTAATATGGTCCCACTCTTGTTAGCACAGGGCAGCTGCGTGCATGGACTTGACTGAAAACTGCAAAGTTGAGACTGTGGTACAGTCTGGTGATGAGTAAATTGTTGCTGCTTGTTGAATCTGGGCAATGGAATGTCTTCTGAGAAATGTGACAAAGTATTTCATATTTATGATCTAGATGAAGAGCCCTCAGAAGTCCTGTGAACACATTTGGTATTTCTCAGTCAGGTTTTTATCCCAGGGACAGAGGAGCCTAGTGGGCTGCCGTCTGCGGGGTTGCACAGAGTCGGACACGACTGAAGCCACTTAGCAGCAGCAGCAGCAAGTTGAACACAGTGGAAAACTGCCAAACCCTGAGGCAGTTGCAAAGGGACTCAGAAAGGGAGCAGGGTTAGGCTGGAGCCTGGGTTGGGGAGGCAGGAGAAGAGAGACACAGTGACTGAATTTTGCTCTGGCAGTCTCGTGGCTGGGTGACCTTCAATGACAGGAGCTGGTGTGTCAGCTGGAGACAGTGCAGTGCTGAGCTTTCATGCTTCATGATTCAGCGCTCCAGCTGATCATTTTCCAGGGTCAGTGGAGGTTCTGTGCTCACCAAGGCGGGGCTCACAAATTGGATAAGTACATTGTGGGAACATGTGCTCTCCCTTAGGGATTGTGCCAGAGGCTGCACTTTTAACAACAGGGATTTTCATTAGAAAATTGATAATTTTCTTATGGTCATTTTATTCTAACTGCAGCCTCCTCTCCAGAGCCAAGAAGGGAGGAGCGAGGTTGGAGAGTAGAAAGAAGACAAAGAGAGGTTTCCACTCTGTCCTTGTGAATGTTGACATGTACATTACTGCACATTCTAAACAGGCTTCCGAGAATATTTGTACTGACTGATACCAATGTAACAATTTACAGATAAAGAGACCATGTGCTAAGTCCTGAGGAGAGGGATAGGGGTGGGGTGAGGGCAGAAATGCACGGGATAAGTAAGAGAAGAGTTTGCTATCCTCAGATTTTATTCTCTTCAGAGAAGACAAAACAGAAAGCTAACCGAAATGATTGCCAGGGGAGGATTCAAATACGGTCACTGGGTCTCTGCTAAGCACATGCACACATGACCGTGTTTAATCTGTCCAACAGCCCCGTGCAGAAGAGATCAGTATCAGACTGACTTTACTGGAGGGGAATTGAAGGCTTAGGGAAGTCACTAACTAATCAGCGGTTGAACCAGACTTTAAAGTCATCACCCTCACTCCTCAAAATAGAATGCATCTCAGGTGCCTCCAGACTTTGATGCTACACAGGCGAATCAGGAGGTAGAACTGGAATTTAAAGCACAGAGTGATCTTCTTTGAGGGAAGAAGGCCTTTTGATGGATGCAGTATTTAAGGCTTTGGCTATGAATCATGAATAGAATTTTGGAAGCAAGAAATGCAGAAGTCTGTAGCATAGGAGCAGGGGAGGAAAGGGTGTTATGGTAAAGGAAAGAGGTGAATAACCCGATTAATTCTTTCAAAGATAAATACTATTGAATATTATAAGTAATAATAAGATTTCAGTATTTCCTAGTGATACTTTTTCCTAGTAATTTTTGTTGTGAACGTGAACTTTTAAAAATATAATATAAATATAATAAAATGTAATCTAATCTCTAAGCCACTCAAGAGCAGAGATTGTGATCTATGTTATCTCCTTTTCCTTCTGTTTTATACAGAATGAGCTCATTATGATTTTTTTGACAATTCTTAAAATTTATAGCTGAGAAACATTGGCAATACCAATCTAACTCTCTTTTTTCATATATGGGGACACTGCAGAAAGAAAGGCTACCTGACTTGTTCAAGGACAGAAGGAGTTTCCCAGCTTTCAGATGATGATGATGATGGTGGTGGAGAAGGAGACAACGAAAAAAGAAAACGAAGAGGAGGAGAAGGAGGAGGAAAGGAAAATGTGCTTGGTGTAACTCACCCTCTTTCAATCACACAAGTTATTTGAGATGGCTCTTCTGAGAATGATATTCATCCTGATCCATCCATTTGACCTTTTTACAGGCCTCTGTTATAATAAAGAAAATGAGCTGTATAGGGTGAGAAACAGCTTCTTATTGTGAAAGAGCAGAAGCAAATTTGTTTATTTAGGGACTGAAGAGATAACCCTTCTGCTGCTGCTGCTAAGGCGCTTCAGTCGTGTCCGACTCTGTGTGACCCCATAGACAGCAGCCCACCAGGCTCCCCCGTCCTTGGGATTCTCCAGGCAAGAACACTGGAGTGGGTTGCCATGTCCTTCTCCAATGCATGAAAGTGAAAAGTGAAAGTGAAGTCGCTCAGCCTTGTCTGACTCTTAGCAACCCCATGGACTGCAGCCCACTAGGCCCCTCCACCATGGGATTTTCCAGGCAAGAGTAAGAGATAACCCTAGCTGCCTTGAAATATGAATTCTATATCAATATAACTCTCATAGAAATTGTGTCTTAGAAGATCTCAAGGAACCTCTTTAAGCCTCAAACATCAAATCATTGCCTCCTTGAATGCTTCTCATCCATGTCTATCATGATATTGGAATCTTCCAGTTATTCTCCTATATCTTTGATATATGATATTCCTTATATCACAGAAAATGGTGAGAAGTGCCTGACACAATATCTGGTATATTGTATACTGTCAGTAAATATTTCTTCCCAGATATATACTATACCATTGGCCCATCCTGAGGCAATTCCTGTTATTACTCAGATCATTTAAACTCATTCATGCATACTTCAAATTTTTGCTTTTTAATTTCTTTCGTACCTTCACATGACTCTCACATTAAACTTTCAAATGCATGCAGGACAGATACCTGTTTTTGAGGTGATCAAATAATCCTAAAGAGATAAATAATTTGCATAAGAAATTTTATTACAAATCAGTCCTGAGGCGGATATCGGAATCTAAGTCTTCCTGATTGCTAGCCTTGGCATTTCTTTCCATAATTATATTCAGACTCTTCTCAGAAACTGATTTTCCCTCGTTCAGGTATCCGAGCCAGTTTATACTAACAGAATTATGATTCTTATTTGACTGTAAAGGAGACCTCACCCCGAGTGATTTCAGCCCACTGATTCTGACAAACGCTGGCAATTGTATGACTTCGAGTGACCTAACTTTGGTTACTGTTCATTTAATATATTCAATGCACACCATCCTGCCTCTTGTTTTTGCTGTTGTAAATCCTGATTTTCTCTAGTGTCAATTTCTGGGCATGACTTCTCATTTAGGACATAAATGGTGAGATTAACCTGAGTTTGGGGCCCATTTGCCACTGACAGTATTTGTTTTCCTTGATTCTTGACAGTTCTTCCCAGTTCTGAGTTGCATTTCTCTACATCACAGAGCTGTCATTCAGTTATCTCCTCATGCAAACCATAGGCCCTGAAAAGCCAATAGGAATAGTTTAGAATGGCCTTTAGGTGGTATTTCTATTCTCATTTTGCTTGTGTAATAAAAATATGCTGTACAATAGGGAAAAGAATTCCTGTTGGAAATAATAAATAAGACAGTTGATCCAGAGTGTGGTCTTAGCTCTCCAAGCATTAGCTAAGCCATCCCCACAAGAGCCAGTTATTTCTCTGAAACGTAGATCTCAAAACTTGTCCAGATAACTTCAAATGGTTTCTGTTAGTTTTAGAGAAGAAAAGCAATGAGAATGTTTTGTAAACACAAAGTCACTTCACAAAGTGGGAAATATCCTCAGCATAAGGAAACTGAAGACTGGGATTGAAACTTCATCCTGGAGAGACAATGCATACAGGGATTTAGCATGAATTGAACTTGTGGTGGAATCAAACTATTTAGTCTTGAATTCTGACTCTATGACAGTTACGAGCTGTGCAGTTTGGGGCAAGTTTCCTAATCTTTCTAAATCCCGATTGTTCTTTTCATTTTTTATACACATAATAGGGAAGTTAACAAAAGCAATTTTAAAGTTATTATAAAAATCAAATGGGTTAAAATGTAAAACACTTAGAAAGTTGAAAGGCCTGTGGTACCTGCTCAATAAACATTAGTACCAAAATCCAAAGATTTCTATAAAAATTTTAAACATATCTGACTGTGGTAGAAAATACATGAGAAAACTTGTCCAGTTCTGCAGTGATGTAAGATTCATGTAAAGTTTATCCAGGTCCAGTTAAGGCTCCATGCTTCTACTGCAGTGGGGCATGGGTTCAATCCCTGGTTAGGGAACTAAGATCCCACATTGCACACAGCTAAAGAAAGAGAAAGTTTACTCTGACCAGTCGCTGTCTGCTGAAGAGGCTAGGAGATCTGCTCACAGGTTCTTGAACACTTATCTGTTTAGACACACAGTACCCACAAGGAATGCTGAGGTGAAAGTAAATGGAAACTAGACATGGGGAAAAGAAATTTGCTCTCCTGTAGAGGCTTCTTAGACATTCATCTAGACATATCACTACACTTACATGGAGCAATTCCAAATCTTAAAGTTCAGGTAGAAAAATCTCAGGCTGACTGTACACCAAGTTGGCTTAATTTCAGTTAAACAAAGTAAGATTATTCTGCTTTTCACACTTTCCTGAAAGTAGTGGGCAATAAGTAAAGTTATTCATATTTGAAAGCATAACATTTAAAAATTCAAGAAGATTAGAAATAAAAGCAATCTTAATCCTTGTGTAAAGAGTGGGTAGTCATTTGCCTAAATACCATCTGTCAAACTAGAGCAAGAAACCAGTTTTTCTGAGTGTATGTCAAGTAACCATCATGCCATATAATTTGTTGTCTAGACATGCTTATCTGATGTGAATAAATCTTAATTCTGATTTTACCTTATACACTAGGATAGAAACTAACATAGTTGATTTTTATCTTTTAATTTCCTCATCTGTGAAATGAAAATATTGCTCAGCTGTTCAAGGAAGTGCTGTTTTTCACACTTCAATTTCAACACAGAATAATAGGAACTGAAGTTTATACTTTCCTTCAGTGAACATGTTTTTGTCTTAATTCTCTGCTGTGCAACTGACAGTCAGTAAACTGTATACACTGTCTTTATAGCTGGTTGTGGTGATGGTTTAATCAGTAAGTCATGTCCAACTCTTGTGACTTCATGGAAGGTAGACCACAAACCTCCTCTGTCCATGGGATTTCTCAGGCAAGAATACTGGAGTGGGTTGCCGTTTTCTTCTCCAGGGGATCTTTGCAACCCCGGATTGAACCCGCATCTCCTGCATTGCAGGTGGGTTCTTTATCAGCTGAGCCACAAAAGAAGCCCTTCTTTATAGTTGACTCAAACTTAACATTTTCTATATGGTCCAAAGAATTGAGGCCATGTTGCAAATGGCGTGAGAAAGGACTAAATGCCGACATAAAAGGCTCCTGGACTCCCCTCATCCTATGGACACACCAAATGTACAGGTACATGTGCTCACTCTTCCTGACCCAGGGATCAAACCTGTGTCTCCTCTGTCTCCTGCATTGCCAGGTGGGTCCTTTACCATTTCAGCCACGTGGGAAACCCCTGTAGGTACACATGGAGCAATTTCCACTGAGAGAGCAAAAAACAACAAAAACACCCTGAGTGACTTCTCCACATTAGGAGATTGAAACAGTAACCAAAGACCTCTCAACAAACAAAAGCTGAGGACCAGATGGCTTCACTGGTGAGTTCTACAAACATTTCAAGAGAAAGAAATTCCAGTTCTTCTCAAACTCTCCCAAACTATAAAAGAGTAGGAAACACTTCCAAACTCACTTTACAAAGCCAGCATTACCCAGATACCAAATACAGACAAGGACACCACAAGGAAAGAAAGATAACCAACCAGTATCCTTGATGAACACAGAAGCAAAAATTCTCAACAAAATAGTACCAGGTGAAAGTATATTAAAATGATCATAAAGCATATTTAATTGGAATTTATCCCTACAATGTGAGGATATTTCAGTTATGCCCACTGATAAATGTGCTGTACTCCATCAGTAAAATGAAGGATAAATTACATGGTCATCTCAATAGATGCAAATAATTTTGACAAAATTCAGCATTTATTTATGATAAAAATTCTCAATAAACTGGATATAGAAGGATTGTACCTCAACATAATAAAGGCCATATATAATAAATCTGAAACTAAGTTTGCATTAAATGATGAAAAGCTGAAAGTGTTTCCTATAAGATCAGGAACAAGACAAAGATGTCCACTCCTACCAATTTTATTCAGCACTGTAATGGAAGTCCTAACCAGATTAATTAGGTAAGAAAAAGAATTAAAAGACATCTAAATTGAAAAGAAAGAAGATTGACTGTTTGCAGATAACATGATATTATAGATAGCAAACCAAAAAGACTCCATCAAAAAAAAAACCTGCTAGAACTAATAAAATGAATTCAGTAAAGTTGCAGGGTACAAAATCAAGACACAAAAATCAGTTGCATTTCTTTTTAAAAATAATTTGTCACCATACAAAAGTATTACATTATTATTGAAAAAATCCCCTAGTCTGTACATTTTCTACCCATGACATTTATTTTGTAACTGGAAGTCTGTACCTCTTGATCTCCTTCACGTATTTCTCGTATCCACCACCCACCTCCCATGCCTCTGGCAGCCACCTTTCTGTTCTATCTATAACCCTGTTTCTGTTTTGTTATTTGTTCATTTGTCTTTAGATTCCACATATAAGTGAAGTCATGAGGTATTTTTCTTTCTCTGTTAAACTTATTTTACTTATCATAATATCCTTTTGCTCCATCCATGATATACAAAATGGCAAAATTTCATTCTTTTTTTCTGACAGAGTAGTATTCTATTGTATACACATACTACATCTTATTTATCCATTCACTTGTCTATGGGTTGCTTACATACCTTGGCTATTATAAATAATGCTGCAATGAACATAGGGGTGCATATATCTTTTATAATTTGTTTTTCTTTTTTTTTTTTTTAGGTAAGTACCTAGGAGTGGAATTTCTAGATCAAATCGTAGTTCCAGTTTTAATTTTTTGAGAGACCTTCACACTAATTTCTATAGTGGCTGCAGCGATTTACATTCCACCAATAGTGTGAGGGTTCCCTTTTTTCCACATTCTTGCCAATACTTGCTCTTTCTTAACTTTTTAATAATTGCCATTCTGAAAAGTATGAATGATATCGCATTGTATTTCTATACACTAACAACAAACTGAACAGACATTTTCCCAAAGACATACAGTTAACCAACAGACACATGAAAAGATGCTCAGTGTTTCTAATCGCCAGGGAAATGCAAA
Organism: Nanger dama; assembly: GCA_917880005.1. NCBI lineage: Eukaryota > Metazoa > Chordata > Mammalia > Artiodactyla > Bovidae > Nanger > Nanger dama. Next base: position 309,060 of record CAKJTW010000058.1, on the reverse strand, counting down.
TCAAAATCAGACATTTCTCCAAAGAAGACATACAGATGGCTAAAATACCCATGAAAAAATTCTCAGCATCACTTATGATGCTGAAATCAAATCAAAACTACAATGAGGTATCACCTCACACTGGTCAGAATGGCCAGCATCAAAAAAATCTACAAACAGTAAATGCTAGAGAGAATGATGAGAAAAGGGAACTCTCTTGTACTGTTGATGGGAATGTAAATTGATACAGCTACTATGGAGAACAGTATGGTGATTCCTTAAAAACTAGGAATAAAGCTACCATATCACACAACAATCCCACTACTGGGCATAAACCCTGAGAAAACCATGATCGAAAAAGACACAAATATCCCAACTTTCATTGCAGCAGTCTACAATAGCCAGGATGTGGAAGCAACTTTGAAGTCCATTGACTGATGAATGGATAAGGAAGTTGTGAAACATATATACAATAGAATATTATTCAGCCATAAAAAGGAATGAACTTGAATCGGTTTTATAGAGGTGGATGAACCTAGAGCCTTTTATACAGCGTGAAGTAAGTCAGAAAGAAAAAACAAATATTCTATATTAATGCATAAATATGAAATCAAGAAAAATGGCACTTGTGAACATATTTGCAGGGCAGCAATAGAGACACAGAGAACTTGTAGACACAGCAAGGGAAGAAGAGGGTGGGACAAATTCAGAAAGTAGCATTGAAACATATATATCACCATGTGTAAAAGAGAGAGACTGGGAATTTATTGTATAACATGGGGCTTCTCTGTGGCTCAGAGGTTAAAGCGTCTGCCTGCAATGTGGGAGATCTGGGTTTGATCCCTGGGTCAGGAAGATTCCCCTGGAGAAGGAAATGGAAACCCACTCCAGTATTCTTGTCTGAAGAATCCCATGGACAGAAGAGCCCAATTCAGTGTCCTGTGACAACCTAGAGGGGTGGGATGGTGTGGTAGGTAGGAGGGAGGTTCAGGAGAAGGGGCACAAGTGTATCCCTATGGCTGATTCATGTTGATGTATGGCAGAAACCAACACAACATTGTAAAGCAATTATCCCCCAGTGAAAATTAAATTAAATTAAAAAATCAAAATGAAATATCATCTCACAATTGTTAGGTTATTTATTATCAAAACATAAGAAATAATGAGTGTGGGCAGTGATGTGGGAGAAAGGAAACCCTCATGCACTGTGGGTGGGAATGTAAACTAGTGTAGCTACGATGGAAAATAATTTGAAGATTCCTCAAAAAAATAAAATAGAACCACTATATGATCCAGTAATTCAATTTATGAGCATTTATTGAAAGAAAAAACAGTAACTTAAAAGGATATAATCACTCCCAAGTTCACTGAAGCATTTTTAACAGTGACTGAAAGATGGCCTAAGTGTCCATTGACAAATGAATAGATAAAGAAGATATTGTATGTGTATGAAGTGGAACATAATTATGCCATAAAAAGAAGGAAATCCTGACATTTGCCACATGGATGGACTTTGAGGATATTGAAGTGAAGTGAAGCGAAGTCGCTCAGTTGTGTCCGACTCTTTGCTACCCTGTGGACTGTAGCCCACCAGGCTTCTCTGTTCATGGGATTCTCTAGGCATGAATACTGGAGTGGGTTGCCATTTACTTTATGCCAAGTGAAATGTCATACAAAGAAAAACAAATATCATATAATCTTACTAATATGTGGAATCTAGAAAAAAAAAAACAAATAAACAACCTTGAACTCATTAATACAAAGAATAGATTGATGGTCTCCAGAGGCAGGGAATCAGAGAAGGCAATGGCACCCCACTCCAGTACTCTTGCCTAGAAAATCCCATGGATGGAGAAGCCTGATAAGCTGCAGTCCCTGGCCAGGGTCAAGAAAAGTCAGACACAACTGAACGACTTCACTGTCACTTTTCACTTTCATACACTGGAGAAGGAAATGGCAACCCATTCCAGTGTTCTTGCCTGGAGAATCCCAGGGACAGCGGAGCCTGGTGGGCTGCCGTTTATGGGGTTGCATAGAGTCGGGCACAACTGAAGCAACTTAGCAGCAGCAGCAGCAGCAGCAGCAGCAGAGGCAGGGAATGGGGGATAGATGAAGGGGGTATAAATGTGGTCAAAAGGTACAAACTTCCAATTAAAATAAATCATGGTATATAATGTACAGTTGGGCGACTATAGTTATTACTTCTGTACTATATATCTGAAAATTGCTAGGAGAGTAGATCTTAAAAGTTCTTAACACAAGAGAAAAAAACTGCAACTCTGTATAGTATGAATGTTAACTCCACTTATGTGGTGATCATTTCACAGTATACGCAAGCATCAAATCATGAGATCTCTGAAACTAATGCATTGTTGTACATGCATTATTATTTTTTTAATTAACAAGAGTTCATAATTGTTGGTAAAGGTGCAGAGGAGCATGAACCCTTGTGCACTACTGATTGGAATGTAAACAGGTACAGCCACTGTGGGAAGCAACATGGATGTTCCTCAAGAAATTAAAACCACAACTATCTTATTGTTAAGCAACCCCACTTCTGGATATATCCAAAGGAAGAAAAATCAGTATCTCAAAGAGATAGCTGCAACCCATTTCACTGCAGCATTTACAAGACATGGAAAGAATCTATGTGTCCATCAATAGATTAATGAATAAAGAAAATATGATATATACACACAATGAAATACTGTTCAGCCTTAAAAAGAGGGACATTCTGTCATTTATGATAACATGGATGAAACTAGAAGCTATTATACTTAGTGAAATAAACCATACAGAGAAAGAAAAGTATTGTAAGGCATCACTGACGTGTGGATGTTTTTAAGTCAAACTCATAGAAATATAGGAGAATGGTGGTTGTCAGGGACTGAATTGTGGGGGAAATAGAAGAGTTTGTAACATTTTCAATTATATTATGGATAAGATCTGAAGATCTCATGTATAATATGGTGACTATAGTTGATAATACTGTATCGTATAATTAAAATTTGCTGAGAGAGTAGAACTTGTGTTCTCATCAAAAATAAATAAATATATGAGGTGATAGATATGTTAATTAACTTGGTGGAAATAATTTAACAATGTATGTACACATCAAATCATCTCATTTTTCACTCTAAATATGTTACAGTTTTATTTGTCAATTATACCTCCATGAAGCTGAAAGAAAAAAATGAGGTCTTGTCTCTTTATTCATCATATAGATTTTGAGAGCTTTATGCTATGTCCTGAGTATATCCCAGTGTGCTTTTGAAAGATATGGCCTGAGTGTTTATCTCCATCTCATCATCTACTCTTCATCTCATAGCGCAGATAAACTGAAATACTTTTAGAACTCCAGCAACATTCTTTACCCTCATTTCTAGCTGATGACTACTTACTCTTGAAGACAACTTAGCAGTGTTTTCCAGAAAGCCTTTCTTGATTTCTTTCCTACTTCAGCACCCTGTCCTTGACTTGACATGGCGCTTATTACACTAAATTGCAACTGACATATGAACTCATCAGGGGCTTCCCTGGTGGCTCAGACAGTAAAGAATCTGCCTGCAATGCGAGAGACCTTGGTTTGATCCCTGGGTTGGAAAGAGCCCCTGGAGAAGGAAATGGCTACCTCCTCCAGTATTCTTGCTTAGAGAATTCCGCAGATAGGGAGCCTGGTGGACTATAGTGCATAGGGTTGCGAAGACTCAGACATGACTGAGTGACTAACACTTTCACTTTCACTCCTCATTCTGCCAAACTGGATCATGAGTTCCCTAAGTGAAGGAACTGTCTTTCCTAATGTTATACTGCTAAAGTCTAACATGGTGTCTAATACAGAGTAGGTTCTCAACAAACACTTATTGAGTGAAAGAGTGAAGGAACGTAAGCAAGTAAAGAAAGTAAATTGTCTCCCAGTGGAGTTTTAGAGAGTTTGATTCAATTCTGTGATTTTCTAGAAAGCATAAATACTCTCCCTAGTCTTGTGTTTCCCTATTAGTTTAACCTTATTTTGTTTGTCAAGGGGTGCATGAACTAGACCTGGGTTTGGGATGCAGTTATAAAAGTGATCTTCATGGTTGATTCTAGAATAGAGAGGGAGATAAATCCAAGCAAGGCACATTTCATCTGTACCTGGAGATATGGAGAGGCTGAATAGGATTTACTCCTAGATTTATTTTCAGTGATTTACCCCTACATGTAAATGATTGTGATCTGGATGAGCACATGGCTGGTATCCTAGATTGGGAGGTTTGGACAAGTGAGGTCTGGTACTTAATAGGTGTACCCTCCATGTGGAAGAGCTAAACAACCTAATTTTTGCTTTGGTCCAATAGGTCTGGGTTTAGGAAACTACGATAATAATGTTGTTGTTATTTAGTCATTAAGTCATGTCTGGCTCTTTTCAATCCCATGGACTGTAGCCTGTCAGGCTCCTGTGTCCATAAGATTTTGCAAACCACTGGAGTGGTTTACCATTTCCTTCTCCAGAGCATCTTCTCAAACCCAGGTCTCCTGCATTGCAGGCAGATTCTTTATTGCTGGGCCACCAGGAAAGCCCACTATAAAGTTATAGCTCTGTTTAGTATTCTTTTTTTTTTTTCAACTGTATCAAATAGGTAGAAACTACCACACATATTGTATTACTGGAGAACAAGCTTACTTTTGATTACTATCCAGAAAGTTTGTAAGATGGATCCATCTCTTGAAATGGTATGATTTTATTGAAGATTTCCAGTTGCTGCTTATCTTCTCCTGTTTTTAAATTCTTACTTTGTCTTCTGGAATTTGTGCCCTACTGATTGTGAAATTTTAGATCAGAGTATAAATAGACCTTGCCTGAACAGCAATAAAACCAAACTACACTTAGTCATCACCTAAGAACGTGAAATATGCTTCGTTTCCATCTTCCTGACAGGAAGGAATATTTTTAAGCCTTAAAAAAAAGTGATTGTACACTGCTATATTCAAAATGGATAACCAACAAGGACCTATTATGTAACATGATCTCTACTCAATGTTGTGTGCCAGTCTGGATGGGGGGAGGGGTTTAAGGGAGAATGGAGACATGTGTATGTATGGCTGAGTCCCTATGCTGTTCACCTGAAACTACCACAGCATTGTTAATCAGCTATATCCTAATACAAAATAAGAAGTTTAAAGTCTGTAAAAAGAAGTGATTATAACAATTTGTGAGTTCTTCTGGTTGGAATGCATTATCATACAGTAACTTTTAAAGACATACTATACATTCTCAATACACCTTTAAAATATCTGCTTGTTCAATATATGCCTTCTGTGAGGTTAGAAGTCAACTAATTCTTTTAACAATCAAACTTTAGCAATGTGGGCTAATATCTTTCAATTTATAGCAAAGAACTTAGGTAGAACTGAAACAAAAGTTTCTGCCTTTCTCATTCTTTTTATTATCCATTAAATCATGTTTCAGTCATCAGCAACTAATTATGATAGCCAGTTAGCCTAATAGCAAAAAGTTTTAAAGATCCCTTTTCCATATTTAAGTCATTATAATGTCATTTTTCTTTCTAATATGTCTGAGTGAAAAGTTTCCTTAGAGAGTGAGTTAGGCCTTCATTTAAATAGTAGCATGTAGGGGAGATAAAGTGATTGGGAGGAAATCTACGGTTAAATTTAGGCTTAATTGTGAATTCAGCGTTCCCAACTGCCACATGTGAATTAAAACTCCGTCCAAACCTCTGCTTTTTAGAGCCCTTTCTATGCTTGATTCATTCTACAGCATTGCTACTGAAATCACTCTCCATTAAGAGCAGGTGGGATTCAGCTATTAAACCTTGTTTAGAAGTTACAAGCAATTTGGAAAATCAAGGAGTGTAGCACACAAGTTACGTCTCAGGGAAAATTTCACTAGAGCTCAGAGTTTCTGCTTTTAACGAGTGACCATAGTTTAATGGGTCTTTAAAAGAGGAAAAACCTCAACTTCTGGATTTTTCCACTTTGATCCACTGACCAGCTTCCTGAGAAATTAACTCTTGAATCCAGGTAAGTTTTGTCAAGGCTGGAGAAACTTTATGATTCAGTTCCTAACACTTAAGATGCCAGTGATCTCAGGAATTGCACTTCATTAACAGAAAATATGAGACACTCAAACCTGAGTGTGATAGGGAAGAGGGAAGAATGAGCCTTTGAGTCCATTTTTCTCTTTTATAAATACAGAAGCACTTTCTTATATAACATGTACTTTCTCACATTTGATTCATTGGTTCTTGGTCTTCAGATTGATCACCATCTCTGAATCTTATATATGTATATATTTGAACATTTTCTCTAAAGGGTCATTTGTCCCAGGATGTTGCCCACTCTCCATTTAGAATCCTGTTGCTTAATTTGAACAGCTGTTGCCATCCCTCTGTTGCATATCACTTCATGTCTTATCTTGCTCTTTTCCCAGAGTGAGTAACTTGCTTCTGTGTACTTTGATATCATTTTGCAGTGTCCCATGTGCACTTTTATTTATTTCTCTTATGTTAGAAAGAATCCTTTGATTTTCTTCTTTTTGCCTTTGGAAACTGTCCAGAAGACCTAACTTGTCACTTTAGTAGATCAGTAGATGAGAAGAAGAATTTTAGCATGTCTGAACTGAAGGTTTGCTGCTGCTGCTGCTGCTAAGTTGCTTCAGTCATGTTCGACTCTGTGCGACCCCATAGACAGCAGCCCACCAGCCTCCCCCATCCCTGGGATTCTCCAGGCAACTCAAATTCCCTTCCTTTTATGGATGGGGGGACAATGTCCTGGAAGAGTGAATGGCAGTTAATACATTGGTGGCAAAACAAGTGCTTGAACCCAGATTTACCAACTGTTGTATTTTTCTGGATTTCTTCCTTAATGCACACATTGTCTCCTTTTCAGATTCTTTTCTCATATAGGTCATAATGAGTAGCATTCCCTGTGCTATACAATAGATTCTGATTAGTTATCTACTTTATATATTGTAGTGTATATATGTCGATCTCAATCTACCAGTTTATCCCTCCCATGCCAAATTGTAATGACCTATATGGGAAAAGAAATCTAAAAAGGAGTGGATATAGGTATACGTATATCTGATTTACTTTGCTCTACAGCAGAAACTAATGCAACATTTTAAATCAAATTTTATATTCCAATACAAATTAATTTAAAAATGCTCATTTTCATATAGTTCAGTTTGTGAACTGATATGATAATTAAGAACAGGCAGGCATTGTATCACTTTTATCAACAGTAAAGAATATGTGATTATAAGGCAATATGACATTTTAACAAAGAAACATAACAGAGTTTGTACACTGAGATGAGTCACAGATCTTTAGGTTGTCCCCTGCTTTTAGTCACTAAGTTGTGTCCAACTCTTGCGACCCGATACAATATAGCCTGCCAGGTTCCACTGTCCATGGGATTCTCCGGCAAAAATACTGGAGTGGGTTGCCATAGGAAGTGTATAAAATTATCCGAGTATTGTGAAATTTACTTAGAACATTGTTTTAAATGGAGATGATTCAAGTACTAGAAATACATTGAGCAGAAAAAGGTACAGTTTCTAATGCCCCTGAGATCCCATTATGAAGAGGTGAGTTTTATTAGGAAAAGGGGAGATTTCTCACTCTTCTCATGTAAAAACACACAGCTGGAGCAGGGAAGGGTAGGGGAGAAATTCCTTCTCCAGCACTTTGTCACTAATAAATTTTTATAAAGCAGAAAGGAAACTCAAAACCCACATCATAGCTGTACTATTGAAGAGGTCAGTAAGGTCCCTTCCTTGTGCCTTAAATATGAGTATTAGACATATTGAAGTAGAATTAACCAAATTTATAAGGTGTTTATAAAATATATATGTAAAATATATAGAGAGAAGCAACAGAAAAGACATGTATTATTTTAAGTGTACACTTCAGAGTCGAAAATTACTGTGTATTTTTTTTCCGGATTCAAATCTGAAGTGCTACACTCCCTGGGAGATGCTCTTTAGAAGCAGATATGAACATAGATAGCATATTAAAAAGCAGAGACATTACTTTGCTAACAAAGATCCATCTAGTCAAGGCTATGGTTTTTCCAGTGGTCATGTATGGATGTGAGAGTTAGACTGTGAAGAAAGCTGAGCACCAAAGAATTGATGCTTTTAAACTGTGGTGTTGGAGAAGACTCTTGAGAGTCCCTTGGACTGCAAGGAGATCCAACCAGTCCATTCTGAAGGAGATCAGTCCTGGGTGTTCTCTGGAAGGACTGATGCCAAAGCTGAAACTCCAGTACTTTGGCCATCTCATGCGAAGAGCTGACTCATTGGAAAAGACCCTGATGCTGGGAGGGATTGGGGGCAAGAGGAGAAGGGGACGACAGAGGATGAGATGGTTGGATGGCATCACCGACTTGATGAACATGAGTTTGAGTGAACTCCTGGAGTTAGTGATGGACAGGAGGCCTGGCATGCTGCAATTCATGGGGTCACAAAGAGTCAGACATGACTGAGCGACTGAATTGATGAATATAGAAGACTAAGAGTTCAAGCTTTTGGCACCTAGAATTGAAACTTCCATATAAAGAATTGCTCTTGAGATTTGAGTATCCACTTTGTTCAGTCTTCAAATCCAATAACCTGGGAAAGCTTCAGGGAATAAATTACAAAGGCTAAGGTTTTCATATACTTCTGGTTAATTTAAAGAATCTTATGGATGATTAAAATACACACACAATCCAAAATTTATGTACTTTATACCATTCTTCTTTCACTCAATAAATAAGAAAAAGGATTTGTTTCATTCAGTTCAGTTGCTCAGCTTTGTCCAATTCTTTGCAACCCCATGGACTGCAGCATGCCAGGCTTCCCTGTCCATCACCAACTCTTAAAGCTTGCTCAAACTCATGTCCATCGAGTTGGTGATGCCATCCAACCATCTCATCTTCTGTTGTCCCCTTCTCCTCCTGCCTTCAATCTTTCCCAGCATCAGGGTCTTCTCCAATGAGTTAGTTCTTCGCATCAGGTGGCCAAACAATTAGAGTTTCAGCTTCAGCATCAGTCTTTCCAGTAAATATTCAGGACTAATTTCCTTTAGGACTGATTAATTTGATCTCTTTGCAGTCCAAGGGACTCTCAAATATCTTCTTTAACACCACAGTTCAAAAGCATGAATTCTTTGACACTCAGCTTTCTTTATAGCCCAACTCTCACATCCATACATACCTACTGGAAAAACCATAGCATTGACTAGATGGACCTTTGTTGGCAAAGTATGATTTGCTTAGTATAGAAGAAAAAAAGCAGCTGTTGATTTTCACTTGGAAATAATATCGAGTTGAGTAACAAAGAGCAAGTTATTTTTAGACTTGAAGTGATATCAATTATTTCAGAAGTAACCTAATTCAATCTTTTCATTTTAGAGATGGAAAATTGATACTGAAAAAAATGATATGATTTGCCTAAGATCAGAGAAGGCTAGTCACAAAATTGGAATGAGTCTGGATATGTGGATGTTGTGCATCAGTATAGGGTGTGTGTGTGTATAACTGTATGCTTGTATGTGTGTATGTAGTAATTTCTCAATCTAAATCAAGTTATTAGTTGGAAGGGGCTTTCTAAGTTTTGGTGTACCATGGAGATAATCCACTTACATGTATGATTGCTCTTCTGCTTGTATCAAATCTTTTGGAAAGGTTTTTCTCAGTGTTTATAACTTCTAGGCATCATCCAATGACCTTGAATTAAAAGGTAAATATGATATTTAAAACCGACATCTAATTATATCTCTGGGTTTCTCAGGTATTACAGCAGAGAACCAAATACTTAGTCTTTTCTTAGGAAATTGGTAATGGAGAAGGAGGTCACAAAACAAGGGGGGAAGAACCATAGAAAAATTCATTTAAATCTAGTATTATTGTTCACTGGGAGTACACTGATTAAAAACCTAGATGTTTACTTAGATGCATAATTTAATTATTATTTTGTAAACTTGTGAGTTGTTTCGATCTCTGATGCATTCTCAGCAAATGTCATAGTGGATTGGGGTGTACAACTTTAATCCATGATTGAGATTAGCAAGGATAGGGAACAGGATGGACACCTGGAATCAAGAAGAAAAGGCATATGATATGGGAAGCAATAGGCTCCAAAAGGAAAGAAAGGAGAGATTCAGAGATGCCACTTTCTTGTCCGTTCTCGTGCCTACCCACACTTCTCAGTTCCTGTGCCTCCTAACCCTCTCGACTCCTGTCCTCCAGACTGCAAGGCAGTGTGTTAGTTTGAAGATTTTATAGACAAGGAACCTGAATCGAGAAAGCCTGAGTGACTTGCCCGAGAGCACTAAGCAGGGACATTGATAAAAACGGTTCTGGAGTCTCCTCGGATTTTGTGTGTCCCAGCAAAAGCCCACGTGGGCCTGACTGGCTTTGTCCCTATCTCACCCGTTTAACTGAACTTCCAGTACCCTCGATGGAACGCTTACTCTTGTGTTATCATTATCAGTTAGACTGTCTCTTTATGTCCTCAGTCCACCGCTTAGTCTATTTATGATACAGAAACTGTTTCCCATGAATATCCACTGAAATGGATCCTCGGCTTAAATGTAAAACGTAAAACTAAAAAGCTTTAAAAAATAGGAAAAATTCTTTGGAATTTGGGACTAAGCAAGGAGTGCAGATGATGAGACAGCCGGATAGCATTTCCAACTCAATGGACACGAGTTTGAGCAAACACTGGGAGACAGTTAAGGACAGGGAAGCCTGGGCTGCTGCAGTCCATGGGATTGCAAAGAGTCAGGTATGAATTAGTGAGTAAACAACAGCAACAAAAGCATTCGTAGATGTGATATCAAAAGCTCCAGCCGCGAAAGGAACACTTGTTAAGTTACAGCTTCGTCAAAATTTAAAACTTTTCTTGGTTACTGATCCTATTAAGAGGATGAACATACAAGCTACAGAATAAGAGAAAGTATTTATAAGTCACATATTCAGCATATCTAAAAAGTATGATGAACTCTGAAAACACAAACATTATGAAAGACAATCCAATCATAAAATGAGCAAAAGTATGAAGAGATATTTCAGCAAAGAAGATATACAGAATTGAAAATATATGAGAAGGAACTCAACATCTTCAATCATTAGGAAAATGCAAATTAAAAGCACTATGTGATGTCACTAAAAACTCATCAGAATGGCTAAAATAAAATGTAGTGATAATACTATGGAGAAGTGATGTATTATTTGGCTAGGGCTGCCATAAAATACCACAGTCTGGGTGGGTTCAACAAAATAAATGTATTTTCTCACAGTCTGGAGGCTAGAAGTCCAAGATCAAAGAGCTGTCAGAATTAGTTTATGGTGAGAGCTCTCTGGCTTATAGATGGCCACCTTCTCACTATATAATCAAAAGCTATTTCCTTAGTGCATATACAGAGGATATTGTGCTAAGGGCAAATGGAGAAATATCTATTTAAGAAAATTCACAAAAACTTGATAAAAACAGTGAGAGTCTATGACAGTTGAACCCATTCCTCTTTTCTAGCTCAGCATGACAGAAACTTCATTCCAGGTGGTTATAGCCAAGAACACGCTTCATGGATCACAGCCTTGTTGTGGCAAAGGAGTTTGTATAACTCAGTGAAGCCATGAGCCATGCTATTCAGGGCCACCCAAGATGGACCAGTCATAGAGAGGAGTTCTGACAAAGCGTGGTCCACTGGAAGAGGAAATGGCAGACCACTCCAATATTCTTGCCCTGAGAACCCCATGGACAGTATGAAAAGGCAAAAAGATATGACACTGGAAGATGAGCCTCCTAGGTCAGAAGGTGTCCAGTATACTCCTGGGGAAGAGCAGAGGGCAGTTACTCACAGCTCCAGAAAAAATGAAGTGACTGGGCCAAAGTGGAAATGATGCTTGTTTGTGGATCTGTCTGGTGGTGAGAGTAAAGTCCAATGTAGTAAAGAAACTATTGTATAGGCAGCTGAAGTTCAGTTCCATGAATCAAGGTAAACTGGACCTGGTCAAACAGAATATGGCAAGAGTGAACATCGACACTTTAGGAACTGGTGAACTACAATGGACGGGCATGGAAGAATTTAATTCAGATGACCATTTATAACTACTACTGTGGGGAAGTATCCCTTAGAAGCAATGGAATTGCCCTCACAGTCAAACAAAGAGTCCAAAATGCAGTACTTGGGTGCAATCTCAAAAACAACAGAATGATATCTGTTCGTTCCCAAGACAAACCATTCAACATCACAGTAATCCAAGTCTATGCCCCTACCACTAATTGTCAAAAAGAAGCTGATCAGTTCTAGGAAGACCTACAAGACCTTCTAGAACTAACATCTGAAAAAAGATGTCCTTTTCATCATAGGGGACTGAAATGCAAAGTAGGAAATCAAGAGATAACTGGAATGACAGGCAAATTTGGTCTTGGAGTACAAAATGAAGCAGGGCAAAGGATAACAGAGTTGTGCCAAGAGAATGCACTAGACATAGCAAACACCCTCTTCCAACAGCACAAGAGATGACTCTACATGTGGACATTGCCAGATGGTCAATATCAAAATCAGATTGATTTTATTCTTTGCAGCAACATGGAAAAGTTCTTTACAGTCAGCAAAAACAAGACCTGGAGCTGACTGTGACTCAGATCATGAGCCCTTTATTGCAAAATCCAGGCTTAAATTGAAGAAAACCACTTCAGTGTGGTTTCTTAGTGGGAAAACCACTAGGTCATTCAGGTATGACCTAAATCAAATCCCTTATGACTATACAGTGGAAATGACAAATTCATTCAAGGGATTAGATCTGACAGACACAATGCCTGAAGAACTATGGACAGAGATTCTTAACATGGTATAGGAGGCAGGGACCAAAACCACCTCTAAGGAAAAGAAATGTAAGAACATAAAGTGGTTGTCTGAGAAGGCTTTAAAAATAGCTAAGGAAAAAAGATAATTGAAAAAAAGGGAGATAGGGAGATATATACCCAACTGAATGCAGAGTTCCAGAGAACAGCAGGCAGAGATAAGAAGGGCTTGATAAGCAAACAATGCAAAGAAATAGATGAAAACAAAAGAATGGGAAAGGCTAGAGATATCTTCAAGAAAATAGATATCAAGGGAATATTTCATGCAAGGATGGGCACAATAAAGAACAGAAATGATAAGAATCTAACAGAAGCAGATGAGATTAAAAAGAGGTGGCAAGAATACACAGAACTGTGCAAGAAAGATCTTAATGACCCAGATAACCAGGATAATGTGGCCACCCACCTAGAGCAAGCCATCCTGGAGTGTGAAGTCAAGTGGGCCTTAGGAAGTTTTACTACAACAAAGCTAATGGAGGTGATGGAATTCCAGCTGAGCTATTTCAAATCCTGAAAGATGATGCTCTTAAAGTGTTGCACTACATATATCAGCACATTTGGAAAACTCAGCAGTGACCATAGGACTGGAAAAGGTCAGTTTTCCTTCCAATCCCAAAGTAGGGCAGTCTCAAAGAACTTTCAAAGTACTGGACAATTGTGCTCATTTCACATGCTAGTAAGGTTATGCCCAAAATTCTTCAAGATGGGCGTCAGCAGTATGTGAACCGAGAACTTCCAAATGTACAAGCTGGGTTTAGAAAAGGCAGAGGAATCAGAGATCAAGCTGCCAACATTTGTTGAATCATAGAGAAAGCAAGGGAATTCCAGAAAAACATCTACTTCTGCTTCATTGACTACATTAAAGCCTTTGATTGTGTGGATCACAACAAACTGTGGAAAATTCTCAAAGAGATGGGAATACCAGACCATATTACCTGTCTCCTGAGAAATCTATATGCGAGTCAAGAAGCAACAGTTAGAACTGGACATGGAACAACAGACTGGCTTCAAACTGGGAAAGGAATACATCAAGGTTGTATATTGTCACCTGCTTATTTAACCTTTATGCAGAGTACATTATGAGAAATGCCAGGCTAGATGAATCACAAGTTGGAATCAAGATTGCAGGGAGAAATAACAACAACCTCAGATATGCAGATGATACCACTCTCATGGCAGACAGCGAAGAGGAATTAAAGAATCTCCTGATGAGGGTGAAAGAGGAGAGTGAAAAAGCTGGCTTAAAACTCAGTATTTCAAAAACTGAGATCATGGCATCCAGTTCTGTCACTTTATGGTAAAAAGAAAGGGAAAAACTGTAAGCAGTAGCAGACTTTATTTTCTTGGGCTCCAAAATCATTGCAGATGATGACTGCAGCCATGAAATTAAGAGATGTTTGTTTTTGGAAGGAAAGTCATGACAAACCTAGATAGCATATTATAAAGCAAAAGTGCAAGTGAAAGTGAAGTCGCTCAGTCCTGTCTGACTCTTTGAAACCCTGTGGACTGTAGCCTGCCAGGCTCCTCCTTCCATGGGATTCCAAATAAGAATACTGGAGTGGGTTGCCATTGCCTTCTCCAGGGGTTCTCCCGCATTGCAGGCAGATGCTTTAACCTCTGAGCCACCAGGGAAGCCTCTATTATAAAGCAAAGATATCACTTTTCTGACAATAGTTCATATTAGTCAAATCTGTGGTTTTTCTAGTAGTCATGTATGGATGTGAGAGTTGAACTATAAAGAAGATGAGCACTGAATAATTGATGTTTTTGAACTGTGGTGTTGGAGAAGACTTTTGAGAGTCCCTTGACTGCAAGATCAAACCAGTCAATCCTAAAGGAAATCAACCTTGGATATTTACTGAAATAACTGATATCAAAACTAAAGTTCCAATACTTTGGGTACCTGATGAAAAGAGCTGACTCATTGGAAAAGACCCTGATTCTTGGAAAAATTGAAAGCAAAGGAGAAGCGGGTGGCAGAGGATGAGGTGGTTAGATATCATGACTCAATGGACATGAATTTGGGAGATAGTGAAGGACAGGGAATCCTGGCATGCTGCAGACCATGGAGTTGCAAATAGTCAAACATCACTTAGCAACTGAACAATAGCCAAGAACCCAGCGATCCCTCTCCCCTAGCTCCTGCTCAAGAGCTGTAATATGTTGTCAGGAGGGAAGGCCTCCCACATCTGTCATAACCTATCAGTATACTGTACAATGAAAAAAATTCAGGCAAGTGTGACCAAGAGGTCATGGGTTCCCTCCCTCCACCTCGCCAACATTTACAAGGTAGAAGCTGGACCTCAGGTAGGTAAGCTGAATACACAAAGGTCCATATGACCCTTGCCCTATCTCATTCACAGCGTAGAGTTCCCACACTAGGAAAGGCAAGCTGAGAGGAACAGCAGTTATGGTCCCTGCTTAGAAACCTGCCCTTAAAACATGGCTCTTTGAAAGAAAAGCAGACCAATGTCCCTATCCCTATTTCCTGAGTCAGGGCTCAGAGATTTTTCCTAGAAGTACAGGCAGGCCCTAAGAACAGAGAGCTCTCAAGCTCTTCTCAAAGGAAATTCAAGTCTTAGAGAAATCTTGGAAAAATGAAGATTTGGGTGATAAGCAATCAATAGGCAGGTTACAATTCTATGAGAAGTATAAGATAAACCATGGGCTGTCTAGTTTGCCAGAGAGAACTAAGGAATCAGAGAGCTGAAACAAGCCCTCAGATGTCAAAGTAAACCTCAAAATCAGTGGTCTCAAGAGCGAACCTTCCAAAAGAGCAAAATGTAATTAATCAGGCTATGTGGAAATTGATGATCCAGAAAAATCAGCCAACACTTAGCGACGTCTAATATTTGCCCTTGATCAGGGAAAGTGATAGTCAAAGATATCTCTCAGAAAACATGCCTGAAATTGCACCCTCTGAGGAACGACAGGAGAGGACTCACATTGTAAGGGAAATAGCTTCACTAAAATAGTCCAGCCTGTCACTAAAACTAACAAACACCAACATCAAGCTTCAGAGTTGGGTGGTAGAGTGGGTGCTGGATGGGAATCGGTATCCAGAATTGCTATAACATATTATCTAAAATGTCCAGTTTAGAACCAAAAATAACAAGATATACAAAGGAACAGTAAAATGACTAGGAAAATGACCTGTTTCAAAAAGATACTAAAGGTGGATTTAGCGAACATCAAAGCAGTTGTTATAATTTTCAAATAATTAAAATATGTTAAAAAGTTCAAATTACTAAACCATACTTAACTAACTCAAGGCACAAAGGAAGTGGGTGGGTGAAGAATTCTATTGGATGAAGAAAATGACCCTAGATAGTAATTCAAATCCATAAAAATAAATGAAGAGAACCAGAAATAATAAGAGGAAGATCACTTGGAGGAGGACATGGAAACCCACCCCAGTATTCTTGCTGGAGAATCCCACGGACAGAGGAGCCTGGCAGGCTACAGTCCCTGGGGTCACGAAGACGCTGACATGGCTGAAGTGACTTATCAGGCAGTATACTACAAATGCTGCAAACACGTGCTTGCTCTCCTCTCAGCTTTTCTGCAATACAACATACTCATACTGAGTGACAATTATAGCAATGTGTTGTTGAGTTTGCAACATAGATAAAAAAGGTAATATGTAAAAATAACAGAATGGAAAAACAAAGAGAAAAAAAATCTATGATAACATAAAGCTTCTATATCTCATTGAAATTAATTTAGTGTAAGTCTAGAGTATAATACAGAAAAGGCAATGGCACCCCACTCCAGTACTCTTGCCTGGAAAATCCCATGGATAGCAGAGCCTGGTGGGCTGCAGTCCATGGAGTTGCTAAGAGTTGGACACGACTGAGTGGCTTCACTTCCACTTTTCACTTTCATGCCTTGGAGAAGGAAATGGCAACCCCACTCCAGTGTTCTTGCCTGGAGAATCCCAGGGATCATGGAGTCTGGTGGGCTGCCGTCTATGGGGTTGCCCAGAGTCGGACATGACTGAAGCGACTTAGCAGCAGCAACAGAGTATGATAATATATAAGCCCTAGAGCAATTGCTAAGAAAACTTCTATAAAATATATAGTAAAACAATTATTAAAGGGATTTATGCATTATGTTGGAAAATATGCACTTAATGAAAAAAAACAGCAAAGAAGACATAGAGAAACAAAAATGGTATGAAACATTGGAAACAAAAAGTAGCAGATAAACCTATCTATATAAAAGTTCTAAAAGCATATAATTCTTACTATATATATCAATTAAAACTTCAAAATGAAAATCTGATTTTGTATATATAATGACTTAACCAATCCAAAGTTACCTCTCATATTTTATGCCAACATAAGCAAAAGTTCTTTAATTTTAAAAAATATTACAGAGTATGAATCTATCAGAAAATTGTCAGTTACAGATTCTTTTCTTTGCAGTGAATCATACTTTTCAAAGCAGTGAACAAATAACCAATGCCACAGAGTTAGGTAGAAAAGGAAAAATGAAGCATTTGAATACTTAATTTTCAACCAATTTTAAGATCCATTAATAATAAAGTCACACTTAACACAGTACTTACTATGTAGGAAGCAATCTTCTAAGACCTTTCCACATATTAACTCACTTAATTCACAAAACTATATGAAGTAGGATCTGTTAATATGTTCTTTTTTCCCCAGATGAGGAAAGTGAAGCCAATAATTTCCCCAGAGTCAAACAGCTACAAAATGATGGGGGTGGGGGAAGGAGGCTTGAATTTGAACTTAGGTACTTCATCCTTAGAAGTAATGTAATTAAACATACTAACTTTCCATATTAAGGTTTTTTTTTTTTTTTTAATAATATTGTTTTACAGATAAGGCTCTAAGCTGAAACTCAGAGTGGTTACATGATTTGATTGCAGTCACATAAATTGAGTACAGAATCATTTCCTCAATATTCACGAATGGCCAAAATAGAAAGAATCATAGAAACCATTTAGTCTCACTCCTTCACTTCACAGATTAAAAAGAGATAAGAAAACAAAAGACTAGGGGTTATTTTTAGTCCATATCATATTATTTCTTAGTAGTTAGACTTATCCTTCAATTTCAAGTTTCCTGGGTCTTAATCTCTCAACTTTCCATCCATAATAAATGGGAAAGTTGCAAAAAAAAAGTTCCACTGTAATTATCAGGTCAGCAAAGGAATGATCATGATAGACTTTCTGAAGTTCGAATCAAATTTCACTTTATTTAAGGTGTCTGTCCTGGAGGATCAAGACCAAATAAGGAAGAATTGAGCTGAAAGGAAGTGAGAGCCATAGATAATACTGCAGAAAGGTCAGGGCAAATGAAGACTGAGAGGAAGGGTTTGAGTTTTCTCAAGAATTTCACTGGGGATGTTCACAAGCTCTTTGGGAAGAAATCAGGTGAAAATTTCAGAAGTAATGCTTGGTGGTAGAGGTTTGGGAGGTGAGGGGATCAGATATGGAAACCAGACTTCCTTTCTGATACATGGGCATATAAACCAGAATGATCATGAATAATGTGTAGATGAGGACAGCAAAGTTTATATCTAAGCACTGTTCCCTGCCTATGTGCTGGAATTGAGGCCTTAAATACTATTAAGTTGGCAAATGTCAGTAGGAACGTGGAGCTGGAGGTGCTTCACTCAACGGCCTCATCTTTATTTCTTCCAAAATCTTGTTCCACTGAGCTATTCTACAATCCAAAAAGAGATGGTACAGTTTTATAGAAAATTTAAAATCAGAGTAGATTCTAGTCCTCTTTTACCAATGGGTAATTTGGGGAAAGTCACTATCATTCAAGGTTTAGGTGAATATAAGTAAGTTTTCTCATTTCCAGACTTTCCAGCAATTTTAATATTGCGATGTGAATCATAAAATTTTAAAAATACCTATAGGTTGTGGTTTGCCAAACTTATTTGATCAAAGGAACTCTTTTTAGAAAGATAAACTTATTGAACACTTTGTTATCAGCGCAAACTTCAGAAAATTCTCCCAGAATCTTTTACTTCATTTTAAACTTTTGTTATAAACATTTCTGTCCTCTCTGGACTTGAACTTTCCATATGTTACATGGTCATCTTTCCAAGTTGCTAGGTTATAAGCATTATCCCTAACTCCTCAGTATGCTGAACTGGAAATGATCAATCATAGATATTTAAAGTCCAGTGGTGTCTCATAGTGGAACAACGTCTTCTCTTTCATCAGTCATGAGCTATGTGGGGCTTTATACCAAGGATTTTTGACAGGAGCTTTCTGCTACCAGGGCACAAAGAAGCTGATTCAGGGATACAAGACTTGCCCTTTTGGTTTCCAATGCAAAGGCTACACCAGTCTGGCTCTTGGATTGTGACATGGAACATACTGTGTATTGACAAAGCTTAACAGATTACACAACAGACTTTTGAGTTTTGCTGACTTTTGATGTGTAGCAGTCTTTTTTCCTTCAGTCTTCATCCAAGCCTCTTAGTCTAATATCTGAATTTCTAGCCCTCATTTTAGTCCAAACTCCCTTACCAAATCGTCTTGAAGGACTGCCTTTGATTTTCAATTCATTGATTTATCTATTGAGTCAATAATTCATTCAACTATTGCTTTCTGTGAGGAGAACAGAGAGACAAATATGGAGGCTACCATCTTTTGGTTTAATAGGAGAAAAAAGACATGCAGAATGCATTAAGTAGATTTAATGTAGTAAATAAGAAATGCTATTAAACAGGCAGAGATGAGGGTTTGAAGGAAGACCTTTCCAAAAGACATATCTGAGAAAGCTTTAATTAATAATAGAAGATGCCTGGTCCAGAGTCTGCAAAGAATGTGAATGTCTATGTATGTATCAGTATTGAGAATACACTCATGAATAAACCCTAATAATAATAAGTAACATCTATTGAGTATCCTGAACTCTCTTAAGAGCTTTCTCCTTGTTCTCGCTCACAACAGTTAGAAAAAGTAAACAATATTTTATTCTCACTTTGCAAATGAATGAACTGAAGCATTTAAGTAACTTATCTGAAGTCACTGAGTCAGTTAAGTGGTAGAGCCGGGCTTTATATACTGGAAGCATCGGCCTAAGGTCTATGTCCTGAGTCTACTTTACTAAATTATACTCTCCTGCTTCCCTTTACATAGTCCGGATCTCATGGTTGCTGCTGATATTAAGTCACCTCAGTTGTGTCCGACTCTGTGCGACCCCATAGATGGCAGCCCACCAGGCTCCCCCGTCTCTGGGATTCTCTAGGCAAGAATACTGGAGTGGGTTACCATTTCCTTCTTCAAGGCATGAAAACGAAAAGTCAAAGTGAAGTCGCTCAGTTGTGTCCAACTCTTTGCGACCCCATGGACTGCAGCCTACCAGGCTCCTCCGTCCATGGGATTTCCAGGCAAGAGTACTGGAGTGGGGGTGCCATTGCCTTCTAGTTAGAGTCTAAGAGAGGAGACAGGTCTGCACAGGTGATAAGGATGCAAATATAGGTGATAACATCTGGGATATACAAAGTATTTAGGAGCAAATAGGAAGCACACTTAGCCTAGACATAAAGGATCAAGGAATTAGATTACATCTAATCTGGAATCTGAATGATAAACAGGAGTTTGCGAGGTAAAAGAGAGAATGAACAGAAGAGGGTAGGTAATTCAGCAGAAAGAATGGAACATACAGAGAAGAGTGATGAAAGAGCACGGACAGATGAAGGACTAATCGGTGTGACCTCAGGGGAGAGCTGTGGTTGTGGTGACATTTACTACACAGATTTGTCGTGGGAATTAACAGACGTATGTTTAAAAAGAAGACTCTAAACCTGGGATGGCTTAAGCTGTTCTTTGACTTGTTTCTTCCTTTGTCTTCACTTTGAGTTAGTGGTTATAACATTCATACTCAGTGGTTTTTTTCATGCGTTGAGACCTTCCTTGATCATGAGTCAGTGACAGTCATCCCAAAGCAGTGATATCCCCCCACCCTCCCTTTTTTTTAGTCTAAAAGCAAACCTCAAAAAAGTGGAAAATCAAGATGAAATCTATTGAATCATTTTTTCCCTGGAAAGCACAAGGCAGGGGTGGGGGGCCATACTGAAGAGATCAAATATATTAGGAGAAAGAAGAGGCAGAGGAAAAGCAAGACAGGAAACAATTTCTTCAGCTTGGATGATGTCATGTGCCAAGATAGGGCTCTGACACCGCACAGCTTCAGAGGGTGGCGAGTCCGTGTGGTCTACAGAGTTGTGCAGTGTACAGTCTGTACTTCCGTACATGATAGCACTAAACCATGGCTAAATATGGCATGCAGTCATGTTATAATTCATTTTGGGGAGAATTTTCTAGTAGTGCTGTTCAACACTAGAGAGAGTTAGATTGAGTTATATTGTGAAAGAATAAGATCTCTGTCATCAGAAGTTTCCAAGTAAATGTAGATTATCCTTCTATCAAAGATGTCAAAGAAATGAGGGAATCTGAGCTATATTACCCAAGATTTATCCTGACTCAATTCTAAAATTTTCATGTTTCTGTGATATTAATATGCCTTTTGACTTTTCTTTTAAATGTGTGTGCATCTCTCTCTCTGTGTATTTTTTATTAATAATTTTAAAAATGTAGATAAAGAGAGGAATTCCCTGGTGTTCCAGTAGTTATTATAGACAACTGTCACTGTTAAGAGGGTAAGGCAATGGCACCCCACTCCAGTACTTTTGCCTGGAAAATCTCATGGATAGAGGAGCCTGGTAGGCTGCAGTCCATGGGGTCGCTAAGAGTCGGACACAACTAAGCGACTTCACTTTCACTTTTCACTTTCATGCATTGGAGGAGGAAATGGCAACCCACTCCAGTGTTCTTGCCTGGAGAATCCAGGGGACGATGGGGCCTGGTGGGCTACCGTCTATGGGGTCGCACAGAGTCGGACACGACTGAAGCGAATTAGCAGCAGCAGCAGCAGTCACTGTTAAGAGCCCAGGTTCAATCCCTGGCCAGGGAACTGAGATTCCACAAGCTGCCTGGTGTGGCAAAAAAAAAAAAAAAACAAAAGAGTCACTAGATTTATTTTTAAAACATAGATAGAAAAGTATAAGTATAAAATGTAACTTTAGCTTTACACATTGAGTGATCTATACTTGCGAAAAATTAATGAAAATATATATACATGCCACTGGTAATTCTTTGAGGTATTTTTCCTCCAGTTCATTTCTGCTGCCCATCTGTTGTCTTTTCCTCTTCATGTGACAATCAGATTATGTTAACACTTCTATCCCCTTCATACTATTTATATGTCTTAATCATAATTAATAATAACTCTATACAGAAGTCACCTATATATCTGTAGAGTGAGGGCTTTTATGCTGCTTTAAGAGTCTACAAGTTATCTAAGAAAGAATCTCAAGATTAAATGCATGTATTTACTGTAGTTATTGATCAACATGCCTGTCTTAGTTATTGAGTAGTACAGCATTTTAGTAATGAAAGCAAAACTAGTGATATGATATAGGGCAGCAGTCCCCAGCCTTTTTGGCTAAGGACAGTTTCAGGGAAGACAATTTTTCCATAGACAAGAGTGACGGTGGTTCAGGCAGTAATGGGAGCAATGAGGGGATGGTTCAGGTGTTAAAGTGAGTGATGGGGAGCAATGGGGCATGGCGGGTGAAGCTGCTCTCCCACCACTCACTTCCTGCTGCATGGCCCAGTTCCTCACAGGCCACGGGCCCATAGCGGTCCACAGCCTGGGAGCTGGGGAAAGTGAAAGTTGCTCAGTCGTGTCCGACTTTTTGTGACCCCATGGACCACACAGTCCATGGAATTCTCCAGGTCAGAATACTGGAGAGGGTAGCCTTCCCTGTCTCCAGGAGATCTTCCCAACCCAGGGACCGAACCCAGGTCTCCTGCATTGCAGGTGGATTCTTTACCAGGTGAGCCACCAGGGAAGCCCAAGAATACTGGAATGGGTAGGCTATCCCTTCTCCAGTGGATCTTCCAGATCCAGAAATAGAACTGGGGTCTCCTGCATTGCGGGTGGATTTTTACCAACTGAGCTATTGTGGATTGAATGGTAGTCCCCCAAAAGGTAAGTACCTGCCACAACCTTCAGAACACATGAATGCAGCTCTGTTTGTAAAAATGTTTTTTGGAGATATGATTCAGTGAAAAAATTTGAGATGAGATCTTTCTTGTATATCCAGGCGGGCCCTAAATCCAATTTGCTGTTGTTTAGTAGCTGAGTAATGTCTGACTCCTCCAGGAGTTGATGCGATTTCCCAGGCAAGAATCCTGGAAGTGGGTTGTCATTTCATTCTCCAGGGTATCTTTCCTATCCAGGGATCAAACCTGTGTCTCCTGCACTGGCAGGCATATTCTTTACCACTGAGCCACCAGAAGTGAAGTGAAAGTTACTCGGTCATGTCCTACTCTTTGTGACCCCATGGACTATATCCTGCCAAGCTCCTCTGTCCATGGAATTCTCCAGGCAAGAGTACTGGAGTGGGCAGCCAGTCCCTTCTCCAGGGTATCTTCCTGACCTGGGAATCAAATCCAGTTCTCTCGTGTTGCAGAAATTTTCTTTACCATCTGACCAACCACTGTGCTTAGTTGCTCAGTTGTGTCTGACTCTTTGCAATCCCATGGACTGTATCCCTCCAGGCTCCTCTGTCCATGGGGATTCTTCAAGCAAGAATACTGGAGTGGGTTGCCATGCCCTCCCTCTAGGGGATCTTCCCAACCCAGGGATTGAACTGAGGTCTCCTGCATTGCAGGTAGTTTCTTTACCATGTGAGCCACCAGAAATGAAGTGAAGTCACTCAGTCATGTCCAACTCTTTGCGACCCCGTGGAATGTAGCCCACCAGGCTCCTCCATCCATGGGATTTTCCAAGCAAGAATACTGGAGTGCTTTGCCATTTCCTTCTCCAGGGGATCTTCCTAACCCAGGGATCGAACCCATGTCCCCCGCATTGAGGGCAGATGCTTTAACCTCTGAGCCACCAGGGAAGCCCCTAAATCCAATTACATGCATCTTTATAAGAGACAAATAAGGAGATGACACAGACACAGAGCAGTAAGTTTTGTAAAGACAAACCAGAAATTGGAGTTTCACAGCCACAGCCAAGGAATGCCTGGAGGCACCAAAGGCTGGAAAGGGGAAGGAAAGATTTCCCCTTAGAGCCTCCAGGGGCAGTGTGGCCCTGTAAATACCTTGATTTTGGATTCTGGCCTCCAGAACCCTGAGATAAGATACTTCTATTGTTTAAGACACCAGTTTGTTAATACCAGCCTCAGTATACACTGCTACATCATCAGAACTGCCAGTTGTTCATTGTCATCTGAGGCACACAAAGGTGACTTTAGGAGCCTAGATTACAGCTATTTAACAGTAGATTTTATCATGAAACTTAGTTTTAAGAAATCACTTCTGAAATGTGATGTGCTTCCAGCAGAGGAAGTTTGTCTTTGCTCCAGAAAGTGAAGCCACTCATACTCACACATAGGGCTTATGAAAAATTCAAATCCATTCCCAGCACCAGGAAAATTGAGGGAGCCCAAACATACAAAAACAACATTTAAATAACCCTATGTCTGGATTATCTAATAAAATGTAGGGCTTCCTCCTTCCCTCACCCATTTCAAAACTATTACATACAAATAACAACCCAACTTGATTATCAACACCACATCCTTATCACTTTCACTCACGCAGAGCAGAGCTTCCCATAAATATTCATGGAAAATTTTTTCCTTTTTACGCATTCAGAATCCTCGCTTGATGGTCTGGTGTTAGATTTCTGGCACAGTTCAATGTCAAGGGCACTGCAGCTTCCTCTTAACAGAACATCCTGGCTATCTGCAGAAATGCAGCTGTGGATGCAGGCTTTGTAGCCTTAAATCAAGAAGGCCCACATTTGACAGACTCCTGCAAGTTGACAGACAAGTGCTCGCGTGTGCGCACACACACACACGTGTGTGTGTGCAGTATTTTCCATCCCAGTCACTGGAAGTTTGTCATTGGTGCAGTATCTTTAAGTACAATATGTAGAGAGAGCCGCCATCTGTGTGCACCCACAATGTTCCTTGCTGCAGAGAAATTTGACTGTGTCTTGAAATCACGTGCATTCCTTTCAAACACAGACAAGTATTAAGTAAATGACACTTCTATTACACTGATTGACATTTCATTATCTAAATGCCTAGCCTTCTTTTGGCTTTGGGATAATTAGTTGTCAGTTCCCTGAAGCAATTACATTTTCAGTGTTACTCCAGCTCTTCAAAGGGCAATGGGGACATTAAAAAATCTTATATTTCAGACCAAACAAAAGTCCTGAGAAAAATGTCCTGTTCTCAGATGGTTCCGAAAAAAATTGGCTACTGGGGGAAAAAAAAATAGCCCTACATCTCTTACATTAGCTTCAGGAAGGACAGAAAAACAAATTATTTGAATCAGTTTCCCATCAGTGAAGTACAGAGGTTAGGCAAGATCACAGAGCTTTTTTCCCAAAAGTGAGAGTTATAATTCTGAAAATCAGTGTTATCTGTCATTATGCTGAACATGAAGTTTTTATCAAAATGTGGTTACCTCATCTAACCTCTAAACTTGAAGAAATTGTTGTTTAATTTTGTGTATCTATGTGTTCAGGGTCTCCATCTATCTATATACATATATATATATATATATAAATTTTGTTGTTGTTGATAATTTCTTCCCGGTAACCTCATACCACATGTAGCAAAATATTTTTCTTTGGTTCCAGAATTATTATTTTAGTATACATGCTTCAACAATAAGCTGAAGTGAGCACCGGGCTTATTATTCAATTTTTAAGTAGCTTCAAATTTGCTCTATAGGGATCTATATAAAGAGAAAGCTCTAGGAGACGGATGGAAATGAAGATACATATACACAACTGTGAAAGATGCATGAGAATGCACAGGGTCAGTTGAATGGAAGTGCTTTGAGATTGGAATTAAATTAAGCTGGTGATAGCCACAGGTATAGTAATGAGACATTCAGTTCACTTTAGTAGCTCAGTCGTGTCTGACTCTTTGAAACCCCATGAATTGCAGCACGCCAGGCCTCCCTGTCCATCACCAACTTCTGGACTACACCCAAACTCACGTCCATCGAGTCAGTGATGCCATCCAGCCATCTCATCGTTGGTCCTCACCTTCTCCTCCTGCCCCCAATCCCTCCCAGCATCAGAGTCTTTTCCAATAAGTCAACTCTTCGCACGAGGTGGCCAAAGTACTGGAGTTTCAGCTTTAGCATCATTCCTTCCAAAGAACACCCAGGACTGATCTTCTTTAGAATGGACTTGGATCTCTTTGCAGTCCAAGGGACTCTCAAGAGTCTTCTCCAACAAAACAGTTTAAAAGCATCAATTCTTCGGCACTCAGCTTTCTTCACAGTCCAACTCTCACATCCATACATGACCACCTTGACTGGACTGACCTTTGTTGGCAAAGTAATATCTCTGCTTTTGAATATGCTATCTAGGTTGGTTATAACTTTCCTTCCAAGGAGTCTTTTAATTTCATGGGTGTAATCACCATCTGCAGTAATTTTGGAGCGCCCCAAAAAGTCTGACACTGTTTCCACTGTTTCCCATCTATTTCCCTTGAAGTGATGAGACCAGATGCCATGATCTTAGTTATCTGAATGTTGAGCTTTAAGCCAACTTTTTCACTCTCCTCTTTCATTTTCATCAAGAGGCTTTTTAGTTCCTCTTCACTTTCTGCCATAAGGGTGGTGTCATCTGCATATCTGAGGTTATTGATATTTCTCCTGGCAATCTTGATTCCAGCTCGTGCTTCTTGCAGCCCAGTGTTTCTCCTGATGTAGTCTGCATACAAGTTAAATAAGCAGGGTGACAATATACAGCCTTGACGTACTCCTTTTCCTATTTGGAACCAGTCTGTTGATCCATGTCCAGTTCTAACTATTGCCTCCTGAGCTGAATATAGGTTTTTCAAGAGGCAGGTAAGGTGGTCTGGTATGCCATCTCTTTCAGAATTTTCCACAGTTTATTCACAGTCAATGGCTTTGGCATGGTCAATAAAGCCGAAATAGATGTTTTTCTGGAACTTTTCTGCTTTTTCAATGATCCAGTGGATGTTGGCAATTTGATCTCTGGCTCCTCTGCCTTTTCTAAAACCAGCTTGAACATCTAGAAGTTCACGGTTCACATATTGCTGAAGCCTGGCTTGGAGAATTTTGAGCATTACTTTACTAGCATATGCTGCTGCTGCTGCTAAGTCGCTTCAGTCGTGTTCAACTCTGTGTGACCCCAGAGACAGCAGCCCACCAGGCTCCCTGTCCCTGGGATTCTCCAGGCAAGAACACTGGAGTGGGTTGCCATTTCCTTCTCCAATGCATGAAAGTGAAAAGTGAAAGTGAAGTCGCTCAGTCGTGTCTGACTCCTAGTGACTCTATGGACTGCAGCCTACTAGGCTCCTCCATCCAAGGGATTTGCCAGGCAAGAATACTGGAGTGGGTTGCCATTGCCTTCTCCGTTCTAGCGAGTGAGATGAGTGTAATTGTGTGGTAGTCTGAGCATTCTTTGGCATTGTCTTTCTTTGGGATTGGAATGAAAACTGACCTTTTCCAGTCCTGTGGCCACTGCTGAATTTTCCAAATTTACTGGCATATTGAGTGCAGTACTTCACAGCATCATCGTCCAGGATTTGAAATAGCTCAACTGGAATTCTATCACCTCCACTAGGTTTGTTCATAGTGATGCTTTCTAAGGCCCACTTGACTTTACATTCCAGGATATCTGGCTCTGGGTGAGTGATCACACCATCGTGATTATGTTGGTCGTGAAGATATTTTTTTGTACAGTTCTTCTGTGTATTCTTGCCACCTCTTCTTAATATCTTCTGCTTCTGTTAGGTCCATACCATTTCTGTCCTTTATCAAGCACATATTTGCATGAAATGTTCCCTTGGTATCTCTAATTTTCTTGAAGAGATCTCTCGTATTTCCATTTCTGTTGTTTTTCTCTATTTCTTTGCATTGATCGCTGAGGAAGGCTTTCTTATCTCTTCTTGCTATTCTTTGGAACTCTGCATTCAGATGCTTATATCTTTCCTTTTTTCCTTTGCTTTTCACTTCTCTTCTTTTCACAGCTATTTGTAAGGCCTCCCCAGACAGCCATTTTGGTTTTTTGCATTTGTTTTCCATGGAGATGGCCTTGATCCCTGTCTCCTGTACAATGTCACGAATCTCCGTCCGCAGTTCATCAGGCACTCTATCATATCTAGTCCCTTAAATCTATTTCTCATTTCCACTGTATAATCATAAGGGATTTGATTTAGGTCATACCTGAATGGTCTAGTGGTTTTCCCTACTTTCTTCAATTTAAGTCTGAATTTGCCAATAAGGAGTTCATGATCTGAGCCACAGTCAGCTCTCGTCTTTTTGCTGACTGTATAGAGCTTCTCCATCTTTGGCTGCAAAGAATATAATCAGTCTGGTTTTGGTGTTGATCATCTGGTAATATCCATGTGTAGAGTCTTCCCTTGTGTTGTTGGAAGAGGGTATTTGCTATGACCAATACATTCTTTTGGCAAAACTCTATTAGCCTTGGCCCTGCTTCATTCTGTATTCCAAGGCCAAATTTGCCTGTTACTCCAGGTGTTTCTTGACTTCCTACTTTCACATCCCAGTCCTCTATAATGAAAAGGACATCTTTTTGGGTGTTAGTTCTAAAAGGTCTTATAGGTCTTCATAGAAAAGGACATCTTTTTTTTGGGTGTTAGTTCTAAAAGGTCTTATAGGTCTTCATAGAACCATTCAACTTCAGCTTCTTCAGCATTACTGTTTGGGGCATAGACTTGGATTACTGTGACATTGAATGGTTTGTGTTAGAAACAAACATATCATTCTGTCGATTTTTAGGCTGCATCCAAGTACTGCATTTCAGACTCTTTTGTTGACCATGATGGCTACTCCATTTCTTCTAAGGGATTCCTGCCCGCAATAGTAGATATAATGGTCATCTGAGTTAAATTCACCCATTCCAGTCCATTTTAGTTTGCTGATTTCTAGAATGTCGACGTTCACTCTTGCCACCTCTTGTTTAACCACTTCCAATTTGCCTTGATTCATGGAGCTGACATTCCAGGTTCCTATGCAATATTGCTCTTTACAACATCACACCTTGCTTCTATTACCAGTCACATCCACAACTGGGTATTATTTTTGCTTTGGCTCCATCCCTTCATTCTTTCTGGAGTTATTTCTCCACTGATCTGCAGTAGCATATTGGGCACCTAATGACCTGGGAGTTCCTCTTTCAGTATCCTACCATTTTGCTTTTTCATACTGTTCATGGGGTTCTCAAGGCAAGAATACTGAAGTGGTTTGCCATTCCCTTCTCCAGTGGACCGCTTTCTGTCAGACCTCTCCACCATGACCTGCCCATCTTGGGTGGCCCCACACGGCATGGCTTAGTTTCACTGAGTTAGACAAGGCTGTGGTCCATGTGATTAGATTGACTAGTTTTCTGGGATTATGGTTTCAGTGTGTCTGCCCTCTGATGCCCTCTTGCCACATCTACTGTCTTACTTGGGTTTCTCTTACCTTGGATGTAGGGTATCTCTTCACGTCTGCTCCAGCAAAGTGCAGCCACTGCTCCTTACCTTGGACAAGGGGTATCTTCTCACCGCCGCCCCTCCTGACCTTGAACGTGGAGTAGCTCCTCTTGGCACTCCTGCGCCCACGCAGCCACCACTCCTTGGATGTGGGGTTGCTCCACTCAGCCGCCGCCCTGACCTTAGATGCAGGGAGCGGATAAAAGAGAATGACTCAAAGTGATTTACCAGAGAGATCAATGTAGAGCATAAGTGCAGTGGCCTAGAGCAAAAACTTAGGTGGAGCTGAGTATACTCCTTAGAGGATACAGCCATAGGATGCTGGAGTGAATGGGCCCCAGAGACTATCAAGTCTAATCCCTTACATTATGTCAACAAACACAAATTTAGTTTTCACTATGGCTTGGATGCTGAGGATTCAATAGTAAGCAGGAATACCATGAACCCTGCCCTCAAACATGATACAAAGCTAACTAGTGGAGAAACAGTCTATGGATCAGTAATGTGTGTAAATGTTAGTCACTCAGTCATATCCAACTCTTTGCAATGCCATGGATTGTAGCTTGGCAGGCTCCTCTGTCCATGGAATTCTCCAGGCAAGAATACTGGAGTGGGTTACCATTTTCTTCTCAGAGAGATCTTCCAGATGCAGGGACTGAATTCAGGTCTCCTGCATTGCAGGCAGATTCTTTACCATCTGAGCCACCAGGAAAGCCATCAGTCATGATATATAGTCAAACAGTGGGCAAATCTAGGGGAGTAAATTGCCCCAGATCACAAAGTTGGTTTGTAGCCGAGTGAATGCTAGAATCTGGGGCTTTTGAATTTATGAAATAGCTGGCAGTAGCTGTGATACAAGAGTTCTTATGTATCTATGCAAACCACAAAATGTTTTTGTCTTTTCATCTGAATAAATGTGTGGCCTTGGCCATCCTTCCCCAAAGCTCACTCAGCTACCTACAGAACTTCAGATTCATGGAGTACAGTCATTAAAGTCTTGGCTAAAGAAGACAGATTCAGCAACTAACCATGCAAGCACAGCTTTCTGAAAACTGTCCCAGATTTTAGCTTGATTGCCCCCTACTCCAATTATCTACCATCAGTTATTCTAATTGCTGATTCTTTTTAATGTTCATTTCTTCTGAAGGGCCTGTTCCCTGCAAGGTGCTCTCAGTCTGCTGAAATGCAGTTGATTCTGGAATAAAAGCTTAAGGTGACTGAATCCCCATCTATAAAACTTGCCACATCAAGAGTTGGCAGATATTTGGAAATTAGGTGTCAGGCAGCTGACTTCTCTTTTCTTGAGTGTGAATGTGTGTTTCTGTATATTTTTGTAGGGAAAACAGGGTGGGTAAGAACATACTCTTTGTAGATTATTAGAATTAGTACATTTGCTGAATTTCTTTGTTTTACGTATGAAGAATATCATATAGAGTTTAAAGGACATCTAGTTAGTTGCAGAAACAGGGCAATAGGTAGATATTCTCATTCTGATCCCAGTGTTTATCCCATGTTTCCTACTGGTTATCAAAGTAAAATTTCACATTGCCTCAGGTAAATAAGCCAATGGTGAGAGCCAAACTGAGCATAAGAGAATGAAATGTCATTAAAGAGATGCTTTGGTGTTAAGTGCGCCTCAAATGCTCTTGATGAGTAGCAGCTGTCTTTGCTTAAACACAGGTCTAGTTCTTTACTGGAAGATTTGTTAAGTTAAAATGTAAATGAATAACTGCCTTTTAATTTTTATTCAAGAAGAAAAGCTCTCAATGAGAACAATCCACGCGTATAACTCAGTTACAGTTCCCAGTCCTTACTAGGAAATCTATGAATATTAGATGCATAAGTAAGCCAATAAACAGTGCTTCTGAGGTGGTGCAATGGTAAAACAAACAAACAAACAAAACCACCTGCCAATGCAGGAGGAGCGAGTTCAATTTGTGGGTCAGGAAGATCTGCTAGAGAAGGAAATAGCAACCCACTCCAGTATTCTTGCCTGGAAAATTCCAAGGGCAGAGAATCCTGCCAGTCCATGGGATGCAGAGTCAGATGCAATTGGGTGACTGAGCACACAGCTAGGCTGAGTAGACAGGTAGTAATGAGGAGGCACAATGATATGTAAAGAGCAAAGGACTTAATTTGGGATATCAGGCCATTTACTTAACCTCTTTGAAGCTTAGTTCCTTTATTAAGAAAATTCAGATAGCAACACCCATCACCCAGGACCATTCTGGGAAATAAAATAATATTTTGAAGTCCTCACTCTCACATTAAATGCTATAAAATATGCTTTAAAACTACTCATTTCTTGCTGTAACGCCTTTGGCTTTCAGGAGAAGTAGAATGTTATTTTACGTAATGGTTCTAGAAAGTGAATATGTGAACTGACTGCATGTGAGTCACCAAAAGAATTGGGAAAAATACAGATTCTCAGATTTTACCCTAAATCTAGAGTTAGAAGCTCTGAAAAGGGGCCTGAAAATATCAGTTTCTGTTTACAGCACACTAGGGCACTCTAATGTTCAGCTCCATTTAGGAACTGTGGTGTGTGTGTGTGTGTGTGTGTGTGTGTGTGAAGCTCCCTTAAATAATAATACCCAGATTCTTCTTCTGGAGACTCTGTAATTATTATTGCTTTTTTCCCCTGAATACAAATTGTCCTATGACTAATCCAGTGCCATTTTACATATTATAGGATTTTGATAAATATTCTCAGCCAAGTAATAAACATTATTATGTAAATAATATATTTGGTCAAAACCAAATTGATATTTGCTATTTTATTTCTAAGAAAATTTAGGAGGTGCATATACACATTTCTCTGGGAGACTTTATGCTACAGGCAGATGTAAGTAGATTTATGGTTTGTCTTTGGAAGTAAAAATTTAGCTATTTTCCCACCTTATAAATAACTTCTATAATTGTTCAAAAACAACAATGCCTACCATTTGTTGGTCAATTACAGCTAAATTACATATGCCTACTTGATTAGAAAATAGGTTGTTCTTTTCTTCTTATAGGGCTTGATATTCATGTTTTTGTTTTAATTTTGTCATAATTTCCACCATGCCAGATTGACACCAAATGAAATTCCTAGCCATAACAAGCACATATTTTTGGCCAGTTAACTTAAAACCATTTTTCATTGGGGCATGTAGTGAAGTGAAGTGAAGTGAAGTGAATTGAAGTCGTTCAGTCGTGTCCGACTCTTTGCGACTCCATGGACTGTAGCCTACCAGGCTCCTCCCTCCATGGGATTCTCCAGGCAAGAGTACAGGAGAGGGTTGCCATTTCCTTCTCCAGGAGATCTTCCCGACCCAGGGATTGAACTCGGGTCTCCCGCATTGCAGGCAGACACTTTAACCTCTGAGCCACCAGGGGTGCCAGCAGGGAAGCCCCACTGGGACATAGTTAGACCTTTTAATTAAAGAGGTTATAAGGTTACCTAAGGTCTAGTTCATGATGTGATACTATTTCTGTAGCTTTGGCCTAAGTATTTGGCATCTTTGAAGATGAATTTTCTCATGAAATGAAATGAGAGATAATAGTAGATGATTTTTAGGCTTCTTCCAGTTTGCCCTCATAGGATTCTACTGGTATGAGTTCCTTTGACACTGAAGGTGAAAGGAATCTAGAATAAAAGGAGCCTATAAATGAAACCATACACGTCTCTACAATAGAGTAAGTGTTTTTAAAAAGAGATTAAGCCTTACAGGTTTATTAAATTGAGGAAGGAAAAAAAACTATAAATCTCGCTGAAAAGATGTCTGTGATTTATTGCCATCCAGAGGCTCAATTATAGGCTACTCTTGAGAGTTATTAACTACAAAGCATCCCAACAATAATGGGTAATTGCCGTAGAAAACCCAGCCTGGCATAGCTTGAATGTGTCTGGTTCCCATTCACAAGCCATCATTTTAAAAAGATACATCATTGAAAGGATAAACATAAAATATGAACTCTATAATCCAATGAAATGACTCTCTCATCAAAATTGTAATTGTGTCTTAAATCTACACAAAATGTCACAAAGGGAGCCAGAAGTGTATCCAGCCAAGAGAAGATTCTGCTTTGACTTTCATTTTCCTCAATTTCCCACCTGATTCTTTCTTCCCTCCAGGGAAATATGGACTGTGATAAGGAGCATAATGACCAGCGTAATGTGGTGGCCTAGTCATATCCCTTTAATCCAATTAGAAATCCATTCAGAGCCCCTGCTCGAGCTATCTATGGCAACCACTTTTCCTCAGTCAATTTATGCTCAAATCCATCAACACCATTTAATGTGCCCTGCTGTTCAGGGTCATTCAGCATCTTCTCTGTTAGTCTCCCAAGCACTGTGCACATTGACACATCAGCATATCCTCCATCACCTCCTGATAAGCTTTCCCCATCGCATTTTCTCTCTCTCCTTATTCTTTGTCCGTTTTCCTTCCCTTTTGCCCTCTTTTAATTATAGAAAAAGAAGTGCTTATTGGTTTTGAAGTAAAAAGAAGGAAATAGGTGATCTCTACATACACACGCTAATATTATTTTTAAAAATTGGACAGAAAATGCATGGATATATGTTCTTTATTTTCCAAAATGTTACCTTTTATCCCTTTATCTTTCCATCTGATTTCAAGCCTTTGCAAAGAGCTTGTGAATCCCTGCAGCCCAGTTAACTTGGCAGGAAATACAGCTTTCTCAGCGTTAGGAAGCACTGATATGGTGTGTACAAGAGATTATCTTTGATGGAGAACTGAAAGATAACAAGAGTACTGACTACTAATTGGCTCTTTGACTCTGGGCAAGGAACTTCTCTCTGAGTCTCACATGAATAATGAGAAAATTAGTCTAGATGAGTTATTTTTGAACAGGCATCTCAAGGCATGAATTAAAGGTCAAAGAAGGGACAGGTGGTTTGGGCTTTGCAAGGCTTATTATGGTTTCATTTGAAAAAAAAATTAAGACAGAAAATTTAAAGGTTCTTTCTAATCCTCTAATCTAAAATTTGAGAAGGCAGAACCAAAATAATAATAATAACCACAAATAACAGTTGTTAATATTGCTTCTTAATTTATAAAGCATTTGAATTCATGATGTAGAAATAAGTAAAGACCACCTAAATGAGACAACGTAAGGTTATTTATTCAGATGTCCCTGTAACCAGGAAGTCAGTCTCCAACACCTATGTTTGGCAGATTCCAATTCAGGTAGAAGAGTAGGATAGCTTTACAATAGGAAAAAGATAAGGCTTTAAGTCGGCCCTGAAGGAGGCTGCTGGTCTGGGGAAGCTGCAGGTATGCTAATAGAAGTAGGGCATCCTATGTGATTGGTTAGGGACTCAAGAAAAGTGAAAGTCGTTGCTCAGTCGTGTCCTACTCTTTGTAGACCCCATGGCCTATAGTCCATGGAATTCCCAGGCCAGAATACTGGAGTGGTTAGCCTTTCCCTTTTTCAGGGGATCTTCCCAACCCAGGGATTGAACCCAGGTCTCCCACTTTACAGGCAGATCCTTTACCAGCTGAGCCACAAGGGAAGCCCAAGGGTATTGGAGTGGGTGGCCTATCCCTTCTCCAGAGGATCTTCCCAACCCAGAAATCAAACTGGGGTCTCCTGCATTGCAGGCGGATTCTTTACCAACTGAGCAATGAGGAAGCTCATACTTGTTTTAAATTGACCCTGAGTTGGAAGTGGGGACAAAATTTTAGGGAATCATCATTTCCCAGTTATGTGGGCCTGATTTCTACAGATATTGCTATCTGGCTTCTTAAACTAGTTGCTCGCGATTGTAGTTTGACTCCTTGAACTAGTTACTGTGAATAGTATGTTGGCTTCCTGTGTTGATTGCTGCAGGTTTTGGGTCAGCGTTCTTTTTTAATGTAGTCTGGTTATTTATAACTTTAGTCTGTCAGTGATTGCATTTGAGCTCTAAAATAGCAGTGTAAATGGAGATGACAGGCTTTTATTTTTCTTTCCTCTGTTAATACTCTGCATTTGAGTGCTAGTTTTCAAGTCAAGGTCTGTCTGTGTTGAGCCCCTATCTATTTTACCTGAAAAACCCTCTACCTATGCTGGAATCTGCAAAATTGTTTTCCTAATAAATAAAATATTAGGATGATTAAAAATGTCTCCCTCTCATACTTCCAACTTAGGTTGGAGGAGACTTCTAACTAATGTTATTGGGTAGGCTGGCTTCTGCCACCAATAGCAGCTCTCACAGGATCTGTACAGCTCTGCCTTGGGCTACTAGGATGCTCCAAGCTATCCTGCCTCAGTGATACTACTTGAGTCTTTTGAAGCCAGCTGCTACCGTCACCTATGGTGCAGACTCTTTACAGGGCAGGTGCCAAA
This sequence comes from Nanger dama, assembly GCA_917880005.1. Lineage (NCBI taxonomy): Eukaryota > Metazoa > Chordata > Mammalia > Artiodactyla > Bovidae > Nanger > Nanger dama. The sequence continues at coordinate 273,332 of CAKJTW010000058.1, read as the reverse complement.
TCTGCCAGAACTGCTCTAGGAGAGTCACCCTGCCTTTCCCTACAGCACCAGGCTCTGCTCTCCCCTTAACTTTTATTTGTCAGGCCATACAATGACCCATGTTTTCTGAGTCTTCTTCTGGTTTAAGTGGAACAACCCAAAGGGCACCATACATTAAACAAGCAAGCAAACAAACCCCCAAACCTAATTTTGATAACTCATTTTCCTTCAAGGCAGGTATGCAAACAAACCCTATCAGTGACCCCAGGTTGCATGATTTCTTGTCTGGTTGCACGTGAAGATATTTAAAGACAAAGTCTCAAGAAAAGTAAAGTGATTTTTAGAATCTGGACCTCCTGGCTTTGGCTTGAACAAGTGCACACCATTACACCTCCTTTCATCTTGAAATACAGTACCTTGATTGAAAGTATCAGTTACATCGATTAGGTAGATGGCAGGTCCAATTTATCTTCAGGCAAAAGAGAAAATCTCAGTTTGTACTTTCTCCGGATTATCTAGGCCATCCTGTTTTGGGGTGCGCTAACTGAGCTTGCAAAATTTCTTGGATAAATTTATGTTGAGTAGTACCAGTAGATATTTTTCAGAAGACTGGTGACTTTTATCCTTTCATTATCTTTGAATTTGACTTGCAGATCTTCCTCTCCTGAGGGAACATCAGGGAAAGCCAGAGTCTTTCAGAATTTGTGAAACAGCCTCAAAAATGTTGGCAAACTTCTTCTCTGAATCTAGCTGTGTACAGATATCTCTATCAGGCAAACCTGTTTTATACTGATAAATCGAGTCATAAGGCAGATTGTATGCTGTAGTCTGACAGTGTAGCTTTTGGCAATACATTTCCTGTGAATAGACGTCATGAACCTCCAGCAAGTGTTTGATGATGTGAGCCTACTTCTCTGATGAAACACCTTGTGCTCTTGCTTCTTGGTGCTTAGGGTTGCTCAATGTAATGTCTATTTCGATGACTCCAAGCACATCTAACAAATAGTTTCAAGAACCTTCTTGTACCAGCCTGTTCATTAAGGATACTAAGCCTATCTTTGAAGAGAAAAAAATTCATGCCTCTTTTTTCCCCTGCTGGGAATAGCATTCTTCTTCTTTACCTAACATTCTGCTATTATCCTTCAAAACTGGCTTCATTCATGTCCCAAGATAAATTTTGACATGTCTCTTGACTTGGAGCTTGCACCAAGGTCTTTTCACTACGAGAGTTAAGTGTGTATATTAAATCTCTTCCCTATGTAACATAGCATAATCACCATCATTTTCAATTTCCACAGCTCTAATTGAGGGACTGGCTTCTTCTGGAACAAAGCATGGGGGAGTTCGTGCCTAAAGATCCTGTTGAAAATAATGGAGATTGTTTTTGCCAAGCAACTAAGAAGCAGATAGTTAATTCCATGATCCTAATACAACATGCAAAAATGGAAGACCAGCCAAAAATTTAACTGAGTGAAAGACATGGCCAAGGAGAGCCCTCCTAGGATTGCACTCATCCCTGGGGATCTGAAATAGTGTGCACATACACTTGGTTGTATCACTCAGGACAATCAGAGCAGGATAAAGGCAGATTTGAAGGGATGCCCTGAGCAACACACAGAACCATCAGCAAAGAGAGAAAACATTTATAGCTCAAGGGACTTAAACACAATATATGAACAAAACATGGCTGAACAATATGATACTCTGAACCTGGGGCAATGCTTAGAAACACAGTTTTTTAAAAAAGTCACCCTCAGGAATTCCCTAGTGGTCCATTGGTTAAGACTTCATGCTTTCACTGCTGAAGGCCTGAGTTCAGTCCCTAGTCTGGAAACTAAAATCCCACAAGCCATGTAGTGTGGCAAAAAAAAAAAAAAAAAAAAAAAGCAACACAGGAGATGATAGAATTAGAATATTCCATACAGTCACCTTTAGCACTGGTGGTTGGAAGACTGTACATGTCCAAGGCTGAGCCCTCTGAGAAGTGACTAGAGAGGAAACTTCTAAGCTTATAGTTTCTGGTTGAATGTGATATAAATTTGTAAACTTTCTGAATTATAAAATGATCTCCAAGCTACACACATATCCAGAGGCCATAAGAAAGGATTTAACTGACTGATTGGACTTTGGCACAACTTTATACCAATAGGTGCTTATGCAAAGTCAATGGTGCACCTCAGGAATTTAGGCTAACAGATGTAAAGAAGAAAAACAGTTCTGAGCAGGAATATCACAGGTCTCGTACTGCAGGTGAAATGGGCTTCACAAAATCCATTCAACCAAGTTGCTAAATAAACGAACAAATAAAGAACAACAAGTTGCAGAGGAAAGTGAAAGTGGCTCACTCATGCCTGGCTTTTTGTGACCCCATGGACTGTCTAGTCTATGGAATTCTCCAGGCTAGGATACTGGAGTGGGTAGCCTTTTCCTTTTCCAGGGGATCTTCCCAACCCAGGGATCAAAACCACGTTTCCCGCATTGCAGGCAGATTCTTTACCAACTGAGCTATCGGGGAGCCCTTGCAGAGCCTAGGGAGTCTGAGTATAACACACGGTGCCTCGCACGTTGCCTGGTGCCTTGCACGTTTATGTCAATCACTGATTTTGAGTCAGACTGTCCGAGACCTAACATTGCTCTTTCACTGACTTGCTGTGTGTTCTGTGCAAGTTGCTTCACTCCTCTGTGCCTCGGTCTCCTGTGTTTCAGTGATAATAACAGCACCTATTTCAGATGATTTTTGTGAAGATTAAAGGAATCGTGCGTGTAAAGAGCACAGAGTCTGTGCTCAGTCAGTGTTAACCATTGCCTTGGTTGCCTTGTTTGCCCCTGTTCTACTTACAGTATGTCATCTTTGCTGAGATTTCCCTAATAGATTGCTAACCCTTTTGGATTGAGTGTTGGTGCTTTAAAAATGTCAATAGTCCTGGGAAGGTTTGTTTCCTAAGTCATGGGCTCACTGTAGTAAATATATCCATTATTTTATCATTGTCATAGATCGATCAGGAAGAAAGCAAAGCCAAGGTGGAAAGATGGGAGCCAAGGAGGTTAGTGGACACCAAAAATAAATTACATCGACTTGTAATTTCACTTAAGGGAAAGCCCTCCATGGTCATCCTAGTGGGATATAACAAAATTGTACAGGTCACTGGCATTCAGTTCCAAAGGTCAAGTCTCTTATTTCTTTCACACTGTCTGTCCTATTGTTTGTTGTTAGGTAAGCTAATCCTGTGGTTTATTTATTGTGAAGAGAAATATATACTATATTAACAGGCATCTCTAGTAGGCTGCAGGATTACTTAGTTCAGCATTTCTTGAAAGCCAAACATTAGATCAGCTTCACCATGCGTGATTCCATTGGCTGGCATTAAATACTCAAATCTCCCAAGAGCTTTCCTGCCCACAGAACAGGCCTTGCTAACAAATAAACACTCTATTAAAAAGGGAAAATGCAGAGAAAAAGGAGGTTGCTTATTTCCCTTAAGCTCAGCTTAGGTAAAAAGAAATATAATTTTTCTTTACTAGAATTTGGTTTCCTTGGTTTTAGCCAGAAACATGATAATAAATATAAATTACTTCAGAGCACGTTAAAAACATCCCATTCACAAAGGTTAACAGTTGCATTACAATTTTAATAAGGTTCATAAAACTGGCCTGATGTGCTTATATGTGTTTTCTTTTGAAAACAAATTAGCCACTATTTTCTTCTCCTAATTGGAGCTTTATATTTCCATATAAGCCTTATTTCTTTTCTTATTCTCACATTTTATTAAAGAAACAAGAAAAATGTCCTTTTTCTTATTCTTTTCATTTAGTAAGAACTATTCTAAAATTGTAAACATTTGCAAAACAAAATTAACAGGATGAGAGGCCTACAAATATGTCTCCAAAGCATAACAACTTTTCTGGATTTTGTCACACCTGCTTCACCTGTCTTCCTCTATTCTTCTTCTATTTTTCTTGAAGCATTTAAAAACAAATCACAGATATTGTGTTATTTCAACCTACAGACTTCAGTATATATCTCTAAAACCTATGAACATTTTCTTACATAACCATAGTATTGTTATCAAACATAACAAAATTCTTGCTCTTTTTGTGCTATCTAATACCAGGCCTATAATCAAAATTTCTCCTTTTTTTTTTTTTCTTTTCTTTTACTGGTGGGTGGTTTAAATTAGGAACTCAGGTCCACCATTACATGCTTCTTGTGAATCTGAGCCTCTTTAATGCTAGAATAGTATGTCTGGTTTTTATTTTCATACTACTGATTTTTTTTTTTTTTTAAAACAAACAAAGCCTTTATCATTTGATCTGAAGAAAGTTCCACCTTATAGATGTGACTCTTTTTCTTTTGTCCTTACCATTCCTGCAAACTGGAAGTAACCTCTGGAGACTGACATTCCATTAGAATCAGGTCAAACATTTTGCTACAAATATTACATAGACGGCACTGTATGTCTTATATCCATCCCATCAAAAGACACAAAGTACTTGCTTATCTCCCTTCGTGTGATACTGATTTGCCAGTGCTTTCAAGCTGTGACAGCCTCATCCTTCCATCCTTCTTTTCCTCATCAGTATTTCATGTAATGATCCCTGACCCTATAATCATTGACAGAATCAATAATTGCACAGGAGGTTGCAAACAATTTTTATACAGATTTTTTTAATATAAAATATAAAATAAGGTGACTTATATAACCTGAAGTACAATTCCTAGAGGAAAAACATTTCATTGTTAAAGTTTTAGAGAAAGGATTTTGATATCTGTTACTTCTACTGTGACCAATTCATTGGGAAAGGTGTGGTACTCTTTCTCTCCCCACATCTCTATTTCTTTCTCTCATATATCATCATGAATTTACAAATTTTTATATAAGAAATGAGTTTGAGTCAATTGCAACTATTCTTTTAGATGCTTAAATTGAATCTCTTTTCATCTTTGACCAGTAGAAGTCCCTTTATGTTTTATGCTATATCCTTTGACATGCCCAGTAAGTTTGATAATCTCCTTTCTTTCTGACACTAAAGATATCCCAGATTTAGCAGGTACTTATTGTTCTCAAATCTGCAGGCAGCCCTTACCTCTGGAACTCTCCACTCTACAGTTCTGGCACTAGCCTATCTCAGTGTTCCTGAACTTTATTTACTTTTAAACCTTTCCTACTGTGAAAGCTAGTAAATATTTATTTACTATATTATAAACAATAATGAATTTATTCTAATGAGTCTATCTCAAATTTACTGCTATTACTATAGCACATAATTAACTGTTTTCTAGAGCATAAACCCAGCATGCTGACCTGGAGAATTCCATGGACTGTATAGTCCATAGTGTCTCAAAGAGTCAGACATGAAATTAGTGACTTTCACTTTCTCTTTAGAGCATAAATCATGCTTTCAACCTTTCTTAGCATGTTAATTTCCCTCCATCATCAAAGCTGACTTCAACTTTGTTTCATTTATACAGGGTTGTACTCTCATCCAACCCACTGTACTAATTCATAGATAGATAATACTACTTCATTTCTTATGCTACATCTATGCCTGAAAATTGTTGTTCAGTCACTAAGTCATGACTCTGCCACCCCATGGACTGTAGCCCACCAGTCTCCTCTGTTCATGGAATTTCCCAGGCAAGAGTACTGGAAAGGGTTGCCATTTCCTTCTCCAGGGGATTCTCCTGCCCCAAGGAGTGAACCCAGCAGACATGGAAATCCTCATATTTGCTATTTCTCACTAATTCATGATGATAGTGTGCTATTTTACATAACCTTGTCCACTTATATTGCAAACTCTTTTAATATCATAGTGAAAGTGTTAGTTGTTCAGTTGTGTCTGACTCTCTGCAACCTGAAGGAGTGTATCCTTCCAGGCTCCTCTGTCCATGGAATTCTCCAGGCAAGAATCCTGTAGTGGGTAGTCCCTACCTTCTCCAGGGTATCTTCCCAACCCAGCAATCGAACCTGGCTCTCCTGCATTTCAGGCAGATTATTTATTGTCTGAGCTACCAGGGAAGCCTCTTTTAAGATTGGGGCCCATTAACTATCTGAGTTTTTAATCATAGAGCAATAAGAGAAAATCGAGGAGGATTTCAATATAGACATTCCCATTTGGTGAAGGTTTTTAGGAGTAAACATTTTTAGTTGATTAATAAACATGGCCATCATCAGGGTACCATAGATATTATTTATTCACTTATTGGCACTAATTAAATGTCTTGAGCTGGGTTCTGGGTATTCAGAGATAAAAACCATATTTATTTTATAGTTTAAATGATGGAAACTAACAAGTTAATAAGCAAATTCAATATAATATAATTATTTTGTAGGAGATTTGCAGTTTCCTTGGGAGCACTGAGGGGGCGCTAGTTCAGAAAAGAGGGTCACAGACATCTTCCTAGAAGGAACGATACTTGAGCCAAATCTTAAAGGGTAAATAGGAATTAGCAAAACACAAGGTGTTGCTGAGGGAAAGTTTCTGCAAGAATAGAGAACACATGTGGTGAAGGCACTGAGTGGGGAAACATGATGGACTTGTAGAATGAGTTGTCTGCAGTGTGGATACAGGATGCAGGTAGGTATGTAGCCCTGAGACTAGAGAGGTAGGCAGGGACAAGACCAGAGAGGTAGGCAGAGACGAACACTTGTGCCAACTTCAGGATTTTTTTTTTTTTTTAACTTTTAAGTAGACTACAGGAACTCCCAAAACAGGAAACATAACGACCTTATTAAAGATTGTTTTTTGTAGTGAAATATGCTGACTATTGAATCTAATATTCATTCATTCTTTTCTTAAATAATTGTTAAGCATCCACTGTGTCTTGAGTGCTATCAGAGGCCCTGAGCGTTCAATGCTTACAATAACAGACGTGATCCCTCATGGATCTCAGGTCATGAGATGTGTACTCCGATCCTTTAACACCTTCTAGCATTGCCTTCACCTGCATCATTGGCCTGTATTACTCCCGTTGACTTACAGACCTTTTAAGATATCTATCTTAAAAATATAAAAAAACACAAAAGGCAATACTCCCTTTATAATGCGTCTTTTTCTATCCTGAATTACCCTTCTCTTCACCTTTTCACGTCAAGGTTTTTTAGTTCCCACGCTTTCACTAGAACAGCTTTTACTTCGTCCTTCTAAGCGCAGGATGAATTCCTCCTTTTTCCTCCTGTTCAACCTGAGCAATATGTGACATCCTCTTGTGCAAGCACTTCCTTGCCTAGCTCTTTGATTTAAGCCCTCCTGGTTTCCTTTCTATACCTCATAGATTTCTCCTTGCCAGGCTTCTTAGCTGGCTTCCCACGCTCGACTCAGACTCTAAAAGTTGAAGTTTCATATAGCCTGTAATCCCCTGGCTTTCTTGATTTGTACCTTTTGAAAAATTGATTCCATCTAGCCTCATAGCCTAAATACTTTGTTGTTCAGTCACTAGATCCTGTCCAACTCTTTGCGACCCATGGACGGCAGCACGCCAGGCCTCTCTGTCTTTCACTATCTCTAGGAGTTTGCCCAAGTTCCTGTCCATTGAATCAGAGATGCTCTCCAACTATCTCATCCTCTGCCACCCTCTTCTCCTTGTGCCTTCTAAATAACTCCCTGATTTATATCTCCAGTTCCATTTTTAACTCTAGGTCTCCAGATTCCCATCTTCAAATGTTTTCTCAATATCCTCATTTGGATGTCTAATAGACATGCTGGGTTTAATCAGTTCAGTTCAGTCACTCAGTCATGTCCGACTCTTTGCAACCCCATGGACTGCAGCATACCAGGCTTCCTTGTGCATCACCAACTCTGGAAGCTTGCTCAAACTCATGTCCATTGAGTTGGTGATGCCATCCAACCATCTCATCCTCTGTCATTCCCTTTTCCTCCTGTCTTCAGTCTTTCCCTCCTGTCTTCAGTCTTTCCCTCCTGTCTTCAGTCTTTCCCAGCATCAGGGTATTTTCCAGTGAGTCAGTTCTTTGCATCAGGTGGCCAAAGTATTCAAGTTTCAACTTCAGCATCAGTCCTTCCAATGAATATTCAGGACTGACTTCCTTTAGGATGAACTGGTTTGATCTCCTTGCAGTCCAAGGGACTCTCAAGAGTCTTCTCCAACACCACAATTCAGAAGCATCAGTTCTTTGGTGCTGAGCTTTCCTTATGGTCCAGCTCTCACATCCATACATGACTACAGGAAAAACCATAGCTTTGACTAGGTGGACCTTTGTCAGCAAAAATCGTCTCTGCTTTTTAATATGCTGTCTAGGTTGGTCATAGCTTTTCTTCCAAGGAGTAAGTGTCTTTTAATTTTATGGCTGAAATCACCATCTGCAGTGATTTTGGAGCCCAAAAAATAAAGTCTCTCACTATTTCTATTGTTTCCCCACCTATTTGCCATGAACTGATGGGACCGGATGCCATGATCTTCGTTTTCTGAATGCTGAGTTTTAAGCCAACTTTTTCATTCTCCTCTTTCACTTTAATCAAGAGGCTCTTTAGTTCTTCACTTTCTGCCATCAGGGTGGTGTCATCTGCAAATCTGAGGTTATTGGTATTTCTCCCGGCAATCTTGATTCCAGCTTGTGCTTCATCCAGCCAGGCATTTCGCATGATGTACTCTGCATTTAAGTTAAATAAGCAGGGTGACAATATATGATATTGATGTACTCCTTTCCTATTTGGAACCAGTCTGTTGTTCCATGTCCAGTTCTAACTATTGCTTTTTGACCTGCATACATATTTCTCAAGAGGCAGGTCAGGTGGTCTGGTATTCCCGTCTCTTGAATAATTTTCCACAGTTTGCTGTGATCAACATAGTCAAGAGCTTTGGCATAGTCAACAAAACAGAAATAGATGTTTTTCTGGAGCTCTCTTGCTTTTTACCATCATTCAATGGATGTTGGCAATTTGATCTCTGGTTCCTCTGCCTTTTCTACTGGGCATAATATTTACATCTAAAAAGAACTATGGTCTTTCATGTCTCGCTTTCCCTCAGACCTGCTTCTTCCTCATTTTATCACTTCAATAAACAGTACCACAGTTTACCCAACTGGTCTGGCCAATAGTTTAGAACTTATCCTTGATGTGCCTTTTTCCATTTGCTGCTCTCCACATTTAGCTAATAGCAAGTCCTATTGTCTTCTCTTCCAAAATATTTAAAGTATATTTACTTTATTTAAAGTATATTTACTTTAAATATTTAAAGTGTATAAAGTATATGCACTTTATCTGCAGCTGTCCTAATAATCATTATTGATTGAGTGATTACAATAACCTTCTATCCAGTTCCCTACTTGCAAATTTCTCCTCATAGCCCATTCTCTGGGAGACCAGCCAGTGTTCTTAAATGCAAATCTTGAAAAATTCCACAGATTCTCCCCTGCCCTACTAGCATTACTTCTTTGTAATTATAGTGGAATCTAGGCAGTATGATGAGGAAAAGAAGGGTTCTTCCCTTCCTCTTTAAGTAAACCTTTCCATAGTGGCACCAGGCACTCCTCAGATCTTGCTGGTTGCAACTTGGTCATCTAGTGACACCTAGCTGTGAGAGAGTACAAAAAACGCTACTTTTTCTTGGTGGCCATGTATCCACTGAAAAGCAGAGCGCTTTCGCTAAGCGGGGAGCAGTGATACTAGGGTAAGGGACCAGCACTCTGCCTCACTGCTCAGGTGATTGCTCCTCAGGGCGTTTACTGCACACTGTATTTATTTGCCCTTGTTACTATCTTATTACCTTGTTGTCTTGTGTTCATAACACATCACTCCCTGAATTTGTCATACAAATCAATCTATGTCTGTGTATCTTTACATTTCTTAATCCAACCATCCATATATTTATCTCTTTGAAATATGTTTGTATATTTATCATCTTTTTTCCCCCGTTAGATCGAAAGAGTTGGAATCCAGGGATATTATGTCTATCATGTCACTGTATTGCCAGCACCTAGAAAAATGCATTGATAGGCATTCAGTGCACTTATGCTAAAAAAAAAAAAGCTTCCTCTGGGAAGTAAAAGATGATAATGAAAGGAAAAGTGTCTGTTGGGAACAAGCATACGTGTGTGTGTGGCTGGATGACTTCAGCAGGGATATGAGAGCTCTTAGGGCTTCCCCGGTGACTCAGATGGTAGAGAATATGCCTGAAATGCCAGAGACCCAGGGTGGACCCCTGGCTCAGGAAAATCCCGTAGATAAGGGGATGGCTACCCACTCCAGTATTCTTGCCTGGAGAATTCCGTGGACAGAGGAGCCTGGTGGGATGCAGTTGATGGCATTGCAAAGAGTCAGAAATGACTGAAAGACTAACGCACTATTAGATTTTTGGAGAATGGTAATGTTTAAAATGGCTGGGAAGAATGTTAGAAAGATAATTTGGGGGCTGACATTAAAGATACATTTGAGAGTAGTGATTATGCATTTTATGACTCAAAATCTATTTTCTTACATGATTTTACCAGCAATGCTTGATTACTGGGATTCTGGAATGAGAAATGATCAGTAGAATTTATCTAGTGTTTAGACTTTAGAATATTGGTAAAAGTATTATTAAAATAGTGGGTAATTTTAACTTTTTTGTCATTGTATAAAAGAGAATGAAAGTGATCATGACGAGTGTTGTGGATGAAAATGATATAAAGGAAAGAATGAATTAGAATCATAACAATACTGAGCATTTATAGTTTTTTTGATATAAAGTGGTAGTAGTTGTGTTTATTTTAGTTTAAGGAATCTCATTTTATTTTTATAAGTTTATAAGTAAAAATGACCTTTGAGTCTTATAAAGCAGATGTTACTGTCCCTAACTTACAAATGAAGATATGACAGCTAAACGTTTCATGGATTTCGCAAATATGTTAAGAAAACTAGAGGAAAAAGGAAAATGAGATTGATTCCAAATCTCCTTATTTATTTATTGTTTCCTTTTAGAGGATAGAAGACATTCTGATATGCTGCACTTCATTAATTAACATGGTTTTAATTAATCTGAGATATATAAAATACTTATCAATTAATCTAATTTAAAACAAAATTAAAACTCATGTATTAACATAAATATTTTAATAAAAATTATTGTCTCCAAAAGGAAAAGTGAAAATACGGCCATTTTAAATATTTAAAATGTTTTAAATATTTGTAAATCTCTAGATTCATAGAAGATAACTGGATTCTAGTAACTGCTTCTGTATTCATTGTGTTGTGCTTGAACCCATGAAGTAAGCTTTCTGAGCTTTTCACCGTACACATAAGAAGGACATAGTTCGGATTTTGTTCCTCCCTGACTGGGTCTCAGGGACCTCTAAGTGGTCTCCAAACTCTACTATGGCTTCCTTTCCTTCAGGAAGTTTTCTCTCCTGCAGAAAGAATTTGATCATCTTCAATGTTTTTCCCACTTCTTGAACCTCAAGTTAGTCCTCATTTTATTAACTGTATAATAAATTATTGACAAATCCATTTCCTCTACTTAGCTGTAAACTTACCTGTGTTCTGCTCCCACCAGGTCCTAATACAATGATTTATACCAATTAAAATACCCAGTTTTTAAAAAGTAGCATTGTTTGGGCCATGTTGTTTATATTGGGAAATATTAGTTTCATGATATTTGGGGCTTTCTGGTAGCTCAGCCGGTAAAGAATCTGCCTGCCGTGTAGAAGACCCAGCTTGACCCTTTGGGTCAGGAAGATCCCCTGGAGAAAGAAATAGCAACCCACTTCAGTATCCTTGCCTGGAGAATCCCATGGACAGAGGACCCAGGGGGCTGCACTCCATGTGGTCTCAAAGAGTCAGGCACAACTGAGCAATCAGCATTCGTATTTATATTAACTCAAAGGAAGAAATGCCTAGATACTTATATTTATCAGGAAATATGTTACTATGGCTTTAACTCAAGCCATGACTAATGAAAATCTAACTTTGGGTGAAGTAGTGTTCTGAATTTCACATGAATAATTTCACATGAATGCAAAAATAAATTTATGAAAGGAATAACATTTCATTTGGAAGATGAGAGGTGCATTTTAGTGTGATATGAGTATCAACTTCAGGCAGCAAGATGTGGCAGAAAAGGCATGAGATTTAAAGAACACAAATTAGAATCCTGTTTTATCCTCCTCTGAAAATTAGTTCCATCATTCATAATATAGGAAGGATAATGACTTCTTCAGAGCATTGTTGGGGTTGGGGACGCTCTGGAATTAAAGGCTTCTACCCAAAAATGACACACTGCTGATCTGATCATATTTTACTGACTTTAGCAGTCACATACCTACCTTTAAGGGGAAGGAGAGATAAAGTCATAAAAGGAGAAGAATGAGAAGTATTAAGGAGCAACCCTTACGTATACCATAGTGTATAGACAGATTAAAAGATAATAATTAATAACAGACAATCTAACAATACTTTTCAAAACATATTGTCCAGAATTCTAGATTGAGAAGGACAGTGATAGGTATTCTCAGAATAAGAAATCCCTTCGTCAAATGAATTTTGCAAGTATTGGGGTATTTAAGGTTCAAGGTTTTTCTGTAGGATTTTATGTAACTACAGCATGCTAAAATTCATCAGGGATTTACAAAGTGGAAGATAGGAACTGTAGTATGTAGCATTTTAAATTTTACTGATCCGAATACCCTTTTTTTATTTGTCTGTTCATTTATAAGGAGCATTGTTTGAGATCCCTATGTTTGTGCACATAATCTCACATTTTGAGAAATGATGACTGAAATTAACTGAAGTCTGATGATAAAGGGAATGTTTTGAGCCTGGATGAAAGCACAAGGATTCTAATTTCTTATGGTGATTGACTATAAAGGCAGAATAAGTAGAAGCCTCAATTTTGGAATGTTCAATTATTGAGAATAGAATCCTGGTGAGTAGAAGTCCTGGTGAGTTAGAAGTAAAGTCACTTATTAGGAAGATGACCAGTGAGATACTTGCTAAGAAGCAACTAAGAACGCTGATTGTAGATTGGCATGTAGAATATAGTAATATTTCAGCTGGACTAGAGCTCATGGTTTCGGAGAAGGCAATGGTATCCCACTCCAGTACTCTTGCCTGGAAACTCCCATGGACGGAGGAGCCTGGTAGGCTGTAGTCCATGGGGTCGCTAAGAGTCGGACACGACTGAGCGACTTCACTTTCACTTTCATGCATTGGAGAAGGAAATGGCAGCCCACTCCAGTGTTCTTGCCTGGAGAATCCCAGGGATGGGGGAGCCTGGTGGGCTGCCGTCTGTGGGGTCGCACAGAGTCGGACACGACTGAAGCAACTTAGCAGCAGCAGGAGCAGCAGCGCTCATGGTTTAGTAATCCCAGAGCCATGGTTTGACTGTGGCTGATTGGGTGGTCTATTTTTCTCTTGATGCAATGATGGTTCTCTTTTTTTCTGCTAATAGTACACTGTTAGTGGCCTTGGTAAAGATTTCACTCTAAATTCTGTGTCTCAAGACTGATACCATAACTGTGAACGAAAATAAAGAAATGACTCAGAAGTAGTGTCTGTATGGATCTGTACTTGGTAGGAAGGGGATCAGTGTGGTACCCACCCCCCACAAGTTGTTAGCTTTCTGATTAGCATGAAGAGGATTGCAAACCTCTTCTATTCAGGATTTTTAAACAAAGAACCATAGTTAGTTTAAGGCCTGTGCCTACTTGCATCAGCGGATGAATGACAAAACACAGTCTTGGCCCATAGCATCGATGTGTCTGAATCTGAAAATAAGAAGCCGTATGGAATCAGATCACATTTTATTTATGCTTGAATTATATCTATAATTTTTAAACATAGTGTTGGAAACTGTATACCTTAAATATATGTTATAAGTAACGGTCATACTGAAAAGTGAAAGTGAAGTCACGTCCGACTCTTTTTGACCCCATGGACTGTAGCCTACCAGGATCCTCTGTCCATGGGATTTGCCAGGTGATAGTACTGGAGTGGATTGCCATTTCCTTCTCCAGGGAATCTTCCTGACCCAAGGATCGAACCCAGGTCTCCCACATTGTAGACAGACGCTTTACCGTCTGAGGCACCAGGGACTATTTGCCTTTGAATAGTGTTAGTCACACAGCAGTGTCCTACTCTTTGCGACCCCCATGGACTGTAGCCCGCCAGGCTCTTCTGTCCATGAGATTCTCCTGGCAGGAATACTGGGGTGGGCTGCCATTTCCTCCTCCAGGGGGCATTTTAATAAGTTATTCCCAAATTATTTGGATTCACTGCTTATAAAGTATGTTTTTTAAATCAGAAGTTCCATATTTATTTAAATAACTTAGAAAAATAATGTCTGATTCATATGTTGTATGAGTATATTCTGAATGATTCTTCCCCCAGAATTGATTAATGTTTATTTTGACCATCTAGTTTGACATTATTCACAGCAACATGGTCTATTTCTTGTATTATTAGTTTTCTCATTCAAAATCCTGAGCACATCGTATCTTAAAATCAATTCCTGAAATTGTGATAAGCTTTTCTCTGATCAACTTTTCAGTCAGATTAAAAGCACTTGCTGTAGAACTCAAAACATGATTTCATATGCTATTTTGCTGGAAATTAGATAGTTTTTCATCTTTACATTTCAGTCACTTATTAGATTTTATTTTGTTGTTGTACTATGATCAAATCATATTTATCAACATTGTGTTATTTATTCCACATTTTAAAATTAGGAATGCTCAGTATTTCTGAGAGCTCAGTCTTCTCTTTGGGGAACCTCACAGAGATATTTGTTTACTCTTTTATAAGACTTCTCTTAACTAGGAATTTGAGCTACATATTTTATTTGAGTCCATAGATGTGAAAAATAAGTAAATCTAAGCGACATCCACACATTTATGAGGCATGGATATTTAAAACCATTTAGGGTTTTCAGACTTCAAAATTTGAATTTCAGTAACTGATTACCACAATAATTTCTGAATGTTCATATCTCACAATATATCACAATATGTATATCATGAAATTTCAATATGATATTAAGTCTGCAACACTGACCAATTTATATAAGCTGCAGTTTTTATCTGGGCATGATCTTCCATAGTAGTTTTACTGATATGTCTCTGTTTTCATAGTGGCTTTCAGGCTTTCTATTAATAGCTACAGAGACACTTTTAATTCTTAACTAGTGCAAGGCTCAGCTCCTCTTTATTTTCTCATGTCCTCAGTTTTTAATGACTTCAGATAACCCCACTCTCTGGTTTCTAATTAAATTTACTCAGCCTACCTATTTTTCTGTAAAGAATAGCTATGCCCAATATACAATCTAAAAAATCTCTTAGGCTGTCATTGGGTATTCTGATATTCTTAACAAAGACAGGAAAATCACTTGAATATACGAACTCCTCTAGACTAAATCAAGATGAAAGCTATGTTTACATAGTAAGTTCATTTCAAGAATTAATATAAATATTTAGATTATTTGGCACCATTTCCTTCCAAAATAAGATTTAAGCTTGAAATAACGTCATTGAAATTTGTTTTATAGCTGTTCTTTTCCATAATTAGTAGAATACATGCATTCATATTATTTTTCATATTATATATATGATCACAAATCTAAAAGCAGATGAAGTTTTGGCCAACCCTATGCAGGGATAAAAATGATTGGATTTTCTAGATATCTCATAGTACTCTACTTTTTGTCCTTAACTCATATCATTCAGACAAAAGTATTACTTGAAATTACATAGCTTTGAGCTAAGATGACAAATGGATCTCATTAGACATAATTTGGGAAATATTTTTTGCACTGTGTAAAAAGGTAGTTAAAACAAAAGGAGTAAGGTGGTAGTTTTGCACTAAAAAGGTTGAGAATCTAGTGAAGAATCACTGATAAGGTTTGACCCTGACTAAAATAAATATTCTCAAAGATGATTTCCCCTCCTTTGCTTGGAATCATTGGTGGCATTAGTGGTAAAGAATCCACCTGCCAATGCAGGAGACACAAGAGACTCGGGTTTGATTCTTGGGTTGGGAAGATCACATGCAGGAGGAAATGGCAACCCACTCCAGTATTGTTGCCTAGAAAACTCCATGGATAGCGGAGCCTGATGAGCTACAGTCCATGGGGTAGCAAAGAACCGGACATGACTGAGTGTACTCACACACATTGATCAAATTTGTCTTCTATTTATCTTCATGTCAAAAAAGAAGGTGCCATGAATGGGCTCATGAGCTTCTCCACCTGTATGGTAAATCCCTCCCTCCTAGTGTCTTATTATCTGTAAGTACTGTTTTGGTTTGGTTTTTTAATAAAATCACATTTAGTTATTTTTTAATTTACATATAGTAAAAGTCATTTTTAGATGTACAGTTCTATGAGATTTGGCAAATACATAGTTGTATAATCACCATCACAATGAAGAAACAGAACAATTTCATCACCTCTAAACCCCACCCTCCACAAACCAAATAAAATCCATTATAGTAGACAAAACCTTACCTCTCCCTTCACTCCTGGAAGCCATTGATCTGTTCTATATTCCTACATGATTGCCTTTTCCAGAATGTCATATGCATGTAATTATATACTATGCAACCTTTTGAGCCTGGCTTCTTTCACTTAGCATATTGTATTTGGCATTTGTCCATATTCTTGCATTAGTCAGCAGTTTATTCTATTTTATTTCTGAGTAGTGTATCATGAATGGATAAGCAGTATCTTTATCCATTCCCCAGTAGAAGGACATTTGGGTTGTTTTTTGTTTTTGATGGTTAAAAATAGAGCTGCTAAAAATATTTGTGTACAGGTTTTGTATGAACATAGGTTTCCATTTCACTTGGGTAAAAACCCAGGAATGTCTTTATATTTTTAAAAGTCTTAGTTTCTGAGAAAGACAACATGTTAATTTTCCTTTGTTTCCTTAATAATGTTTATCACAATTTATTGATATGATACTATAGATTTAGTTTTATGATTAAATTTTTTATATGTCTCTCAGTAGAATATAAATAATAATAAGCATCATGAAGGTAAGGACGATGCTTGTCTCAGACATTGACCTCTTAACACCTAGCTGGAATAGTAAGTTTATATTAAGTGAATGAATATAATAAAGGAGAGAAGGAAAGAAGGGAGGGAAGAAGGGAGGAAAAACAGAAAAGGAAGAAAAAGAAGCAAATTTGTCATGCTGCCACTTGGGAGGTTTGTGAGCTGTCAATCAACAGGCTGATTATATATCTCCTTGTTTACCTAACAGGTCTCCATTTAAAAATTCCAGCCTCTTTGCCATCTCTATTTCATGTTATCTATTAATGAATTTTTCAGCATATTCCTACAAATTACTTCAAGTATTCCATTTTAGCTTTTTCTAGCTCCTGTACTTTTATTAATGATGAACCAAATAATCATTTTCAATAACTGTTCTGTTCAAATGCCATGTTTTCTATAAACCTAATCAATCTTGACCTAACCTATCATACTATTTTATTTGAACCTTTGTTATAAGAAACCACTTTCTGGTCAATGTTTTATAGTCCCTCAGGTATATATCTTACATTTTCTGTACTTTAAGCTTCCACAGATATATAGCTAGTTCTTTTTTAAAAATCTTTTAAAGTATATGATGGCATGCCTTAAACATAACATGGATTCAATAACTTTGTTTTAATTATCTACCCATATACTAACAAATCAATAAACATTCAGTTCAGTTCAGTCGCTCAGTTGTGTCCAACTCTTTGTGACCCCATGAATCGCAGCACGCCAGGCCTCCCTGTCCATCACCAACACCCGGAGTTCACTCAGACTTACGTCCATCGAGTCGGTGGTGCCATCCAGCCATCTCAACCTCTGTCATCCTCTTCTCCTCCTGGCCCCAATCCCTCCCAGCATCAGAGTCTTTTCCAATGAGTCAACTCTTTGCAACATTAAATAGCTCTAATTTTCACTAATACTTTTAGAACTTTGGTTTTAACAAAGTCTTTTATTTTTTAAGGGAGGAAACTAATTATATGATGATTTTATAAGTGTTACTTCATACCTGATAACATATAATATTACAGCAGACAATTCCAATCCTTATTTGCAGAGCATTGTGTATACAGGTATTTAGCATCTACTCCACACAAACATTAAACATTAGGAAAATAAATTGCTTTATTACTCTTTACTTTTTTTTTCTCCTTCTGAGTACCAGTACTATAACAATTCTGTCAAAACAAGATGTTTAATTATAGCACCTTTGCATTGGGAGGTTATTAATGTAGACAAAACTATTGACATATTGTAGCTAAAATACAGCAGAACGAAAAGTTTAATCAGCTATAAAATACCAATGAATCAAATTTAAATATGATGAGCCATCACAGGAAAATGACTATTGATGTAATTCTGAAAATAAGGTCTTGGGTAGATAATCTTGCTGAATAAGGAAATGTGGGGCTTATAGCACTCTGTCCTAGAGGATAGAGACTGGCTATAAAACGAAGAGCTTGATGTTCATCTCTGTAATAGAAATAATTTGGTACCATGCCATGAATGGCAAGCTTGCAAAATTCACAGTGTGAACCTAACATAATATTCCCTTGCCAGGAGTAAGTTCACAGCCAGAACTCAAAGCTTGATAAAAAATACGAGACGTTTATATATCTATGGAATACAATCATCATTTTTTACTTTGTCAGTTTATCATTATACCAATAATGTGAGCTCAACACTTTTCTTGCCTAAGGTTTTCACACTGTTTTTTCCCTGCTTCTGAATCATTATTTCCTTTGACTGCTGCAATATGTATCCTTCTCATCGTTCAGGTCTCAGTTCAAATGTCACCTTCCCAGGAAGGGATTTCATGGATGCTATATCTTATTTATTCCACACTCTTTAGTTTTGGTAGGACACGTTACATTAGTTATCTTATTCATTACCTTGGTCAATTTCTGGAATTATTCTTCTGATTATTTGATTGCTCTGTTTCTCTCCTACTAAAATGTAAACTCAGTACTTACAGGATGCTTGTTTGTCTTAGTCTCTGCTATGATTACAGTACTGAAATGATGCCTGATGTAGAATATTTATCACATCAATATTGTAGAATAAATGGGTGAACCTTATTTGGTGCACCATTTTTTCCTAGAATTAGAGTCAGTCTTCAGCTTATTAAGAGAGATCGATAATGCATCAGCCATTTTCCTACTGAGAAAATGATGTGAAAAGATTCACTGTTAACGTTCACTCACAGTGTTAACTGTAAAAACCTGCTATCATTCTCAATTTTAGAAGGAAAGGGAACACATAAAGAGAAAAGCTAAAGGAAATGAATTAACATTTATTTATTACTGTTTATTACTGAGGATCTTGTTGTTCAGTTGCTAAGTGATGTCCGACTCTTTGTTACTCCATGGACTGCAGCAAGCCAGGCTTTTCTGCCCTTCATTGTCACCCAGAGTTGCTCAAACTCATGTCCATTGAGTCAGTGAGGCCATCCAACCATGTCCTCCTCTATTGCCCCCTTTTCCTCCTGCCTTCAATCTTTCTCAACATAGGGGTCTTTTCCAATAAATCGACTCTTTGCATCAGGTGGCCAAAGAATTGCCACTTTAGCTTCAGCATCAGTCTTTCCAATGAATATTCAGGGTTGATTTCCTTTAGGATTGATTGGTTTGGTCTCTTCCACTCCAAGGGAATTTCAAGAGTCTTCTTCAACATCACAGTTTGAAAAGATCAGTTCTTCAGCGCTCAACCTTCTTTACGGTCCAATTCTCACATCTTACCTAGAGGGTATGCTGCTGCTGCTGCTGCTGCTAAGTCTCTTCAGTCGTGTGCTACCCCATAGATGGCAGCCCACCAGGCTCCTCTGTCCCTGGGATTCTCCAGGCAAGAATACTGGAGTGGGTTGCCATTTCCTTCTCCAATGCATGTATGCATGCTAAGTCTTGTCAGTCGTGTCCGACTCTCTACAGCCATAGACGGCAGCCCAACAGGCTCCTCTGTCCACAGGATTCTCTAGGCAAGAACACTAGAGTGAGTTGCCACTTCCTTCTCCACCTAGAGGGTCTACCATGCGCTAGATAAAATATTAAGTGCTTTAGCCATATTATACTCTACACATTATCATCATAACAAAAATATTGAACATATACTCTGTGCCCACCACAAGTCTAAACTCTTTCATCTTATCCCACTTTTCGAATTAAATCTTCACCATTAAATTTATGATGTAGGTACTATTATTATTTTCATTTTATACTGATGGAAATGGCTTCTTTGTAGGTATTAGTCTCTCCTTTAAGACTGAAAAGTCAAGGTTAAAAGAAACTTTTTCAAGGGTACAAATCTAAGCAAACAATAGAATTTGAACCTAGATGTTTTATAGTCTGTGCTTTGCTCTTCTCCTAACAAAGTCATGCTCATGTGTATATACATGGACTTCCCTGGTGGCTCAGATGGTAACAAAAACCTGCCTGTAATGTGGGAGACCTGAGTTCAGTCCCCTGGGCCTGGAAGATGTCCTGAAGAATGGAATGGCAACCCACTGCAGTATTCTTGTCTGGAGAATTCCATGGACAGAGGAGCCTGGTGGGCTACAGTCTCTGGGGTTTGCAAAGAGCTGGACATGACTGAGCCACTAACATTTTCACTTTTATGTGTGTGTGTGTGTAGACATACATGTATTTTTGTGAGGTCTCCTCTAGTCAAGGACTATTATTCTTCTTTCAGAGAAGAGTGATGGAAGATTCTTTAATCAACAACCAAAAGTTTTTCTGAGTGCCTGTCCATATACTAAAATTGAATTTGTTTTCTAAGAGTATACAAACAGCATAATGGACAAGATAAGCCACAAAGAGTTCACTTTAAGTGGTACAGTGTAATAAGAATAATTAGAGAAGAAGCTTAGCTTGATTATGGTATTTATCATTTGGTATGTATGTCAACTTAGGACAAAAGTTAGGGAGAAATTGTATGATGCAGACCATAGTCAGTAGGGGAGTCTTCATAGATAGGTGGATCTTGAATTAGGACTTGAAGGATGGGCAAGAACAAGAAGAACAGAGAATATTTCAGAGGGAGAAGAGTGGTAACAAAGGTTGAGGGAAAAAGAACAAGAAGCCAAGCATGCAGTGTGATGGTATAAAGGAGAGGAGAGGTTAACTGGATTGAAATTGGTCATGTGGGTCAGGAGTGGTAAGTGGCTGTTTACACAGTTAGCTGGGACCAGGTTACATTATTAAATAGGCATTCCCTTTTCTTACTCTCCTTTTCTATTAACATCTTCTTCGCATGGGTGATGAAGGCAGTGTGTGAAAAGAGACTGAAGGGGAATTTGACTCATGCTCTTATAAGCAGAGCAGATTGACCATGGGTGTCTTGAGGGCATGTTTACTAAGAGTAGTTTTAGTTTGACAGAAGTGAGACCCTCCTGGAGATGCACAGTAGAGCTAAGAACAAGCTGTGTTTCTGCAGTGGGAACAGGGCAAATTGCCAATTCCACTCATTGTGCTTCTGATTTTTTTTTAATGGTTAATTGCTTATATATGGTTTTCAGCTTTACTTATGAACCTAAAGATTTTTATGTGGACAATGCACTTTTATGGACTAAACAGACTTAAAAAAAAAATGTCTTACCCTCTAAAATTAATTCTGGCAAGAAAAGTCAGTGTGTCATATAAGCTGTTTGGGAGGCATTCTATCAACAGGAAAATTTGCTGTTGCCATAGCTTTAGCAGTACAAAGATAAATTGATGTTTACAGGAAAATTATCTTGATAAACAGAAATTCTGAGTCTTTGCCAAGTGTGCTTTATTTTGTTCAGAATTTTAAAAGGCAATTAGTCTATAATTGATTCAACCAGTATTCGATAATTAAATCTTAGAGGAAGTACGACATGTCCCATGCTTTTTCTGTTGTATATTTCACTGAATCTTAATATCCTTGTAATTTTACTAAAAATCTGAGGTTTAATCCTTTGTCCAAGGTTACAAGGTGAGGGGAAAAATGGGAATTTAAGCTGAATTCTCTGACTCCCTATCTCATGATCTTCCTCTCCATAATATTTTTATTTTCCAAAGTTAAATGGAATTCTTCTACCTTGTTAGGTAATGATAGGCTTTCCCTTCATCTCTTCCTTACTCCATTCTTCCCTTCTTTCCACAAGGCCATTAATGAGATCTAAATCCCAGGAATTATTTTAGGTACTGTAGACACAAAGAAAGCAAGATATTGCTCTATACCAGGAAATTTTTACTAATCCATCAGCAGGACTAGATATTTAAATGATAAATGTGATGGAATGCTAACAATGCCATGATTGTGTACATTTGTGGAGCCAAAGCAGTGATTCATTTTGCAGAGGGGAGACATAGCAAAACTGATAACTAAGCTGAGTCTTAAAAGATAAGTAGGAATTTTTGATAAAAATTAGCGATAACAGCAAGTGACATCCTCAGCCCAGGGAAAAGCATGCATGAAGGCACAGAGGTTTCAGGAAAACCACAAGCCAAAGTCTCACCTTTGCCAAAGCATGTGAGGAAGACCAGTCTATGCAGACTTTCATATATCCTCTTCTAGGTAATTAGCTTTCTGGAATATTGCCAAGCAGCAGCACATTTTCGTTTCTCAGCACTCTTGGGAATATCTGAAAAGCAAGATGTATTTTCTTGCCACAAAACAATATTAACATACTTAATTTGCATCAGACTCCATGTCACAATGCCCATATGAAATGCTAAGTAAGTTGATTGCTTTCAGACAGAAGTTTATTCTAAAAATCTTGTTAACCTTATCCATAAACCTAACGTGGTCCCCTTTATTGAAGAGTATTCAAGGTGTAGGGGTACATGAGCAGTTTTTGCTCTGAAACATGAACAGAATGAGGAAGTCTTTTTAATTTAGAAGTTCTTCAGTGCATCATAACATTTTCTCTCCTTCTGTGTAGGGCACACATTTTAAAAAATTAATTCATTAATTTTAATTGGAGGATAGTAACTTTACAATATTGTGATGGTCCTTGCCATACATCGACATGAATAAGCCACAGGTATACATGTTTCCCCCCGTGCTGAGCCCCCCTCCCACCTCCCTTCCCCACCATCCCTCTGGGTTGTCCCAAAGCACTGGCTTTGGGTGCCCTCCTTCACGTATCGAACTTGCATTGGCCATATGTTATACATATGGTAATATACATGCTTCAATGCTATTCTCTCAAATCTCCCTCACCTTCTCCCACAGCGTCCAAAATCTGTTCTTTACATCTGTGTCTCTTTTGCTGCCCTGCATATAGGATCATCATTACCTTCTTTCTAAATTCCATATATATGTGTTAATATACAGTATTTGTATTTCTCTTTCTGATTTACCTCAGTCTGTATAATAGGGTCCAGTTGCATCCACCTTGTTGACTTCCCTGGTGGCTCAGATGGTAAAGCATCTGTCTACAATGCAGGAGACCCTGGTTCGATCCCTGGGTTGGGAAGATACCCTGGAGAAGGAAATGGCAATCCACTCCAGTACCACTGCCTGGACAATCCCATGGACAGAGAAGCCTGGTAGGCTACAGTTCAAGGGGTCACAAAGAGTCAGACACGACTGAGTGACTTCACTTTCACTTTCATCCACCTCGTTAGAACTGACTCAAATGTGTTCCTTTTTATAGCTGAGTAATATTCCAGTGTGTATATATACCACAACTTCCTGGTCCATTCATCTGCTGATGGACATCTAGGTTGCTTCCATGTCCTAGCTGTTGTAAATAGTGCTGCAGTGAACACTGAGGTACATGTGTCTCTTTCAGTTCTGGTTTCTTCAGGGTGTATGCCCAATGGAGTTGCTGGGTTGTATGGAAGTTCTATTTCCAGTTTTTTTTTTAAGGAATCTCACACTGTTCTCTATAGTGGCTGTACCAGTTTGCATTCCCTCCAGAAGTGTAAGAGGGTTCCCTTTTCTCAACACCGTCTCCAGCATTTATTGTTTGTGGATTTTTTAATGATGGCCATTCTGATTGGTGTGAGATGATAACTCATTGTGGTTGTGATTTGCATTTCTCTAATAATGAGTGATGTTGAACACCTTTTCATGTGTTTATTAGCCATCTGTATGACTTCTTTGGAGAAATGTCTGTTTAGTTCTTTTGCCCATTTTCTGATTGGATTGTTCGTTTTTCTGGTGTTGAGCTGCATGAGTTGCTTGTATACCTTGCAGATTAATTCTTTGTCAGTTGTTTCATTTGCTATTGTTTTCTCCCATTCTGAAGGCTGTTTACCTTGCTTATAGTTTCCTTTGTTGTACAGCACACACTTGGCTCTTCTTTTCCAGCATCTCAAGGAGACTCAGACCTCCTGGTTTTTATGTTCATTGTCTTGTCAACTGTCTCCTAGGAAAAAGTCCAGATTTAGAAACACAAGTGTCATAATGACCCAACATTATCACGGAAGGAAATCCTTTGCTTCAGTCTCTTGGTCACCATTTTTCCCACTGACATTTTCTCCCTAGGCTAAAGTGTCACTGGATGGTCCAGGGGTCTTTCTGCTCATCTTGGTGTTACAGCCTGTGTACAGACACGTTACACATGAGCCCTGCCGAGCAGGAACAGGTGTGTTCAGCAGGTGTCTTCAGCTGTGTCCCACCTGCTGTCAGAAACAGCCTTTTATAGAACAGCTGCCTGGGCTTCACCACAGTGGGAAGCACAAGTGAAAACTTCTGTGCTGGATGGCTGCTGCTGCTAAGTCGCTTCAGTCGTGTCTGACTCTATGCGACCCTATAGATGGCAGCCCACCAGGCTCTGCTGTCCCTGGGATTCTCCAGGCAGGAACACTGGAGTGGGGTGCCATTTCTGTGCTGGATGCCCACAGTGAACAGATTGATCTCAGTTTAGACAAGATTAAGGTTTTAAAACCATTTCCACTGAACTGCTTTAATGTGGCACCTATTTGGGTGTGCTGTGTTATGGTGGACTTAGC
Organism: Nanger dama; assembly: GCA_917880005.1. Lineage (NCBI taxonomy): Eukaryota > Metazoa > Chordata > Mammalia > Artiodactyla > Bovidae > Nanger > Nanger dama. Next base: position 248,477 of record CAKJTW010000058.1, on the reverse strand, counting down.
TCCTTCCTTTTCAAAAATATTTTCACTGACTGAGATGGTTGGGACAAGCTTCTGATGAATTGAAACTGCAGGCAACTGCAAGGGTTTTCTACTGAAGTGGGCTTGTGAGCTATTCCGAGCCTCTCTGCAAGTAACTTCTATGTCTGCTAAACATGTCTGCAAGCAAAGAAGCTATGTCTCCTCATGCGTGTGTGCTCAGTCGTGTCTGACTCGTTGCGACCCCATGGACTGTAGGCCGCTAGGCTCCTCTGCCCATGGGATTCTCCAGGCAAGAATACTGGAGTGGGTTGCCATATCCTCCTCCAGAAGATCTTCCCAACTCAGAGATCAAATCTGTGTCTTCTGCATTGGCAAGCAGATTCTTTACCACTGCGTTTGCAGGCTGATTCTTTCTCTCCTCACCAATTCACAATTCTAACTAAATATCAAAGTGCAGAGAGACAAAAATCTGAAAGAGCAGAGTCTTGGACTATGGGAGTTGAGAGATCTAGATTCAAGTTCTTGTTCCAGTCTCTTACTGTGTCACTTGGGACAGACTGGCATGGGTACATAGCAACAGAAAGACTGGTTTCTGGCTTATTCAGCTTGTCATCTTTATTTCACCCCAAGGAAAGATGTTATCTGTAGAAGAGAAGGTGACAATTATCATTTGAGAACTCTTTTTGTGATCAAGTACTTTAATGGTAATCACTGACATCATATAGCACTCAACTGTGTCCCAGGCTTTGTTCTACTTGGTTAGTAGATGGAACTCATTTGATTCTCATCATGCACATGAGGAAAGCATAATCATTATCCCTATTTTAGAGATGAGAACAGTGAGGCACAGGGAGGTTAAACGATGAAAGATGTATTTGCTGGCATCAGAGACACCTGTCTTCATTACCTGGATATAGTATAGCACTGTGCACTCATCCAGCTCTTCTTCCAGCTCCACCTCTGGGCAGCTGAAAATGTTTCCTCCCCCTGATGGGAGTTGCTCTCAAGGTGGAGAGGCTTATGGACCAGTGGACATTCAAAGGGCAGGAAAGGATACTAAGTCTCACTGGCTTCCCCAAATTCCACTCTGAACAGAGCCAGGCAGAACCCAATAAGGGTGTATGCTGTATGTAATGAAAATTGCTTAAAATGGGATGTGTTTTCAAGCCAGGAATCAGTTAATTTCATTTTAAGCCTCAGTACTGTGTGATGAGATACATATTATGTTCCCATATTAAAGTTCACAGGGATCAAGTATGGAGGATCTCATGTGATGGGGCAAGTGTGTATTCTCAGCACACTGTGACGTTTATAAGTGAATTTGTTAAGGTTCCATTTCTGTTTATTGTACCCTTGAAAGCACCACATTCTCTGATCACTTATGATCTGTTAAAGACAAATCTTAGCTTTAGACATCAATCCACAAGTGCTCACTAGTTTTTACAAATATTTACATACTGAACTAATGATCAGTGAGTTAACAATCAGTGAGTGCTACCCATCTATAAAGACAAATTTTGAGACCATTCAAAAGATTTTTGGTGACTCTGATTTATCAAGGTTAAAAACAAAAGCAAAAATGAAAAACACTAGTGCTTCCCCAGATCTGTCCTGATTGTTTTTTTTTTCTAAACCATAAGTTAAGTTCTTTAAGCTGAAACATCTCTATTTTGTGCCAGTCTCAGCCTTTTGATGACAGGTCTCTGTGGTTATTAAAGTGATTGCATGATATTCTCAGCAACAGCCATCAGGAAACCTTGAAAAAGTCTTTGAAACTTACAGATCCTGGAAATTACATGGCATGCCTGGGGCCACACAGTAAGGTTGTAAGTGGGGAGGGGGAGAAAGAGAAAGAACCTGGATTCTTACTCTTATTATGGTCAAGGATGGGGGCCTAGGGTTTCTCAGGCTTAGTCTTTATTGGTGAATTTAAAGCAATGGTCCCAAATGGTCAGTTACAGAAACGAATCAAGATCTTTAAAGCAAAGGAGTATGGGGGGTGGAAGGGTAGGAGCTTCTTCACAGTGGTGTGGCTGGCAATGTGTTTTTTCAGGATATCAATATTGAAGTGGATCCTTTTGAAGCAGATGCCTTGACAATCAAAGCTTAAGTCAGGCACTTGCATTGCAAAAGGAAAAGTCAACTGTCGGTGCTCACTACATGGCTTTTGATGGATTTGCTGGCTTGTTTTCTACTTGTAATGCCATGTATCACTTCTGTGTTGACAATATATCAACATCACTTTTGTGTTGACAATGGACACATCCCAAAGCATGTAAACGTTCAAGGTTATTTCAGAATGGCCTTTGAGTACACTGTACTTGGGTTGGAACTATTGATCTATTAAAAAAAAAAATCCCTTCACCTAGTGGCTGGAGATGATCATTTTTGTCTAGTGACAACAAAAGACAGTCTATGGCCAATGATAATGCTTATTGGAGTGTCAACTTGGTTTGTAGTATATATAATTTAGCAGGTATTATACAGGAGAAGGCGATGGCAGCCCACTCCAGTGTTCTTGCCTGGAGAATCCCAGGGATGGGGGAGCTTGGCGGGCTGCCGTCTATGGGGTCGCACAGAGTCAGACATAACTGAAGTGACTTAGCAGCATACAGGAGGGCTCAAGGCAGTAAAATAAAATGTTTACTGACCATAAAGTAAAAGCTGGCGTTGGGAGGCCTGGACCACTGAAGCATTTGCTCCAGGGCCACACTGTCCCCATCTGTGCAGTAGGTTCTGGCTATAGCTAACAGTGGTCAGGTTAAACACTCTCTGAAGTTTGGAGCTTGAATCAAATTGTGTTCTTATTACTAACACCCTGGCTTCTCCCTTTACACCGCCCAGGGGTCACCTCTGTTATGCTGTGTGTCTCCCCAGCCACCAGAGTGAAAGGGTCTGTCTCTGTTTGCCTGATCTTTGTCACTATTTCCAAATTCTTTGGGCTGGTGACATTATATTTGATGTCAGTCTTAACTTGGTCAATCAAAGGGCCATAAATTACATACCTAAAATCACAGAATTTCATAATAGTTCTACTTCCGTAAAACTGCCAGCAGGCCTGAAGACCCTATTGAAATAGTTCTCACCTACTAATTCCAAGTTATACTGAAAAACTTTGGCCACTATATAAATGTGTGATATATCACAGCTGATACTTAAAAAAAAGTTCTCTCTTGAATGCTAAAGCAGAAGTGGGTTATTTTCACTGTCAGTTTTATTCATATGATTGAGATTAGAGAGCTAGTAATAGATCCTTCAGTTGATACAACTAAATGTTAATTATATTTGTTTGGCTTGTGTTATAATGTTGTATGGCTACAGGAGAGGGAAAATGAGAGGGCAGGATTGAAAGAGAAGTAAAGATTGTTTTGCATGATACTACTATGAGGCAATCTTTTGGATTCTTTTCCAGCTTTTATATTTAAGAGTTCATCATTCCATATTTCCAGTTTGGGGTAAAGGCCATGAATTAAGTTCAGCAGAAGAAACTGACAGTTATTCAATTCAGGTGAACCAAAAGACAAGTTTAGCATGCTCAGACAATACAAAAAATACATGCAGATACTATGGGTCCAGGAAAGTGCAAGGTGATAAATCCAAAACAAAGTCCTCAAAAGAAAACATAGTAATAAAGAATCAAAGCCATTAAAATAAGGAACAGACTGGAACATAGGCAAAAGGAATTCAGGAATGAAACAGCTCTGTTTTATGCACAGACTATCAACAGACAAACCTTCTTTCTTCCACTCTTTTTATTTCTATTATAAGATCTCACCTGTCTTGAATCACATTCCCAGAGTCTTGATTCTGTTTTCTAAGCTAGTGGTCCCCAACCATTTTGGCACCAGGGACCAGTTTCATGGAGGACATTTTTCTACAGACCAGGGTGGGGTGGTGGTGGTTTCGGGTTGACTGAAATGCATTACGTTTATTGTGCACTTTAGTTCTGTTATTATTACATCAGTTCCACCTCAGGTCATCAGGCATTAGATCCCATTAGACCTGGAGATTGGGAACTCTTGTTCTAATATGACAGCTGATTGTACTAATTTGGTTCAGATGCTCCTAAGAAGCTCAGCGGTTCCAAGCCATTGCTAATATTATGATCACCTGTGCTTAGAAGAGCCCAGGCCTTGTCACACACGAATGAAATCCAAATAGTCCAGCCCTTGATACACAACACGTGGTCCCTGAGCAAGCAACATCAGCATCATCTAGTAGTGTGTTAGAAATGTAAACTCCCAGACCCAACTCCAGACTTGAATAAGAATGCATCTTTAGAGCTCTCCAGATGACTTACATGTATATTAAAGTTTCAGAAATGCTACCCTAGGGCCCGAGATCAGCAATTTTTTTTTTTAAACAGAGACACAAACAGGATAAATTGATGAGTTTTGTGTCCCATATGTAATCTGTCACTTTTTTTTTTCTTTTTGACCAATGCTTTAAAAATGTAAAAGCCGTTCATAGGTTGGGACATTGAAAATCAGATTGCGGCTGTGTATGAATCTGCATTGCAGGCTGATTCTTTACCATCTAAGCCCCCAAGGAAGCCCAAGAATACTGGAGTGGGCAGCCTATCCCTTCTCCAGGGGATCGTCCCAACCCAGGAATTGAAACAGGATTTCCTGTATTGCAGCTGGATTCTTTAACAGCAGAGCTACCAGGGAAGCCCAGAGTCACTCTAATATGAGACAAATTTACTGATGAAGAATTTAAAGGTCAGGAGTTGAAATTTCTTACCTAGGAAAAAAGAGTAGTAGAGTGAAAACTAGAATCCAGAGTCTGCCTTTATCCTTCTCACTATCATATCGTGCCTCTCTTTAACATTTGACTTTTCTTAGGAATGTGTGCATTATAAATGTGCTATAAAGAGAACAGACAGCTAATGCTACATTAGCAAGTGATGTGCCTGCTAAGCCAATCGCTTCAGCTGTGTCTGACTCTAAGAGACTCTATGGATTGTGTCTGCCAGGCTCCTCTGTCCATGGGATTCTCCAGGCAAGAACGCTGGAGTGGGTTGCCATGCCCTCCTCCAGGGGATCTTCTCTACCCAGGGCTCGAACTCTCATCTCTTATGTCTCGTGCATTGGCAGGTGGGTTCTTCACCACTAGTGTCACCTGGGAAGCCACTCAAATAGTGCTGGTATGTGGCAGACCCTGGACTGAGCTTTCAACATATATGAACTAACAATTTGCATATCAATATTATGTGAAGTTGCTGTCATTATCCCTATTTTCATCTGAGGAATCTTGGATTAAAAATGTTGATTAACAGGGACAAATCAAGAAGTTAGAGTAGGAAGATTCTGAGCTTGCCTCCCTCAAAGAACTCATCAAAACTACAACTATGTATATACCAGCCCTCTCTGTAAATAACTTGAAGACTAGCAGAATGGCTCTTCTGCTGCCAAGAAAGAAAGAACTTGAGGGAGTTCCAAATAACAAAAAAAAATCCTGATTTTTTTTAAAAACACTAGTGTTGTCATGCCCTCAGAGTTCAGACTATACTACAAAGCTATTTTAAGCAAAAGACTAGCACAAACACACACACATAGATCAACAGAACAGTATGAAGAGCCCAGAAATAAACACATGCACATATGGTCAATTAATCTATGACAAAGGAGGAAAGAATATACAATGAAGAAAATCTATCTCCTCAAAAAGTGGTGTTGTGAAAGCTGGAAGCTACATTTAAAAGAGTAAAACTGGAACATTTCTCACATTATATAGAAAAATTAACTCAAAATGGATTAAAGACAAAATGGAAGACCTGAAACAATAAAACTTCTAGAAGAAAACATAGACACCATGCTCATTGTCATTGGTCTTAGCAGTATTTTTGTGGATATGTTTCTTCAGGCAAGGAAAACAAAAACAAAAATAAACACTTATGACCTCATCAAATTTAAAAGCTTTTGTACAGTTAAGGAAACCACCAACAAAACAAAAAGGCAACCTACTAGATAGAGGAAGATATTTGGGAACAATATGTCTGATAAAGGGTTATATCCAAAATATAGAACTCATACAACTCAAGAGAAGACTCCAATTAAAATATAAATATACATATATACGGAGAAGGAAATGGTGACCCACTCCAGTGTTCTTGCCTGGAGAATCCCAGGGACGGAGGAGCCTGGTGGGCTGCCGTCTATGGGGTCGCACAGAGTCGGACACGACTGAAGTGACTTAGCAGCAGCAGCAGCATACATATATACAGAGGACCTGAGTAGGACATTTTCCCAAAGAAAATACACGTGATGCAGACACCTGAAAACATGCTCAAAATCAGGCATCATCAGGGAAATGAAAATCAGAGCCAAAATGATATCTACATAGATATTATTGTCAAAATGCCTATTATCAACAAACACAAGAAATAATAAGTACTGGTGAGGATGTGGAGAAAATGGAACCCTCATTCACTATTGATGTGAATGTAAATTGGTGGAGCCACTATAGCAAATCATTTGGGAGCTCTTATCCCAAAATGAAAAATAGAACTGCTATATAATCCAGAAATTCCACTTCTTAGATTTGAGGAAAATAATAACACTAATTTGAAAAGATACATGCACCCCGATGTTCATAGCATTGTTATTTACAATAGCCAAGATATGAAAGCAACCTAAGAGTCTATCAACCTATGAATGGATAAAGGACTTGTGATATATATATATATATATATATATATATATATATGCAGTGGAATATTACTCAGCCATAAAAATGAAATCTTGTCATTTTTGACTACATGGGTGAACCTGGAGTGTATTATGTTTAATGAAGTAAGTCATATAGAGAAAGACAAATACAGTATGATTTCACTGATATGTGGAATCTGAAAGATAAAGCAAAACAACAAATATAACTAAACTGAAAAGACTTATAGACACAGAGAATAAACTAGCGTTTCTCAGAGGGGAGACAGGTGGGTGGAATGACAACATAAGATAAAGAGGATGAAGAGGTACAAACTACTAGGTATGAAATAAGTAAGTTACAAGGATATACAGCACAAGGAATATATATAGTCAATATTTTGTAATAGTTTGGCAATATGAACTATAAAATTTTTTAATTGCTATGTTTTGCATCTGAAACTTTTATAATATCATAAATCAACCATACATCAATTTTAAAAAAGGTTAAATAGCTTGCCAAGTTTCACAACTAATTAATGTTAAAGCAAGGGTTGCTGGAAAGCATGACTCTCATGTGGATCCACTACACTGAATTCTCTTTACATTATATACTTTCTCTTTACAGACTATAGGTACCATGCTTCCCAAACTTGGGCTAATATCAAAATCACCTGTGGTACTTCTTAAAAATATGGACACTTGGGCACTACTCTTTTACTCAGTAAGTCTATATGGAGACCTAGGCATTGACATTTTAACTGAATATCATAAGTGCTTCTGGAGCCAAATGAAGTCTGTATTTTATCAGCATTTTATTAGCAACAGACTTTTTTGCCATCGAGGGTTGAAAAAGTAGTCAGTGTCTAGATTATAATCTGAAAACACAGAGAAAGTCCCACATGTTTCAGAGCATTCAAAGCATCTTTAGATCAAATCCAGCTCTGCTGTGGCTCTGAGACTCTGCATAAATGGACCCCTTTTGGGGTTTGAGAGAAAGAAGCCCTGCTTTCTTGTCATCTACTTATTGGATATAGTCTTGCTATAGAAAGGTTGTTCGGAATCACAGAGTTACCATCTGCTTCCAGAGGTCTCAGCATGTGCCTTGCTCAGAGTTGGGTCTCACCGTGGTCTACCATCTGGACCATGGAGCACTGTATGGAATGACCAGAGGCTCCAGTGGTCTCTGAAATGGGTTATTTCCTCCAGATTGCACACCACAGTGTCCCACATTTTCCATTCCTTTTCCAAAAACTCACAAGCCTGACTTCGGAAAGTAAACAGTTTCATTGTCATTCATTTCTACGTCTCTAGCAACTTGCCCGGTCTGCTGAAACGTTGCAGTCTACTTAGTACTGCCCCAGCACCTTCCATGGTCCCTTTCTGACCACTGTAAGTTGTAAGTTGTGTATAAATTGTAAATTGTAAAGCTAAACCTTCTACATTTTACTTTGAACTATGTTATTTTTTTAATTTTGTTTTTACCTGGAGAAAAATTACAATATCACGATGGTGTCAGCCATACATCAACATGAATCAGCCATAGGTATATATGTGTCTCTTCCCTCTTAAATTTCCCTCCCACCTTCATCCCCTTCCCACCTTCCCATCTTCCTCTCCTTCCCACCCGCTAGGCTGTCACAGAAGAGCAACCCAACTAGGCTCTGGGGCTTCCCTGGTGGCTCAGAGGTTAAAGCATCTGCCTCCGATGCAGGAGACCTGGGTCGATCCCTGGGTCAAGAAGATCCCCTGGAGAAGGAAATGGCAACCTACTCCAGTATTCTTGCCTGGAGAATCCCATAGACCGAGGAGCCTGGTGGGCTACAGTCCATGGGGTTGCAAAGAGTCGGACATGACTGAGCGACTTCACACATATCCTGTAATAATATTCTTGATTTTGATTCATTGTCAAACAGTCTTCTCCTAAAGCATCCTTCACTATCCCAAGGATGTTAAGCTCCATCCTCACTCTGCTCCCTGTGGCTCCTTCATATGGCAGGAATCTGGCAAACCATGGGGCTTTCAACCCCTTCTCACTGTTCCACAGTAAGGAGCTGTTGGCTACAAAATTTGTGGAGCAGTTGGTTAAAAACTCTTAAATCAATCTGGCTTTTAAAAACTGGAGACTGCCTTTGGCAACAACATTCTCAAGCATCCTGCTTGGCTGGTATTTTTAATTAACACAGCTAAATGCTTTGTAGTATTAGTCCAGGCCAGCAGGACAAAATTAACAGAGAGACAAAGGCAGAAATGTTGACAGGGTTGAGAACCAACTTGGGTGAGCTTGGTCTTAATCTTATTATAAGCTTAAAGTTTCTCTAAACCCTCCAAAACATTGCTCCTTTCAGACCTTGGGACTGAAGTTGCTAGTCTTTAGTAGCCAAGTTCACTAGGTGATCCAGCTCTGGGGATTTTGAAAATGAAAGACTAGAATGAGTTTATGCCAAATACCTCTCAATCAAAAATAGCTATTCAGCATTTAACACCTGCTGGCTTATTAACTATAAATGATAGTATTTAAAACTGACAAAGTATCATTAACGTATGAACTTTTTCATTCACCAAACAGCCCTGGAGGTAAATAATATTTAGGATAGGGAAACAAACTCAAACGCTTGAAGCGAACTTTTCAGGGGATAAAGATGTAAGTAAAGAGTAGAGTAAAAATTTAATTCAGTTTTTCCTATATCAAACTACCTGTAATGATACTATGCATTATATCTGTTTTAGTGAAGATTATAGCTAGTGAGCAAATTGCTAGTTGGGGAGTGCTTGCTAACGTCAAGAAAAGGGACAACTCAGCATAGCACACATGATCAATCCATCCCATAGAGAATATGCAAGAGACGTGTCTTCTGCTGTGGTCTAATTTAAGCTTGCACTATCAGGGACTTTGGGAATTATAGCTCTTTTGTTCCTCCTTGGTGAGAATTAGCTTGGACTGTCTTGAGAAGGTATATTGGTGTTTTTAAAGCAACAAAATAGAGAGAGAGAGAAAAAGAACAAATAGAGAGTCAGACTTCTAGATTGAGAATAGGGAGTTCCTTCTTGTAGCCAGCATTTGAGTTACAAATGCAATTAATACTCAGGCTAGTGGACCCATTCCTTACCAGGATGTCTCCTCCTTACAGTTAATATTTATAAAATGTTCTAGTATGAAGATAGAATTAGAAAGTAAATCTTAGCTAGAGTTCAAGGACCTAGATCAGCCTTTTCATGAATTATTTCTCTTTCTGAACTATTCTCATTAAGAGAAAGAGACCAATCTCAAGACGACAAGCTGACAATTAAGATAAAGACAAAATAAGATGGTACCGGTATCCAGATTGTGTCCTGGGATTGGTACACTCAGCCTAACTCTGCCCCTAATTTAACTGTCTGCTCGTAGACATATGCATTTATGCTGTTAAGGCTTCACTTGTGTTTGTGGCTAGTTGAAAGAGGCAGCCATGGGGTGAACTGGTATCCAGGTACTATGACTGAGATACTATCTCTGAGATTCATTGTTTCAGTTTGCTCATCTATAAAATGAGGATATAATCACTGGTTTCAAAGACTTATTTGGAAGATTAGTTATGATAATAGTTTCAAAACTTTTGTAGCCTGTAAAGTAATATGCATTTAATAATGATTGATATTATTTGAGTAATTACTGGGTATCAAGTACTATTCTAGGATACTATATATACACACATCCACATATATAAAGTTTTGAATATTAATTCATTTCATCTACGCAAAACCAACGTGTGTTAGAGAATATTATTCATCTTAAATATGAAGAAACTAAAGTGCAGGAAGTTTATATGCATATAAGAATTATTGTTCATGCAAAAGGATTTAAAGGCATACTTTGAGTTGAGTACTTCTCTACTTTTATCTTTTTCTCTCTTAACTCCTCCACCCTCTTCCTGTATCTCCTACCTTCTTCCTTTTCCCCTTTCTTAAGACCATAATGAAATAATGCTAAACTCAGTGGCAAAGGTCTGTGCCCATCCTGGGGTTACATGATCTTGAGCAAGTCACTGTATATCCTTGTTTCTATTTCTACCAATCTCATAGGCTGGTTAAAGTGAAGACAAGGAGAAAATGAAGAGAAAACTCTAACTTAGCAAGCTTGTATGTAAGTAAGGAAGTGAAAGTGTTTTTATTCCTACTACAACTACTAGAACATTTCTAAAATCCTCTCTTTCCTGACACTCTAAGTGTCTATGAATCTTCTTCGCACACAGCATAGAACTGACATAGGACGATGACTCAGGGAACCATCCAGAGTCCAAGAAGGCAGGCCAGCAGATAGGAGTGCAACCTCTGTTTAACCAGAAAATGAAAACAGCTATGCCATGCGGTGAAGAGTCTGTTGTATGAATGTTTTTAATCTGTATCGAGTAAGTGCAGATCTGCCTGAGAGCCTGATAAGGTAGGAGAGAAGACAAACCACCAAATATGAAGAGGGATAACAGCTATGGCATCTGGCCCCATCATTTCATGGGAAATAGATGAGAAACAGTGTCAGACTTTATATTTTGGGCTCCAAACTCACTGCAGATGGTGACTACAGCCATGAAATTAAAATATGCTTACTCCTTGGAAGAAAAGTTATGACCAACCTAGATAGCATATTCAAAAGCAGAGACATTACTTTGCCAACAAAGGTCCATCTAGTCAAGGTTATGGTTTTTCCAGTAGTCATGTATGAATGTGAGAGTTGGACTGTGAAGAAGGCTGAGCACTGAAGAATTGATGCTTTTGAACTGTGGTGTTGGAGAAGACTCCTGAGAGTCCCTCGGATTGCAAGGAGATCCAACCAGTCCATCCTAAGGTAGATCAGTCCTGGGTGTTCACTGGTGTTGAAGCTGAAACTCCATTACTTTGGCCACCTCATGCAAAGAGCTGACTCATTTGAAAAGACCCTGATGCTGGGAAAGATTGAGGGCAGAAGGAGAAGGGTTGAGACAGAGGATGAGATGGTTGGATGGTATCACTGACTCGATGGACATGGGTTTGGTTGGACTCTGGGAGTTGGTGATGGACAGGGAGGCCTGGTGTGCTGTGGTTCATGGGGTCGCAAAGAGTTGGACATGACTGAGCGACTGAACTGAACTGTACTAACAGATTTATAAAAAGCCTTGGTGATTTCCTGGGAGATAGTGAAGGGAAGGGAAGACTGGCATGCTACAGTCCATGGGGTCACAAAGAGTTGGGCATGATTGAGCAACTGGACAATAACAGCTGGTGGTTCCTTTTAACTTGGTCACAGAAAGTCTTGACCTTATGACAGGTGCTGGGCTAGGCTCTGGTGATACAATGAATGACTGTTGCTCTCAAGACATTTGTATTTTGCATATTAGTTGCCCTGGTTGTAATGATATATAAAGCAGAGGAAAACCTCCAAACATTGATAGAGTTTGGAAATTCATTTGTTAATAGAAATTCTCTAGAACAGAATGAGAAGAAAAAACCCAAAGACCCCAATGAGTCCAGCAAATGCTCTAGGCTGGTGACTCAGCAAAAGGATACACAGAGAAGAGTTCTTAGGTAATGATATTTCTCCAACCTTCTGAGTATCTGAGTCTTATCAGTTTGAAGGATGTGGGAAGCAGCATTATTTCTACTGAATCATGAAGATTCTCCACATGTTTTTGAGTCTATGAGGAGGGAGGAGGATTAAGACCTTGTTTCCAAGTTAATATTCCTTAAATGCTTATATACAGAAAGTTAATTAGTAAATCAGAAAGGGTTCAATACACGAATAATATTGAAAAATGGTGTGCCCATGTGTTATAGAGCTCCTTGGAGACTACTATGTCGATGCACCCTGTGAATCTTTAAGAAAGTTGAAATTCTATTAGAATGCACAGGACCAGGGCTAGACTGGAGTTGATTAGCATTAGCATTGGAACCTATGACCAGTGTCCCACTCCCACCGGAGACATAAAGACTGAAAGAATTCTGCCAGCACTTTAGTGAGTTATTTGTATATGTCCTTACCATCTGGAGGAGTGTAATACAGTTGTCACTGAGGCCTTAAGCCCTCTAGATTCCCAGACTAGTGCTTCACATCATAATTTTTCTTCTCCTATCATGAATCAGACTTTGACATCCTATGCATAACATTCCATTTAGTTGCCATGATGTATTTGGTAGACATCAGTAGGAGACTGTTATGGTTTCAGTGTGCATATGCACATGTGTGTGTGTGTGTGTGTGTGTGTGTATTCTCTTTTCAGAAGACAGATCACCAGCAGAGGCTCCTACTATTGTGTGAGTGGTAAATGCCACAGTGAACAGTCATTTATTGTATCCCAAATTGTTACTGGCATTAATAACTCTGGAGCTACGGCTGTATTTGTTGTGTCAGCCAGACATATTCTCACTATTAACTTTTGAATAAGAGCAGCAATTTGTCTAATGAAAAATAATGACTTTAAAGACTTTAAAGCAAAGAACTCCATTGTTGTGCAGAAGCTTTTAATTTTAATTAGATCCCATTTGTTTATTTTTGCTTTTATTTCCATTATACTGGGAGGTGGATCATAGAGGATCCTGCTGTGATTTATGTCGGAGAGTGTTTTGCCTATGTTTTCCTCTAGGAGTTTTATAGTTTCTGGTCTTACATTTAGATCTTTAATCCATTTTGAGTTTATTTTTGTGTGTGGTGTTAGAAAGAGGTCTAGTTTTACTCTTTTACAAGTGGTTGACCAGTTTTCCCAGCACCACCTGTTAAAGAGACTGTCTTTACTCCATTGTATATTCTTGCCTCCTTTGTCGAAGATAAGGTGTCCATAGGTATGTGGATTTATCTCAGGGCTTTCTATTTTGTTCCATTGATCTATATTTCTGTCTTTGTGCCAGTACCATACTGTCTTAATGACTGTGGCTTTGTAGTAGAGCCTGAAGTCAGGCAAGTTGATTCCTCCAGTTCCATTCTTCTTTCTCAAGATTGCCTTGGCTATTCGAGGTTTTTTGTATTTCCATACAAATCTTGAGATTATTTGATCTAGTTCTGTGAAAAATACTGCTGGTAGCTTGATAGGAATTGCATTGAAAATTAAAAGCTTCTGCACAACAAAGGAAAGTATAAGCAAGGTGAAAAGACAGCCTTCTGAATGGGAGAAAACAATAGTAAATGAAACAACTGACAAACAACTAATCTCAAAGATATACAAGCAACTTATGCAGCTCAACTCCAGAAAAATAAACGAACCAATCAAAAAATGGGCCAAAGAACTAAATAGGCATTTCTCCAAAGAAGACATACGGATGGCTAACAAACACATGAAAAGATGCTCAACATCACTCATTATCAGAGAAATGCAAATCAAGACCACAATGAGGTACCATTTCACACCAGTCAGAATGGCTGCGATCCAAAAGTCTACAAGCAATAAATGCTGGAGAGGATGTGGAGAAAAGGGAACCCTCTTACACTGCTGGTAGGAATGCAAACTAGTACAGCCACTATGGAAAACAGTGTGGAGATTCCTTTAAAAATTGCAAATAGAACTGCCTTATGACCCAGCAATCCCCCTGCTGGGTATACACACTGAGGAAACAAGAATTGAAAGAGACACATGTACACCAATGTTCATTGCAGCACTGTTTATAATAGCCAGGACATGGAAACAACCTAGATGTCCATCAGCAGATGAATGGATAAGAAAGCTGTGGTACATATACACAATGGAGTATTACTCAGCCCTTAAAAAGAATAAATTTGACTCAGTTCTAATGAGATGGATGAAACTGGAGCCGATTATGCAGAGTGAAGTAAGCCAGAAAGAAAAACACCAATACAGTATACTGACACATATATATGGAATTTATGAAAGATAGTAATGATGACCCTGTATGTGAGACAACAAAGAGACACAGAGGTATAGAACCGACTTTTGGACTCTGAGGGAGAGGGAGAGGGTGGGATGATTTGGGAGAATGGCATTGAAACATGTATACTATCATGTAAGAAATGAAGTGCCAGTCTATGTTCAATACAGGATACAGGATGCTTGGGGCTGGTGCACGGGATGATCCAGGGAGATGATATGGGGTGGGAGGTGGGAGGGGGCTTCAGCATTGAGAGATCGTGTACACCTGTGGCTGAATCATGTCAATGTATGGCAAAACAAATACAGTACTGTAATGTAGAATAAAGTATTAAAAAAAAAAACACACAAAGAACTCCAACTAATTTGATTCCACAGAGAAGCCAATAACACAGAAGCAGGGCATCCTCTCCAAGTTCCCACATTTCCTGCAGCACTAGTTTTGAATGACTTTGTTAGCTCTATCTCAATAGCAGTGTGGGAGACATAAAAATTAATATGAATATCTTTTTTTCCTTCACTCCTCAGTTCTCTGAGGATCTGAACAATGGGCTTGAAATGGTTGCTTGTAGCATTCTGTTGGATAAATTAACCTCTTAGTGTGTGATGCATCAACTAACCAATGGATCCCAACTGAGGCAAATCTAATGTTAAAGACATTGTGTGTGTGTGTGTGTGTGTGTGTGTGTGTGTGTGTAATAGGAGGGATAGTTCCATTCCAATGAGTAAATTATGAGAAATAGAAAATAATTGCATTCTCAGACCAATTGGAGGGTTTTTGTTTGTTTGTTTTGCATATTGCCATGCAAATTCTAAATGTGCAGGCGCAAAATGGCATCTCAGCTTAAAAGGCAAACCAGTTTGATTGTATGGATTACAAAGTCATTTATTTATGTACCCATTTGTATACAGTCTTCATTGCTACAACATCTGGGAGGCTGACATTAGTTAAAAATGCAATTAAATTTGAATACCTCATACTGGAACCTTATTATAAACTTGTTATTTCCCTTTCCTTAATTTCACCCCATTACTCCTAATTATAGTGTTCTATCATAAACAGTTCGTCAATTATTTTCGCCCCCTGGGAATTTACAACCAAAGATGAAACCTTTCTTTTTCCTTCCACCCCTATGTTAGCCTCCTGAACAGTAGCAATGAGGCACATGAAGCCATACTTTCTATTCTATATATGTAGAACATGTCTATGAGAGGTTCCCCTCAAAGAACAAAAGTCCTGCTCAGATGAATGTAATGTAAGTTAGTGCAGGTTCAGAAACAAATGGGGCTGGCAGTTAACTTGGCTTTTAATTTTCCCTGGAGGAGTCAGAGTAAAGTTGCTCATTTTCTCTAAGATGCTGTTTCTTTATTTGAGAAACATGCATAAAACTTTATTCTATATATTTCACAAAGATTTTGGGGTTTTTGTTAATTTCACAAAGATTTTGTGTTTGAGTTAATAAACCAAAAAAAATGCTTTAAACCATAGTGTATACTAACTTGCTTCGGTCATGGCTGACTCTTTGCAGCCTTATAGACTATAGCCCTCCAGGGTCCTCTGTCCATGGGGATTCTTCTGGCAAGAATACTGGAGTGGGCTGCCATGCCTTCCTTCAGGGGATCTCCAGGGATAGAACTTGGGTCTCATATCTCCTGCAGTGGCAGGCAGATTCTTTACCACTAGCGCCATCTGTGAAGTCCTAGTCTTATTCAAATGTTAGAATTAAGTGTGATGTAGGTAGTGTTTGTAGAAGGCAATGACACCCCACTCCAGTACTTTTGCCTTGAAAATCTCATGGACGGAGAAGCCTGGTAGGCTGCAGTCCATGGGGTCTCTAGGAGTTGGACACAACTAAGTGACTCCACTTTCAATTTTCACTTTCATGCATTGGAGAAGGAAATGGCAACTCACTCCAGTATTCTTGCCTGGAGAATCCCAAGGACAGGGAAGCCTGGTGGGCTGCCGTCTATGGGGTCACACAGAGTCAGACACAACTGAAGCGACTTAGCAGCAGCAGTAGCAGCAGGTAGTGTTTACAAAGCTCATTCTCTGTACTGGGCACCATGCTAATGAAGGTATGTATGTTCCCCCTTACAACTCTTTAATCCCCATTTACAGGTGAGCTAAGTGAGGCATAAAGAGGAAAAATAGTCTACCGAAAGTAGAAATGCACAAACATACAAGCAAGAAGCAGGGTTGAAATTTAAATCTAGGACTTTATGACTCCATAATTAGACTCACAGTAGCAGAATTGGAAAACAGATTGCAAGAGTCCACCATCTGTATTTAAGAGACAGAGCTATATGGGTGCACAAAAAGTGACCAAGTTAAGGATAGTATCTATAATTGAGCAATGAAAAATGTGGTACGGAACTGAACCTTCATGAATAGCCTGGGTTTGGAAATATGGAATTGGTATGGTGATGATTAATTTTATGTGTCAACCTGAGCAGCCGTGGTGTCCATATTAATCATTGTTTCTGAGTATGTCTGTGAAGGTGTTTTTGTTTGAGCTTAGCATTTCGACTGGTAGACTCAGCAAAGTAAATTGCCCTCCCCAATATAACAGGCATTATTCAATCCACTGAGGGTCTGAATAGGACAAAAGCAGAGGGAAAAAATATTTGACCCCTTTTCCTGTCTCACACTGAGCTGGGATATCTCATTTCATCTTCTCCTGCCCTCTAACTGAAATTTACATCATAGATTCATCATTCTCAGGCTTTTAGATGGACTCAGACTGAATTCCACCACCAAGTATTCTGGGTTTCCAGCTTGTAAACAGCAAATCTTGGGACTTGTCAACCTCCATAATTGCATGAGCCAAGTTTTCTCATGAGAAAAGACTCATTCTGTTTATCTATCTCACACTCCCCTGTCTCTTCAGATATAGATATAAATCTATAAGTCTATGAACCTAACTATACATCTATACTAGGTGAGAAAAAAATGGAAATAGTTAGAAACTATTTTCTTGGGCTCCAGAAACACTGCAGATGGTGACTTCAGCCATGAAATTAAAAGACACTTGCTCCTCGGAAGAAAAGCTATGTAAAATCTAGGCAGCATATTAAAAAACAGACATTACTTTGCTGAGAAAGGTGTGTCTAGTCAAAGCTATGGTTTTTCCAGTAGTCACGTATGGATGTGAGAGTTGGACCATAAAGAAAGCTGAGTGCCAAAGAACTGATGTTTTTAACTGTGGTATTGGAGAAGACTCTTGAGAATCTCTTGGAAAGCAAGATCCAACCAGTCAATTCTAAAGAAAATCATTCCTGAATATTCATTGGAAGTACTGATGCTGAAGCTGAAGCTCCAATACGTTAGCCACCTGATGTGAAGAACTGACTCATTAGAAAAGACCCTGATCCTGGGAAAGATTGAAGGCAAGAGGAGAAGGGGATGACAGAGGATGAGATGGTTGGATGGCATCACTGACTCAATGGACATGAGTTTGGGCAAGCTCTAGGAGTTGGTGATGGACAGGGAAGCCTGGAGTGCTGCAGTCCATGGGGTCGGTTGCAAAGAATCAGACACTACTGAGTGACTGAACCTAGAAATAGATAGATATAAGAGATCTATCTTCTGGTGTTTCTTTTTCTCTGGAGAAGCCTAATAGAAGTACAAGAGAATAAGCAGGTCCTCTACTGTGGGAGAGATCAGAGATCTGGAAATGATTCACTTTTGCTAAAAACCAAGCTGTAAAAGGAGTTAGTTGGGAGGTAAGAAAGGTTGGCCCCTATTACAGAGCATTTTGAAGACAAGTTAGAAATTCTGGACTTTTTTTAGTAAAATAAAACATGAATCCATTTTAGAACGAATATTCTCAAAATTAATATAAGAAGAGGAGGTATATAAAGAGGAGTAGAAGGAAGAAGAGGAAGGAAAGGAAGAGAGAAGAAAAGGAAATGAAACAAGGGGAGGTATGAAGGAAAAGAAAGGGAAGAAGCAAGAGGAAGAGAATAAAAGCAAAGGGAACAAAACCGAAATAAAACATGACATATGTGGGATCTGTTCTGATAGAGAATACAGTTTCTTTATCCTTCCAACTCCCACCCCCTACCCACAACCCCCTCCTCTCTAACACATAGTTGTAGGTAACTTATGCCTAAATACCTAATCCTAAAGCCACGACCTGAATAACTAGCCCTGTGCTCTTATTGCCTTGTGCTAAGGATGAAGCCTCAGGGTAGGTTTAGTTTGAGAGAAGTCAAGAGGTGGGCATGTTCATAATGTAATGGCAGCTCCTGAAATTGTGTTTAGAGGAGGTAGAGGGTTCTGTATAGTAAAATACTAGGGATTTTAAGTTTTCCTTTTATGAACAAGGAAAACAGAAGTGATGTTTCTGGGCACTGATAGAGGAAAAGATTTGGGGGCAGTTTTCCTGAGATAGGATGAGTCAGATCTCAAGAACATGGTGAGAAGCTGTGGCCCACTGAGATAAATGATGGGCAAACTTGAACCTCATGGAGGTCTGGTGTTCAGCATTAAGCTGTTTTCCGATTGGCTCTGCAATTATGCTTTATTTCCCCTCAATCTTCCATTAAACTTTGCATAGACAACTATTTTATAGCTATTACTGAGAAAATACAGTCCAGGAGAGGGGCAATTTGTTTAGGTTTTGGAGCAACACAGACCAGAGAGAGTTGGAGAAGCTCAGAATCCTGGCAAGGTGGCCGGTCTGTCTGAGTGAAAGTGTTAGTTGCTCAGTCATGTTCAGCTCTTTGTGACACCTCCAGGCTACTCCATCCATGGGATTTTCCAGGCCAGAATACTGGAATGCATTGCCGTTTTCTTCTCCAGGGGATTTTCATGATCCAGGGATTGAACCCCGGTCTGCTGCATTGCATGCAGACCCTTTACCATCTGAGCCACCAGGGAAGTCTCGCATTTTGAGAGCGTTTAAGACCTGAGGTGGAAGCTGGAACAACCCTTGGGGCAGTAAACAAACTGCATCTTCCTTGACTCCAGGAATTCTCAAACATCTGGCAAAGCATTGGACTTCTCACATTTTATGAGATTAGGGTCTGCAGTTCTTTTATTTAGACATTAAAGCAAAGGGGTCTCAAAGCATTGGAGGATTCAGGAATGCTTGGGCTATGCAAATAACACCTGGGCGTCTCTACAGTCCTCCCTGTTCACTGCTGTGTTATTTATTTACTCCTCTAAAAATAGGCATTTAAATAGCTTCCTTTCATGTCACAGATGCCCTCACTGTTGACTCTCAGGTATTGATGGCAACACTTTTCTTCAAATTATTGCCAGCATCTCACTCTGGTTAGGCACTGGGTTACTGACTAAAGGCAGGAAGTGTTCTGTTTCTACTTATTATTGAAAAATGTTTTGAACTAAATCTATTCTAAGTCTTTTTTCTTTTTCTTATTTTACATGCTGTTTGGGAAATTTATATTTCTCCCTGATGAGGGTAATTTTTGTGCAATAATAATCATGCCATTTTCATGAGCAGGATACCCATTTATAGTCTAGATACATTACAGTGAAATCCTGGGTGAAGTCATTCCTTTCCTTGATTTGTTTTAGGCAAAAGACTCTGACTAAAAGATGTGACATAGAAGATATTTAGGATAGAAATTATCTAATTACATAAAAAATGCAATATCTGCATGTTGATTTACACCTCTTAAATGTCCTATAGCTATGCTTCATCCTTATAAGATTTAACTGTTTGGTAAGTGCAGGTCTTAAATAGTCACTGAGATTTATAGCAATTAGAAATAATTTATTTTTTGGAGGACCCTTTCATCCTTGCAGTTTTCTGAAGATAAATCATTTGACCTTGTCCTCATAGAGAAGATAAGTCCCAAGAGAAGTATGATCCCGAAGTAGCATGACCTCAGCAATTGCTGGGCCAAGAAGGCTGTTTGGGTTCATCAGTGAGGACCTCAAACCACATACATTCTATACATTCGGGGCTTTCTCAATGTAGTAACATGTGACTGACACATTAAGAGTAAGAACCTTTATCTCCTAACTTACAGGTAACTGATGTTTCCACTACAAAGTTCTGCCTCTGTAACCAGGCATGTAATGGCTTCAACCAGGATGCTTGAGCAACCTGCTTGAGCCTCATTTTTCATAAATTAATGTGCACATCAACCTCCACCCCTCAGAATTTTCCTTAAGTGGATGATTTGCCTGTCTTTTGTCTTTGTCATATTAATTTGCCACAGAGTGTTTTTGTGTTTTTAAATTATTTTCCCCTTCTGTATCTTCAGTCACCCAATGTTGAAGAGGTAAATCTTAATTTCATTCTGTCACTCCGAATTTTCTATAACCTAGCAAACTGGAAATTTAGCTTTGCCTTTAAGTCATAAAAGGGCAGCTTCCATTATGAAGCACTTGATTAGTACAGGCCACTCTACACCTACTACCTCATTTTACCCTACAAAACAGGCGGTAGTGTTATTTTTACTCTGATAAAGAACAGCAGTGTGAGAGAAGTTAAGTAGGTGGACCAAAGTTACTCAGTAGGTAGGATTCAAACTCATCCTGTCAGATCAGTCCAAGGGCTTCACTCCTGAGCGGTGTTCCTTCTGGTCAGCAGCCTGCCACACCCTTTCAGGTTGGTATGGATCTATACTTCCCCACCATATACCTGCCTTCGTGAATCATGAAGTCGCTCAGTCATGTCCGACTCTTTGCGATGCCATGGACTGTAGCCTACTAGGCTCCTCTGTCCACGGGGTTTTCTAGGCAATAGTCCTGGAGTGGATTGCCATTTCCTTCTCCAGGGGATCTTCCCAACCCAGGGATCGAACCCAGGTCTCCTGCATTGTAGACAGACACTTTACCGTCTGAGCCACCTTATCCTCATATTTAAGCATCTGGTTATCATCTACCAGTCACCAAAATGGCCCCTCTTTCTTTTCTAACCTGTTCTTTCAAAGCCTATATGAATTCCCTATCCACTATGGTAACCAATTATCATATGTTTAGTGGCTTACCACAGATTTATTATTTTATAGTTCAGGAAGTCAGGAGTTCAAAAATGGGTCTTGCAAGGCTAAAATCAGTGTTGACAAGGCTACAGCCCTTCCGAAGGATCTGGAGTTGATCAATCCCTTGCCTTTTGTAACCTTGAGATGCTGCCTTCATTTCTTGATTTGTGGCAACTCCAAGCCCTGTTTCTATCTTCCTATGTCCTCTGATCGTCACTCTCCTGCCTCTCTCTCTTTTATAAGAGCCTTTGTTAATATGTTGGGCCCACCCAGATAACCTAGGATAGTCCTCCCATTTTAAGATGTTTTAACATAGCTGAAAATTTATTTTAGCATGTTGTTTTTCAGTCACTAAGTCATGTTCAACTCTGAGTGATCACGTGGACTATAGCATGCCAGGCTACTCTGTCCTCCTCTTTTGTCTCCTGGAATTGGCTCAGTTTCATGTGCACTGAGTTGGTGATGCTATCTAACCATTGCATTTTACCAGGTACAGTGACATATTCACAGTTTCCAGAGATTAAGACATAGATAACTTTGTGGGGTCAGATATAAGCTTACTATAAAGACCAGTTCCAGGCCCATCTCCTCTCTCAGGGTTCCTCAAAAGGCTCCAACAGCAGGCTGTTCTATTCTACATCTTATTACTTGCATCTTTGTAGTTTGAAAAATTTCCCTTCCACTCTGTTGTATGATTTTGGACATTGGGCTCCATTTGTTAGGGGCTCAGACTGTCTCAGCTGCAACCTTGGTATCTACTCCAGGGATAGCAAATAGCTTTCATCTCAAATGAAGCTGGTATAAGCAGCTCAAGTT
Organism: Nanger dama; assembly: GCA_917880005.1. Lineage (NCBI taxonomy): Eukaryota > Metazoa > Chordata > Mammalia > Artiodactyla > Bovidae > Nanger > Nanger dama. The sequence continues at coordinate 226,249 of CAKJTW010000058.1, read as the reverse complement.
TCTGCATTGGGAAGGATTTTGAGGCTCCTCCTGGTTTCAAAGCCAAGAAGGCTGCAATCAATAGAATGTTTGCCATGAAGCCAGCGAGGGAAACAGCAGCTTGGGGTCCACATGTTGTCACTTCAGCTCTTCTCCCTTCTCTCTTCCATCTCCTATCTTCAAAATGAAGAAAGGAAGCTGGAAAAAGACAATTAGCTTTAGCTTTTACGTAAAGGGTCTACTATGTATCTGGCACTGTTCTGGTATATTATCTAACTTAGTTTTTTTGACCCTGATAATAGATAGATATTAAAAGTATAAGCAAAGGTTCCAAGAATTTCAGAAACCTGTTCAAATGTCAGGTAGAAGAAATAGAGACACAAATATAGATTTAGATTTATCTAATTGCACATCAAATTCTGTTCACTATAATAAACTTGGAATTTAAATTATTTACATAGTCAAATTAAGCTAGAGCTTCATTAAAAGCTGGAATTAAAATGATAGTAACCAAATTTCCCCCAAAAAACATAAGTCACAGGAACACGGGACACATGGCTATAGGCCAAGTACTTAAAACTGGGATTCTTATAAGAAATCAGGGTGCAACCAACTATAGACACACAGGCACAATTTATTTTTGTTGTTTCACTATGTTAAAAATAATACGACGTCATTTATTTTTCCCCAGTGAAAAGATGACTGACATTTTGGCTTTGGAATCTTCCTTTCTTTTACATACACCAGGGTATTTGACTTTATTTTCTGTTTACTGTTTTCCCATAAATCAGAATTTTCTGTGTCTTCTTTTCCTGTCTTTATTAATCTGAGTCAATCAGCATACTCTACAAACTAGAGTTCTGACGGAGATGCCAGGAACCAGCTATTCCAGATCTTTGTCCAAGGGTGGCTGGACTAAGCAAACATATCCCTCAAGCCAAGAACCCTTTGCTAAGGTGCCTCTCATTGATGAAACTACCTGCAATGAGGTCAAAGTCAATTTCCAGGCAGTGGATCTTGCCACTGTCTTACTTAAAATCCTCCAGTGCTCCCTGCTTCTCTCTGTAAAGGGTACGATCCTTTTCTTGGCCGTCTGGCCTTCCTTGGCTTGCATATAATTGCACCACTAACCTCATCTCCTACTATTCTTCCCTCACCTCCCTATCCCCCTCACCCTCTTCAGCCCTGCTTTCCAGTTTCATTGCTGCTTTCTCTTTCTGTCTAGTTCTCCATTATTTGTTCTACCCTGAATTCTGTCCCCTGTGTTGGACTCCCTTCCTGCCATGTTCAATGCAGTTGCTTGAATTTTTTTTTTTTAATGCAAATCTTACCATGTCATTTTCTTGCTGAAAATACTCTAGTGGCTTATTTTCATCCAGATAAGAAGTTCTGAAACCTAACTGACAGCAGCTATACATCCTATAGCTGTATAGCTGTATATCTCTCTCACCACCACTCTATCCCCCAGCCAAGATTCCAATAGACAACAGATTTAACTTATGCATTAGATAATAAGCTTGTTATGACTCAGCCAAACCTAGCATTGTGCTAGAGACACAACTCCATTTTGTATGTAATTTGCAGTGTAAGAAACAACAATTACTACATGAGATGAATCATTCTTACTTTAGTAATGAGAGAAGTGAGATTCACAAAATCTGGCTTTCCCCATATCACACGGAAAAGTTATAAGAACTCAGCCAATAATGTTATGATGCCAATAATGTACCATATGTAGCAAAGGATACACCATATAACATCTTATGATATACCATAAACATATCAAGATACACATTATATGGTAACCATATAACATCTCAATAGAATAGTCGTCATAAATGCAACATGTAGGACATCAAGTATCTGTTAATAAATATAAACTATCACATCAGTTTAGTACAGTTCAGTCACTCAGTCGTGTCCAACTCTTTGTGACCCCATGAATCGCAGCATGCCAGGCTTCCCTGTCCATCACCAACTACCAGAGTTCACTCAGACTAACGTCCATCGAGTCAGTGATGCCATCCAGCCATCTCATCCTCAGTCGTCCCTTTCTCCTCCTGTCCCCAATCCCTCCCAGCACCCGAGCCTTTTCCAATGAGTCAACTCTTCGCATGAGGTGGCCAAAGTACTGGAGTTTCAGCTTCAGCATCATTCCTTCAAAAGAAATCCCACAGCTGATCTCCTTCAGAATGGATTGGTTGGATCTCCTTGCAGTCCAAGGGACTCTCAAGAGTCTTCTCCAACACCACAATTCAAAAGCATCAATTCTTCGGCGCTCAGCCTTCTTCACAGTCCAATTCTCACATCCATACATGACCACAGGAAAAACCATAGCCTTGACTAGACGGACCTTAGTGGCAAAGTAATGTCTCTCCTTTTGAATATGCTATCTAATTTGGTCATACGTTTCTTCCAAGAAGTAAGCGTCTTTTAATTTCATAGTTGCAGTCACCATTTGCAGTGATTTTGGAGCCCCCAAAAAAGTCTGACACTGTTTCCACTGTTTCCCCATCTATTTCCCATGAAGTGATAGGACCAGATGCTATGCTCTTTGTTTTCTGAATGTTGAGCTTTAAGCCAATGTTTTCACTCTCCTCTTTCACATTCATCAAGAGGATTTTTAGCTCCTCTTCACTTTCTGCCATAAGGGTGGTATCATCTGCATATCTGAGGTTATTGATATTTCTCCTGGCAATCTTGACTCCAGCTTGTGTTTCTTCCACTCCAGCGTTTCTCATGATGTACTCTGCATAAAAGTTAAACAAGCAGGGTGACAATATACAGCCTTGACGTACTCCTTTTCCTATTTGGAACCAGTCTGTTGTTCCATATCCAGTTCTAACTGTTGCTTCCTGAGCTGCATACAGATTTCTCAAGAGGCAGGTCAGGTGGTCTGGTATTTCCATCTCTTTCAGAATTTTCCAGTTTATTGTGATCCACACAGCAAAGGCTTTGGCATAGTCAATAAAGCAGAAATAGACGTTTTCTGGAACTCTCTTGCTTTTTCCGTGATCCAGCAGATGTTGGAAATTTGATCTCTGGTCCCTGTGCCTTTTCTAAAACCAGTTTGAACATCAGAAAGTTCATGGTTCATGTATTGCTGAAGCTTGGCTTGGAGAATTTTGAGCATTACTTTACTAGCATATGAGATGAATGCAATTGTGCAGGTAGTTTGAGCATTCTTTTGCATTGCCTTTCTTTGGGATTGGAATGAAAACTGACCTCTTCCAGTCCTGTGGCCACTGCTGAGTTTTCCAAATTTTCTGGCATATTGAGTGTAGCACTTTCACTGCATCATCTTTTAGGATATGAAATAGCTCAACTGGAATTCCATCACCTCCACCTGCTACGTTCGTGGTGATGCTTTCTAAGGCCCTCTTGACTTCACATTCCAGGATGTCTGGCTCTAGATTAGTGATCACACCATCATGATTATCTGGGTCATGAAGATCTTTTTGTACAGTTCTTCCATGTATTCTTGCCACCTCTTCTTAATATCTTCTGCTTCTGTTAGGTCCATACTATTTCTGTCCTTTATCGAGCCCATCATTGCATGAAATATTCCCTTGGTATCTCTAATTTTCTTGAAGAGATCTCTGGTCTTTCCCATTCTGTTGTTTTCCTCTATTTCTTTGCTTTGACCACTGAAGAAGGCTTTCTTATCTATTCTTGCTATTCTTTGGAACTCTGCATTCAGATGCTTATATCTTTCCTTTTCTCCTCTGTTTTTATCTCTCTTCTTTTCACAGCTATTTCTAAGGTCTCCTCAGACAGCCATTTTGCTTTTTTGCATTTCTTTTCCTTGGGGATGGTCTTGATCCCTGTCTCCTGTACAATGTCATGAACCTCATTCCATAATTCATCAGGCACTCTATCTATCAGATCTAGGCCCTTAAATCTATTTCTCACTTCCACTGTATAATCATAAGGGATTTGATTTAGGTCATACCTGAATGCTCTAGCGGTTTTCCCTACTTTCTTCAATTTCAGTGTGAATTTATCAATAAGGAGTTCATGATCTGAGCCACAGTCTGCTCCTGGTCTTGTTTTTGTTGACTGTATAGAGCTTCTCCATCTTTGACTGGAAAGAATATAATCAATCTGATTTCGGTGTTGACCATCTGGTGATGTCCATGTGTAGAGTCTTCTCTTGTGTTGTTGGAAGAGGGTGTTTGCTATCACCAGTGCATTTTCTTGGCAAAACTCTATTAGTCTTTGTCCTGCTTCATTCCAAACTCCAAGGCCAAATTTGCCTGTTACTCCAGGTCTTTTGTGACTTCCTATTTTTGCATTCCAGTCCCCTGTAATGAAAAGGACATCTTTTTGGGTGTTAGTTCTAAAAGGGCTTGTAGGTCTTCATAGAAGCATTCAACTTGAGCTTCTCCAGCATTACTGGTTGGAGCATAGACTTGGATAACTGTGATATTGAATGCTTTGCCTTGGAGACGAATAGAGATCATTCTGTCATTTTTGAGATTGTATCCAAGTACTGCATTTCAGACTCTTTTGTTGACCATGATGGCTACTCCATTTCTTCTGAGGGATTCCTGCCCGCAATAGTAGATATAATGGTCATCTGAATTATATTTACCCATTCCAGTCCATTTTAGTTCACTGATTCCTAGAATGTCAATGTTCACTCTTGCCATTTCCTGTTTGACCACTTCTAATTTGCCTTGATTCATGGACCTGACATTCCAGATTCCTATGCAATATCGCTCTTTACAGCATCGGATCTTGCTTAATCACCAGTCACATCCACAACTGGGTATTGTTTTTGCTTTGGCTCCATCCCTTCATTCTTTCTGGAGTTATTCCTCCACTGATCTCCAGTAGCGTGTTGGGCACCTACTGACCTGGGTAGTTCCTCTTTCAATATCCTGTCATTTTGCCTTTTCATACTGTTCATGAGGTTCTCAAGGCAAGAATACTGAAGTGGTTTGCCATTCCCTTCTCCATTGTCAGACCTCTCACCATGACCTGCCTGTCTTGGGTTGCCCTGTGGGCATGGCTTAGTTTCATTGAGTTAGACAAGGCTGTGGTCCTAGTGTGATTAGATTGACTAGTTTTCTGTGAGTATGGTTTCAGTGTGTCTGCCCTCTGATGCCCTCTTGCAACACCTACCATCTTACTTGGGTTTCTCTTACCTTGGCCGTGGGGTATCTCTTCATGGCTGCTCCAGCACAGTGCATCTGCTGCTCCTTACCTTGGATGAAGGGTATCTCCTCACCACCAGCCTTCCTGAACTTCTACGTGGGATAGCTCCTCCAGGCCCTCCAGCCCCTGCGCAGCCACCACTCCTTGGACGTGGGGTTGCTCCTCTTGGCTGCCGCCCCTGGCCTTGGCTGAGAGGTGTCTTCTCCTGGCGGCCACCGCCCCTGACCTCAGATGCGGGGTGGCCCCTCCCGGCCGCCCCTGACCTCGGACGCTAGGTAGCTCTTCTTGGCTGTTGCCCCTGACCTGGGATGCGGGGTAGCTCCTTCCAGCTGCTATCCCTGACCTCGGACGCTAGGTAGCTCTTCTCGGCTGTTGCCCCCTGACCTGGGATGCGGGGTAGCTCCTTCCAGCCGCTATCCCTGACCTCGGACACAGGGTAGCTCCTCTTGGCCATTCCTGCACCGTCACAGCCTGGCATTCTCGGCCGCTGCCCCTGATCTTGGATGTGAGTTAATTCCTCTTGGCCACTGCCCTTCCGGCACGGGGTCCTCTCAGCTTCTGCCCCTGACCTCAGACTTGGGGTAGCTCCTCTCAGCTGCCCTTAGTACGCTGATCACAGTCGCCCACGCTTAGTGCGCTGGTTGCAGCCGCCCAACTTTTATTAACCATTAGTTAGTGCATTTATTTTATATGAATTAAAAAGATAGCACCAAATTGATCTACTATAAATAAAAATAAGGAGGCAGGGTTGTAAGTCTTTCAAATTCCAACTCGTGCCACTTTTTCATTTGGTCCTTAGAAATGATTAGTATGTTCCAATTTCTATTTTAGTAAGTAGGTTTTCAGCAAGGTTCCCCTGAGGCCTAGCAAGTTCAGACAGATAGAAAAGAAGATGCATCTAGGAAAATGTTAGGCACGAAGGAATTAATCTAAATTTCCTTTTCATAGCCATTCTTCAGTTTATTCAACAACTCTTGCATACCTAATCTATTCATAAAATGTTATGATTCCAGTCTGTTTATTTTTACTGATACTTTCCAAACCAGAAACAAATGAGATCAGGTATAATTCATTAGGGTGTGTGATAAAAGTTCCATTTGGTAGGATTTCCTTAATTCAAATCTGAAGATTTGGACCTTTGCTTTCAGAAGAATATAACTATTCCTATCACACACACACACACACACAAAAGGCTACCTGGGGGTTGGGGGTCCAGGAACATAAGGAATTAATTTTTAAGTTGGCAACTCTTTATAAATGGAAGAAAGCAAGCCTCCTCTACCTACAGATGCTTTCCTATTAAGGCATCATTTAGAAACTCTAGACTTCATCATGGAAGGAATCCTTGGTGGGCAGGGTCATTAATCAACACCATTAATTATAATTATCAGTTTGGATCCTTTTATTCCCATAAGAACAATCTTCTTTCAAAATATGAGAAAACAATAAAGATATATATCATCTCATATAACTGGAATACCAGAGGGTGGACTCTGAAATGGTGTTATGAGTGAATCAGTAGAGTCACTAAAGATCCTAGTTCTTTCTATGTTTTTATTCTTCTGTCTTTGGGAGGTTTTTTCTCTGTCTATATAGATAGATAGCTATATGGTTTGTACAATTACATTTAGAGAAAACAACATCCAGGTTAAGGAACAGGATGGCCTCTTTCTGTGACTCCCTCCTGGGAGTGAGGAGATATCCCTTATACTAAATCCCACCTCAGTGATGTTCCTTCAGGCTTATTTGGTGACAAATGTGTCCCATGAATATCCTATCTATAGGTCAATTATTAGCAAGGGTTAATGGGGGTTGAGAGTGAATTACAGTGTCCATCAAGTGCTGTATTTTCGTTTTCCCTGAACCAGAACAACACTACTCTATACTCATACCAAGATGGAGCAGATTAAAGAAGGACTAGTCTTAGCCTAGAACTAAAGGTAGATAAAATAAGGTATCAGGTTATGGGTATAAAAAAACCATGGTTAGACTCACAATAATGTAATGTCTTCAAAAGGCTGGTAGAGTCTACATGGTGAAACTGACAAATTCACCTGGTCCGTGGACAATGGCTTCCTGAAGAATGTCCCTTAGTTTGCAACCTCATGTAAGGCCATTTTGATATCCTAGAGTATGTGAAGCTTTCAATCTCTTACTCTCTTTCCAGTGAGGGATTGACCTCTGTCAAATCACTAGATCTATGGAGAATGAGAAGCAGTATGAAAAGTTCCTTTACTTTGATTTTATCAACTGTGTGTGTGTATGTGTGTGTGAGCCCGACTCATTTAGAGGAAACAGAGTATCCTTAGTTCAGCTGTAGGACAAGAAGAAATGTCTTTAATTAAGCTAATACGAACATAAGCTCCTTTTGATTCCAACAGGTAGAAAAAAATTTAATAATGAGTCTCCCAAACTTACCTACCCACAAACACGCAGTAATTTTTACAACTGAAGCCACACATACTCTCTACTCAAGCATGGATTGAATTGGAAACTGAGGCTAAGAATGATGGTGATTGTTGTGTACAGATGTGGAGGAAAATACCATCAGGAAAAATAACATCCCAGTTAGGAGGGTTGACACTTCGTATAACAAACCAACCATATGATGCATAATGTTGGCCACATAAATAAATTAAATATTTTCACGATCCATCTGGATGCCCACAGCATATCACTGAATCATATGAAACAAATTCATCTAATGACAAGTACTTTTAACTCCTTAACAACTTACTTAATCATAGCCTGGAATTATCATCTCTATTCTGAATTCAACCTTAGGCTCTTAAAGTTGTATTACTTTGGAGTGAACGTATTCTTTTATCTCAGTTTAAATAGATCAGGTTTATATGTAGTAGTCCTTATTTTTGAGAATGTTTTTATCCTAAATAAAACTTAAGAGAAATGTAAGAGAATTTAAGGTGAAACTATCCAGCAAATTAGCTAATCTCTTCTAGAAATATAGAATGTGTTGACTGATATGAATGGGATATAAATGTGCAAAATACTACAAAGTGGGATGTAACAATTTTATTATTAATAGTATTTGACTCTCAAGTCTGTCTTCAGCACTGGGAAATAAATTCTTCCCTCTTTTTAATCTTCAGAATCTTCTTTCACACCCCCTTAATTACTAATCACATATTTTTCAATTTATCAAAAGTTCCCAGTACAGTGGCAGAAAGATAATAAGACAGAAATCTACTCTTAAATTGTTCAGTTTTGTCAAGATGAATAAAATTTTATACCACTTCAGAGTTACATGGGAATTAGGGGAATTAATAACACCGAAAGCCTTGTTTCTGTCTTTGTTTGTGGTATTCCAATGGATATCCTTAAGAAAAGCAAGTTTTCCTTCTTATGACAAAACCCGAATTCAGACCCTGGGTCTTTGGTGTAGCTAGTTATACAGTTTTATTAAGCTAAAAGAATAAAGCTGGCTATATAATTTCTTCAAAGAATTTCTTTTTCAAAGAAGAAATATGAACAAAATGGGACTTCTCTTACAGGATATAAGGACTGAGGACTACAATATGAATAGCAAAGAGGAATATGGTGGAAGATTATAGTGTGTCCTGTTTCAGAAAACTAAGGCTCAGAGGTTAAAGCGTCTGCCTCCAATGCGGGAGACCTAAGTTCAATCCCTGGGTTGGGAAGATACCCTGGAGAAGGAAATGACAACCCACTCCAGTGTTCTTGCCTGGAGAATCCCATGGACAGAGGAGCCTGGTAGGCTACAGTCCACGGGGTTGCAAAGAGTCGGACATGACTGAGCAACTTCACTTCACCTAAACTTCTGAGGAGACATGGTTGATAGTGCAGGGAGGAAATAAGAGACCACTTGATGAATCTAGTGAGGTTTTACTGCTATACTGGAACATTAATTTGCGGAAGGTTACATTTTGATTCTAAGAGGCTACTTTGATTTCCACATAGATGTCATAGTCATTTCAAATTGGGCATGCCTCAAATTTAACTCTCAACTTACTCTACCTTCAAAGTGGCTTCTCTTCTAAATTTCACTTGAAGAAATGGCATAGTTGCCACAGCCAAAACCCTAGAGTTACTTTGCTTTATCTACTTTCCTCATACCTGACTTCCATTTCATTAAAAAGTCTTATAGTTTTTAATCTTTATTTTTATTATTATTATTATTTTACTTTACAGTACAGTATTGGTTTTGGCATACATTGACATGAATCCACCACAGGTGTACATGAGCTCTCAGACATGAACCCTCCCCCCTACATCATCCCTCCAGATCATCCTCGTTCACCAGCCCCAAGCATCCTGCATCGAACATAGACTGGGGATTCATTTCTTACATGATAGTATACGTGTTTCAATGCCATTCTCCCCAAATCATCCCACCCTCTCCCTCTCTCTCAGAGTCCGAAAGTCTGCTCTACATATCTGTGTCTCTTTTGCTGTCTTGCATACAGGGTCATCATTACCATCTTTCTAAATATGTTTTGGATCTGATTGCTACTCACCACTTCCATGGCTAACACATGAAATCAAATCTACCATCTTCTCTCATTTGGATTATTATGATCCCCAAATCTCGTCCCTATTCCTACACTTATTTCCTAGAGTAAATTCCCCAAATAACATTTAAGATAATTTTTAAAATTGAAATAGAGTTGTTATGTAATATTATGTTAGTTTCAGGTATACAACATAGTGATTAAACATTCAAACACATCATGAAATGATCACCATGATAAGTCTAGTAACCATCTGCCCTCATAAGAAGTTATAATATTATTGAACATATTCCTATGCTGTAATTACATCCTTGTGGTTGGTTTATTTTATAACTGGGAATTTGTGTCTCTTTAGTCCCTTCACCTATCTGGCTCATCCCTCACTCCTCTCTTCACTCTGGGAACAACAAATTTGCTTTCTGTATCTATGAGTCTGTTTTCATTTTGTTTTTCTTATGTAATTGGTTTAGATTCCATAAATGTTTTCCTCTGTGTGACTTATTTCACTAAGCATAATACCCTTTAGACCCATGTTGTTAGAAATGGATTTTGATATTGATCAGAACCACAATATAATGGAATGATTTGAAAATTATTCAAAGTTCTTAGAGGATCCTGTATCACCTGTCTCTTTCTCATCTCTATAAAGCTGTTCACAACTATCTTCCCTCATTTGTTCTCTTTCAGCAACATCAGTTTTCTTGATATACCCTAAATCCAGAAGCTCATTCCTAGCCCAGAGTCTTCTCTTTGTCTGGAAAATTCTCTGCTTCTTTTTATTTATTCAAATCTCTATTTTCACTTAATAAGAAACTATATGTTCAGTTCAGTTCAGTTGCTCAGTCGTGTCCAACTCTTTGCAACCCCATGAATCACAGCACACCAGGCCTCCCTGTCCATCACCAACTCCCTGAGTTCATTCAAACTCATGTCCACCAAGTCAGTGATGCCATCAAGCCATCTCATCCTCTTGTCCCCTTCTCCTCCTGCCCTAATCCCTCTCAGCATCAGAGTCTTTTCCAATGAGTTAACTCTTCGCATAAGGTGGCCAAAGTACTGGAATTTCAGCTTCAGCATCAGTCCTTTCAATGAACACCCAGGACTGATCTCCTTTAGGATGGACTGGTTGGATCTCCTTACAGTCCAAGGAACTCTCAAGAGTCTTCTCCAACACCACAGTTCAAAAGCATCAATTCTTCAGTGCTCAGCTTTCTTCACAGTCCAACACTTCAATCCATACATGACCACTGGAAAAACCATAGCCTATATGTTAAGTAGTCATTTAATACAACAATAATCAATACTGTCAAAAACTTGTACTTCTGGCTAAAATAGTGTAACAGGGCCCATATTTACCCTTGTTCTTGAAAAAACCTAAAAATGGACAGAATATATGAAAATTAGCTCTTGAGTTACTGGACATCAGGTAGAAGAGGAAATAATCGTTGAGATATGGGAAAAATTGAAGAAAAGCCTCTGATTCCCATAGATCAATGCCTGGAGGTAATTTACAGGTTGCAGGGCAGAGATGAACAAAGGCAAAGTCCATTGTATACAGTGAGCTAAGAAGATTAAGCTAGGAATCTTTCAAAGCCAAAGTGGCCAAAGTTCACAGGACATAGTGTCAGAGAAGGGAGAATTCCAGAGACCTCTATAGAGTCCTGCTCAAGTAATCAGTTAAGCACTGATCAAGACATGCTTAAAGAAACTACTCATGGTCAGAGAACAAGATTAGAAGGAACAAAATGCCCAGATCTTATAATAACTTGGGTATAGAGTATGTTTATAACAGAGTTGAAAACTTCATAGTTCATAGAACATTGGACTAGTAAAAAGAGTCTTGCTTAGTATTTGGAAAAAGTAGCCATGAACTAAATGATGGTCTGATCCCTCTTAACAGATGCTAAAAGTAAAATTCAGAAACATCAAAGAAATTCCAAGTAACTTAATCACATATCAAAAGAAAGCTTAAGAAGATTTTTGAAATATCAAAATACCCAGCATGCAAACAGATAACATTCACAGTACTTTGCATCCAATAAAATAAAAATTACTAAGCACGCCAAGAAGAAGGAAATTATGGTTCATAAGAAAAGTATAAGTAGAAATGGATCTAGAAATGATACAGCTAATGCGACCCCATGGACTGTAGCCTACCAGGCTCCTCCCTCCATGGGATTCTCCAGGCAAGAGTACTGGAGTGGGTTGCCATATCCTTCTCCAGGGGATCTTCCCGACCCAGGGATTGAACCCGGGTCTCCTGACTTCCAGGCAGATGCTTTAACCCCTGAGCCACCAGGGAAGCCCCAATATTAAAAGTTAGATAAAGTGAAAAAGTAAGTGTTTGTTGCTCAGTCATTTCTGACTCTTTGAAACCCCATGAACTGTAGCCCACCAAGCGCTTCTATCCATGGAATTCTTCAAGCAAAAATACTGGAGTGGTAGCCATTCCTTTCTCCAGTGGATCTTCCTGACCCAGGGACTGAACCTGCATTGCAGGAAAATTCTTTACCATTTGAGCCACCAGCAAACTACATTGCATATGTCCTGAAGCTAGAGAAATGGTTGAACATGACATGTTCAGAAACAGAGAAGAGATAATAACAAAACAAATGAAATTTCTTGAGATGAAAAGTACAATATCTGAGATGAAAAAGTATACTGAATTGGATTAGTGGTAGATTAGATATTGCAGAGGTAAAAAAAAAATCAGTATATTTGAATACTTAGCAAAGAATATTTCTAAAATAAAACACAGAGGATGAAGAATGAGATTTTAAAAAAAAGTATCAGTAAGTTGCAGAAACAACTTAAAGCAGTTTAATAAACCTTTAACTGGAGTCTCTGAAGGAGAAGTTTGGGGGTTGGGGATATTTAAAAATATATGTATGAAGGCATACTGGTTGAAAAAAATAGCAATTTTGAAAAAGGTATAAAATTGTAGTTCTAAGAAACTAAATAAACTCTAAACAATAAAAATGAAACTAGCTATACTAAAGTGTATCATAATCATATTTCTTAGAACTATACTTAGTTGTGTCTGACTTTTGTGACCCTTTGGACTATAGCCTGTCAAGCTCCAATGTCCTTGCATTTTTTGAGGCAAGAATGTTGGAGGGGGGTTGCCATTTCCTAGTTCCAAGGACCTTCCTGACCCAGGGACTGAACTGCATCTTCTGTGTCTCCTGCATTGCAGGTGGATTCTTTAAATGCTGGAACTAAAGGTGAAGATAAAATCCTGAAAGCAGCCATGGAACAAAAAGAAACATTATGTATAAAAGAAAAAAAGGTAAGGAACGTGGAAAATTTTTTAACTGAAAACAATGCAAGTGAGGAGCCAGCTGACCAGTTTATTTAAATCTGGAACTAGACAAGGAAATCTGCTTTCAACACTTCTATTTAGCACACAGTGGGGATTCTAGTGTAGTCAAGAAAGAAAGAAAAAAAGGCATTTGAATATGAAGGAAGAAGTAAAACTGTTTTTATTTGTAGGTGACATGATTTTTACAGAGAAAATGTTACTTAATGTGCAAAAGAGTTGTTGTGGTGGTGGTGTTGCCAAGTACTGTCTGACCCTTTTATCATCCCATGGACTATAGCTCACCAGGCTCCTCTGTCCATGGAATTTCCCAGGCAAGAATACTGGAGTGGGTTGCCATTTCCTTCTCCAGGGGATCTTCCTGACCCAGGGATGCAATGTGTATCTCCTGCATTGGCAGGTGGGTTCTTTAACACTGAGCCACCAGGATAGCCAGTAAAAGAGCTACTAGGAAAATAAATGACTTTTAGCAAGGTTGAAGGACATAAGATGGCTATGTAAATATAAAATATATATATATATTAGAGGCTTCCCTGGTGGCTCAGACTGTAAAGAATCCACCTGAAATGAAGGAGACCTAGGTTTGATCCCTGGGTCAGGAAGATCCCATGGAGAAGGGAATGGCAACCCACTGAAGTATTCCTTCCTGGGAAATCCCATGGACAGTGGAGCCTGGTGGGCTACAGTCCATGGAGAATCATGAAGAGTCGGATATGACTGAGTGACTAACACATACTAGAAAAGAATATTTAGAAGGTGCAATTTTAAAATATCATATAGTATATATTTATATATTTGTAACAATTTGGTGCTAATAATTTATAAAACACCAACAATTGGAAATACTTATGATAAATCTATCAAAGGATATATAAGACCTATACAATGAAAAGTGAAAGAGCTTGGAGAAAGAAATTAAATTACTTAAAGAATGTTGACATGCCTTAGAGATAGTTTAGTTCCAGACCAGCAAAATAAACTAGCCACATGAATTCTTTGTTTTGTGACCCCATGGACTATACAGTCAATGGAATTCTCCTGGCCAGAATTCTGCAATGGGTAGCCTTTCCCTTCTCCAGGGGATCTTCCCAATGGAGGGACTGAATCAAGGTCTCTCATATTGCAGGCAGATTCTTTACCAGCTGAACCACAGGGAAGCCCAAGAATACTGGAGTGGGTAGACTATCCCTTCTCCAGTGGATCTTCCTGACCCAGGAATCCAACCAGGATCTCCTGCATTTCAGGTGGATTCTTTACCAACTGAGCTATCAGGGAAGTCCAGTAATTTTTTTAGTGCTAATAACTTATAATAACACCAAGAATTGTAAATACTTAGGAAAACTCTATTAAAGGATGTATAGGACCTATATACTGAAAAGTGAAAAAACTTGGAGAAAGAAATTAAATTACTTAAAGAATATTGACATACCTCAAAGATAACTCAGTTCCAGACCACCAAAATAAATTAGCCACATGAATTTTTTGGTTTTCCAATGCATATAAAAGTTATGTGTGTACTCTGTTATAGTCTATTAAGTATGTAAGCATTGTTTTTAAAAATTATATACCTTAATTTTTATTTTTATTTTATTTATTTATTTTTTAATACTTTAAATGGAAAAAATACTTTAAATGGAAAAAGTGAAATAAACTAGATAAAAGAACATCATATATTCCAGTTATTTTTAAACTTGGCTGCTCATTAGAAGCATATCTGGAACATTGGAGGAAAAAAGCAATACTTGGTCATTTGTATTTTTCTTTTCTTTTTTTTAATTTATTTTTAATACTTTATTCTACATTACAGTACTGTATTTGTTTTGCCATACATTGACATGAATCAGCCACTGGTGTACACGATCTCCCAATGCCAAAGCCCCTCCCACCTCCCACCCCATATCATCTCCCTGAATCATCCCGTGCACCAGCCCCATGCATCCTGCATCCTGATTGAACATAGACTAACGCTTCATTCTTACAAGATAGTATACATGTTTCAATGCCATTCTCCCAAATCATCCCCACCCCCCAGAGTCCAAAAGTCCGTTCTATACCTCTGAGTCTCTTTTGTTGTCTCACATAGAGGGTCATCATTACTATCCTTCTTAAATTCCATATATATGTGTCAGTATACTGTATTGGTGTTTTTCTTTCTGGCTTACTTCACTCTGTATAATCGGCTCTAATTTCATCCATCTCATTAGAACTGAGTCAAATTTATTCTTTTTAAGGGCTGAGAAGTACTCCATTGTGTATATGTACCACAGCTTTCTTATCCATTCATCTGCTGATGGACATCTAGGTTGCTTCCATGACCTGGCTATTATAAACAGTGCTGAGATGAACATTGGGGTACATATGTCTCTTTCAGTTCTGGCTTCCTCAGTGTGTATGCCCAGCAGTGGGATTGCTGGGTCATAAGGCAGTTCTATTTGCAATTTTTAAGGAATCTCCACACTGTTTTCCATAGTGGCTGTACTAGTTTGCATTCCCACCAGCAGTGTAAGAGGGTTCCCTTTTCTCCACATCCTCTCCAGCATTTATTGCTTGTAGACTTTTGGATCGCAGCCATTCTGACTGGTGTGAAATGGTACCTCATTGTGGTCTTGATTTGCATTTCTCTGATAATGAGTGATGTTGAGCATCTTTTCATGTGTTTGTTAGCCATCCGTATGTCTTCTTTGGAGAAATGCCTATTTAGTTCTTTGGCCCATTTTTTGATTGGTTCGTTTATTTTTCTGGAGTTGAGCTGCATAAGTTGCTTGTATATCTTTGAGATTAGTTGTTTGTCAGTTGTTTCATTTGCTATTGTTTTCTCCCATGCAGAAGGCTGTCTTTTCACCTTGCTTATAGTTTTGGCCACAGCAATCAGAGCAGAAAAAGAAATAAAAGGAATCCAAATTGGAAAAGAAGAAGTAAAACTCTCACTGTTTGCAGACGACATGATCCTCTACATAGAAAATCCTAAAGACTCGACCAGAAAACTACTAGAGCTAATCAATGAATATAGTAAAGTTGCAGGATATAAAATCAACACTCATAAATCCCTTGCATTCCTATACACTAATAATGAGAAAGTAGAAAAAGAAGTCAAGGAAACAATCACATTCACCATTGCAACGAAAAGAATAAAATACTTAGGGATATACCTACCTAAAGAAACTAAAGACCTATATATCAAAAACTATAAAACACTGATGAAAGAAATCAAAGAGGACACTAATAGATGGAGAAATATACCATGCTCATGGGTTGGAAGAATCAATATAGTGAAAATGAGTATACTACCCAAAGCAATCTACAGATTCAATGCAATTCCTATCAAGCTACCAGCAGTATTTTTCACAGAACTAGATCAAATAATCTCAAGATTTGTATGGAAATACAAAAAACCTCGAATAGCCAAAGCAATCTTGAGAAAGAAGAATGGAACTGGAGGAATCAACTTGCCTGACTTCAGGCTCTACTACAAAGCCACAGTCATTAAGACAGTATGGTACTGGCACAAAGACAGAAATATAGATCAATGGAGCAAAATAGAAAGCCCTGAGATAAACCCACACACCTATGGACACCTTATCTTCGACAAAGGAGGCAAGACTATACAATGGAGTAAAGACAGTCTGTTTAACAGGTGGTGCTGGGAAAACTGGTCAACCACTTGTAAAAGAATGAAACTAGACCTCTGTCTAACACCATACACAAAAATAAACTCAAAATGGATTAAAGATCTAACTGTAAGACCAGAAACTATAAAACTCCTAGAGGAAAACATAGGCAAAACACTCTCCGACATAAATCACAGCAGGATCCTCTATGATCCACCTCCCAGTATACTGGAAATAAAAGCAAAAATAAACAAATGGGATCTAATTAAAATCAAAAGCTTCTGCACAACAAAAATTATGTACCTTAATTTTTAAAAACTTATTAAAAATTGCTAACTATCATCTGACAATGCAGGGTTGCCACAAATCTTGAATTTATAATAATATAATGCTTATGAAGCACAAAAAGTGGAGTACAATAAAACAAGTTTTGCCTGTAGATAATCATTGTTCATTGACAGGAATACTGTATTTTAATATGCCAACTTCCCTTGATTTATCTATTGATTCAAAGCAATCCAAGTAAAAATATGAGCAAGTTCTTTTGTAGAAATTGAAAAGATGATTCTAAAGTTCAAATGGAAATGCATAAGATATAGAATATGCAAAACAATTTTGAAAGAGAAGAGCAGACTTTAAGAAATTACTCTATCAGATGCTAAAACTTTCAGTAAAGTTGCACTAATCAAGGTAGTATGTTTTTGGCATTAAGATATTTTGATCAATGCAACAGAAGAGAATCCAGAAAACAGATTGTACATGTATGGTCAACTGGGATTTGGCAAAGTTGCAGATTTCATTCTGTGGGAAAAGATAATGTTTCAATAGTACTGAAAAATTTGGATACAATGGCATCCCACTCCAGTACTCTTGCCTGGAAACTCCCATGGATGGAGGAGCCTGGTAGGCTCCAGTCCATGGGGCCGCTGAGTCAGACGCGACTGAGCGACTTCACTTTCACTTTTCACTTTCATGCATTGGAGAAGGAAATGGCAACCCACTCCAGTGTTCTTGCCTGGAGAATCCCAGCGATGGCAGAGCCAAATGGGCTGCCGTCTGTGGGGTCACAACAGAGTCGGACACTACTGAAATGACTTAGCAACAGCAATATGCAAAATTATGGTATTCCATTTGTTACATCATCTGTAAATTTCAAAGGACTAATCATGATCCTAAAACTATTATTTCTAGAAGAAAACAAGAGAGAAAATTTTTGTGAAAGTAGGTTATACATTTTTTCTTAGATATAACACCAAAAGCATGATATTATAAAATGTTTAAAATAATAAACATAAATTTGACTATAAAATAATAACTTCTGCTTTTCTAAAAACAGTCTTAAGAAAATGAAAACATAAGCCACAATGGGAAAATATTTGCAAATCATATATCTGAACACATATTCAAAATATACAAAAAAAAAATCTCAAAGCTCAATAATATAAAAACCCATTTAAATGTATAAAATTCTTAACAGTTAATCAAAGAAGATATATGGATAAGCACATACCAAGATCACAAACATCATTAATTATTAAGTAAATTTAAGTTAAAACCACAATGAAATTATTGCCATACATTTGTTCAGTTCAGTTCAGTCGCTCAGTCATGTCCGAGTCTTTGCGACCACATGAATCGCAGCACGCCAGGCCTCCCTGTCCATTACCATCTCTCGGAGTACACTCAGACTCATGTCCATCGAGTCTGCGATGCCATCCAGCCATCTCATCCTCTGTCCTCCCCTTCTCCTCCTGCCCCCAATCCCTCCCAGCACCAGAGTCTTTTCCAATGAGTCAGCTCTTCTCATGAGGTGGCCAAAGTACTGGAGTTTCAGCTTTAGCATCATTCCTTCCAAAGAAATCCCAGGGCTGATCTGCCTTTAGAATGGACTGGTTGGATCTCCTTGCAGTCCAAGGGACTCTCAAGAGTCTTCTCCAACACCACAGTTCAAAAGCATCAATTCTTCGGCGCTCAGCCTTCTTCACAGTCCAATTATCACATCCGTACATGACTACTGGAAAAACCATAGCCTTGACTAGACGGACCTTAGTCGGCAAAGTAATGTCTCTGCTTTTGAATATACTATCTAGATTGGTCATAACTTTTCTTCCAAGGAGTAAGCATCTTTTAATTTCATGGCTTCAGTCACCATCTGCAGTGATTTTGGAGCCTCCAAAATAAAGTCTGACACTGTTTCCACTGTTTCCCCATCTATTTCCCATGGCGTGATGGGACTGGATGCCATGATCTTCGTTTTCTGAATGTTGAGTTTTAAGCAAACTTTTTCACTCTCCTCTTTCACCTTCATCAAGAGGCTTTTAGCTCCTCTTCACTTTCTGCCATAAGGGTGGTGTCATCTGCATATCTGAGGTTATTGATATTTCTCCCAGCAATCTTGATTTCAGCCTGTGTTTCTTCCAGTCCAGCGTTTCTCATGAAGTACTCTGCATAGAAGTTAAATAAGCAGGGTGACAATATACAGCCTTGACATACTCCTTTTCCTATTTGGAACCAGTCTGTTGTTCCATGTCCAGTTCTAACTGTTGCTTCCTGACCTGCATACAGATTTCTCAAGAGGCAGGTCAGGTGGTCTGGTATTCCCATCTCAGTTTTCCACCATTTATTGTGGAATTTCCCACAGTTTATTGTGATCTACACAGTCAAAGGCTTTGGCATAGTCAATAAAGCAGAAATAGATGTTTTTCTGGAACCCTCTTGCTTTTTTGATGATCCAGTAGATGTTGGCAATTTGATCTCTGGTTCCTCTGCCTTTTCTAAAACCAGCTTGAACACCAGAAAGTTCACAGTTCACGTATTGCTGAAGCCTGGCTTGGAGAAAACATTTGTTAGAATGGGTAAAATTAAAGACTGACCTTGCTAAGCAAGTTCTAGAGTACAGAGCATGCAAAGTTTCGTTGAGGTACTAAATTGCATTATTAATTTCACATTCTAATATTTCATTGCTGGAATATAGAAATACTATTGATACAGATTTGCTATATTTACTAAATAGTTCTAGAACATTTTTTTTAATTTCATAAGGTTATCTATATTTATCTGCAATTTTTAAACAGAATTTGAGACTTTATCTAGATATCTGTAAAGAGCCACATACTTGACTAATATTATCTGATACAAACGTATATGTAACAGTAGTAGCAAACATATACCTAGTTTTAGTACCAATTTACCCAAATTTCCCATTTATATAAATAAATTAATTAAGCCTCAGAGAAGTGAAGTGAATTGCCCAAGTGTGGTAGGATTAAAACAAAGCCTGTGTGTTCTTATTCCACTCAAATGCAAGTTTTACTGTGTTTCCCACTATCGTCTCATCAAAGCTCAGCTGAAATCCCATTTCCTCTGAAATAATTCAAGCCTAGTCTTCCCAAATAGTATTCCTTTCTCCTTTCCTTATGGATAAATGGCCCTGGATCATATCTGTAATCATGACTCTATCTTGTTATCTTTTTCTCTAATTACTACAAGGTAATCCTCTTAGAGGAAAAGATATTTTACAAACTACATTGTCATTTATTTCTATACTTAAAGTGATATTCCTCATGAAAGTGAAAGTGAGAGTGAAGTCACTCAGTCATGTCTGACTCTTTGCAGCCCCATGGACTGTAGCCCACCAGACTCCTTCGTCCATAGAATTTTCCAGGCAAGAATACTGGAGTGGGTTGCCATTTTCTTCTCCAGGGGATCTTCCCAACCCGGGGATTGAACCTGGGTCTCCCACACTGTAGGCAGACACTTTCCCTTCTGAGCCACTGGGGCTATCCTTCATAGAGAAATCTAAATAGATTTTTTAAATGAGGGTTAAAGGTTTTACTCACAGTACCTTTTAATATGTTCATTTCCATGTCCTATCTCCATGTTTCCTATAATTTCTACTCCTTTGCACTAATTGAAATGCATTAATATGGAAGGAGGTCACTGAATATAAAAGTATTCTTAGATATTTTGGCTTCAAATTCTTTATAAACCAAAGGATTGGGTCTCTAATGTTAGAAAACTCATAATGAAACAGGTTTATAAGATGTATTTTTAGGCAGATGACTTCCCCCAAACACTAAATGTGAGATTGATCAGACAGCTATCTGTTCCACCTATTTACAAATTTTTCTGCCTTAGATACTCTTTGCAAATGTGTACTATGGGCTAGAATTCTCATGACTTAATGGAGATTATGAAATATAAATAATGTCATTATTGTTATAAAATAATAATAAAGTATTTATTTAAAGTTGAATTTAAAGTAAGAAAATCATGCGCATTATATGTAAGACTAGTAAAACTACTTATATCATTGACCTACATGATAAATTCTGTTGAAGTTTTATGGGAGAAGTTTTCAATATAAACCAAACTTTATGCAATCAAATATTTGAAATCAGCTTTGACTTAGCATTTAAAATATACAGGAGTACACAAAGGAGATTCTGGCTTATCATGTGAATAAAAAGAATTTACAAAACTAACTAAAAATCATGTTTTGTTTTTTAAGACCACATACACATGAGGAAATAGAATATCCATACAGACAAATGACAAAATTATACTCCCAGGTTATTTCTGAATAAAAGTGAATAGTAATCTAGTTTCTGTTGCAGGGTCTCCATGCATTTATTCTTAGCAAAACCAGGAGCTCACTTTTGTCATTGCGTACACAATATCCTCAGAGGAAATTTAGCGGAAGTGTGCCAGTGAAAGGACTTGTAAGGCATATAGATATCACTTTATCAGTGTTGGCCACCTTCTTCCCTCTCCACTAAACTCCCCTTCTGTAGTTCTCCCACATAAAACACATGAAAATCAATTTCTCTGTAGCTTTCTTCAGTAGAAAGAAAATAGACTTTGTTAATAAAGAATCTGGAGTCAATTCTTGGGGCTCAAATACTTAAAATCTATGACTCAGGTAAATTACTTAACCACTCTACTCTCCTTATTTGCAGAGTATGGATGATAATATCTGTTTTGCATATATTGTGAGATTAATAATAGTACAGATAAAAATCTTTAAAAACTTATGATTATAAATAATAATAGGAGCATGTTTTGGGGAACTAACTGAATGTTTTAAAATATTACCTGAAGAATCAATATTTCATTTTGATTGCTATTTTGGTCTCTTTCGCTAGCCCTCAAATGCTACAGTATTTGCTTTTATTGGCTTTTGAATGGATGCGCAATATATGGTGTTGACCTATTGCAATGTTTGTGAGTTTTCAGTTATAGAGTAAATTTACTTCTTTATAATTCAGGTGGCAATGTACAAGGTCAATGACCGCATTACAAACTCCCTACATGAAAGCTATTGAACTGTAATATCCATCAGTAAGTATATAGGAAATGATTTGACCTTTCCTTGAATAGTAGTTACTGAATCAAATTATTTTCAGCTTGAAAATAATTGCAGATCTCAGATGCCTCTTTAAACCACCGCCTGCTGAATTCACACCAGTTCTTCCTGTTCCCTGTGCTACTCTTGGTAATTCTATGGAGCAGTACACAGAATGTGCAAAAGCAGCATGTGGTAATAAAAACATGAAAGACAGTTTGGGTTCAGATGATCTGAATTTAAACTGTGGTTCCTTTTCTGTCTTACTAATTGGATAGTGTCTGTCAAGTAACTTCCTATATCTTAGTCCTAATGTACATTTTAAATGAAATAATATATCTTAAAAAAAAAGAAAAAAACTGTTGTTCAGTTTTAGTTCCAATATATAAAGAGCTTGGAATTCATCACCCCAAGCCTTTGCAATGAAACTGAGTCAGTTGACTTTTTGAATCTGTCAGAAAACTGAAATTGTTAGATAAACCTCTATCCCCAAATCTGGAGAGATAACCAAAGACACAGCGGAGATCTGCTTACCTGAATCAGAATCCACTGGGGCCATAAAGTGGGAGGAACACTGAAACAGTACTTTTGATCAGTTGCTGTAGATTGAGTGTGGACTTAGTTTGAGAGTAAGAATCTCCTGGTGGCTATGGCCTTGGAAGCCTCTACAATTTCATGGGGTCTACCTCTATGACCAATATTAGGCTTCTGTCAGGGAGATCTAAAAAGCAAGGAAGATCCCCAACTGGTGATTCCCAAGTGTCAAGGGAAAAATAAGATATAAAATATAGCTTTTAAAACGTTGTGAAATATATCGAGAGCCTTTTCCATAGCAAAGACCCACTCTCAGGCAGAAAGGACTATGTTGAAAACTTATCTCAGTGAGGGAAAGAAATTCCTCTTAAACGTACTCCCCTCCAGCCTTCTTATTTTAGCTAAGAGAAGGAAAAATATTGATATATTTTCAATAATGGTCAAGGCTTCACAAAAATAGATTAGTAGTACAGCATCCAGGGAAAAGAGTGGGGAAAAGAGGGGAATAAAAGCTAAATCACTGGAGAAGCACATGTGAAGCTTATGTTGCCAAGATACAGGCCCTCTAAGAGACTGAGTTTTAATTTCAAGGTTATAAGAGTTCTCTTTCTGTCTCACTTTAGTACCATGCCAAAAAGTCTTCAGTAAAATTACAGTGGGTTTCAGCAGAAAAGCATGTCTCTGAAGAGGAATACTTAGGGAAGCCCAAAGTTAGGAGGAAAGAGAGAGAGAGAGACAGAGAGAGAGAGAGAGAGAGAGAGAGAGAGAGAGAGAGAGGGGTACTAGAAGACTGAAGCTTCTGGCATCTATAGATACAGGAAACATTAATCACAGCCCAACATCTATTTAGGCTAACTAAATTACACTGAAAATATATTTAACCTCAATTCCTATTACCCAATACAATATGCCTGCTTTTTCATAAAATAATCACAAGGCATGCTAAAGAAAAGAGAAAGAAAGGAGAGAGAGAAGAAGGAGAAGAGGAATGGGAAAAGGAGAGGAGAAACAAGACTGAACAGACAGAGCAGTCAGTGGGACAAAACTCAGACATGATATAGATGTTGGAATTAACAGACAGAAACCTTTACATAACTGTGGTTAATATGATAAGAGCTCTTATGGAAAAAGTAGGCAATATGTAAGAACAGATGAGTAATATAAGCAGAGAGATAGAAAATCAAAGGAAAATCAGTAGGAAAGGTAGAAATAAAAAACACTATCACAGAAATAAAGAATGCCTTTCATGGACTCTTTGGTAGGCTGAGCACAGCCTAAGAAAGAATCATTGACCTTGAGGTGGAAATGTCCCAAATTGAAATATAAAGAGAAAAAAAAAAGCAGAAACTCTAACACACACACACACACATACATATATATAAAACATATATATATATAAAACTAAAATACCAGAAGAAGAAAAAGGAGCAGAAGAGTGTTTGGAGTAATAATGGATGAGAACTGCAAAAATTATTGACAGATACCAAACTACAGATTCAGAAATTCAGATAACACCAAGTAAGATAAATATCAATACCAGTACACACGCACACACACACACACACACACGTATGCACACGCACAACCCTATGTATAGCCTATTCAAACTTCAGAAAACCAAAGAAAAGAAGGAAATTAAGAAAAAAACAGATGAGAAAGAATCTTATCTATAAAGGAACAATGATAAGAATTATAGAGGACTTCTTTTTTTTTTTTTTTTTTCCAAAGAGTAAAGTAAAAAACTATTGAAAACCACAATCAGAAAGGCTCACGGGTGAGCTCCAAGAGAGAGGCACGCTTTTGGGAAGTTTAAATCCTTTATAAGGTGGCAGTTCTCTGAGTCTTCCCTCAGGCCATTCACCTTGCTTTGTTCCCCCCTGCTAATTTGTTTCAGGACCCCCCTGGGGTGCACCTACACACCTTAGCCAAGACTGATCTCAAAGTGAAGGCTTCTGGGAGGAGCAAGATCCATTATGACCTGGAATTGTCCTCTGACTTTTGGCTTCCTGTGCACGTGTAGTGTCTCCTTATCTTTTACTCAGACAGGTTTTTTTTCGTGGTTGTTGTTCTCTTCTTCTTCTCTTTGTCCTTTCCATGATTATAGAGGACTTTTGATTAAAACCCCGTGTCAGAGTAAGTAGACAACAGAGTGAAATATTTAAAATACTGAAAGAAAAAGAAACCATATTCAAACTAGAATTTCACATCCAGTGAACACATCTCTCATGAACATAGATGCAAAAATCCTCAACAAAGTATTACTGAGTCTAACAAACTGAGTCTAATAATATAATGAGTAATTATACACCACAACTTAGTGAAATTCTCCCAAGTTTATGATGATGGTGCAACATTTGAAAGACAACCAATATAATCAATTAAATCAATAGGCTAAATAAGAAAAATTATTTGATCATACTAACAGATGAAGAAAAAGCATTTAATAAACTTTAATACCCATTTATAATTTAAAAACAGCAAACCAGAGATGGTAACTCCCTCAACTTAGTAAAGAACTTCTACAACAAACCTGTAGCTAATAATATAGTTAGTTCACTGTGACAAACTTGAAACTTCTCCAAAGGAAAAGGAAAAGATGTCCTGTCTCATCACTTTTATTATATTCAGCATCATACTGGAAGTCCTAGCTAACACAATAAGACAAGAAAAGGAAGTAAAGGATATACCAATTGGGAAGAAAGAAATAAAACTCTTTCTGTTTTGCAGGTGACATGATTATGTCAAATATCCTAAAGAATCAGCAGCCTGCAGCTAATAAGCAGTTAGAGCAAGGTTTCAGGATACAAGGTTAATATACAAATATCAATTTGTTTCCAATATACCAGTAATGAACAATTGAAATTTAAAATTAAAATTGCAACATCATTTATACTATCCCCTTCATGTAATACTTGGCAAATTATAACCAAGTTGTATATGAAGAAAACTACAAAACTCTGATACAGAAATCAAAGATCTAAATAAAAAAAGGAAAGACATTTCAAGTACATGGATAAGAAGATTCGATATTATTAAGATGTCAGTTCTTCCAGTTTTGTACCATAGACTCAACACGATCTTGATCACAATCCCAGCAAATTACTTTGTGCTGCTGCTGCTAAGTCGCTTCAGTCGTGTCCAACTCTGTGCGACCCCATAGACAGCAGCCTACCAGGCTCCCCCATCCCTGGGATTCTCCAGGCAAGAATCAGTGGGTTGCCATTTCCTTCTCCAATGCATGAAAGTGAAAAGTGAAAGTGAAGTCGCTCAGTCATGTCCAACTCTTAGCAACCCCATGGACTGCAGCCCACCAGGCTCCTCCATCCATGGGATTTTCCAGGCAAGAGTACTGGAGTGGGGTGCCATTGCCTTCTCCAAATTACTTTGTAGATACTCACAAAAATTTCTAACACAGTTTTATACAAAATTGCAAAATTTTGGAAGCAACCAAGATTCTTTTCAATAGGTGAATGGATAAAC
The DNA here is from genome assembly GCA_917880005.1 of Nanger dama. Classification (NCBI taxonomy): domain Eukaryota; kingdom Metazoa; phylum Chordata; class Mammalia; order Artiodactyla; family Bovidae; genus Nanger; species Nanger dama. Next base: position 200,335 of record CAKJTW010000058.1, on the reverse strand, counting down.
TGTGGTACATACATACAATGGAAAATATGTCAATACAACCCACAAGAAAACATGAAGGAAACTTAAGTGTGTATTGCTAAGCCAGTCTGAAAAGTCTACGTATTATATGATTTTTACTGTATGATATTCTGGAAAAGGCAAAACTATAAAAGAGAATAAAAGACCAGTGGTTACCAGGGGTTTGGAGAGAGGGAAGGAAGGGTGAAAGGTGGAGAACAAGGGATTTTTAGGATACTAAAGCTATTCTTATGATAGAATAATGATGACATTATACTTGATGATATACTTAATAATGATGATATTATATTTATCAAAACCCATACAACTGTATAACAGATGAACTCTACCGTAAACCATGGACTTTATATAATAATTATATATTAATTTTGGTTTATTAACTGCTATAAATGCACCATGCTAATGAAAGATGGCAAATAGATGGGGAAACAGTGGAAACAGTGGCTGACTATTTTTCTGGGCTCCAAAATCACTGCAGATGGTGATTGCAGCCATGAAATTAAAAGATGCTTACTCCTTGGAAGGGAAGTTATGACCAACCTAGTTAGCATGTTAAAAAGCAGAGATTTTACTTTGCCAACAAAGGTCCGTCTAGTCAAGGCTATGGTTTTTCCAGTCATCTTGTATGGATATGAGAGTTGGATGGTGAAGAAAGCTGAGCACCAAAGTATTGATGCTTTTGAACTGTGGTGTTGGAGAAGACTCTTGAGAGTCCCTTGGACTGCAGAGATCCAACCAGTCCATCCTAAGGGGGATCAGTCCTGGGTGTTCATTGGAAGGACTGATGTTGAAGCTGAAACGCCAGTACTTTGGCCACCTCATGCGAAGAGCTAACTCATTGGAAAAGACCCTGATGCTGTAAAGGATTGAGGGCAGGAGGAGAAGGGAGGACAGAGGATGAGATGGTTGGATGGCATCACCAACTCAATGGACATGGGTTTGGGTGGACTCCTGGAATTGGTGATGGATAGGGAGGCCTGGCATGCTGCAGTTCATGGAGTCGCAAAGAGTCAGACATGACTGAGCGACTGAACTGAACTAAATGAAAGATGTTAATAATAGAGGAAACTGGGTGTGTAGTATTTGGGAACTCCCCACAACATCTTAACAACTTTTCTGCAATGAAATGATTATGGACAGGAATTTCATAGTAAATTAAATACAAAATCTAATAAAGTATAATTATATATAGTATAAAGAGATAATAGATTAAAAGTTTGATAATGGATAGTTTGATAGTTTAATTTTTGGATGACTCAGATCACACTTGAGAATCTTTTGAAAGTCTCTAAGTCATCATTATGAACATCAGTTATTTCTGTGGCAAGCAGAATTTCCCTCATAGAGACCTCTTATTATGGGAATGCCAATTTTAATTTGTTTAGAAATATAGATTCATTAAGAGCATTCCAGATTTTTAAAATTATACACATGAAAACTCAATCAGCATAAAAAATAAAGGTCATCACTAGAATTCTCTAATTTGGGAAGCTAACTGTGCTAACATTTCCCTATAGTAGTTAGTTATCTGAACAGAACAGGGCTGAGCAAAAAGAATTAGAGGTAGTCAGATACAGAAAAGCCATTCCTGTCATCTTGGATAAACAAGGACACATGGCTGGCAGATTTTGCCTGAGTCTATTTTGAAACACGCTAACTCATGAAGGTGTTCTTTTCATTGCAAATTATATAGCAGGATCCCTCTGAATTGCTTAATGGGTGGAGTGAGAAAGTTCTTTGAACTCTAGTTCCCCAGATCTCTGCCATAATATAGGAACTCAAATATTTTTCCAAAGAGGATTTGCTTTTTTTTTCTTTTTGAATGCTGCAAGAGCACAAAAGAATCTAGATGTAGGGCATGGAAAAAACTGGATAAGCAAGAGGAATTAAGTCCATATGAGAACTAAGAGGATTACTTCTGTTGCCATTTTGAGATCTTCAAAATCCAGGGATGTTTTCACGTGTTTGGAAGTAGGATTTCAGTTGCGAGGAGAGCTTTCATATAATTCTGCAAGGCTGAGGGTTGTGGGAAACTAGTAATATTTGAGATTACTGACTTAATATGATTTTTATCAGTTTTAAAGAACTTTAATCCAGTTTACTAAACTCAATGTATTTGACCAAACTGTTGGTGTTTAGTTTCTCAGTCATGTATGACTTTTTGAGACCACATGGACTATAAAGCACCAGGCCCCTATGTCCACGGGATTGTTTAGGCAAGAGTACTGGAGTGGGTTGCCATTTCCTTCTCCAGTTTTGACCAAACACAATGATTCTACTGTCTATGTAAAATGATGCTAGGGTTTTCTCATTTGTAACCACAAAATCAGAGACTGAATTAAATGGAAACAGATTATCTCATATCTCCAAACCAAAATAGCTTTAGTCCTTTCAGATGTTCAGTTAAGTGTGGAGGATTCAGAGGAGGCAGCCATGAATTGAATTTCTTCTAAAACCCCATATAAGGGCAGCTGCATTCCTTTCAATCCAAAACAGATAAGCAAACAGAAAACCGATCATCTCTTCCTTTAGCTAAGCAGAAAATCTGTAATAGTTAATGTTCCTCTTTGCTCTAGATCATGCTCATCCTTATCTTTGGCCATCAGGAGAAAGAAAATAACTTGCAGACATTTTAATGGGAGATCATTTCACCATAACATGTTATTTAGACACACAATTAAAAATATAAAGCTTTTTTAGCTCAAAGGCAGATAAGCTACTAACCATAAAATTAATGCTCTGTGAATGCACAGACACAAAATATAATTATATCCTAGTCACTAAGCCAATATTTAAAACTATTAATAGATCTTTCTTGGACTGTCTTGCCATTTCATATAAGGTCTATATCTTCATCTAACTTAATGATGCAAAAGCTAGTTAAATCAATAAATTACTAAGATCTTTTCCTTACTTCTCTATTTAAGGGATTGACCCGTTTATATTTTAAGACTATTTGAATTAACATCAGAAAAAAAAATCTTGCCATATTTGTACAATAAGTTTTTGTTTATTTTTCCCAGTTCTACTGAATTCCAGCTTAAAATTCTATTGATATTCAGCCATTATCAGGATATATTTGGCAGACATTTTTTCCTGCATACTATATAATCGGTCACATTACTTTGTTTTAGGACTTTCTCCTTATGGACTATCTGTGCTAAGACAGAGAGCATGATTTAGTGAAAACATCAAAGAACTTGGAGTATAAGAGACTTGGGTCTCAATTCTAGCACTGTTACTTCTTAGTTTAAGACTTTGAAAGTGAAAGTGAAGTCGCTCAGTCGTGTCTGACTCTCTGCGACCCCATGGACTATAGCTCTCCAGGCTCCTCCGTCCATGGCATTTTCCAGACAAGAGTACTGGAGTGGGTTGTCATTGCCTTCTCCAGGGGATCTTCCCAACCCAGGGATCAAACCCGGGTCTCCTGCATTATAGGCAGACGCTTTACCATCTGAGCCACCAGGGAAGTCTTTAAGACTTTGAGGAAGTATCTAATTAGAGTTTCCTCATTTTTAAAATGGTGATAATCTACTTCCACCAGAGGGTGAAGTTGAGGATAGCATGAGTTCATGTGTATATTGTCTTAATACAATGCCTGACATAATATATGCCCCAGTCTATGGCAGTCATTAGTCCAGTGTTAGAGAGAATGAAATTCAAAATATTTAAAATCAGAGATGCAGGTACATCTCCATCAATCTTAAACAACTAGACAGTTCTGCTGGGTTGTACCAGCTGAATATTAACCCCAAGTATTAGGAAGTAGAAAGTAATAAAATTGAGCAAGGCCGCTGGGAGAAATTTAGTGGAGGCCTCATCTTATGTCAAAGACTTGAGTGACCTCCCAGACCCTTTACCCAAGTTCAAGTGCAGAAACCTGCCACCCAGGTGTAGTTTCTTTCCCAAGGTCACAGAGATTGAGAACTAGATTTAAAAATAATGCCTATCAGACTCAAATTCTTGCTGCTTCTGCCTCACTAGAGCTGTTGATTTTATGCCACTTCCAGATTCTGAAGTGGCTTTCAGTTTCTGTGTCCATGGATTTCAAAGTGTTCCTTGCAGTCCTAGGTTTCTGTGGGAATGATTAAAGTTCTGCTATAAAAGTTGTAGTGGGAGCTGAGAAGGCAGAGCTTCTGTTTCTCCTAGACCATGGCTCTCAGTTCAACTGGAACCTTCATCTTTTTCATTTATATAAAAAGACTTTATTGCTTTAAAAAGTCACTATTCTATTCCAAACTGTATCCTTGTTCCTACTCATATTCAGACAGAGCCTCAACCTAGGTCCTTGTCCCTAGACCCAGGGTTTTTATCTTTCCATGGTTATTGCTTTGCTGACTCAGTCTGGAATTTGCACTCAGCAAATCTCATAGGCTAACATCTTGTGTTTGAGCCTGAGAAAATGTACTCTAATTCTGGTTTTGTCCTCAGAATTTCACGTGACATAGGATCTTCTTTTCTCAATTTTCACACCTTTGGCTTAATCTTTAAGTACTTTCCACAATGGCGAAGATCTTGACTGTGTACTTAGCTTTTCTTGGCTTACTGATATCAAAGACCATTACATATTTTATCATTTCAAGCCAGATATGATAGCTGTCATCTTTGATACTTTAAAACTGGCCCCATTAGACCAAGATATCATCTAATGGAATTCAGGTAGGTTACATTTTTTTTCCCCCTTCTTAGATCTTTTTTCAATTCTTTGATTTTACTGGGCCTCATTTTGGCCCCTAACTATAACCCACTGACCACTCCACTGAAATGTTAATATTATCCATGCTGAACACAGTCTGACAATGCACCAGGAGTGTTTGTGGTAACAGTTGTGGCTGTTGTGGCTGAACATGGACAAGTGACAGGCCATAGACATGCACATCATCATATAAACAGTGTTAACCACAGAGACCATATAACTTGTGGCCAACTCGTGATGAAGCTGCCACATCAAAGGGTTCAGTGCAGTTCAGGAGAAAATGTGATTAAAGGCTAAATCAGCACCTGACCACTCAAACCTTAGAATCGTGAACTACAGTCTCAGAGATGGGGAAGGAGCCACTCTGGCCAAGGGGAAGAGGCAGCTGCTGATGTACTCAAGTGAGTTGGCCCCTCCCACATCTGTGCCTGCCATCTGTCAATCCTCAATACTTGACGGTCACAATAGGCAGTATTTGTAGTAGCTTAACAATACTTTTTTCCCCAGTATGCCTTCCCTTCTGTGCTACAGTCTGGATTGTTTCTACTGGCACATATATCCGTTCACTGATTTTTATTTTTCAGTGTCCAATCAGCTAAATGGGGCTTCTCAGATGGCTCATTGCTTAAAGAACCCACCTGCCAATGTAGGAGACATGGGTTGATCCCTGGGTCTGGTCAAGAAGATGCCCTGGAGGTGGGTATGCTGACCCACACCAGTGTTTTTGCCTGGGAAAGCCCATGGACAGAGAAGCCTGGCAGGCTACAGTCCAAACAATCACAAAGAATAGGAGAGGACTTAATGACTAAACAACAACAATAATCTGCTAAGAAGTTAATTTAGTCAATTGTTCATTTTATTATTCTATTTTATAATTCTATAGTTTAATTTGTTTCTTTTTTCTTGTTTTACTTTTTTCTGATTTCTACTTTCATTATAATGCTATCTGAGTACTTAACACAGAAGAACTGTACAAAAAAGATCTTCACGACCAAGATAATCACGATGGTGTGATCACTCACCTAGAGCCAGACAGACATCCTGGAATGTGAAGTCAAGTGGGCCTTATAAAACATCACTATGAACAAAGCTAGTGGAGGTGATGGCATTCCAGTTGAGCTATTTCAAATCCTGAAAGATGATGCTGTGAAAGTGCTGCACTCAATAAGCCAGCAAATTTGGAAAACTCAGCAGTGGCCACAGGACAGGAAGAGGTCAGTTTTGTTCCAATCCCAAAGAAAGGTAATGCAAAAGAATACTCAGACTATAGCACAATTGCACTCATCTCACACATTAGTAAAGTAATGCTCAAAATTCTCCAAGCCAGGCTTCAGCAATACATGAACTGTGAACTTCCAGATGTTCAAGCTGTTACAGAAAAGGCAGGGGAACCAGAGATCAAATTTCCAACATCCGCTGGATCATGGAAAAAGCAAGAGAGTTCCAGAAAAACATCTATTTCTGCTTTATTGACTCTGCCAAAGCCTTTGACTGTGTGGATCACAATAAACTGTGGAAAATTCTGAAACAGACGGGGGAATCCCAGACCACCTGACTTTCCTCTTGAGAAACCTATATGCAGGTAAGGAAGCCACAGTTAGAACTGAGCATGGAATAACAAACTAGTTTCAAATAGGAAAAGGGGTACGTCAAAGTTATATATTGTCATCCTGCTTATTTAACTTATATGCAGAGTACATCATGAGAAATGCTGGGCTGGAAGAAGCACAAACTGGAATCATGATTGCCGGGAGAAATATCAATAACCTCAGATATGCAGATGACACCACCCTTATGGCAGAAAGAGAAGAGGAACTAAAAAGCCTCTTGATGAAAGTGAAAGAGAATGAAAAGGTTGGCTTAAAGCTTAACATTCAGAAAATGAAGATCATGGCATCCAGTCCCATCACTTCATGGGAAATAGATGGGGAAACAGTGTCAGACTTTATTTTTTTGGCTCCAAAATCACTGCAGATGGTGGTTGCAGCCATGAAATTTAAAGACGCTTCCTTCTTGGAAGGAAAGTTATGACCAACCTAGATAGCATATTCAAAAGCAGACACATTACTTTGCCAGCAAAGGCCCATCTAGTCAAGGCTATGATTTTTCCTGTGGTCACGTATGGATGTGAGAGTTGGACTGTGAAGAAAGCTGAGTGCCAAAGAAGTGATGTTTTTAAATTGTGTTAGAGAAGACTCTTGAGAGTCCCTTGGACTGCAAGGAGATCCAACCAGTCCATTTTAAAGGAGATCAGCCCTGGGTGTTCATTGGAAGGCTAATGCTAAAGTTGAAACTCCAATGCTTTGGCCACCTCAAGCGAAGAGTTGACTCATTGGAAAATACTCTGATTCTGGGAGGGATTGGAGGCAGGAGGAGAAGGGGATAACAGAGGATGAGATGGCTGGATGGCATCACCAACTCGATGGACATGAGTTTGAGTGAACTCCAGGACTTGGTGATGGACAGGGAGGCCTGGCGTGCTGCAATTCATGTGGTCACAAAGAGTCAGATACAACTGAGAGACTGAACTGAACTGAAGTACTTAAGTGTGACACTTTAATGTCCTTATCTGCTAATTCCATCAGCTATGTTATCACTGCATGTATTTTTGTTAACTGTTTATTCTCTGGGTTATGGGTGAATAATATAATAGCATAAATATATGCTATTTCTTAGCATATATGATAATTTTAAATTTTATAATGGACAGAATGGCTACTGCATTGTTGAAAGAGGGAGTTTTATTTTCTTCATTTAGAGAATGTTGAGTTTTTTTCTAACCACCTATTAATTTAATGGAGGATTAATTTTATACCACTGAGGTGTAATTTTAATTTTTCTTAGTATTCATGTAGAATAGCTGTCATTCTAATGCTCATATAGCACTGCTATTAGGTGTGGTCACAGGACTGGAAAAGGTCAGTTTTCATTCCAATCCCAAAGAAGGGCAATGCCAAAGAGTGCTCAGATTACCACATAATTGGACTCATATCACTAGCTAGCAAGGTCATGCTCAAAATTTTCCAAGTTAGATTTCAACAGTATGTGAACCGAGAACTTCCAGATGTACAAGCTGGATTTAGAAAAGGCAGAGGAACCAGAGATCAAATTACCAACATCCAGTTGGATCACAGAAAAAGCAAGGGAATACCAGAAAATCATCTACTTCTGCTTCATTGACTACGCTAAAGCCTTTGACTGTGTGGATCACAACAGACTGTGGAACATTCTTCAAGAGATGCGAATACCAGACCACCTGACCTGCCTCCTGAAAAAACCTGTATGCAGGTCAAGAAGCAGCAGTTAGAACCAGACATGGAAGAATGAACTGGTTCCAAATTGGGAAAGGAGTATGTTATGGCTGTATATTGTCACCCTGCTTATTAACTTACATGCAGAGTACATCATGTGAAATGCTGGGCTAGATGAAGCACAAGCTGGAGGGAGAAATTTCAATAACCTCAGATATGCAGATGACATCATCCTTATGGCAAAAAGTAAAGAGGAAATAAAGAGCCTCTTGATGAAGAAGGAGGAGAGTGAAAAAGCTGGCTAAAAGCTCAACACTCAAGAAATGCAGATCATGGCATCCAGTCCCATTACTTCATGGCAAATGGATGGTGAAACAAGGAAAATACCGACAAACTTCATTTTCTTGTGCTCCAGAATCACTGCAGATGGTGACTGCAGCCATGAAATTAAAAGACGCTTCTTGAAAGAAAAGCTATGGTAAACCTAGTCAGTGTATTAAAAAGCAGAGACATTACTTTACCAATAAATGTCCATATAGTAAAAGCTATGGTTTTTCCCTGGTGGCTCAGATGGTAAAGAATCTGCCTGCAATGCAGGAGACCTAGGTTCTATCCCTGCATCAGGAAGATTCCCCTGGAGAAGGAAATAGAAATTGACTCTAGTATTCTTGATTGGAAAATTCCATGGACAGAGGAGCCTGGTGAGCTATAGTCCATGAGGTCACAAAGAGTCTAACACAACTGAACGACTAACACTTTTCATTTTCATGGTTTTTCCAGTAGTCATCTGTGAATGTAAGAGTTTGACCATAAGGAAGACTACTGCTTCTGCTAAGTCACTTCAGTCATGTCTGACTCTGTGTGACCCCACAGACAGCAGCCCACCAGGCTCCGCCATTCCTGGGGTTCTCCAGGCAAGAACACTGGAGTGGGTTGCCATTTCCTTCTCCAATGCATGAAAATGAAAAGTGAAAGGGAAGTTGTTCGGTCATGTCTGACTCTTCAAGACCCCATGGACCGCAGCCTACCAGGCTCCTCTGTCCATTGGATTTTCCAGGCAAGAGTCCTGGAGTGGGGTGCCATCCATCACCTGAGCAAGGAAGAATTGATGCTTTCAAACCGTGGTATTTAAGAAGACTCTTGAAAATCCCTTGGACTTCAAGGAGATCAAACCAGTCAATTCTAAAGGAAATCAGTTCTGGATAACCATTGGAAAGATTGATGCTTAAGCTGAATCTACAAGAATTTTTCCACCTGATGCAAAGAACCAACTCATTGGAAAAGAGCCCGATGCTAGGAAAGACTGAAGGCAGGAGGATAGGGGATGACAGGGAACGAGATGTGTGGATGGCATCACTGACTCAATGAACCTGAGTTTGAGCAAATTCCAGGAGATGGTGAAGGACAGGGAAGCCTGGCCTGCTCTGGTCCATGGGGTTGCAAAGAGTTGGACATGACTGAGAGACTGAACAGCATGTGTGGCCTTGCTATGGTATCAGGTAAATAATGCCTGGGATGATAAATTTAAGTTTCTCTAACTCTCTCCATTTTGGTTGATTTCAGCTTTATTCCCCAGTTTTCCGTTCAGTTCATAACCTCCTGGAAGCTGTTCTCTGCCATGTCATGCAGTTTCACTCTTTGAATACTCATTTTAACATTTGGCCAAAGCCTCAAAGTCACAACCACGTATCAGTTCAGTTCAGTTCAGTTCAGTCACTCAGTCGTGTCCGACTCTTTGCGACCCCATGAATCGCAGCACGCCAGGCCTCCTTGTTCATCACCATCTCTCGGAGTTCACTCCAACTCACGCCCATCAAGTCCATGATGCCATCCAGCCATCTCATCCTTGGTCATCCCCTTCTCCTCCTGCCCCCAATCCCTCCCAGCACGAGTCTTCTCCAATGAGTCAACTCTTCACATGAGGTGGCCAAAGTACTGAAGTTTCAGCTTTAGCATCATTCCTTCCAAAGAAATCCCAGGGTTGATCTCCTTCAGAATGGACTAATTGGATATCCTTGCAGTCCAAGGGACTCTCAAGAGTCTTCTCCAACACCACAGTTCAAAAGCATCAATTCTTTGGTGCTCAGCCTTCTTCACAGTCCAACTCTCACATCCATACATGACCACTGGAAAAACCATACCCTTGACTAGACAGATCTTAGTCAGCAAAGTAATGTCTCTGCTTTTGAATATGCTATCTAGGTTGGTCATAACTTTTCTTCCAAGGACTAAGCGTCTTTTAATTTCATGTCTGCAGTCACTATCTGCAGTGATTTTGGAGCCCAACAAAATAAAGTCTGACACTGTTTCCACTGTCTCCCCATCTGTTTCCCATGAAGTGATGGGACTGGATGCCATGATCTTCATTTTCTGAATGTTGAGATTTAAGCAAACTTTTTCACTCTCCTCTTTCACCTTCATCAAGAGGCCGTTTAGTTCCTCTTCACTTTCTGCCGTAAGGGTAGTGGTGGTGTCATCTGCATATCTGAAGTTATTGATATTTCTCCCGGCAGTCTTGATTCCAGCTTGTGTTTCTTCCAGCCCAGCGTTTCTCATGATGTACTCTGCATATAAGTTAAACAAGCAGGGTGACAATATACAGCCTTGATGTACTCCTTTTCCTATTTGGAACCAGTCTGTTGTTCCATGTCCAGTTTCCTGACCTGCATACAGATTTCTCAAGAGGCAGGTCAGTTGGTCTGGTATTCCCATCTCCTTCAGAATTTTCCAAAGTTTATTGTGATCCACACAGTCAAAGGGTTTGGCATAGTCAATAAAGCAGAAATAAATGTTTTTCTGGAACTCTCTTGCTTTTTCTATGATCCAGCAATGTTGGCAATTTGATCTCTGGTTCCTCTGCCTTTTCTAAAACCAGCTTGAACATCAGGGAGTTCACGGTGCTGTATTACTGAAGCCTGGCTTGGAGAATTTTGAGCATTACTTTACTAGCATGTGAGATGAGTGCAACTGTGTGGTAGTCTGAGCATTCTTTGGCATTGCCTTTCTTTGGAATTGGAATGAAAACTGACCTTTTCCAGTCCTGTGGCCACTGCTGAGTTTTCCAAATTTGCTGGCATATTGAGTGCAGCACTTTCACAGCATCATCTTTTAGGATTTGAAATAGCACAACTGGAATTCTATCACCTCCAGGAGCTTTGTTCGTAGTAATGCTTTCTAAGGCCCACTTGACTTCGCCTGAGGCCAGGGGTGGCAGCTGAAAGGAGCCGCCCATGCCCGAGGCCAGGGCTGGTGGCCAGGAGGATCAACCCTGCAGGAGCAGGAGGGTCAGGAAGGTGGCGGTAAGGAGATACCCCTCATTCAAGATAAGAAACAGCAGCTGTGCTTTGCTGGAGCAGCTGTGAAAAGATACCCCACGCTCAAGTAAGAGAAACCCAAGTAAGATGGTAGGTGTTGCAAGAAGGCATCAGAGGGCAGACACACTGAAACCATACTCACAGAAAACTAGTCAATCTAATCACACTAAGACCACAGCCTTGTCTAACTCAATGAAACCAAGTCATGCCTGTGAGGGAACCCAAGACAGGTGGGTCATGGTGGAGAGGTCTGACAGAATGTGGTCCACTGGAGAAGGGAATGGCAAGCCACTTCAGTATTCTTGCTTTGAGAACCCCATGAACAGCATGAAAAGGCAAAATGATAGGATACTGAAAGAGGAACTCCCCAGGTCAGCAGATGCCCAATATGCTACTGGAGATCAGTGGAGAAATAACTCCAGAAAGAATGAATGGATGGAGCCAAAGGAAAAAAAATACCCAGTTGTGCATGTAACTGGTGATTAAGCAAGATCCGATGCTGTAAAGAGAAATATTGCATAGGAACCTGGAATGTCAGGTCCATGAATCAAGGCAAATTGGAAGTGGTCAAATAAGAGATGGCAAGGGTGAACGTCGACATTCTAGGAATCAGCGAACTAAAATGGACTGGAATGGGTGAATTTAACTCAGATGACCATTATATCTACTACTGCAGGCAGAAATCCCTCAGAAGAAATGGAGTAGCCATCATGGTCAACAAAAGAGCCCAAAATGCAGTACTTGGATGCAATCTCAAAAACGACAGAATGATCTCTGTTCATTTCCAAGGCAAACCATTCAATATCACAGTTATCCAAGTCTATGCCCCAACCAGTAACGCTGAAGAAGCCGAAGTTGAATGGTTTTATGAAGACCTACAATACCTTTTAGAACTAACACCCCCAAAAAGATGTGCTTTTCATTATAGGGGACTGGAATGCTGAAGTAGGAAGTCAACAAACACCTGGAGTAACAGGCAAATTTGGCCTTGGAATACGGAATGAAGCAGGGCAAAGACTAATAGAATTTTGCCAAGAAAATGCACTGGTCATAGCAAACACCCTCTTCCAACAACACAAGAGAAGACTCTACACATGGACATCACCAGATGGTCAACAACCATGTATGGAACTACTTTATGCACAAAATTCTCTCCTACATTATCTAATCTTGCAAATTCTGACTGCCTGATCATATTGACCCCTAAACTGTAATCTGGATTTACGCAGTTGAATAAGACAATCATGCTTTCTGTTTGAGCTCCACTGCTAGCAGTTTGGAAAGCAGAGCTAACTTTGTGTATTTGCATTCTCTCAGATATCACTGTGCTTTTTCCAGTACTTTAAAACTGTTACTGCATATATTTTTTTTTCTACTTTTTGAAGTTATTTTTGATGGTAGGATAGATACATGCTTATAAGTTTTCCTTCTGCCTCTCCTATTATCTAGCTAACTGTTTTAGGGAGTTCTAGCTGTTTTTAAATATCTTTCTTGCTGTAGATTCTTATGATCTGGATAAGAATTATATGCTATTAAAACTTTTATATAAATCTATTTTCATTGTAAAATTTCATTAGTCCAAAGAAACTGAGGTCTTCAAGAATTAGATATTACTTTGGGTGCCAGAAAGTCAAGATGGTGATTCATGGTTTGAGGGTACTGTTATCCACAACTATAGTAAAGAATATTGTAATATTATTTAAAGAAATCTTATTCAGTATATAACATAAATATGTAATGAAAATGACCCAGGAAGGTATACATATTAAAAGCCCTCCCTCATGCTGGACATTGATGAGACCCAGTTTCTGTGATGTATATTGTGCATGTGTGTTCATTCACTCAATTTAACTCCTTGCAACCTCATGGACTGTAGTCCGCCAGGCTCTGCTCTCTGTGGAATCAAGTGGGAGAGGACATGGTTAAACCGATGGCTGTTATGTTAATGTTTGGTAGAAACCAATGCAATGCTGTACAGCAGTTATCCTTCAGTTAAAAATAAACAAATTAAAAGAATACTGGAGTTGGTTGCTATTTCCTACTCCAGGGGATCGTCCCAACCCAGGGATCTAACCCAAGTCTTTTGCATCTCCTGCATTGGCAGGTGGAGTCTTTATCACTGATCCACCTGGAAAATATGATCTATATTAAACTTGATCAAAAGAACAAGTTTGAAAGGAATGTGATTGCAGTCTCTGTAATATCTTTTGACTTCAGATGTATAGAAGCAATTTTCCCCTTCAATGATTGAACATTGACTTGGCTTTTGTGATTGTTATTGTTGTTTCCCTAAGATTCTCAGGAGTCTTTTCCAATGAGTCAACTCTTCGCATGAGGTGGCCAAAGTACTGGACTTTCAGCTTTAGCATCATTCCTTCCAAAGAAATCCCAGGGCTGATCTCCCTTAGAATGGACTGGTTGCATCTCCTTGCAGTCCAAGGGACTCTCAAGAGTCTTCTCCAACACCACAGTTCAAAAGCATCAATTCTTCGGCTCTCAGCTTTCTTCACAGTCCAACTCTCACATCCATACATGACCACTGGAAAAACCATAGCCTCGACTAGATGGACCTTAGTTGGCAAAGTAATGTCTCAGCTTTTCAATATGCTATCTAGGTTGGTCATAACTTTCCTTCCAAGGAGCAAGCGTCTTCTAATTTCATGGCTGCAGTCACCATCTGCAGTGATTTTGGAGCCCAACAAAATAAAGTCTGACACTGTTTTCACTGTTTCCCCATCTATTTCCCATGAAGTGATGGGACCAGATGCCATCATGTTCGTTTTCTGAATGTTCAGCTTTAAGCCAACTTTTTCACTCTCCTTTTTCACTTTCATCAAGAGGCTTTTTAGCTCCTCTTCACTTTCTGTTATAAGGGTGGTGTCATCTGCATATCTGAGGTGATTGATATTTCTCCTGGCAATCTTGATTCCAGCTTGTGTTTCTTCCAGCCCAGTGTTTCTCATGATGTACTCTGCATAGAAGTTAAATAAGCAGAGTGACAATATGCAGCCTTGACGTACTCCTTTTCCTATTTGGAACCAGTCAGTTGTTCCATGTCCAGTTCTAACTTCTGCTTCCTTTTAGTGCAATTTAAAACCTGCCATGTTGCTCTAAAACCCTTGCCAAGGTGGTACTGACCAGGAAATTCTAGCTTAACACGTGTTCAACCAAAGTGTTCTGGGAATATAGAGGTGTTAATAAAATGCAATGCTTTTAAACAAGATGTTCCTCTTTCATGTACTCTATAAAGTACTTATCAAGGAATAATGTAATTATTAAGAAAGCACAGGACTTCCTTTGGAGAACACTATTTTTGTGATGCAGATTCTGGAAAAGTCAGTTCCAGATTTTGAAAGTAATGTGTGTAACTGAAGCAATCAACAGGGCAGAGATACTTCCTAAAAGTGGTGAATGATGTTTATTGATTATTCTAATAGGGATTCTGCTGAGCTTCTCCATAGAAAATGACATTTCAATCATTGTGAATCTTGCTTTTCCATGTGTAAAACCTGGAGGAGAGTTTGATATAACCACAACTCATAAATGGAATACATACTTGACCTTGCCTTTTAAGTGTTTGAAATTAATTCAGAAGATGGAGGAATCTGGCAGTTGGATAATGCCTGTTTTCCTTCTTTTCTTCCCTCCTGTCTCCTTCCTGTTTTCTTTATAATATGAACCTTGAGGTATCTATATGTTGCTCCTACCCAATTTATCTCTTTTCCACCTAGACAAAGTAAAGATATTGGGTGGGTTTTTTGTTGTTGTTGTTTGTTTTTTATGCTGATGCTTATGTGTGCTTGAAATGATAAGAGTAGAGTTCAAAGCAGTGCGATGAAGTCATTGAATGCCAAAGCCAACCTCATGTCAATTTCAGTTTTTGAATAAATGAATAAAAATAATTGTGATATAGGAGGCCATCCTAACTTTAAATTATTATTTTATAGCTGTGCAACAGCCAGGGTTCCACCAGGTAAACAGAATCAGTAGGAGGTATATATTAAAAAGTCATGGAAAGATCCTGGTTTTAAGGATTGTGGAGAATGTCAAACCAACTCTGAAATCTACAGGACAGGCTGTCTGGAAGGGTAGGCTAGAATTTTCTGGGATCAGCTGAAGTTTCTGTGCACAGGTAGAATTTTTCTTGCTCAGGGATACCTCAGCTCTGCTCTCAAGCCTTATCCACTGATCAAATCCAGGACCACCCAGATTACCTAGGATGAACTCTATTACTTAAGTTAACTGATTATGGACCTTAATCATATTTTAAAAGTACCTTTAGAGTAATACCTTGATTGTATAACTGGGGACTGTTTCCTATTCAAGCTGGCAAGTAAAGTTGACCATCACCATTGCATTACAACTTTCTTCATTTTTCATACTAGTTTAATAATAATAACTATATACTTTCTATATCAAAATAAAAAGTTGAAAATCCTGAAAAGTCTCAAAGATAATGTAATGAAAATTTTACTGTTCCCTAAAAGCCAGAAGTCTAGAAGCACTACTGAAACATAAGATTCTCCTTCATATTACTATTTCACAGATGGGAAGATAAAAGGCCCAAGGAGATATTCTATTAATACTTCACAGGTAACATATAGTCATTATTTTTATTAAGTTTCATTCTCTAGTGTATTGGCTTACCTTGTTACCTTTTACCTTAAACCAGATTATATTAGTTTTCTATCACTGCCGAACAAATTATGATAAAATTTATTATCTCATCGTTTCTGTGGGTCAGAGGTCTCAAAGCTGAAATCACCAGGCTGAAATCAAGGTCACTAGGCTGAAATCAAGGTGTTGATTGGAGCTATGATATAATCTTGATTTGGAGATTGTCTTAGAAATTCAGTGGTTGTTGGCAGAGTTTTAGTTCCTTGTAGTTGAGGAGTAGGGTCTTTGACTTGTAGACCTTCCCACTATTCCCTGAAATGTGTCTTTCTCTAAAACATGGAAGAGTGCTTCTTCATGGCTAGCAAGAGAGTGTTGGAACGTTCTAATCATACTAACTTCCTCTATCTCTGACCATTTGGTCTGCCTTTAATGTCCTCATTTGATTAGGTAAGGCTCACCAGGTAGTGCCTCTCTTTTGATTTAATAGGAGTTTCTCTGGTGGCTCAGCAGTAAAGAATCTGCCTGCAATGCAGGAGACATGAGTTCAATTCCTGGGTCAGGAAGATCCCTTGGAGAAGGAAACAGTATGCTTGCCTGGGAAATCCATGGACAGAGGAGCATGGTGGGCTGCCATCCATGTGAGTGCAGGAGTCAGACATGACTGAGCTGGACTCAGTAACCACAACAATAACAGATTAGGGGTCTTCAGTGCATCTACAAAGTCTCTTCACCTTTGGCAGTTGACACATCACAATTAGAGGAGTGATATACCATCGTATTTACAGGCCCTTACCTACATTCAAGGAAACGGGATTGCATGTTACATGAACACAAGGGGGGCAGGAATCTTGGGGGTCATTTAAAAATTTTATTTACCACATAGAGTTGATTACTTTTTTAAAATACCATATTATTCTCTATATTAACTTGGGGCAAGGTGAAAGAAAGAGAAGATTTAATTCACTTCAGCTAGTGTATTTGGGAAGGCACTGAACTGAGTAAAATAGGTTAAAATTGGGCTTATTAAAGCAATAATCACCACACAACATTATGTAATGGATTTTGTTCAACTAAATCAAGGTGTAATGGAATCTAGATAAGATTAAACTAGAAAAAGTACAGAGATTTTTACAAGCTATAGAGATAATCATAAGAAAATGGGCTATAGATCATGGAGTGACATTTTTGCATCATCTCAGGCTATGAAAGTTGGCAGATGGATTTGCTAAAGAATATGGTCTTTTCTCATTTGGCTGCCATTCAAATACACAGTTGCTCATCATGATTTTTTTTTACTACAATGAGCTAGTAATACATAGAACTAAATAATACATAATACATAGAGCTAATATTATTAGTATTGATAATATTAATAATGTATTACTTAAATAATACATAAATAATACATAGAGCTAAATAAGCTTAAGCCTCAGGGCCTGCCAGCTGTCCCTTCCAAGGCCCTAGAGGCCTTTGTGATATGTTCACACAGTTCATCAACTTTCATAAAAGGTGGACTCAGAAATTTAATCAGTGTCTTCAGAGAGAAAAATGACTGAAAACAGATATGAAGTTCACTTACAAAGGGCAATAGTCTGCAATTTAAGTCTATAGTTAAAACATAATCAGAATTAACCTTATGTGGCAATTTGTACTTTCTTAATTGTTTTCCCATATATGGTGCCATGTCATTCATCTAGAAGGATGAAGCAGGGATAAATTACAGAGATTCTGTGATGTATTTGCTGATTGTTCAGGATCTCACAGATGGAAACTCATGCCTTCTATCACTAAATGATCATGTGCTTTCTACTCCTGCAATGAGTGGTTTCTCATCATCTCATAGGAAGAAATGAGTTAAAGTGTAAAAGTAAGGAGGGAATTGAATCAAGAGTAGATTCTAGTGAAGGTCAAGTAGAAAACTGGCATTTCACAATGTCCTACCACTTGTTATAGAATGACTCTTTTTTCTTAATATATATATATTTTATTGAAGTATAGGTGACTTATGATGTTTCAGCTGCACAGCAAGGTGATTCAGTTATACACAAACATGTATATTATTTTTCAGATTATTTTCTATTACAGGTTATTAAGAGATACTGACTATGGTTTCCTGAGTTATATGGTAAACCTTTGCTCCTTGTTGTATATCTATTTGGTTTGCTGAAATATATATATTATCCATACTATGTATGTAAAAACTTTTCTACTATGCTTGATAAATGCTTGAGAAAGAACATCAAAAAAAAAAAGAGAGAGAGAGAGAGATGGAGAAACTGGAAAACATAAACTGATTGAAATGGGAGCACTGAAAATGAAATGGAAAAAGTGAAATAAACTAGATAAAAGAACATCATATATTCCAGTTATTTTTAAACATGGCTGCTCATTAGAAACATATCTGGAACATTGGAGGAAAAAAGCAATACTTGGTCATTTGTATTTTTCTTTTCTTTTTTTTTAATTTATTTTTTAATACTTTATTCTACATTACAGTACTGTATTTGTTTTGCCATACATTGACATGAATCAGCCACAGGTGTACACGATCTCCCAATGCCGAAACCCCCTTCCACCTCCCACCCCATATCATCTCCCTGGATCATCCCGTGCACCACCCCAAGCATCCTGTATCCTGTATTGAACATAGACTGGTGCTTCATATCTTACATGATAGTATACATGTTTCAATGCCATTCTCCCAAATCATCCCACCCTCTCCCTCTCCCTCAGAGTCCAAAAGTCCGTTCTATACCTCTATGTCCCTTTTGTTGTCCCACATAGAGGGTCATCATTACTATCTTTCTAAATTCCATATATATGTGTCAGTATACTATATTGGTGTTTTTCTTTCTGGCTTACTTCACTCTGTATAATCGGCTCCAGTTTCATCCATCTCATTAGAACTGAGTCAAATTTATTCTTTTTAAGGGCTGAGTAGTACTCCATTGTGTATATGTACCACGGCTTTCTTATCCATTCATCTGTTGATGGACATCTAGGTTGTTTCCATGTCCTGGCTATTATAAACATTGCTGAGATGAACATTGGGGTACACGTGTCTCTTTCACTTCTGGTTTCCTCGGTGTGTATGCCCAGCAATGGGATTGCTGGGTCATAAGGCAGTTCTATTTGCAATTTTTTAAGGAATCTCCACACTGTTTTCCATAATGGCTGTACTAGTTTGCATTCTCACTAGCAGTGTAAGAGGGTTCCCTTTTCTCCACATCCTCTCCAGCATTTATTGCTTGTAGACTTTTGGATCGCAGCCATTCTGACTGGTGTGAAATGGTACCTCATTGTGGTCTTGATTTGCATTTCTCTGATAATGAGTGATGTTGAGCATCTTTTCATGTGTTTGTTAGCCATTCATATGTCTTCTTTGGAGAAATGCCTATTTAGTTCTTTGGCCCATTTTTTGATTGGATCATTTATTTTTCTGGAGTTGAGCTGCATAAGTTGCTTATATATCTTTGAGATTAGCTGTTTGTCAGTTGTTTCATTTGCTATTGTTTTCTCCCATTCAGAAGGCTGTCTTTTCACCTTGCTTATAGTTTCCTTTGTTGTGCAGAAGCTTTTAATTTCAATTAGATCCCATTTGTTTATTTTTGCTTTTATTTCCATTATACTGGGAGGTGGATCATAGAGGATCCTGCTATGATTTATGTCGGAGAGTGTTTTGCCTATGTTTTCCTCTAGGAGTTTTATAGTTTCTGGTCTTACATTTAGATCTTTAATCCATTTTGAGTTTATTTTTGTGTATGGTGTTAGACAGAGGTCTAGTTTCATTCTTTTACAAGTGGTTGACCAATTTTCCCAGCACCACCTGCTAAAGAGACTGTCTTTACTCCATTGTATATTCTTGCCTCCTTTGTTGAAGACAAGGTGTCCATAGGTATGTGGATTTATCTCAGGGCTTTCTATTTTGTTCCATTGATCTATATTTCTGTCTTTGTGCCAGTACCATACTGTCTTAATGACTGTGGCTTTGTAGTAGAGCCTGAAGTCAGGCAAGTTGATTCCTCCAGTTCCATTCTTCTTTCTCAAGATTGCTTTGGCTATTCGAGGTTTTTTGTATTTCCATACAAATCTTGAGATTATTTGATCTAGTTCTGTGAAAAATACTGTGGATAGCTTGATAGGAATTGCATTAAAAATATAAATTTATTTATTTTAATTGGAGGTTATACTTTACAATATTGTATTGGTTTTGCCATACATCAACATGAATCCACCACAGGTATACACGTGTTTGCCATCCTGAACCCCCTCCCTCCTCCCTCTCCGTACCATCCCTCTGGGTCGTCTCAGTGCACCAGCCCCAAGCATCTAGTATCATGCATTGAACCTGGACTGGTGATTCGTTTCATATATGATATTATTATACATGTTTCAATACCATTCTCCCAAATCATCCCACCCTCTCCCTCCCCCACAGAGTCCAAAAGACTCTTCTATACACATGTGTCTCTTTTGCTGTCTCGAATACAGGGTTATCGTTACCATCTTTCTAAATTCCATATATATGTATTAGTATACTGGATTGGTGTTTTTCTTTCTGGCTTGCTTCACTCTGTATAATAGGCTTCAGTTTCATCTACCTCATTAGAACTGATTCAAATGTATTCTTTTTAATGGCTGAGTAATACTCCATTGTGTATATGTACCACAGCTTTCTTATCCATTCATCTGCTGATGGACATCTAGGTTGCTTCCATGTCCTGGCTATTATAAACAGTGCTGCGATGAACATTGGGGTACATGTGTCTCTTTCAATTCTGGTTTCCTCAGCGTGTATGCCCAGCAGTGGGATTGCTACAAAATTCAAAGATAATTCTTATCTGCATCTGTAATCATTTAAAAAATGATTACAGATTTTTCTATTAAATGGTAGTTTTGGTGGTATAGAATTCTATTGTTTTTCTGTTGACCAGTCATAGTACCATGGTATTAATTAAGTAACAGTTACATAAACACAGTTGTAAAAGATGTTTATCCATTTTCAAAATAGATAGCCAGACAAAAAATAAACTGCAAGCCATAATGGGAACATGATTAATATAACAGTGTAAAATAATTACATACAATTTGAGGGATCAAGCAAAGTCATGTGGTAAATGGAACTACATACATAACACATGTTTTCATCCACCCAGCCAGTCTGTTTCCTGTGATTGGTGCATTTAATCCATTTACATTTAAGGTAATTATGATATGTATGATCCTGTTACCATTTTCTTAATTGTTTGGGTTGCCTTTCTGTAGATCTTTTCCTTATCATTTGTTTTCTGCCTAGAGAAGTTCCTTTAGCATTTATTATAAAACTGGTTTGGTGGTACTGAATTCTCTTAACTTTTGCTTGTCTGGAAAGCTTTGACTTCTCCATCAAATCTAAAGAAGAGTCTTGCTAGGTAGAGTATTCTTTGCTGTAGGTTCTTCCCTTTCATCACTTTAAATATATCCCACCATTCCCTTTTGGACTGTAGAGTCTGTTGAGAAATGAGCTGATAGCCTTATGGGAGTTCCCTTGTATGTTATTTGTTGCTTTTCCCCTGTTGCTTTTAATGTTTTATCTCTGTCTTTAATTTTTATCAGTTTAATTACTATGTATCTCTGTGTTTTCCTCCTTGAGTTTATCTTCCCTGGAACTCTCTATGGTTTGTGGACTTGGTTCCCTTTCCCATGTTAGGGAAGTTTTCAGCTATTATCTCTTCATATATTTTCTCAGCTTCTCTCTCTCTTCTCCTCTGGGATCCCTATAATGCAAAGGGATGTTGTCTCAGAGGTCTGCAGAGTGACTCTCTCCAGCCATCTTCATGTATTTGTCAATTGGGTTTGGCTTCACTGGGTCTCTGTTGCTGTGCATAGGCTTTCTCTAGTTGCAGAGAGAGGTGGCTACTCTCTTGTTGCAGAGCACAGACTCTAAGGCACCTGGACTTCAGCAGCTGCGGCACACGGGCCCAAATACCCCACATCATGTGGAATCTTCCCGGACCAGGGATCAAGCCCATGTGCATCTTGCTGGTGGTGAACCCCCAACCACTGAACCACCAACGAAGTCCCTTTATGGACATTTTCACTGAAGGAGTGGGATGGGCTTGGAAGAAGCACTGTCTCTGAGTTATACAAACATTAGAAGGTTGTACCACCAAATTAAAAGAGTAGAAGTGTTTTGAAGATGTGACCCAAAGCAATATAACTTGCGGGAAAAGCAAAAGAGCTGTGGAGAGAAGTCAAAGGTAATAGCTAGGGAAATGGTGAGGAATGCAAAGTCCAAAGGTCAAGACAAGACAGAAATGAGTCATTAAATATTAAGGCTGTATCAAGAAAATCAGTAACAAGTTGGAATCCCACGTTAAGAAAAGCAAAGGAACGGTTTCAGGAGTAATACTTTTGAGATAGTCATGTGCTTGCTCTGGCCTATAATAGTTTGCCCAAAGGAATGTAGTAGATGTTAATGTGACGAAGAGACATTGGGGTTCAGTTAGTAACAAAATATTTCTAAGAACAACAGTTTTTTAACTTTTTTGAGTCACATACCCCCTTTTGCAAATGATTCTTGTGCAAAAATCTAATATAAATAGATGGATAGATGGATGGATAGATAGGTAGAGGGAGGGAGCCCTCATGAGCTGTAACAATAACAGAACTCAACTGGAAGAAGGAAGACTTTTCTGGGGAAGGTCTAAGCCAATGTAAAACCATAGACTCTTTGTTTCCTATAACCCTCTCAATTTCCTTTTCCCCTTTACAAAAACTTGTGGTGAGGGGTGGCATAAGGGAGCTTGCACATAGCTCACTGTGGTTGCACTCAGAATTGTAATTCTCCACTGATCTCAGATAAACCAATCTTTGTTGGAGAAATGTCTTGCAATCTATTTGTTTAGGTCGACAAGAATAAGACTCAGGGTCTGGCTAGGCCTTATTTTCCCATTTGTGATGAAAGGTATGATTTTATAGTACCCCATAATTTCTTAAAATTATGTTAAACCCCCTGATGGTTGATTAAGATTTATCTTGATAGCAATATTTATTTTGGAAATTACTTTTGATGAATTATTCTCTTTGTCAGGCTCAGTATGAGGTATACAAAAATAGACATGCTTTTAGTCATATTACCATTTTCCCTGTCCCTCATTCTGCTCCAGCCTCATTGGGTTCTTCTTGAGTTCTTCTCACACAGGCCAACCTTCTCTCTGTATCAGACCGACTCCTTTTTCCTCTTACATATTCTCACTGGCTGGCTCCTTCATCCCTCTCCATCATCCATGACTTGGTACACAGTAGACACTCAACAAATTCCCTGACAGCTCAGTTGGTAAAGAGTCCGCCTTCAGTGCAAGAGACCCTGATTCAATTCCTGGGTTGGGAAGATTCCCTGAAGAAGGGATAGGCTACCCACTCCAGTATTCTCGAGCTTCCCTTGTGGCTCAGCTGGTAAAGAATCTGCCTGCAATGTGGGAGACCTGGGTTTGATCTCCGGGTTGGGAAGATCCCCTGGAGAAAGGTAAGGCTACCCACTCTAGTATTCTGGCCTGGAGAATCCATGGATTGTATAATCCATGGGATCACAAAGAATTGGACACAACTGAGTGACTTTCACTTTCACACGAAAACATACACTTAAAATGAAGATTTAACTCCTAACACCAAGAGCTAACTATATTGGGTAGAAACAAACTTATAAATAATAACGTAGTATTTTAAATCCTATAGTGAAGATATGGCACCAAGTGCTATGGATACACAGAAATGATGTATATGCTAAATACTTCTGGGCAAAGACAATAACAATTGAGTTGAGTTTCGATGAATGAATAGAATGTCACCCAAGAGGTAAATAAGAGGA
This sequence comes from Nanger dama, assembly GCA_917880005.1. Taxonomy (NCBI): domain Eukaryota; kingdom Metazoa; phylum Chordata; class Mammalia; order Artiodactyla; family Bovidae; genus Nanger; species Nanger dama. The sequence continues at coordinate 176,590 of CAKJTW010000058.1, read as the reverse complement.
TGTTATTTCAGGTGAAGGGGAAAATGTGTCCCAAAATACAGAATTGGGAAAGGTCAAAGGGAGAGTTTCAGTGGGATTGGAAAAGTTACTGTGAGGTTCAGGATTTTGAAAACAAGGTGCACTTTCTTGTGCAGTTGGTAGAGTTTTAAAGGATTTTAAGTGAAGAAACAACATGATTACCTTCTTGGATTAAAAAAAGATGTGTCACAGCTGAGAGAGTAAGAAAAATGGGTCTCTCAACCTCTTCTCAGGCAAGGGTAGCTGAATTCAATCAAGAGGAAAAATATCCCCTTTAAGCAGGTTGAGAACCATTTGCACCATTTTTTTCCTGTGAACATGTACATAATGAGTTTAAAAATATGAGCCAAATAACAAGTTCAGCTGACTTCATGATTACCAGATAAAAAGGGTAAGGAAGACGATGCCTCCTAATCAAAAAGGATTTTCTGACTTAAATGCAAATACGAGTCATGTTTTTTAGGTGGCTCAGATGGTAAAGCATCTGTCTACAATGCAGGAGACCTGGGTTCAATCCCTGGGTCAGGAAGATTCCCTGGAGAAGGAAATGGCAACCCACTCCAGTATCCTTGCCTAGAAAATCCCATGGATGGAGGAGCCTGGTGCAGGCTACTGCCCATGGGATCGCAAAGAGTCGGACACAACTGAGCGACTTCACTTTCACTTTTCACACCAGTTCTCAATTCCTATCAATCAGATGTTGTCTTCTTTATTCTTCAGCATGTCAAGTTCCAGCTTTAAGTTGGATTTCTGATGAATACACACACAGGGCCTGATCTATATGCTTACCAACAAATGCTGCTCAATCTTCATAGTCTCGTATGGCGATTACACATTTATAATGGTAGATAATGAAGGAATGATCCCTCTTCCCTGCCTGCCACTACAGAAGAGAAAGTCTAATCTTCTAATTATTCCCCAATATTTACTCAATGGATAATCATCATCAGATTAACCTTCAGTCATGCAATGTGTAATTAAAAATGTAAATCAATAAAATGTAATTGTGGCTGGCTACATTAACACTTTTTAAAACAGTTTAATAATAATTGGATGAAAAGAGCCATTTTTTGGTGTTTATATTTAACACAGTTGTAAGGGTTCTTTTCTATTATAGAAAAGCTGTAATAACATATATTGAACTGTCTGATTAAAAAAATCATGCAATAGGTACTTTTATATAAAAGAAACTGTGCATTAAATAGTTCACAATTTTAACTTCACAAATCCTAACTTCCCTAGGATTTGTGGTCCCCTCTTTGCAACCCCTGGCTTAAAATTAGGCTAGGATCTTTTAAGACTGTTTCCTGAAAAATCATCTTTTCTTCTCCTTTTCTGGAATGTAGATTCCAATTCTGGCAAGTCTTTCAGTTTAGTTCACTTCAGTCGCTCAGTCATGTCTGACTCTGTGTGACCTCATGGACTGCAGCACTCCAGGCCTCCCTGTCCATCACCAACTCCCAGAGTTTACTCAAACTCATGTCCATTGAGTCGGTGCTGCCATCCAACCATCTCATCCTCTGTTGTCCCCTTCTCCTCCTGCCTTCAATCTTGCCCAGCTTCAGGGTCTTTTCAAAAGAGTCAGTTCTTCACATCAGGTGGCCAAGTTATTGGAGTTTCAGCTTCAGCATCAGTCCTTCCAATGAATATTCAGGACTGCTTTCCTTTAGGATGGACTGGTTGGATCTCCTTGCAGTCCAAGAGACTCTCAAGAGTCTTCACCACCACAGTCCAAAAGAATCAGTTCTTTGGCACTCAGCTTTCTTTATAGTGCAATTCTCACATCCATACATGATTATGGAAAAACCATAGCTCTAACTAAACGGACCTTTGTTGGCAAAGTAATGTCTCTGCAAGTTTTTAGGATTTAATAAAACCAAACCAGAATGATACATCTTTGAAACATAAATCAGATAATGTTACTGTCTTGCTTGAATATTTGCCATTGACTTCTCATTATATTCAGAATAACATCCAATGTCCATAAAATACAATTCCAATCAGATGAGTTTTAAAAAATTACAAGTGAGAGTGTGTTTGTGAAAACATAGGAGGGTGTAGTTTTTCTGCTTAGATCTGTTAGTATAGTATAGTATAGTAATATGCATGCATGCATGTATGCATGCTAAGTCACTTCAGTCATGTCCAACTCTTTGTGACCCTATGGACTGTACCTCACCAGGCTCCTTTGTCCATAGGATTTTCCAGGCAAGAATACCAGAATGAGTTGTCATGCCTTCCTCAGTATAGTAATATAGTCATTTCTGCTGCTGCTAAGTCACTTCAGTCATGTCTGACTCTGTGCGACCCCAAAGACGGCAGCCCACCAGGCTCCTCTGTCCCTGGGATTCTCCAGGCAAGAACACTGGAGTGGGTTGCCATTTCCTGCTCCAATGCATGAAAGTGAAAAGTGAAAGTGAAGTCGCTCAGTTGTGTCTAACTCTTAGCGACCCCATGGACTGCAGCCTACCAGGCTCCTCTGTCCATGGGATTTTCCAGGCAAGAGTACTGGAGTGGGTTGCTATCACCTTCTCCAATATGGTCACTACTAATAAACAAATACTGCATTTTTCCAAAAAATCTTACTTGATCATGACATATAATTTTCTTCTTGTGATCTTGGGTTCTATTAAAGAAATGTTTTTGTAGCTTTATATGTGATATTGGTTCTATAATTTTCTTCCTTTCAGCTATTTATATCAGGTTTAAGTATTAATATCAAAAAGGAATTTTTAAATCTCCTTTATTCTCTAGGCTTTGGACCAATTCATGTATTATTGGGAATATTCAGTGTAAAGTCTCTCTGTGCCTGTTAATTTTTTATTCCTTAGTAACACTCTGTATCTTCAGTGAAAATTGGTGTAATCAAGTTTAGATATCTACTGTGGTCACAGTGATCTGTAAATAGTCTCTTCAGAATTTTTAAAGTTTCTTCTGTTTCAATAGTTATTTTCTTCTTGTCATTTCTTATTGTGTATACACATGTCTTCTCTTTTTCCCATGATTAACTACTAGTTTGTCTGCTTTGGTAACCAAAAAGTGGGATTTTGATTTATTAAATTGCACTCATTGATTTTTCTATGCTCTACTTTAATAATTTTTGCTTTTAATTTATGCTGTTATAAATTTCTATGTTTTCTCTTTTTTTTCTGGCATTTTAGTTGGAACTTAATTCACTGGTTTTTAAAATTATTTTATGGTTACTGAAATTATTTAAGTTTATTTTAATTTTGCTTTGGTCAATCTTTAAATAGGTCCCAGTGATTCTGATATATGGGTGTTTTATGACTAATATTTAGACACTTTATAACTGTGATTTTTCAGTCTGCTTTCAACCATGAATTATTTATTACAACAACCTAGATGTCCATCAGCAGATGAATGGATAAGAAAACTGTGGTACATATACACAATGGAGTATTACTCAGCCCTTAAAAAGAATAAATTTGACTCAGTTCTAATGAGATGAATGAAACTGGAACCGATTATAAGAGTGAAGTAAGCCAGAAAGAAAAACACCAATACAGTAACTGACACCTATATATGGAATTTAGAAAGATAGTAATGATGACCCTGTATGTGAGACAACAAAAGAGACTCAGAGGTATAGAACAGACTTTTGGACTCTGAGGGAGAGAGAGAGGGTGGGATGATTTGGGAGAATGGCATTGAAATACTATCATGTAAGAAATGAAATGCCAGTCTATGTTCAATACAGGATACAGGATGCTTGGGGCTGGTGCACAGGATGACCCAGGGAGATGATATAGGGTGGGAGGTGGGAGGGGGCTTCGACATTAGGAGATCGTGTACACCTGTGGCTGATTCATGTCAATGTATGGCAAAACAAATACAGTATTGTAACGTAGAATAAAGTATTAAAAAAAAAAAGAAATATGTATGCAGGTCAGGAAGCAACAGTTAGAACTGGACATGGAACAACAGACTGGTTCCAAATAGGAAAAGGAGTACGTCAAGTCTGTATATTGTCACCCTGCTTATTTAACTTATATGCAGAGTACATCATGAGAAACGCTGGACTGGAAGAAACACAAGCTGGAGTCAAGATTGCCGGGAGAAATATCAATAATCTCAGATATGCAGATGACACCACCTTTATGGCAGAAAGTGAAGAGGAGCTAAAAGCCTCTTGATGAAAGTGAAAGAGGAGAGTGAAAAAGTTGGCTTAAAGCTCAACATTCAGAAAATGAAGATCATGGCATCCGGTCCCATCACTTCATGGAAAATAGATGGAGAAACAGTGGAAACAGTGTCAGATTTTTTTGGGGGCTCCAAAATCACTGCAGATAGTGACTGCAGCCATGAAATTAAGAGATGCTTACTCCTTGGAATGAAAGTTATAACCAACCTAGATAGCATATTCAAAAGCAGAGACATTACTTTCCCGACTAAGGTCCGTCTAGTCAAGGCTATGGTTTTTCCTGTGATCATGAATGGATGTGAGAGTTGGACTGTGAAGAAGGCTGAGTGCTGAAGAATTGATGCTTTTGAACTGTGGTGTTGAAGAAGACTCTTGAGAGTCCCTTGGACTGCAAGGAGATCCAACCAATCCATTCAGAAGTAGATCAGCCCTGGGATTTCTTTGGAAGGAATGATGCTAAAGCTGAAACTCCAGTACTTTAGCCAATTCATGCGAAGAGCTAACTCATTGGAAAAGACTCTGATGCTGGGAGGGATTGGGGACAGGAGGAGAAGGGGACGACCGAGGATGAGATGGCTGGATGGCATCACGGACTCGATGAACGTGAGTCTGAGTGAACTCCGGGAGTTGGTGATGGACAGGGAGGCCTGGTGTGCTGCGATTAATGAGGTCATAAAGAGTCGGACACAACTGAGCGACTGAACTGAACTGAAGACAGTTGCTGTCACTTTTTCTATATATATTGATAGCATATCATTTTCTGAATTGTAACTTTTATAATTAAAAAGTATTCTTTGTTGAATATAATTTGTTTTAATGTAAATTATACTTTGAAATCAACAGAGCAATGCCTGTTTTACTATTTCTGTTTGCTTCATATATATTGTCTATCTTTTTGTTAGTCTTTGTGAATTATTTTTTAAGTATTTCTCTTTATAAAGAATATATTTGTGTTTTTCCTAGTCAAATTGAAAATAATTTTCCTTTTTATAGATGTCTTAAGCCCATTCCCATTTTTGGATAGGACTGATAACATTGTCATGCTATTTAAAAATCAGGTTAGGAAAGACCTTAATGATCAGTCAAATGGCTAAAATACTTAGCAGAAGTTTTAATCTCTTAAATTAATTCAGAGACAGAATCTGACTCTCTTCTAGACTCCCCCAAGCCTTAGTTATTATAGTGGAGCATTTTACACTTTAGAAAGTAAGCTGTATGTATGTGCATGTGTGTATGTTATTTTTCTATGCATCTTTAGAGCAGCTCTCCATTCCCCCTTCCCCCAACCTAATGTGCTACTTGTAAACAGTCTCTTTATGCACACACTCCTCCCCAAGATTCTTTATTCTGCTGTCATATACATACAAATATCTTTAAGACTGCCAGGTACATGGTAGGTGCTAATTAAATATTTGCTGAATTAATTAATGCATGAATAATTCAGAAGAAGGAGCTTTTTCAAAGTTAATTATTTTATTAAATTATGTGAATTCATTGTTCCATTTGCCTGTAAAGTTATAGATGTAAACAAGTGATGTGTCTGCCTGATTTGGGCATAACATAGTCTAATTATTTTAATGCATTCCATTTTGATGTAATGGTTTGTGCTTGTAACAATTTTCAACATTATATGAAGTGTCTAGATATAAACCTTCATTTGTTAAACTCCACTGTCTGTACTTTTAACCTTACCAAAAATCACATCGCATTTGAAAAAAAATGTATTCTATTTCTTTGGATCCTCAATATATTCATTATCATCACAGTTGGCATATGATTCAGATCCTAGCCTCAGCCTTATTATTTTGACTAACATAATTACTCTTTTTAATGAACTCTAAGAATATGGAATTATGTTGATTTACTGGCTCCTTAGAAAAGCCCAGGTAACTCTGGCTTGATAGTGAGACCTTTCTGGCATGCTTTTCCTTGCATTTCATGCTCTAATTTTGTTTCTAGAAAGGACTTTAGAGGTTTTAACTTTTCTTTTGGATCATTAATTTCGCTAAGTCATTTGGACAGCAGGGTACTTAGAGCTTCCTCAGCGATTTGAATGAAAGAAAATTTTGAAAGTGCCTCAGTTGAATGCTTCTTAGACTAAGTTGAAGGCTTTCATTAGAAACAGACTACACTGTCCATGGAAGATTTATGAGTATATGATTGAACTGGGAATGACAGATATGATTATAGATGAGGCTTTCACAAATGCGTGAGTGAAAAGACAATCATTTTCTAAGTGCAATGATAGATATTAGAAATTTAATTAAAATGAAAACAAGCTATTAGAATAGAATAATATACTGTGTCTATAGTATTCCAATAGAGCAATCCAATCCACCAGGTGAAATAATTAAAACTTATTAAAAGAATGAATACTACCTTAGTAATTATTTTAAATATAATTAAGATTGTTTTACTATTAAAAGGTTTATTTAATTCATTAAAATATTCACAAAATACTGATTAGTAGAAGAAGAAAAATGAGATTTTTGGTACTACAACATTCTAAATGTTTCTATGAATGTACATACAGTTGTCTGAATGGCTTGTTTTACATTTAAGTGCCTACATTCATATATGTATCAGGGTGTACATTTTTATTTTTTCTGAATGTATAGTATCTGTACATTTTTACTATATTTGAAGAATTCTTTAGCTTTCAATTCTTAATGAAAAGCAGAACTTGCCTTTAATTGTTAGGCTGGAGATGCTTTTTCGCTTTCCCAGATTCTCTGGCAGAAAGTTTGTAGGGAGTACTTTGGCCACCTCATGCGAAGAGTTGACTCATTGGAAAAGACTTTGATGCTGGGAGGGACTGGAGACAGGAGAAGAAGGGGACGACAGAGGATGAGATGGCTGGATGGCATCACTGACTCGATGGATGCGAGTCTGAATGAACTCTGGGAGTTGGTAATGGACAGGGAGGCCTGGTATGCTGCGATTCATGGGGTTGCAAAGAGTCAGACATGACTGAGTGACTGAACTGAACTGAAAAGTATAATTATGATTTCTTAATTATGGAAAAAGCAAGAGAGTTCCAGAAAAACATCTATTTCTGCTTTATTGACTATGCCAAAGTCTTTGACTGTGTGGATCACAATAAACTGTGGAAAACTCTGAAAGAGATAAGAATCCCAGGCCACTTGACCTGCCTCTTGAGAAACCTATGTGCAGGTCAGGAAGGAACAGTTAGAACTGGACATGGAACAACAGACTAGTTCCAAATAGGAAAAAGAGTACGTCAAGGCTGTATATCATCACCCTGCTTATTTAACTTATATGCAGAGTACATCATGAGAAACGTTGGGCTGGAAGAAGCATAAGCTGGAATCAAGATTGCTGGGAGAAATATCAATAACCTCAGATATGCTGATGACACCACCCTTATGGCTGAAAGTGAAGAGGAACTAAAAAGCCTCTTGATGAAAGTGAAACTGAGAGTGAAAAAGTTGGCTTAAAGCTCAACATTCAGAAAACGAAGATCATGGCATCTGGTCCCATCACTTCTTGGGAAATAGATGGGGAAACAGTGGAAAGTGTCAGGCTTTATTTTTGGGGCTCCAAAATCATTGCAGATGGTTATTTCAGCCATGAAATTAAGAGATGCTTACTCCTTGGAGGGAAAGTTATGACCACCCTAGATCGCATATTCAAAAGCAGAGATATAACTTTGCCAACAAAAGTCTGTCTAGTCAAGGCTATGGTTTTTCCAGTGGTCATGTATGGATGTGAGAGTTGGATTGTGAAGAAAGCTGAGCACTGAAGAATTGATGCTTTTGAACTGTGGTGTTGGAGAAGACACTTGAGAGTCCTTTGGATTGCAAGGAGATCCAACCAGTCCATTCTAAAGGAGTTCAGCCCTGGATGTTCTTTGGAAGGAATGATGCTAAAGCTGAAACTCCAGTACTTTGACCACCTCATGCGAAAAGTTGGCTCATTGGAAAAGACTCTGATGTTGGGAGGGATGGGGAGCAGGAGGAGAAGGGGATGACAGTGGATGAGATGGCTGGATGGCATCACTGACTGGATGGACATGAGTCTGAGTGAACTCCAGCAGTTGTTGATGGACAGGGAGGCACGGCGTGCTGTGATTCATGTGGTCGCAAAGAGTCGGACACGACTGAGCCAGTTAACTGAACTGAACAACTAATGATGTTGAGCATAGCTCATGTGCTTTTGCCCATTTGTATAAGTTTCTTTTCAAATACATGGTTTGCAAATGCTTTCTCTCATTCTGTAGGAATTTGAAGCATAAAACTTTTAACTTTGTTGAAATCCAATTAGTCTGTTTTATTCTCTCATTGCTTGTGCTTTTGTCGTCCTGTGTACTAATGCATTGCTGCATCTGTGGTCGTGAAGATTTACCCATGCTTTCTTCTTAGAGCTTTCATCTTATACTACAGCTTGTGTATGGTGTGAGGTAGGGGTCTAAATTCATTATTTTTCATGTGGACATCCACTTGTTCCACATCACTTATTGAAGAGCCTGTTGTTGTTTTCCCTGTTGAATTATATCTTTATAAAAAGTCAACTACCCATAAATATGAATGTTTATTTTCAGATATACAATTTGTTACACTGATCTTCACCTCTATTCTTATTTCAGGGCCTCCTTGATTTCTATAGCTTTGTAGCAAGTTTTAAAATCATATGTATGATTTTTCCAAATGTGTTTTTCTTTTTCAAGACTGCCTTAGCTGTTCTGAGTCCCTGACATTTCCATATAAATTTTAGAACCAGCTTTTTAATTTCTGAAAAAGAAATAAAAATAATCTAGGATTTTAAAAGTGAGTATATGCAGTCTACAGATCAATTTGAAAAATATTATCATCTTAAGTACACTATGTCTTTTGATTCAGGAACATGAATATTTTTCCATCTGTATAGTTACAGTATAGTACCTTTCAACAGTGTTTTGTAGTTTTCAGCATATAATTTTTCATTGTGTAAAATTTATTCATAAATATTTCTTGCTTTTGTATGCTATTGTATTTGGAATAATTTCAGATTGTTTGTTGCTAGTGTGCACATGCAGTTATTTTTTCTTATCTTATCAGTCTTGTATCCTGCAACCTTGTTTAAGTCATTTACTCTAATACTATCTTTATTTGATTCCTTCTAAGAGCATATTGCCTGAAAACAAAGTTGGTTTTACTTTTTATATTGTTAATCTTGTGTCTTTTATTTCTTTTTCTGCTTAGTTATCCTCTCTAGAAATTCCATTACAATATTGAAAGGAAGTGACAAGAGTGGAAATTCTTACCTTTTTCATGATCATGTTTTAATTTAACATTAAATATGGTCTTAGCTATGGGTTTTCTGTAAGTGTCCTTTGTGAAGTTGAGGGAGTTCCTCTTAATTTATAGGTTGTTTACAGTTTTTATCATGAAAGTATATTGAATTGTATCACATTCTTTTCCTGCATCTATTGAGACAATCATGCAGTTTTTATCCTATACTATGATATATTACATTAATTGACATTCAGATGTTAAAACATTTGCAATTATGGAGTAAATCCCACATAATTTGGGGTTATAATTCTATTTACATATTGCTGGATTTTATCCATCTTTCTTTGAGAATTTTTTAAAATATAAATTTATTTATTTTATTTGGAGGTTAATTAGTTTACAATATTGTATTGGTTTTGCCATACATCAACAGGTATCTGCCATGGGTATACACGTGTTCCCCAACCTGCCTCCCCTCCTCCCTTCCTGTACCATGCCTCTGGGTCATCTCAGTGCACCAGCCCCAAGCATCCAGTATCATGCATCGAACCTGGACTGGCTATTCATTTCATATATGATATTATACATGTTTCAATGCCATTCTCCCAAATCATCCCATCCTCTCCCTCTCCCACAGAGTCCATGTTTATGAGAGATACTAGTCAAAAGATTTCTTGTGACGTCTTTTGTCTCGTTCTGGTATCAGAGTAATACAGCTTCCTAGAGTGATTTGGGATGTATCCTCTCCTTTTCCACATTTTTGGAAGAATATTTAAGGATTGGTGTTAATTTTTCTTTAAATATTTCTTAGAAATCACCAGGTAAGCTATCAGAGCCTGTGATTTTTTTTTCTGGGAAGTAATAATTTAATCTACTTATTCTTTAAAGGTCTAGCCACACTTTTCATTTATCCTTGAATAAATTTCAGTTATGTTTTTAAGAATTTGTCCATTTTACCTGTTATCTAGTTTGTTAGCATAAATAGTTCATAGTATTTCCTCATGCTCCCTTTTAGTTCTAAAAGATGGATAGTGATGAACCCTCTCTAATTCTTAAGTAATGTGAGCCTTTTCTTCCTTTTTTTGGTCAGTACAGCTTCAGTTTTGATATTTTTACCAAAAATAACTTTCAGTTATTGAATTTATGGTTTTCTATCTTCTAGTTCTTTTCATTTATACTCAGATCTTTATAATTTCCTTCCATCTGCTTGCTCTAGTTATACTTAGCTCTTTTATTCAGTGTCTGAATATGAGATGTTAAAGTTATGGATTGATATTTAATATTTTATTCAGCTATAGCTATAATTGCCTTTGAAACATGGTTGCTTTAAATGTACCTTAGAAGTTTTGATATGCTGTGTCTTATCTTTATTCATTTTGAGTATTTTCTAATTTATGATTTCTTAATTGACAGATTGGTTAAAGAGTATGTTGATTGATTTCCACATATTTGTGAACTTCTTAGGTTTATTTCTGTTATTCCCAATTTCAATCTATTGTGGTTGGAGAAAACATTTTGTATGATCTCAACATGTTTAATTTTACTGAAGTTTGTTTTGTGGCCTAACTAATGATATATCCTAGAGAATATTCCATATGCTATTAGGAATGTGTATTCTGCTCTTATAGTTTTTCAGTTCAATTCAGTTGCTCAGTCGTGTCTGACTCTTTGCGACCCCATGGACTGCACCACTCCAGGCCTCCCTATCCATCACCAACTCCTGAGTTTTATTCAGTCTCATGTCTGTTGAGTTGGTGATGCCATCCAACCATCTCATCCTCTGTCATCCCCTTCTCTTCCCGCCTTCAATCTTTCCCAGCATCAGGGTCTTTTCCAATGAGTCAGTTCTTTGCATCAGGTGGCCAAAGTATTGGAGTTTCAGCTTCAGCATCAGTCCTTCCAATGAACACTCAGGACTGATCTCCTTTAGGATGGACTGGTTGGATCTCCTTGCAGTCCAAAGGACTCTCAAGAGTTCTCCAACACCACAGTTCAAAAACATCAATTCTTTGGCACTCAGCTTTCTTCAGAGTCCAACTCTCACATCCATACATGACTAGTAGAAAAACCATAGCTTTGACTAGACGGACCTTTGTTGCAAAGTAATGTCTCTGCCTTTTAATATGCTGTCAAGGTTGGTCATAACTTTTCTTCCAAAAGCAAGTGTTTTTAATTTCATGGCTGAGTCATCATCTGCAGTGATTTTGGAGCCCCCAAAAATAAAGTCTGTCACTGTTTCCATTGTTTCCCTATTTGCCATGAAGTGATGGGACTGGATGCCATGATCTTAGTTTTCTGAATGTTTAGCTTTAAGCCAACTTTTTCACTCTCCTCTTTCACCTTCATCAAGAGGCTCTTTAGTTCTTCTTCACTTTCTGCCATAAGGGTGGTGTCATCTGAATATCTGAGATTATTGATATTTCTCCTGGCAATCTTGATTCCAGCTTGTGCTTCATCCAGACCAGTATTTCTCATGATGTGCTCTGCATATAAGTTTAAGCAGGGTGACAATATACAGCCTTGACGTACTCCTTTTCCTATTTGGAACCAGTCTGTTGTTCCATGTCCAGTTCTAACTTGCTTCCTGACTTGCACACAGATTTCTCAAAAGGCAGGTCAAGTGGCCTGGTATTCCCAGTTTATTATGATCCACACAGTCAAAGGCTTTGGCATAGTCAATAAAGCAGAAATAGGTATTTTTCTGGAACTCTCTTGCTTTTTTGATGACTCAGCAGATGTTGGCTATTTGATCTCTGACTCCTTTGCCTTTTCTAAATCAAGCTTGAACATCTGGATGTTCATTACTGTTGAAGCCTGGCTTGGAGAATTTTGAGCATTACTTTACTAGCGTGTGAGATGAGTGCAATTGTGTGGTAGTTTAAGCATTCTTTGGCAATGCCTTTGCAGTTGGAATGAAAACTATGTTTTTCAGTCCTGTGGCCACTGCTGAGTTTCCAAATTTGCTGACACTTTGAGTGCAACACTTTCATAGCATCATCTTTCAGGATTTGAAATAGCTCACTTGGAATTCCATCACCTCTACTAGCTTTGTTCGTAGTGATCTTTCTAAGACCCACTTGACTTCACAGTCCAGGATGCCTGACTCTAGATGAGTGATCACACCATTTTAATTATCTGGGTCATGAAGATCTTTTTGCATAGTTCTTTTGTTTTCTTGCCACCTCTTCTTAATATTTTCTTCTTCTGTTAGTTCAGTTCAGTTCAGTTCAGTCGCTCAGTCATGTCCAACTCTTTGCGACCCTATGAATCACAGCACGCCAGGCCTCCCTGTCCATCACTAAATCCTGGAATTCACTCAGACTCACATCCATCGAGTCAGTGATGCCATCCAGCCATCTCATCCTCGGTCGTCCCCTTCTCCTCCTGCCCCCAGTCCCTCCCAGCATCAGAGTCTTTTCCAATGAGTCAACTCTTCACGTGAGGTGGCCAAAGTACTGGAGTTTCAGCTTTAGCATCATTCCTTCCAAAGAAATCCCAGGGCTGATCTCCTTCAGAACGGACTGGTTGGATCTCCTTGCAGTCCAAGGGACTCTCAAGAGTCTTCTCCAACACCACAGTTCAAAAGCATCAATTCTTCAGCGCTCAGTCTTCTTCACAGTCCAACTCTCACATCCATACATGACCACTGGAAAAACCATAGCCTTGACTAGACGGACCTTAGTCAGCAAAGTAATCTCTCTGCTTTTTTTCTTTTGTTAGGATGAAAACATTCTGTTCTTTATTGTGCCCATCTCTGCTTATAGTTTTTAATGTTGTTTATGTCATCGATTTCCTTGCTGATCTTTTGCATACTTGATCTACGTTTGTGCTCAGTTGTGTCTGATTCTTTGTGACCCTATGGATTTTAGCCCACCAGACTCCTCTGTCAATGAAAATTTCTTGACAAGAATTCTGGAGTGTGTTGCAGTTTCCTACTCCAGGGGATCTTCCCATCCAGAGACAAACCCACATTTCCTGCATTGGCAGGTGGATTCTTACCAGTATGCCACCTGCGAAGCCCATACTTACTTTATCCACTATTAAAATTAGAGTATTATATTTCTCAACTTTTATTGTTGCATTGTTCATTTTCCCTTCAATTATATCAGATTTTGCATCATGTTTTTGGCTCTGTTATTAAATTTATGTATGCTGTTAATTGCTATATTCTAATAAATTCACCACTGTTATTTCTATAAAATGCCCTTTTTAGTCACTAGTGATAACTATTGTCATAAAATCCGTATGTCTTCTATTAGTATACTGACACCAACTCTCTTGTGGTTCCTGCATGCACTGTATATTTTTTTCTGCCATTGTAGATTCAACCTGTTTATATCATTGAATCTAACATGTGTCTTTTACAGAAAGCATGTAGTTAACACACTTTTATCAATTCTGCCAACCTCTGCCATTGAACTCTAGTGTTTCATTAATTTATATATAATATATTTCTGATAAATTAGAATTTACTCCACCCTTTTCATTTGCCTTTTATTGTTCAATCTTTTTTTGTCCTGTAGTTTCTTCTTACTGATTTCTAAGTGAATAGTTTCTAGTATAATATTTGTATTCTTTTAATGTTTTTTCACTATTTTAAAATTCTATTCTTAGAATTTGCTTTAGGGTTTACCATATACATTTTATCTTATCCTCATCTTCAGATTTATACTAATTTGAGAGATATAGAGATATAAAAATACAGCTACTAGAAAGCTCTGTTCTGTCTGCTGTTCTATTACTGCTGTACATTACATCTGTATGTCTACAGACCCTACATTACATTGTTGTAATTTATTATTTTTTATACTGTTAACTATTTTAAGTAAATTGAGAGAGGAAATTGGAGCAAACATATTTACAGAGTTTGTAGCAATATTTTGTTTTATTATTATTATCTTTTTTACCATTTCTGGTTCTCTTTACTTGTTCCTATGAATTCTAGTTAGTTACACATGGTGTCTTTTTCTCACCTTTGATCTTTTTCCTCCTTCTCTCTTTTTTCTTATTTTGGCATTTCCATTATTTATAATGTACTCAATGATGGCCCATAATTTTTTGAGACTATATTCATTTTTTATTAACTACTTGCATCAAAATCTGTTGTTCCTGAGAGTGCCTTTAGGTTTAAACTTTCTCATTTCCTGTTCTAAACAGAGTTATTGAAAGAACTCTGGAGCCCTGTGTTCTTATCACCTGCTTTTCCAAGACAATATCTTGGCACCATTATTCAACTGACTGCTTCTCTGAGTGACATTCCTATTTTTCAGTGAGTGAACTGGGTAGGGTGGCAGACTTTAGTCTCCTTAACTTGCCTTTCCCTGTATGAAACCTCCATCCTACAAGTGATAGGGGGTAAGTTCAACTGAGGACTCAGTATTATAGGCTTCCCAGGTGGCACAGTGGTAAAAATCTGCTTGCCAATGCTGGAGAAGCCAGAGATGTGGGTTCGATCCCTGGGTTAGGAAGATCCCTTGGGTAGGAAATGACAACCCACTCCAGTATTCTTCCCTGGAAAATTCCTTTCATGGTGTCACAAAGAGTCAGATATGACTGAACACACACACACACACACACACACACACACACTTAGCCTGTCACACTTGGCATAAAAGCCTCTGCCCTATGAATAAGAGCTGTGGAGAAGGGGAAATCTCTGACTTTTCAACTACATAAACCTTCAATTTTGCCTTGGCAACAAGGAGCTTGAAGAGATGAGAAATGATGGCAAATTGTCTCTTCCATGGAGGTACCGTAGTTCTTGAATGAAAACTGTGGGGAGTGGGAGACCTGTTTTCTTGGTCTCACTTACCTGAAGAGGAACTTCCATCAGGCTGAATAGGGATGGGGAGAGTAAGTCATAGCTCATAGTCTTTTACTATTTTTAAAAATAAGATTTAGATTTCTTTCAGTGAATATTTATTCATTTGCATTATTTCCTGAGGAGATTTTCCAAAGATTGAATAGTTGATATCGTTATTGTTCTTTTTGTAAATTTTACCAGTTAAGGTTTTTGTTATTGCTGCTTTGATTTTGCTACAGAGTGGTTTCATAGAGTTCTTCCCTATCCCTTTTACTTTTTTGGCCACACTGTGGAATCTTAGTTCCTTCATCAGTGGTCAAACCCAAATCCCCTGAAATGGAAGTGTGGAGTCTTAACCACTAGACTGCCAAGGAAATCCTCTTAAAGTTTTTTACACTGTCATCTTGGAAGCTATTAACTAGCTCATTTCCATTTAATAATTGCCCCTTCTGCTTAAATTAGCTAGAGTTGGTTTCTATTGATCACAGCTAACAACTTGCAATCACATACACAACACACACACACACACACACACAGAAATGCAGAAAACTGGCAAACTGAGATTCATCATTAGTTTCTATATAAGATTTTTTTAAAATATGTTCCCTTTGATTAAAAGTAATTAAGTCTTGTGTCTGTATATGCACTTGGTAGGTAGGTGAGGATTTCATCTTTGTTTTAACAAACTTATAAAAAGGAAAAAAGTAAACTTCTGAGAAAATAATTCAAATATTAGATGTAATTTCTCTCTATTAATGGTAGGCAGAAGAACTATGCCATTGAATAGTTTTTAGGGATCATAAAATGTAATATTCATGTTTAAATATATATATTTAAATTAAAAGGGCTTCCCTGATAGATCAGTTGGTAAAGAATCCACCTGCAATGCAGGAGACCCCGGGTCGATTCCTGGGTTGGAAGGATCTGCTGGAGAAGGGATTGGCTATCCACTCCAGCATTCTGGCCTGGAGAATTCAATGGACTATATAGTCCATGGGGTCGCAAATAGTCAGACACGACTGAGCGACTTTCAGGGAAAGTAAGTCGTAGCTTAAGAGCCATAGTCTTTTACAATTTTTTTTTAATCCCTGGTAATGGAACTAAGATTCCACATGCCCTACAATATGGCCAAAAAAAAAAAAGAAGAAGGCAGGGGGACGGTAAGGAAGAACTCTATGAAACCACTCTGTAGAAAAAACAAAACAAAACAAAATAAAAATAACAAAAATCTTAACTGGTAAAATTTATAGAAAGAACAATAACAACTATTTAATCTAATGGTAGGCAGAATACCTATGCTAGGTTTTTTAAGGGATCAATAAAATGTAATATTCATGTATAAATCTATATATTTAAGTTAAAAGGAATAATGCTATGTATATGTTACATATTCTGATTTCTAAAATTTAATACATTGTGAACATTTTATGATTTTGTGGTAGTTAATGTTGAATTTGGAGATTTATGGCCTTTTTAGCGTTTTGTATCTAACTCCTGGTGTGAATTTAGTTAAGTTCAGGTACATTTTAGAAAAGGAGAGTAGTGTCCATGGTATTAATCTGATTCTAAGAATGATCTGTAACCCTCAAATGTCTAAGAATCAAAAGGTGCAGAGATCATCAAAATAGCTGCGTGGTATTTCCTTTATTGGGCTTCCCAAGTGACTTAGTGGGTGAATAACTCACCTACATGCAGGAGACATGCTAGATACAGGTCCGATCCCTGGTTTGGGAAGATCTCCTGGAGGAGGGCATGGCAACCCACTCCAATATTCTTGCCTGAAGCATCCCCATGGACAGAGGAGCCTGGCAGGCTACAGTCCATGAGGTCACAAAGAGCCGGACATGACTGAGCCACTGACACACACTTCCTTTATTGACATATGGTAGTTTAACCAATCCTTTACATAGGAACAGGGTCGGCTCAAACTTTTACTCCGATAGCTAATATTATCATGAACAATCATTTTTCAGGTCAATCTTCTAACAGATTTTCCTTAAAATTAATTTTTAGTATTGAAATTGCCTCAAGAAAGTGTATAGACATTTTGAGGCTTTTAATGCTTGGTTGCTTAGTTGCTTCAGCCATGTCTGACTCTTTGCAAAAGTGTGGATTTCAACCTGCCAGATTCCTCTGTTCATGGGATTCTCCAGGCAAGCATACTGGAGTAGGTAGCTATTCGCTACTCCAGGGAATCTTCCTGACCCGTGTATCGAAACCACATCTCCTTTGTCTTCTGCACTGCAGGCAGATTGTTTACCCACTGACCCACCTGAGAAGCCCAAGGCTTTTGATCTTTTTGCTAAATTATCCTCCAGAATGGTTGCATCACCTTTATTTCCAGTCTTACTGCCTAGCTGACAGATTAAAATCATTTTAGTACGTGTAGTCACAAGCTAGTGAAAGCCAACCATCCCCAATAGACTTTTTGATGTATGTTCCTCTCCTGCTATAGATATGATGCAAAAACTCTTCAACTGTACTTTTTCACTTCAATACTATTAAAAGCTCAGCTTCAAATGCAAAGGATCTCCTACATATGATGGCAGCCAGTCACATTTATTCCAGCGCTTACCTGCTGTGGGCCCACACAGAGTCGAGTCTGGCCTCGTCATCCTTAGAATTCCCCATGACACACTCCTTGAGGCAGCTGTCTACAGCTACACGACAGAAAACACACATTACAACCTTGGCAGACAACCCCCGGCCTTGGCCTGCTGCTGGGATGCAAACACTTTTACACCATCTCAGACCCTCTGCTGTGACAAAAGTGTTGTCAGAGAAGTGGAAAGCCAGATTGGGTTATGGCTACCTGCCTGTGTGATACGCTGATATCAGTGGGAAAGATCTGTCGGCCTCCAAAACTATCTCTGGTAAAGATACAAAATCTTGTCCATTGTAATACTAATTTTAAAGAAGAATTTTAAAGAACCAAGTTTAAGATCTTTAGTTATTCATATTTCAAAGTGACTCATAGGTTTTCTTTCTGCGTGTGCCTGGACACACAATAAAGTCTTTTGGTGCCATTACAACTTGCAATTTCTAGGCATGAATATTTTTAATTCATTGATTTTCCATTTCAAATATGAGTACATTAGTATTATCAATGAAAGAGTTTTGAACAGAAACTTACACTCTCTCACTTGCTTTAAAAAAAAAAATTCTTTCCTTTTCTTTTTAACACTTCCAACAACTCTGATATTCTCAGGCTTCATCTCATGGAAAGTTGGAATAGAAGAAATGACATTTTTTTTTTGGTAACTCTAAATGAACTATTTTATAATACTTCAGTGGAATAGGCTGGACTGCAAGAAATCAGCTACACTACCAGACAGTAATTATTTGATTTGAAGAACAAATAAAACTTTCTGAAAATCTGATTTCTGACCAACACTTTCAGATGTGAAACAGAGTGTTTAAATTCCTACTTCTCAGGATATAATATAAAAATTCCTAAACACATTCTTGATAAAGTTTTCAATTGTCTGTTTATCCCATGTTCATTCTCATTGTGGTTCCTAAATTGCTGGAAGAAGCAAATTCATTTTAAAAATTGGAGAGAAGTAACTTTCAGTTTGTGTTTATTTTAGAGAACTTATAGAATTTGCTTAATTCGTTGAATAAGAGTAAAGTCTCCCAAAGACTTCATCATGTGTCAATAGAGCATTGTGTTTGAAGGCACAGTCTTTGGAATAATGCAGATCTAGATTTGAACCACACTTCTGCCAAAAGCTATACCAGTATATGTTAAATAACTTACTTCGTTTCTCTGATTCTCATTTTCGAGGTATATCAAAAGCGTGTGTTAATATTACCCTAATCATTCTTTTAAGGATTAAATGAGATAATGAAAGTTGTTAAGTGTTTAGGATACTCTCTGGCACACAGATGGCTCTCCACAAAGGGCAGCTAATATCCTGGAACACAATAGGTGCTCAATAAAGATTTTGTTTCATAATAGAATACCTTTCCTAAGAAACCAAGATTGGGAGTAAATTTCCAAATTCCTCTTTTCATATCACATAGAATATTTATATATTTCTTGGGAGGCCTTCTTTCTTGCCTGCTGCTTTCCATTGCTGAAATCTCATGCACTGAGAACTTGCAAATTTCCAGAAATACTTTCAGTGGCACCATTGCTAATCTTCAGTGAGGTTTATTAAGAACCATGGTAGGAAGGACACTCCAAAACCCTTCTCTGGGACCAGCAGCAAGCGTGACTGCTGCCGCCTCACACTTTATTTGCTTTTACTTTACAGCTCTTTGCAGGAGACCTGGGTTTGATCTCTGGGTTGGGAAGATCCCCTAGAGAAAGTGAAAGAAAGAAAGTGAAGTCGCTCAGTCATGTCCGACTCTTTGCGACCCCATGAACTGTAGCCTACCAGGCTCCTCTGTCCATGGGATTTCCCAAGGATTTTCCAGGCAAGAGTACTGGAATGGTTTGCCATTTCCTTCTCCAGGGGATCCTTCCAAACCAAGGATCGAACCCAGGTCTCCCACATTGTAGGCGGACGTTTTACCATCTGAGCCACCAGGGAAGATACCCTGGAGAAGGGAAAGGCAAATGACTCCAGTATTCTGGCCTGGAGAATTCCATGGATGGTATAGTCCATGGGATCACAAAGAGTCGGATACAACTGAGTGACTTTCACTTTCACTTTGAGTATCTAGGGGGAAGTAACATGGAAAAAACATTGAAATTTACATTCATCTATCTTTTAAGAATTTTTAAAATACTTCACTCAGCATCATCTTGTGTAATCCTTGTGAGGGACTTATAAAGTCTCCCATTCTACAGATAGGAAACATTAAGATTTCAAGAAATTGTGGCACATGGTTAAATATGTATAGAGGGTTGCAGAGCCTGTGTCTCCCAACTTTCAGTTCATTGCCCATCCCCTCCGTGTTAGCTCCTAAATTCCTCACACTTACCCAGAATGCAGGAGGGCTTCTTCTGCAGTGCTCAAATGTCCAACCACGATCATTCCCTTCCAGATAAAGCACTGATTAAGCAGTCCATCTCCCTGGGAAAAGTAACCCTGAATTGTGACCTTTCCTTATGATGTTAATGTGAATGAAGAGTCTGAAAGCAGATTTGCAGGTAAAATAAACAAATAAGCATGAAGCTATTGTATCCATCCAAGCTGGTCTAGACTTTTATTTCCCTTGCAAATTTTCATAGAAGCCTAAAAAAATAACTAACCTTTAGTGTTTTCCAGTTTTATGCCAGACTTTGTTAGTTTCACTATTTTTTCACTCATTTGATTTTTTTGCCTCATATTTGTGAGGTGGTATTATCATTTCCCACAATTTGTATTTAATATAAGATGACTGAGGAACAATGAGCTATTTTCCCAGAGCCATCTTCTTATTAAGTGTCTAGGCCAGGATAAGAATATAGTGAAGCTATATTCTAAATGTGAAGCTGTGATTAGTCTAAGAATATTAGATTGCTATTGTTTTCTTGCTGAGGTTTCTCGGAATATGAAGACAAAATAAGATCTTTCCCAGCATCAAGGTCTTTTCCAGTGAACCTGATGCAAAGAACTGACTCATTGGAAAAGACTCTGATGCTGGGAAAGATTGAAGGCAGGAAAAGAAAGGGACAATAGAGGGTCAGAAGGTTTGATGCCATCACCAACTCAGTGGACATGAATTTGGGCAAGCTCTGGGAGACGGTGATGGACAGGGAAGCCTGGTGTGCTGCAATCCAAGGGGTGGCAAAGAGTCATGCCTGAGTGACTGAACTGAACAGAACTTTTTGTCATAAGTTTTGGCACTGTTGTTTGGCAAAAACGTCAAACTTTGGACTGTCCTTTCCTCAGCTACACAGAATAAATACCCTTTCTACAGCTCCCATAATACATGCCAAGATGGAAGTCAAGACGTTCATAGTCTCATTCGCCTGTTATCATTCTTTGCAGATAATTTAATTTACATTTTCCAATCAATCCTCAAAGGACAGTGTTTGATATTATTATACCAAAAAAAAAAAAATCAAATACCCAGAAGTTTGAAGTAACATTTCTTCAGTTGATCATATATTATATTGTGTGATCACTTAAAAACCAAACCTTTCAAGCAAAACAAAACAAAATACTTCAAATACAAGTATTTCCCAGGAGTGAGGTGTTTTATAATCTTCCAAGGCTCTTCATCAAAAGAGGATAAAGTTCCTGTTTGATTCTTTACTATCTCAACAAAATTCTCTTTCTTTGCTAATTTTTTATTAATTCCACTATGACTTTTTCTTGATATTTTATCCATTCTTCATCATCTTTATGTTTTCTTATCTTTTGTTTGAATTCCTTTGATATTGCTGACACTTCCTTCCATGAGACAAATCCTACTTATTTTATGAGAATTAAGACCACCTGCGTGACATTACTTAAGGATCAGGATTGAGAACTGAGAATATGTATGTCAACAAGACAACTATTTATTATAGGAAGATTTTAAAATAATAAATAGTGTCACTGTCTGCTTTAGGATATCCCTGCGTTATTAGTTTATCTGAAAAAAATAGTTTTCTTGACTGGGCAAATAGAATGATCATCAAACGAACAGTTTACTTATCAAGACTTGCTTCAAGATGCTCACCATGCTGATCCACCAGTCCTAAGCAATTGTGTCATATTTTCCTCCCAATCTCAATTAGGTACCTGCCTGAAAAGACCTGATTTAAACCAATGAAGCTTGTATCCTAAACTTTTAAAATATCTTTGATCCCTGCTTGTGAGAGGCAACTAAGTCTCGATCAAGTTGCTGTTACTTCCACTGTTTTCATAAAATTAGCTTTGCTCATCTAAGGATATTATGCTTTTTTTTTAAGTCTGCAGTCCACCATATCATATTATTCAGAATTCTTTCAAAAGAAAAAAAGTAGAAAAAACAACTCAAATTAAAACTAAAAAGGGAATGTCTTGGCTCCATAATTGAATGTGACTAGAAAGTCAGGGGAGAAGGCAATGGCACCCCACTCCAGTACTCTTGCCTGGAAAATCCCATGGATGGAGGAGCCTGGTGGGCTGCAGTCCATGAAGTCGCTAAGAGTCGGATATGACTGAGCGACTTCACTTTCACTTTTCACTTTCATGCACTGGAGAAGGAAATGGCAACCCACTGCAGTGTTCTTGCTTGGAGAATCCCAGGGAAGGGGGAGCCTGGTGGGCTGCCATCTATGGGGTCGCACAAAGTTGGACACAACTGAACTGACTTAGCAGCAGCAGAAAGTCAGGACTTAACAGAAAGGCTTAAACCTGGTCTCCAGAACTCAGCTTTACATTCTCAGATTTTACCTCCAGGGGACTTCTTCCCAGGTCAGCACTCTTATTGTAGAATATATTATTTGCAGTTTGCTCTATGCTTTCCTTCTAAGTCAGGTTTTCCCAGAAACAGACCTTGAGAAAAAGATTCAAGTCCAGGGATTTTATCTGTGAAGGTTATGTCAGTACAAGAGTGGAGGACAGGACAGGGAAAGTGAAGAAACCGGTAAGGAGTACATTATAAATTAACTGCCACTTTGGGCAAATAAGCTTTTAACCCTGAAGGGATACTTCAGGCAATACTGTAAAATATACTTCTCAAAATTGTATCACCTAAAGGACCAGGGAGACTTATCACTGAATGTCAACTACTATTAGTCATTGTTTATAAGAAGCATGCCCGGGCTGATGTCATTGAGATTAGAGCAGATGTAAACAGTTTTAGAAAGTTCTGAGGCAGCAGCCATATGCAAATATACACAGCTGGAAGTTGACAAGCATGCAGTGAAGCCAGAGGCTCCAGGGATATGGGCAGTGCACCTGAAATAACTTCTGCTCTCAGATCCCAAGCTCAAAACCCTCAGCATGTTACCAAAGTACAATGATTTTTCTTAGGACCATATTATATCATATGCTTTGATCAAGATAATCACTGCCAAAACTAGAAGTATAGGAATGTCAGGTACAAATGGCAGAGTAAGGACTCCACAAATCCTATCATTTTAAAAGCAATGAGCATACTGGCCAAAATGATCGCAATCATTTTCCGCCGCCTGGCGGGTATTTACTCCAGAAAATCATTTCAATATTGGTTAAGAATAGTGAGATGTGTAGTGGTTTAACTTACCCTATTTCCATTTTTCTCTTCCGAGCTTCACAGCAACCTAGAAAACTGGTGTTCCGTAATCGTTCATAAAAGAAAAGAAAATGCAGTCTGGAACCACCAAAAGGAGAGAATGAAATCAAAGTCCCTTTGGATTTACCCAAAGACCTGCTATTATTTTCCATATTAAATGGAAATTTAAGGTTACTGTATGATCCAGTGATTCTGCTCATAGTATGAGTATGTACCCAAGATAACTGATATCTTTAGTTCAGTCACTCAGAAGTGTCTGACTGTTTGTGACCCTATGGACTTCATGCAGCCTTCCAGGCTTCTGTGTCCATCACCAACCCCTGGAGCTGGCTCAAACTCATGTCCATTGAGTTGGTGATACCATCCAACCATCTCATCCTCTATCGTCCCCTTCTTCTCCTCTTTCAGTCTTTCCCAGCATCAGGGTCTTTTCCAATGAGTCAATTCTTCACATCAGGTGGTCAAAGTATTGGAGCTTCAGCTTTAGCATCAGTTCTTCAAATGAATATTCAGGACTGATTTCCTTTAGGATTGACTGGTTGGATCTCCTTACAGTCCAAGGGACTCTCAAGAGTCTTCTCTAACACCACAGTTCAAAAGCACCAATTCTTTGGTGCTCAGCTTTCTTCACTGTCCAACTCTCACATTTATACACGACTACTGGAAAAACCATAGCTTTGACTAGATAGACCTTTGTCAGCAAAGTAATGACTCTGTTTTTTAAAAGGCTATCTAGGTTGGTCATAGCTTATCTTCCAAAAAGCAAGTGTCTTTTAATTTCATGGCCACAGTCACCATCTGCAGTGATTTTGGAGTCCAAGAAAATAAAGTCTGTCACCGTTTCCATTGTTTCCCCATCTATTTGCCATGAAGTGATGGGACCAGATGCCATGATCTTCATTTTTTTAATGCTAAGCTTTAAGCCAGCTTTTTCACTCTGCTCTCCATCAAGAGAGTCTTTAGTTCTTCTGATATCATATTTCCACACAAATTTGACATGATTGTTTATAGTAGCATCAATCATAATAGCTGAACTCTGGAATGTACTCAACTGATAGATGGATGAACTGATAGATAGATGAACAAAATGTTTTATAACCATAGAGTGAAAAATTATTCAGCCACAGAAAGACAGAAATAGTGATACATACATACATACATGTTCAGTTCACTTCAGTTGCTCAGTCGTGTCTGACTCTTTGCGACCCCATGAACTGCAGCACGCCAGGCTTCCCTGTCCATCACCAATGCCTGGAGTCCACTCAAACCCATGTCCATTGAGTTGGTGACACCATCCAACTATCTCATCCTCTGTCACCCCCTTCTCCTCCTGCCCTCAATCTTTCCCAGCCTAGGGTCTTTTCAAATGAGTCAGCTCTTCGCATCAGGTAGCCAAAGTACTGGAGTTTCAGCTTCAACATCAGTCCTTCCAATGAACACTCAGGACTGATCTCCTTTAGGATGAACTGGTTGGATCACAGTCCAAGGGACTCTCAAGAGTCTTCTCTAACACTACAGTTCAAAATAATCAATTCTTCTGCACTCAGCTTTTTTATAGTCCAACTCTCACATCCATACATGACTACTGGAAAAACTATAATATTGACTAGACGGAATTTTGTGGGCAAAGTAGTCTCTGCTTTTAGTAGGCTGTCTAGGTTGATTATATCTTTCTTTCCAAGGAATAAGCGTCTTTTAATTTCATGGCTGCAATCACCATCTGCAGTGATTTTGGAGCCCAAAAAAATAAAGTCAGCCACTGTTTCCACTGTTTCCCCATCTATTTGCCATGAATTTATGGGACCAGATGCCATGAGCTTAGTTTTCTGAATTTGAATTTTAAGCCAGCTTTTTCACTCTCCTCTTTCACTTTCATCAAGAGACTCTTTAGTGTAAACCTTGAAAACTACACTAAGTGAAAGGAGATAGACAGTTAAAGGCTGTGTACTCTATGATCCTGTTTACATAAAATGTCCATTCAGGAAAATCCATGGAGACAGAAAATAGATTAGTGGTTGCCAAGGGCTGATTGGGAATGGCACTGAGGAACAACTGCTAATGGGTACAAGGTTTCTTTGGGGAATGATGCAGTTGATCTGGAGTTAGATGTTAGTGATGGTTGCCCATTCCTGTAAATATGCTGAAGATCAATGAACTGTATACTTGAAAAGAGTGTATTTATGATATGTATATTATGTCTCCAAGTTTTAAAAAGTTGTAAACAATTTTTACAGTGCTCTATATTGTCAGGCCTGGGTTAAATCCCTACTCCTGAGGGATAATGGAAGTCCCACAGTGAATTGATGGCAGGGTGGTTGCAAATTAAATTCAAGGTGTTGTTATCAGAAGAAGGGGGAAATGGGTGCTGAGCTAGCCAAGACAAGAAACCCTTTTCTACTCTGGCCAAAAGGCTGGTCTTACAAACCCTTTGATCAGTGCTCTTTGTCAGTGCTCCCAGTTTTTGGTATTTTCATGAAAACAACTACTTTCCTGCTATAAATGTACTACATGCTCTAATGTTTCCTTTCAGTTCTCCTGTGTCAGGATCATACTGATTTCTTATTTCTCCCAGCTTTCTGTGCACCAAATCATGCTTTGACTACAGCCAAATTAATGGCAACAATAATGTAGTACTCTGGGTTCTCATCGCTAAATACCTTCCAAACAACACAAGTGTCTCTCCAAATTCTAATGCAGTCATTTAGTGTAAATTTGCCCTGAGTGGCAGAAAGGATACCCCCAAGTATACTCCCAAGCCAATTTTCCATTAAAATGCTTAGCTAAGTCCACCTGGCTACAAGTACACATGGGAGAAGTAGTCAGTCCTCTTGACATGTTCAATCATGTATTTTCAGTAGTGTGTCCTATAACTGAGTGTGTGAATACAAATGTTAAAAGATAAAAAATTAGCTAGAAAAAATAAACTTATTCATTCATAATATAAGCATGAAATTGCTGTTAAAGCACTAAGTTGATGAATTTTGGATTGCCTCTACATGTTCTCTCTGTCTTTAAATCTTTCAATCTAGCTCTCAATCCCTTTCTCAAAAATCTTTTTGGTGCAAGCCTAGCTGACTTTCTGTCATAAATGCATAAAATATATATTGATACTAGTCTTTCTCATCATTTTCCACTATAAAATATACAGAAACTTCTTATAACAAGTTAAAATTTATCAGAAGTTACACACCAAAATTGTACATGCATGGTGCCATTCACAGTCAAGAGAAAAGTAAACAAGGGTAAAGATGCAGAATCAATTAATAATTGTGTAAAATTATTGGTAATACACACGCTAGTCCTGTGATAATGTTGTAGCCAGCTGTTGCTGCTGCTGAGAGCTTGACTACTGTGAGCATCAGCTTCAAAGGCCCCAGACGCCAATCATCCCCCAGTATGCTGGCCTCTCTTCAGTAAGTCTCTTATCTTGGCAATCTGACCTCTCCAGGTTCTTGCAATCTCTTTCCAAACCTGATCTCTCCCATTATCGTGATCTCTTGCTGTTCTTGTCCAATTTCCATCATGTTTAATGAGACACCGTAAACCTTGCATAACACCATGGGACTCCTACAAAGCGCCACTAGTGATGCCAGGAGTGCTCCTAAGAAGCAAAGTCATGATACTACAAGAAAAAGCTGAATTGCTTGACATGTATTGTAGATTGAGTTTTGCATCTGTGGTTGCCACCTTTCAAGAGGTAAGTGAATGCTGTGTAAGGACCATCGTTCAAAGAGCAAGTTATGAAGTCATCTCTACAGCTCTACCAGCAAGTATGAAAACTTTGCTCTTTTTGCAAAATACCTTTGTATGTCATACTGACAATGCTTTTTGTGGGTGCAGGATTGTTATAAGAAAGAATATATGCAGACTCTAATAAGATTGGAGAAAAAGTGAAGTCATTATATGTCAACCTAAAGCAAAAGGCAAGTAGAGAATATAATATTGGAGATTTAATTCCACCAAAGGGCTGGGACCATATAAAAAACTTTTAGAGAAATTTAAAAGTCAGACAGAAATTACAATATATTTCTATAAAATTTGCCCAGTATCCCTGCCCCTCTGGTCTCCTCTTTCACCTCCTCCCCTTCTTCTGCCTCTGCCATCCCTAAATCAGAAAAATCAACCTTCCTTCTCCTCCTCCTTTTCATACTCAGCATGAAGATGAAAAGGATGAAGACAGTTATGATGATCCATTTCTACTTAATGTAGTAAACAATCATGTTGTACAGTTAGTAAACCTATCTGTTGTATGTGTGCATGTCTTTTTATGGAAATATAGTAACTATCTGGCAAGAACTGTTTGAAATGGTTTGGTGGCATCATCATCACCTAAGTATTCAGCATTAGAACATCTTGTGGAAGACAGCCTGGATAGTAATCCTATGACAGTCATAAAATTTACAAATATATTTTTGTAACATTTTTGTATATATTTTGTATACATATATATTTGTACATATCTTGTATATATTTTTGCCATAGCTTTTAGCTTATATTTTCATGATTTGTAGTCTTTTGGTAAATGTAAGTTCTCATCTCTTATGTAAGGTTATTGTCTCCTGTTTAATTTGATGTTTTGTGTCAAGTTTAAGAATATAATAAAGAATATGTTCCTCTAAAAATATAAATTACATCTTTTAAGAAATATCCTGTTTTCTTCATTAAGTTGCTCACACAAACATTAAATATTTCAATAATTAGCTTGAAGATCGCTTCCAAAGAGATGTTAGTTATTGTTTTTATATTAACTAGAAAAAATTCTTTATCACTGACCCACCAGGGAAGCCTAATATAACCTTAGTGTCTCCTTATTAGTAGTAAGAAATATGTTGATTAAATCTGTGAATCATTTTGCAGACTCCTGACTCCTCTGAACCAAGTTCTCAGGTTTTGGTTCACAATCTACCTTCTATGCCTAAAGATTAATTCTAAAAGATCTTTCCCAACCTGTTTGGCTTTATAGGCTTAGTTTTATCTCAATTCACTTTTTCCAGAAACACAAGACATAAGTAACACCATAATCTAGTTTTATCAGTCACTCTCTTCTGTAAGTTTGAGATTCTTCTGATTTAGCAGGGAAGGAATGAAATTTCTGTTCAAGAAAACTTCTCTCTAGTCTCTTTTTTCTTTTAATTTCTTCCAAGACTGAATCATAAAATACATCATTAAAGTGCTTTTCAGGTCTCCTCTTTGTAACACCAATTTCCTCCTTTATATTATTTACCTGAAGTTTCAAAGTGAGGAGTTAAATTCTGAAAGAAAATTGAAAAAAGCTCTAAGTTCCATTAACACTTTGGAAAAATGTCTTCATGAAAGCTGAGTGAAATAGATTTGGAACTAGAATAAGTATCAAATTAAGAGTATTTTAAAAAGCAATTTAAGGTTAAATATATGAAAATAAATTTTATTACTGCAAAAGATATCAAATAATGAAAAGACCATTTTTTCAAATGTAATGCAATACAGTAAAATAAGCAATTATCTTTAAATGTCCATTTTGTAGGTGCCTGATACAGTTAAAAAGGAACACAATCATGACTGGTAATAGGAACTTAGAAACTATACAGTTAATTAACTAAAACTATTACCTATTAGGTAGAGTTTTCTAAATTCTCAGTTAATTGATATTGTCCTTGTTCAGAGAGTGGTTTTTATCTCAAGAGAATTAAAAAAAAAAACAAACTATTGTCTCTAAATTTAATCTGATCTTATGCTTAAAATACAAAAGTAAAAATCAAATCTACACATTCTATAGCCATAGAATCTTCAGTGGATCTTCAGTGAAATTTTTTCTTCTTTGTAGCAAATATGGCTTAATCTGTAATAATTTAGCAAAGAATGGGACAGATTTTCTTTTAGAGACCAATTTCCCCTGGGCTATTAAAGAGATTTTACCTTTTGAGGAGCTGTTGGGAAATCAGGTTATACACAGAAAAAGGTGAAGGCAAAGGTACTATTTTCAGAACATAAGTGAAACTTGTGCTTGGATAAACTGTTTTCTCCTTGGTTTGTACCCACTTCCAATATCTTGAAAGTACAAGAGGCACTTAGTCCTAATCACAAACAGCCAAAGATTGATTATGGAAAAAGGGTGGACATAGAGCAAAAAACGGATGGATGGTGGAGAAGGATGCTGATACTGAATCACTGACAGAATGTTTGTGAGGGTGAATGCTTGCTTATATTTTTAGTCTGGGACAATGAATTGGAAAGTGAATTTTTGAGAGCATTAGGGAAAAAGATGAGACTGTTCATATTTGGCTGTTGGTTCTTTATTCTACAATAGCTCTGCCACAAGTTGAATGGTAATCAGATATGATTGATTTCTGCTTCAACCCAATCAAATACATTGTAGGAAAAGCACTGCCTAAAGATCTGCCTGATTTTTAAACGAAACGACCGTGAGTGCTGTTTTACTTAAGAAGAAATAAATGGCTATTGAAACACAATGTTTGCATATTTTGTGAATATATTCTAGGCTAAAAATACAATCAGACAAAGTTGCTGTAAATACACACAAATCACAATCTTATCCTGAAATCTACATGGGTTTGAATTTACAGACCCTGCAGAATGTAGGATTACATTTATTGAATTTAGAGGAGCCAAGTGTAAACATTTCATGTACATTACCTTCTAAAATAAGTTTTTTTTTTTCCCAGTCAATTTGATTCTTCATGATGCCCTACCCTTAAATCTTGCCTCCTTGCCCAAGAATCCTGCCTCCTGTGAGTATCCTCCTTATTTCCAGTTCTGCAGATTCGATTCACTCCTCAAGATAGAGCTAAAAAGCAATCTTCCCCATTAAACATTTTCTGACATCGTATTTATTTATCCTTTTCTTTGAATTTCTAAAAGCTTCATTCTCTGTACTACTAATCAAACACATGTATTTTTACTGTATATAATGAAATGTTCTCAGTTTAACTTTGACCCCACAAAACTCAGTTCAGTGATTCTAGTTGGTATTGAAATACACTGAAATATTAATTTTTGTGAAATAAATTAAAAATTTTAGATCATAGGAATTGCTTTGTCAATATTTAGATGCTGCCTCAGTTTCTTGGCGTTGATCAGTCTGCAAGAGAACAAACATGGCCCTGTTTGAAGAAAGAAAGCAATGCAGTGACTTCCCTTTGCCCACAGAATATGTCCAGACCCCTCAGCATGTAGCATGGTATTCAAGGATAGAAAGAAGTTTATTGTTACTGGAGCTGAGTGAATGAGGGAAAGAGCAGCAGATGATAAGACTAGAGACCACCAAGTTATGCAAGATTTTATAGGCTAAATAAGGGATGTTGGCTTTAAACCAAATGGTTTTGAGAAGTGGAAAAATATTATTTATGTTTGAAATCATCCAAGAATTTATTTGCCTACATCAATTGAAGGATTAATTGCTACTTGCAAAGTCAGATGTGAAACTGCAGGTAGAGAGGGCTGAAGGTAATGTTGTATGTAGAGTTTTGACTGTACAAGGAAGTCTGTGCTTTTAGTCCGTGCATTCTTCAACTGTATGCATGCTAAGTAGCTTAGTCTTATACTTTGTGACTCTATGGAATGTATCCTTCTAGGTTCCTTTGTCCATGGGATTCTCCAGACAAGAATATTAGAGTGAGTTGCCATGCCCTCTTTCAGGGGATCTTCCAGACACAGGGTTTGAACCGTACCTCTTATGTCTATATGTATGTATATTCTCTGCAGTCAGTTCAGTTCATTTCAGTTGCTCAGTCATGTGCAACTCTTTGCGACCCCATGAACCACAGCACTCCAGGCCTTGCTGTCCGTCACCAGCTCCCAGAGTCCACCCAAACCCATGTCCATTGAGACAGTGATGCCATCCAACCATCTCATCCTCTGTTGTCCCCTTCTCCTCCTGCCCTCAACATTTCCCAGCATCAGGGTCTTTTTCAAATGAGCCAGCTCTACGCATGAGGTGGCCAAAGTACTGGAGTTTCAGCTTTAGTTTCATTCCTTCCACTTTACACAGCTATGAAAAACTGAAATCTTGCCATTTGCAACAATGTAGATGAGTTTTGAGGGCATTATGCTAAATTAAGTCAGATAAATACTTGTAATCTCACTTATATGTAGAATTTCAAACTAAAACAACAATAAAAAATCTTCATTGATATGGAACAGACTGCTGATTGCCAGAGGAAGCAGATAGAGTATAGTGCAATGGGTGAAGGTGGGTGAAAGGCACAAACTTCTAATTATGAGATAAACAAATTCTGGAAATGTTCTGCACAGCATGGTAGCTACAGTTAATGATACTGTGTTTTATGTTGGAAAGTTGTGAAGAGCATGGGTCTTATAAGTGCCTACCGCAAGAAAATAATGTGAAACTGTGAGAGGTGGTAGATGTTAACTCAGTTTTTGCAGTAAACATTTTGCAATATATACATATATCGAATCATTATGGCACACACCTTAGACTAATACAAATTTATATGCCAATTATATTTCAATAAAGCTGGGAAACAAAATAGATCCCATTAGTATTTTTATATTTTCTTTGATAAAAGTCTGATGTCTAGGAACTGACACAGTGTAGATGAGGCAATGAATGATCCAAAGTTACATTTTGCCAAACAACTACATCTGAGGGAAAGGGAAAAGATAGTCAGTTAGGACAGTGAAATTTAAGCTGGTTAAGGAGGGGAGTAAGAACATAAGGAGTCCTGAGAGTGGGTAAAATGGAGGCTCAATGGACTGCATTTATATGGGTTTGAAAAATTGCTGTGAGTTTGGAATAGAAGCAGTAGACTAGAAAGAAAGGAGGTGATTGTGGATGTGATACTTGGAATTGCCACAATGAAAGTAATGTTAGTGACTGAAGTTGTGGGAATGGATTGTTGAATGGCGGAGATGATGAGATCATTAAAAGAGCATAGATGATTGAATCTGTCAAAAGCCAAGATACTGATCTATATACAAAAATCTTTAAGGAGGAGAGAAAAGAGAGGATATGAGGTTGTAAATGTGAAGCCTTGAAGGACTACTGTGTCAAGTCCCAAGAGGGTCAGGGCATTTTTCCTGGGGTTGCAGAGTCCCACCAACAGTGAGGTCCTACCTGTGGTGAGGCAAATGAATTTTATTAGCCTCCCTCCAACCATCATCATGTAACCTTGGGAAAATCTCTCAATCTCTGTAATCCTCAATTTCTGTTTTACTGTGCATTGGGTAGATTTGTACCTGACTATAGGGTTGATTATTAGAAAATAAATTGGCACAACATACATTGAACTCAGTACAATGGTTGACATCTAGTAAGCATTCAGAATGGGCTTCCCAGGTGGCTCAGTGGTAAAGAATCCACCTACCAAAGCAGGAGATATGGATTTGATCTCTGGGTCAGGAAGATCCCCTGCAGGAGGGAATGGCAACTCACTACAGTATTCTTGCCTGGGAAATCCCATGGACAGAGAAGACTGGCAGGCTACAGTCCATGGGGTTGCAAACACTGAGAGACACACACAAACACACAAGCGCTTAGAATATGTTAGCCATTATCATTGCTATTATCTCATTAACAAAATATATTCCCTTTGAGGAAAGCATCCTGTTTCAAGCACTTTGATATCTCCCTATGCAACTAGCATAGAGCTAGGTGTTGCAAAGTTTTGTTCAATTTGTATAACTCACTC
Organism: Nanger dama; assembly: GCA_917880005.1. Taxonomy (NCBI): domain Eukaryota; kingdom Metazoa; phylum Chordata; class Mammalia; order Artiodactyla; family Bovidae; genus Nanger; species Nanger dama. The sequence goes on along the minus strand of CAKJTW010000058.1, from coordinate 143,605 downwards.
ATTTTCTACTTAAATTAGCCTTTTTTTTTTAAAGAAAATGTCAATAAATGAGACATTTTAAGATATACCTTAACTTCTAGGATGCTCAGTACCCAGCACCCTACCAAGAAATGCTTGGTTAGTTGCCTGAAAACACTAATTTCTGCCTATGCTTTGGAGTCTCTGTGAAACAAGGATAATGATACACTATATGCTTGTGAATGCTTTTGAATCTGCTAGATGAATGCAGCACTAGAATTAAATTGTCACCAAATTAAAACTAGATTCTGTTTAGTGAAAGAAGCCTCATAGAAACTGTTGTTTCTCTATTTAGGCCCAAAGCAAAAACCTATAGTTTTAACCTTGGAATTGATATTTTAGCCAAGGAATTTTATATTTAGGTTCAGAATTGTCTCTTTTACTGTAATATTTTATTATGTTGATGATCCACCCTAATATGCAAGCTACAGGTGCAAATATGACTGGAAAATGAAAAAAAAAAAAAACTTTGCTTTCAACTACATCAAATGCCCCAATATAATGTCCTTATCATCCCTAAGTTTCTTTTTGAAATATCAAGATTAATTTTGGAAAATGTCTTAGTCTTCTGTTGCTAAGACCAGACTTCACTAAGTGATGAAATATAGGCCAATACAAAGAAGAAAGGAAGTTAGTAATTGTCATAGCAGCATATATTTATTGAGTTCTTACTGTGTGCTATTTGCATAATTCTAACAGATTTAACTCTCATATAAGTCCTGATGATGAGAGACATCATTTTTGGTTCTGTTTTATCAATAACCAGAAAACTGAAGTAGAAAGTATATCACTTATGCACCCACAGCTAGTCAGTGGGAAGCCAGCATTAATACCCCAGTAAGGAAATGGCAATCCACTCCAGGACTATTGCCTGGAAAATCCCGTGGACAGAGGAGCCTGGTAGGCTACAGTCCATGGGGTCGCAACGAGTCGGACACGACTGAGCGACTTCACCACGAGTAAGATTAGTGACCACATGTTCAACTAAGATCTATGCCTTGACACTATCTGCTATTGCTTCTTTAATATAGGAATGGCCTTCACCTTATTTCTAAGTGGCAGTAGACACAGCTCTTGGAATTTTTTGGGGAGGGGGTATAGTTGATTTACAATGTTGTGTTAGTTTCAGGTGTGCAGCAAAGTGATCAGATATTGCACCACGAAAAGTATTCAGATATTCAGATTTTGTATTGTGCTGTGCTGTGCTTAGTTTTATCCAACTCTCTGCCACTCCAAGGACTATAGTCCACCAGGCTCCTCTGTCCATGGGAATTTTCCAGGCAAGAATACTGGAGTGTGTTGCCATGCCCTCCTCCAGGGGATCTTCCCAACCCAGGGATCAAAGCCAGGTCTCCAGCCTTGCAGGCAGATTCTTTACTGTCTGAGCCACCAGGGAAGCCTACGAATACTGTAGTGGGCAGCCTATCCCATCTCCAGGAGATCTTCCTGACCTAGGAATCAGACCAGGGTCTCCTGCATTACAGACATATTCTTTACCAGCTGACTCCAATACATGTGTGTGTGTGTGTTTATATATGTATATATATAAACACACACACAGTTTCCTCAGATTCTTTTCCATTATAGGTCCTTACAAGATATTGAATACAATTCCCTCTGCTTTACAGTATGTCCTGGTTGTTTAAATATAGTAAGTATCTGTTAATCCCAAACTCCTAATTTATCCTTCCCCCTTTCCTCTTTGATAGGCATACATTTGTTTTCTATATCTGTGAGTCTGTTTCTGTTTTGTAAATAAACTTATTTGTATTATTTTTTAGATTCTACATATAATTAATATCATGTGTGTGTGTGTGTTGGTTGCTCAACCATGTCCAACTCTTTGTGACACCATAGACTATAGCCTGCAGGCTCCTCTGTCCATGGGATTCCCTAGGCAAGAATACTGGAGTGGGTTGCCATTCCTTTCTCCAGAGGATCTTCCTGACCCAGCCATCAAACCTGGGTCTCCTGCATTGCAGACAAATTCTTTACCATCTGAGCCACCAGGGAAGTCCAACTGATATCATATGATATTTTGCTCTGTGTGACTTACTTCACTTAGTATGTTAAAGTATGATCATCTCTAGGTCCATCCATGTTGTTGCAAGTGGCATAATTTCAGTTTTTTGGCTGAGCAGTATCCTATTGTGTGTGTGTGTATACATGTGTGTGTGTGTGTGTATCACATCTTCTTTATTCATTCACTTGTCAATGGATACTTAGATTGCTACCAGGTCTTGTCCATTATAAATAGCACAGCTATGAATATCGAGGTGCATGTATATTTTTGAATTAGATTTTTCTCCAAGATATATGCCCAGGAATGAGATTATTAGATGATATGGTAACTGTATTTTTAGTTTTTTAAGGAACCTCCATACTGTTCTCCATAGTGGTTGTGCCAATTAACATTTCCACCAACAGTGCAGGGGAATTCTCTTTACTCCACACCCTCTCCAGCATTTATTGCTTACAGACATTTGATGATGGCCCTTCTAACTAGTCTCAGGTGGTATCTGATTGTAGTTTTGACTTTTATTTCTCTAATAATTAGCAAATTTGAGCATCTTTTTGTGTGGCTTTTGGTTATCTGTGTATCTTTTCTTGAAATATGTCTATTTAGATCTCCTATCAATTTATTGATTAGGATGTATTTTTTAGATTGAATGTATGAAGTGTTCATCTATTTTGGAAATTATGTCAATATTTGCAAATATTTTCCTCCACTTTGTAGTTGTCTTTTCATTTTGCTTATGGTTTTCTTTGCCCTGCAAAAGCTTATAAGTTTGATTAGGTCCCATTTTTTACATGTCTGCTTTTCTCTCTTTTGCCTTGGGAGACTGAGTTAAGAACGCATTGCTGCAGTTTATGTCAGAAGATGTTCTGTGTATGTTCTCTTCTCAGAAGATGTTTTGTGTATGTTCTGCTAGGAGTTTTATGGTGTCACATCTTATGTTTAAGTCTTTAAGCCATCTTGAGTTTATTTTTGTGTAAAGTGTGAGGGAGTGTTCTAACTTGATAGTTTACATGAAGCTTTCTCAGTGCAACTTATTGAAGAGACTGTCTTTTTCTCAGTTGTACATTATTGCCTCTTTTGTCAAAGATTAATTGACTGTAGTTGCGTTGGTTTATTTCTGGGCTCTCAATTCTTTTCCATTGACCCATGTGTATGTTTTCTTTCAATACCATGCTGTTTTGAGTACTGTAACTTTATAGTATTGTCTTAAGTCTAGGAGAATTACATCTTCAGCTTTATTCTTTTTACTCAGGATTGTTTTGGCAATTCTGAATCTTCTGTGATTTCATATAAATTTTAAGATTATTTGTTCTAGTCCTATAAAAATGTCATGGATAATTTGATAAGGGTCACTTTAAATCTGTATATTGCTTTGAGTAAAATGGCAGTTTTAGCAATACTAATTCTTTATCTTTCCATGTCTTTGAATGTCTTTGAATCATCTCCAGTTTCCTTTATCAATATTTTATAGTTTTTAGAAAATAAGTTTTTATCTCCTTGATAACATTTATTCCAAGGGATTTTTTTGCCATAATTTTTAAAGAGATTATTTTAAAATTTTTCATTCTGATATTCATCATTAGTATAAAGAAATGCAACTGATTTCTGTATGTTGATTTTATATCCTGTCAACATACTAAATTCATTTATCAATTCTAATAGTTTTGTGTCGAGACTTTAGGGTTTTCTATATAGAGAGTATCATGTCATCTACATATCATGAAAATTTTACTTCTTCCTTCCAATTTGGAAATCTTTCTTTTCTCGTATGTTTTCTGTGGCTAGGACTTCTGATACTATGTTGAATAAAAGTGTTAAGAGTGGGAATCCTTGTCTTGCTCCAGATTTTAGCTAGAAAGCACTCAGCTTTTTATCACTGAGTATTATGTTGTCTATGAGTCAGTCATCAATAGCTTTTATTATAGTCTCTCTATACCTAGTTGATGAGAGTCTTTATCATTTGTTTGATTTTCATCTTGGCAATTGATTTGTCTAATTTTGATTGGCTCCTCTTTGTAGTTTCTAGTTCCTTATTACAACGATCTGCATTTCCACAAGAAAGACTTTCTTAACTCCTTTAGCATTTTTATTACCTCCTTTTTGAACTCAACTCTAGTAGACTACAGAGATCTCTTTCACTGTCCTTTCAGGGAATTTCTCTTGCTCTTTTAGTTGTGAATGGTTCTGCTCTTTTCATTTTACTTGTATTTCTCTGATTGTGAATTTAGGAGAAACTGTGATCTACTGTGATCTTAAATGGGTGTTTTATGTAGGAACATCACTGTCTGTACTCTGTATCCAATATTTTTTTTTAAGTTAGGGCTCGTTTTGGCATACCACATCTTTCCTCAGATTGTACGGATTGTTCTTGCCTTGACAAGGGGTGTTATTGGTGTTGGTATCCATTGGTGCTGTTACTGGCTATTAGTATCCAGGATCTAGAGTGGGTGTTGGATAGAGTCTCCTCTTGGTTCTGTGGTTGTCACAGTCCTGTCGGGGGCAGGGTCTGCTCCTTAGATTCATTTCTAAGCTGTCATGTGAGATAGGCAGGACGAGAATGCTGCTGCTGGGAAGAGTCCCTGTCGATGTCTCCCTAGGAGCTGTCCGCCAGGACATGCGCTCTGCGACACTGCCTGCTGCCCAGGGTATGAGTACTCTGCTGTTGGCACTGCCCTCTGCCCCACGTTAGCTGTGAGCGTGCTGGTAATGGGCTCAGGTTTCAGGCCTACCTCCACATGTGGGAACACCCCTGACGCTTGTGTGCTCCTAGATTTCCTACTGGTTGAGCTACAGTTCCTGTGAGCAAGCTGCAAATGAGGCTGCAGTGTGGAGTCGCACCCCTCCCTTGCATGCAGTGACATTGGGGTTCCTTTGGCAGACCCGAGCTTTGTCCTGTGCACACCCCTACTTGAGTCTTGTGCCACATTCCAGGTGCTTCTGACTGACTCCACATAGTCAACTGTTCCTCAGGTCTGTCTGCTGAAGCCTGATTTTTAGCACCCAGGCTCTGAGCACACTTGCAAACATGTGTCTCAGGCTGGAAAGTGCAGTGATGTGGCACAGACTACCTGTTCTTGTCTCTCCCTGTCCTGTCTTCCGCCTACAAGCCAGCTGCTGCACTCTCCTCTGAGTTTTTGAAGCTCCGTTTCTGTCCTGACTGACCTCTTAGTCAGTAAAGAGGGTTCCCGGGGTAAAGAAACCTTTCGTTTTTCACAGATCTTTCCCAGGTGTGCAGGTCCCAACCCTATTCCTTTCTGTTCCCCCTTTGTCCTACTTTTTTGTTCCTCTTTACCCAGCTACATGGAAATCTTTCCTATAGCTTTGGTTGTATGAGATCTCCAGTCAGCATTCAGTAAGTATTCTGTGAGAATTGTCCACCTATATTGATGAAGTTTTGATGTGTTTGTGGGAAAAGATGATTCCATGTCCTACTTTGCAATCTTGATCTCTGCCCTCTCTTGGTATTTAGCAACTCTTGTGTCTTTATATTTAAAAGAACTTGGACATACAATGCATATAATAAAGTTTATTTTTATGGCTGCTTGATTTTCTTTCTGAGAAAACATGAGCCTGTCTCCTGTTAAGCCATTTAGAAAATAAATCATTCAGAGACTATTTATGAGATTGGATTTCACCCTTTGAAAGGATGGTTAATTATTCCCTTATAGGAACGCTGTTGAATGACTAAAGCTGAAAGCTTTCTGGCATAATTCTTTCAGTGTGATTATGATAGAATTTCATTAATATGGGTAGCATTTTGTCTTTTAGAGATACATTATAATGTTTGTTGTTTCTACATAAGCTATCTGAGAGGAGAAATCTACACACTTAATTGCTTCAAAGTGACCCAAAGCTTGAGATAACCTAATTTCAGGTTTAAACACTTTCATATTTCATTATTTTATTTGTATATGAATATGTTTAAGTGAAAATGAAAACATTATAGGGTCAGAAAAATATGGTTTCTGGATCCAGTGGGATGAAGCACTGAAAAGGAAGCCTTAAGAGATTCCTTCAAATGTATACTTTACCTTTAAGTAGCTGATATTCTTGGGAAAACTTTTCTGTCCTCTCTAAAATAGAAGATTTAGATATTCCACTGTCTTTTCTAGCATCTGTTCTAGGATATAATTTCACAAACACTCAGGATACAATAAACATATCTATTGCTCTCCTTTTCTTTTTCATTTGGGTGAGTGTGTGAATCTCATGTGCCTGTTGACCTTTCAAGAGAAACTGAGAATTTCAGTGTCTAGATGGTTTCCTCTAATGGCTTTTGAGGAACATACATCTGAAAATTAGGGCTTGGTATTGACAAGAAAGTGAGCCATGCAATAATCTAAGTGGCATATGGATACTATCATTTTGCCATAGCCATTCAATACATCATCCATGAACTACCATAACTTTTATGTTCACAACTTTATTGAATTAAATGTTAAGTGATTGGTCTATACCTAAATATGCATCTTTTTAACAAATAGAATTATGATCTTTCAAAAATAATCTCTGCTTTTGAAACATTTATTATGGTGTAGTAAACCCATAATCCATTAGCAAACAGATTTAAACAAACAAACAAACAAAAAAAAAGCCTTTAAAATTTCAAAAGAATATTGTCAAAGTTTTTGCTCTTGAACATTATTTTTCCAGATTCTTTTTAAAACTTCCTCACATTATCAGTCCAGGTAAGCATAACAGGAGAACCACAACTAAATACTTAAAGTTTACAACTCTTTTGGTAAATTTTTTTTCTGAGGTGTTTTCCAAAATGATCAACTTCCTCACTCACAACTTATTCCTAGTAAAGTATTAGTGAAACTAAAATAGATACAGGATTATTTTTGTGTACTATGGTTGGTTGAACAATGTAAGTGGACAGTTATTGATTACCTGTCTAAACTGATTGACACTAATTTTAATAAGCTGGGACCTCTAGCCCTTATTTCAACCAGCTGCTCATGAGTTCAAGACTTTATTCCTCCATTAGAACAAATAGAATGATTTGCTGACTTTTTCTAAAGTCTTTCCATGGTCAGAAAAACAAATTATTATAAAAGCCCAGAAGCTGAATTGTGATTTTATGAAAAAAGCTTTTGGTCTTTTAATGTTTAATTTGCTGTTTACTGCATTCCAGATAATTAAAATGTTCTACTTCCAAGCCTCTAATGTGAACTAAAGGACCTCTGAGTATTTCACCTTAAGTAATGTGGATCATTGTTAATTATGAGATTGTATTTACTGATGCACTGTAACAACGGCTGGTAAGTGAATAAATTAATTCAAAACAAGTCTAAAAGCTATAGTGGAAGAATGCAGCTTATACTTGTGACACTGACTTGATAAGAAAAAAAAATATATATATAACAAATGCATATATTTTAAAGCCATACCATTTCCCTCTACACAATGATTTTTGAAAATGTCTTTGACAGCTAAAAATAAAATGATAAATGGGATGTCCAGATACAGACCGTAGTTAAATCAACCAGCTTAACGAATCTCCTTCTTCCCACTACCCCCTGCTCCTTATTTTCATCACAAGATCCTAAACTAAAACATGAAATGAGCACTTCTATTGCATATGGTAGCATCAAAAATTAATATAGATAAGCTTGATCTTGAGGGGATAAATCTGTGTATTAAAGGAATAAATAATTAGAAATGTGCTGAGTTGGTTTCATCTTTCTCCTTTCTGGGAATCTAGTATTTAAATGAGATGATTACATTCCAATTTGTTTTCCTACAAAAACAGCTAATTTGATTGTATTTTTGCTTATTTCTTAAAGGAGATAATAATAACTAGTACATTTCCCTGTATATGATAAGTAATAAAGATGCCCATTTTCATTTCATCCTTGCAAAGCAACATGACTTGACAAGTGCTTACACCTGCAACTATATTTTCTAACTCTCCAGTTTCTTCTTTAATTACTCCTTGATTGTGGGGTAAATTCTCCAAGCTGTAATGGGAAGGAAATCATTGTCTTTTTATCATTCCCCTCAGGAATTTATTCCACTTGTTTACTGATGTGTATGGCTGACTGAATAAAGTGATTCCTAATTAGAATATATGAAATAATCATTGGTCTATCTGGAGTCATAATTAATGCATTAGGAAAAATTTACTGTCAAGAAAATAGGTGTTAGCATTCATGAGCTCATTTTATCTGCTTTAAAACACAGGATACCTTTTAGATCCAGTGTTTGCTAAAACAATAATAAAAATATGGCTATTTACTAAAATCATTAGTGTGCATCATTTGAAATATAGATTATTGCATCTAAACTCCCTTCTACATAATGCACCACAGTAAAAATAAGGTGATTTGACAGCTTATTAAATGTAACTGAAAGCTTTAAAAAGGAAAAATTCCTTTCTTTTTCTGTAGTGCTCCTTTAATACTTGATATAATGTTTATTTAGTATTTTCCTGGTCTTGGAGGAAACAAAAAGAACCCTACTAAGGGAATTTTATTTTTACTTGTTAAGATAACTGAAATCTTTTCTTTGCTTTAGGCATATATTTTTGGGTAGGAAATAGTAAGTATTTGAAGCTAAGGACACAGAAAGGTCAAAGCCCTCAAGGGAAAAGCAGGCTGGCAAAAATCACATAAGATGTCCTTGGCTTGGAGGATTCACCACAGTCCACAGTCTGACCTTCAGCCTTGCCAACTCAGAGACACAATTTTGTCAACGTATTGAGAATGTATTTGTCTTTTTGGAAAGGGTTCCCAGATTCAATCTCAGGTTGAGTGATGTGAAAAGCAAAGGCTATCCTATTGATTTACAATGAGAAATATAACTGTCGTAAAGCTGAGCACATTTGCATCAGTATGACCAATTCAATCTTCCACTAAGCAAAGCTTCATGGAAGTGAAATTGCAATCTGATTTTGTTGGCTGAGCAAGGAAGAGGGCCAGGTTAGTGAGTGAGTTGTATTTTGTTTTCAGTAGCACCAGGCATAACCTGTGAGGTCTTCATGAAACCATTTCCACAGTAGAGATCAGTTTGCCATAGGAACTGAAATCTTGAGAGCTTGTATCAGGACCCCTCTTCACAGTGAATGGGGGAGGATAGAGATTGTCAAGGTTTACCCATTCTGCTCTTCTCTTCTGCTGTTTCTGGCAAATGAACTGCTTCGTAACTGAAACATCCTCTATAGAGAAGCTAATCCCTTTGGTCAAGCCCTTTGAGGTTTTCTATCATTTTAAGATGCTTTCATATATTGTGGATCTCTGGCATTATACATTGCTTCTACATTTTAAATCTCAGAGGTCATAATTGTTCACAATTACTTGTAGGAGACTGTTACTATTGACCCATGTTAAATATCTTCATATAAAAATCTAAAATTAAAAAAAAAAAAAAACTAATGGGAAAATTCTCATGAGAGTCTTAGGTATATAACTACCTGAGCTGAAAAGTCTAAAATACCTTTACCAGGAAGGCAAAATCACAGCACCTACAGGCACAATTTACTGAGGGTAAATGACATGGGCCTTCAGTATGAAACCATGTACAAACCCTATATCCTTCTCTTTTGAAGTGTATTGCTGACTCATGAGTTAATGATTGGGAAATGTGAAGATGTAGAACAAAGAATAGCTGTTGAGCGGGGAACTAGTAACATTTTAGACTGTAAATGTGCCACATAGCAGAATCACCGAACTCATAGCTCCCTGAAAGATATAGATAAAGGCCTGACACACATTCCTAAGTTGTTTTTATAGGCAGACCCCATCCAGATGAAAAGTGATGACCACAAGATCATAAACTCTAGACTGGTTAAAACCAGGAGATCGATAATAGTTGAACCTTCACCTTAATGCCAACCAATCCAAGAACTGACCATGGGCTGATCATGATCTGCTCTGTGAACACTATATAACTCTTCATTACACCCTCCAGGGTGGGTCACTCAGACTTGAGGGCATTAGCCTGCTTTGGCCCTTTATTCCTAGCAAAGTGATAAAAGCTATCCTTTTCAACTTCACCCAAGCCTCAGTCTCCATGTTTCTATTCGGCACAGTTGGATAGACACCAAGTTTCAGCAACAAACAAATCCCCTACTCTGCCATTTCTGTATTCCTCTTCTCCACAGTTCTTCAATCTCTCTCCTTTATCCCCTTTTTCAACCATCCTATCTCCACCTCAGCCCTTTTACACATGCCTAAGTCAATTACAAGTTGCCACTTGCCCAGAGCATTTTCCAGTGATTGGACAGGGAGGCCTGGCATGCTGCAATTCATGGGGTCGCAAAGAGTCGGACACGACTGAGTGACTGAACTGAACTGAACTGAGCTGAACTGAACTGAACAACAACAAGAGCATTTGCCATCTGCCTATGCTACTGTACCTGCTGACCTCCAACACCCCCGAGGGGAATTGAGGGTGGAGAGTGAGGCACTTTGTACTCCAGGAAACTGGTGGAATATATCTTTATATCAGTTTAGTCACTCAGTCCAGTCCAGCTCTTTCCAACCCCATGGAATGCAGCATGACAGGCTTCCTGTCCATCACCAGCTCCCAGAGCCTACTCAAACTCATATCCATTGAGTCAGTGATGCCATCCAACAATCTTATCCTCTGTTGTCCCCTTCTACTCCTGCCTTCAATCTTTCCCAGCATTTGGGTCTTTTCCAGTGAGTCCATTCTTCACAACAGGTGGCCAAAGTATTGGAGTTTCAGCTTCAGCATCAGTCCCTCCAATGACTATTCAGTACTGATTTCTTTTAGGATGGACTGGTTAGATCTCCTTGCAGTCCAAGGGACTCTCAAGAGTCTTCTCCAACACCACAGTTCAAAAGCATCAGTTCTTCGGTGCTCAGCTTTCTGTATAGTCCAACTCTCTCATCCATACATGACTACTGGAAATACCATAGCTTTGACTAGACGGCCATTTGTTGGCAAAGGAATATCTCTGCTTTTTAATATGCTGTCTAGGTTGGTCATAACTTTTCTTCCAAGGAACAAGTGTCTTTTAATTTCATGGCTGCAGTCACCATCTGCCGTGACTTTGGAGCCCCCTCCCCCAAATAAAGTCTGTCATTGTCTCCCCATGTATTTGCCATGAAGTGATGAGACTAGATGCCATGATCTTAGTTTTCTGGATGTTGAGCTGTAAGCCAGTTTTTCACTCTCCTCTTTCACTTTCATCGAAGCTCTTTAGTTCTTCACTTTCTACCATAAGAGTGGTGTCATCTGCATACCTGAGGTTATTGATATTTCTTCCGGCAATCTTGATTCCAGCTTGTGCTTCATACAGTCCAGCATTTCTAAAGATCTTTAGATAGTTAAATATTTTAGGAACTGATTTCATGATGCCAATCCTTTTATTTCCTCATATCTAGAAAAGCACTAAATCCCTTCATGATGACATCAGTTCCTGATGACTAGCAGAAAACCTTTTGTAAAATGAGTGCTTGATTGCACTGAACTCCCCCTTACTGACTTTCCCTCAATGCCTCTTTGGAGCAGTTTCTCAGAGCTATCTGAGGTGCTGTCTCCCAGACTGCAGTCCTCATTTTGCCCCAGATAAAAATTATTTTGCAGCTCTCACAATATGCTTTTTTTTTTAACCTCTCATATCACAGATCTTAGGAGGAGAGGGCTTCTGAGATCTTGGTCTTGTTTTCAGTAAACATCCTGCTCCTTGTCCTAGATTCCTGGAATGTGTTTTTAGTCTGATAAATTATTAGCACTCAGATCCAGGGAAAGTACAGTAATTAAATTCTGTTCCATATGCTTAAGGGAAAACAACTGGTGATCATTAATCTTAAGCCCATGGGAAAATGGCCAGAGGACATGAAAAAGGGTAGTGACTTAATCCAAGGATCAAGAGAAGCCATGCCAAGTCATTTCAGTCATGTCTGACTCTGTGTGACCCTATGGACTATAACTGAGCAGGCTCCTCTGTCTGTGAGATTCTCCAGGCAAGAATACTGAAGTGGGTTGCCATTTCCTTCTCCAAGTTAAGTATCTTGATCTTTAAATTGATTGGGTAGAAATAATGTGATTTAAGGATCGACTTAAAAACTGCTCTAAGTCCCACCTCTGTGCAGGAGGGGTGGGGTGGGGAGTGGGGGAGGGGCAGTGCTCTTTACCTGGTCTCCAGTATCTATGCTGAGAGCTTTGTACTTTCTTCCTCTACAATAAATCCTATTTGCTTGCTACCATGAGTGTTTGCTTGTTCATGGATTCCGTTCTTCGGCTCTGCGGACAAGAACTTGGATTCCTGTCTCTCTACCATTCCAAATGCCAGAATTCAAGTTCTAACTCTGCCACTAAGCAGCAACATATTCTGGGTCCAGGCATCTAACTGTTTCTGAACTTGTCTCCTTATCTTTAAATGAAAGATTGGATCTGGTAAATTTTTATATATCGTTGACCCTTTGGTGTGAATGATTTGGGAGAATTATTGAAAGTTAAATGATGTGAGATGAATTGTTGATTGAATTGAGGCCCTGATCTGAGTGAGACAGTGATTTGAAAGCTGTGTTCCTCTCTAGAAGATAGCCACCATTGAATGGTGTGGACATTCTGTCTATTAAAAACTCATTGTACCTATTACATCCATTGCCTTTGTCTTCCCAGAATTTCTTGTTTCTCTCTCCAAGAATATTCTTCCTCTGGAGAACCCAGTGTAGGATGTCTTTCCAAAAACAGCTTATTTTTCTTGCTGATCTGAAATGACTCATTCAGCTATTGTTTCAGCCCACTTCCCAGCTTCAATTCCAACTCCTTCACTGCTTCCATCTCAGGGCTTTATCACATGAATGCTCTTGCTGTTTCCAGCAGAATATTCTATTCCTGTCATGACTAAAAGTCTTTGCACCTGCAGTTCCCTCTCTATTCCTACTCCTACTACTGCTACTAAGTCGCGTCAGTCGTGTCCAGCTCTGTGCGACCCCATAGACGGCAGCCCACCAGGCTCTGCCGTCCCCACCTTTATAATCTGACTCAGTCTCAGGAGTATATGTCTGCATGGCACTCCCTGAATTCCCACACAGGTTTTGGGTTGGCCAAAACTTGTTCAGTTTTTTTCTATTGAATCTTACGGAAAACCCAAATGAACTTTTTTGCTAAGCCAATAGAATTAGTCATGTCTTCTCTTCACTCTTGTACTACTCTATTTATCTATCTCCAACAGTGCAAATATCACCCTGCACTAAAACTGCAATTATACTGCTAGTGCAATAAGCAAAGTGCTTATAACACCAAGCAAAAATTATTCTGGCTTCTTACTGTTCTTCCGTGGGTGTTAATTTGCATTTGTACAAGCTGCTGACAGAGATCTACTTGATACCCAGAGCCTTTAGACTAGCTAATTGTACTTCATATGCTAGACAACCTTGGTCTTCTGAAGCTGCAATGTACATATATATATATATATATATATATATTCATAATTTAATTAAGCACTGTATCTAGGGCACTATATAGAAAAAATGGTACATGTATTAATCTCATTCAATTTTTTCCCACTTGAGAGATAAGAAAACAGGCTTAGAAAGTTTAGCAATTTTCCAAGGGATGCACAGCAAGTGACTCAGTGGAACTAGGATCTTAACCAAGATGGATTAACTCCAGAGCCACAATACTATCTCATACTCATTACCCATACCTCTCTGAACTCCCATTCCATTGCTTCTCTGTACTTCCTCTTCTCTGACTAATTTCCTTACCTCCTCTCCTTTCCATCCATTTTTACTATGCCCTCAGGAATCCTCTACGGTGAAAACATTCCTACTTTTGAAGATCTTTTGTTACAAAATTGTTTTTGTTATATTGCTTGGGTCTGTAGTCATCCTTCCCCTGATGCCAATTAGAAAAACCAAGACTGTTAAATATTTCTACCTTTGCTATCAAAATAAATAAATAAAAATTTTGATAGAATGTCTACTCTCCCTTTTGCTCTAACAGAAATCTGACTCCCTCACTGTAAACCCAATCCCCTTTACACTTATTTCAAGAGAAACTGGGCCTCCTCCCTTCTTGAACCTAACTTCTACTTCAACACAACTTCTAGAACCGCGCTCCTCTCTTTTGTAAAATTCTCTCTTCATTTGAGCTGTATGCTGCCATGTTCTGTGACTCTTCACGCTCCTTACTGGCATCTAACATTGCTGCCTAACTATTTGCTTTCCTACTCAGGCATTTCCATCCTCTTAAGGGCCTTTAAAACTCTCTGTGAAGAACCTGTTTAGCATCCAGCTCAGTTTCTTCTTACTCACTCCACTGATCATTGACACATTCCTGTTCCAACTCTGTAAATACTAAACTTCATCATCTTTGAACCACCTTGTAGCTACAAAATCTTAATATTTTATTCTTCAAAGTTCAACTACATCCTCCTATCCTTCTAGGTCTCCTAAGAAAATCTGATGTATTCTTCTGCTTTATATAGTCGTCAGTATCCTTCATTCCTCTAACAGCTAGTTATTCCATCTTTTCTCAGCTTGCCCACTCCCACCTGAGCAGGCCTTCCTTCTACAGACATGAACATCATATTTAAACATATAAATCATTTTTTTTTCACCAAAGCTATCAATTTCCACACTCTTATGTTTATGCTGCATCTTTTCAGTAACTGAAAACAATAAATCATTCTATATCTGTACTTTTTGCTTCTGGAAATTTCAGAATATCACATCAAAATTATTGCAAATACTCATCCCAGGGCAAGTTAGTCTTTTACTGAAATGCTATCCATGTTCTAACAGCCTGTCTAAGGAAAGTGCAGCCTATCTTACTTAAGATGATCCTCCTATGTCTACATGTATTCTGCTGCTGCTACTGCTACTGCTAAGTTGCTTCAGTCATGTCCGACTCTGTGCGACCCCATAGACAGCAGCCCACCAGGCCCCGCCATCCCTGGGATTCTCCAGGCAAGAACACTGGAGTGGGTTGCCTTTTCCTTCTCCAATGCATGAAAGTGAAAAGTGAAAGTGAAGTAACTCAGTCATGTCTGACTCTTCGCGACCCCATGGACTGCAACCTACCAGGCTCCTCCATCCATGAGATTTTCCAGGCAAGAGTACTGGAAAGTGGGTTGCCATTGCCTTCTCTGTCTACATGTATATATGTATATTTATCATCAAAAGGGATTAAGTTACAAAGAGGCAAGATAGAGTGAATCATTGGAAAAAATGCCAACTGTCTACATTAATTCTTATAGAGCTTTAAGGAAAATTTCCACCCTTCTCTGTGCTTTTGTTGAAAGATGAAATTATAGACTTCAAAATGCATGTTTCATATGCATTTCCTTTCCACAAGTCCGTGGGAATCTTTCTCATGAACTATTAGACATGAAGCAGAATAGTGTTCCATTAAATTACTCTGGTAATTGCATCAGTAATCTACACAGTTTTACCTGTGAAACACACATGTACATGTGTTTTAGTAATGATACAATGTGTGCTACTTTGCACATATGTATGTTAAATACAAATACAGAATGTACGTAGAGCAATGTTTCCAAAATTGTAATGTAACCTGAAAAGTGGCAGAGTTCTAATGTCAATAAACTGAAAATCTGGATTCAAATGATAAACAGGGTTCTTTAACTGCAGGATATCTCAGTGCTTGGAATAAGTTGGTGTGGCTGTGAGAGAGATATAGTTTCCGTTTTCAAACTTTATTTCATAATGGAAACTTCTTTGTAAAATATCGGTTTATAAGACTTTACTTTCCATGGACTATGCATTGCTAAATTGAGTTATAAGTTTATTTTCAATAGTACATTATTAGCCCCCATTTTTCATCCAATTAGCAGAGAGACAAGTTGACCTAATGGTCAACCAACCAGTAGACTTAGTTAATAAAAGTAAAGCGAAGTTATTCAAAGTAAATAAGAGACTTGGTAAATAAATTGTAGTGCACTCAGACAATGGAATACCATCATGTATTAAAAGGGAATGGACTAATAAACACAAAGTAGTATAGGCCAATCTTCAAAATATTATTCTAAGTAAAAGAAGCCAGACAAACCTTTTTTGAAGGAGTTTTTTCTTGGCGATTGCTTAATTGCCTATCATATTCCCCTTAATTTATCAGAATGTACTTTAAGTAAGATATAAAAATATCTATATATCAAATCCTACATAGCTCAAATCCCTCTTCTCCCTTCTTTTGATATGATTGCTAAACATACTGCATTTATATCCTACAAACTCAGCAATATAATGGTGTAAATATTGCTTTTATATAAATGTATGTTTTTAAAGAAGTTGAAAGAAGAAAGATCATGTATATATTTACTGTTTGCTAATGTGGATCTTCTCATTTACCATCTCAGTCTCTTCCTTGTTCCTTTACATTCTAGACACCATCTGATAGGGCTCCCATGTGGCGCTCATGGTAAAGCCAGTGCAGGAGTTGCAAGAGACACAAGGTGTGATCCCTGAATTAGGAAGACCCATTGGAGAAGGGCATGACAACCCACTCCAGTATTCTTACCTGGAGAATCCCGTGGACAGAGCGGCCTAGCAGGCTATAGTCCATACGCAGAGTCAGACAACGACTGAAGTTGACTTAGTGTTCATGCACACCATCTGATACTGTTTCCATGCACCTTCCCACCTGATACCGTTCCCACCCCGCCCGTTCTGATTTATTGTCTAATAAATTGCATATACATCATTTTAGGCCCAACAATACAATTACCTATAAAATGTCTATTTATGAAATAGCTTTTAAAGTAGCTGAGAGAGGAAAGAGAAGAAAGAGCAATCGCACTGTCTTCTGTAATTGCCTACAGAATTACCTTTACCAGCCCTCTTTGGATTCATATTAATGTCTGAGATCACTTGGTTTCTAAAGAACTCTCTTTAGTGTTTCTCTAAAATAGGCCTGGTAGCAAAAAAGTCTATCAGCTTTTATTTATCTGAGGATGACTTTATATTCTCTTTACTTCTGAAGGATCAGTTCAGTTCAGTTCAGTCCAGTCGCTCACTTGTATTCGACTCTTTGCGACCCCATGGACTGCAGCATACCATCTCATCGGTGATGCCATCCAACCATCTCATCCCCTGTCGTCTCCTTCTCCTCCCTCATTCAATCTTTCCCAGCATCAGGGTCTTTTCCAATGAGTCAGTTCTTTGCGTTAGGTGGCCACAGTATTGCAGTTTCAGCTTTAGCATCAGTCCTTCCAATCCATTACGTATGTTTTGTTCTTCCTAATTGTACCCTTTAATTCTGAATCTGTGATCATTGTCCTTTATTTTTTCTCTGTTCTTTAGTTTTCATAATTTCTATCAAACTTTGTTACAGTGTAGATGTATTACTGGGGCTTGTTTTATGACTTAACATATAATCTACCCCTGAAAGTATTCCATGTATACTTGAGAAGAATTGGTATCCCGTTGTTGGGTGAATATATGATTTTTTTCTTGCTACATGTCACATAAACTGTAGAGCCTCTCATGATATTTTAATACTGTACTTTTCAGTTATAAACTTTCATCTTGTTGTTGTACCTCTCTTTATTGATCTTCTCTTCTTTGAATCTTTGTTCTTGAATCTTGCTTTACTTTCTGAAGCTTGATTACCTTTGCTACTTTACACACATCTATTATAGTCTCTTTGAAGGCTTTGTGTTTTATACCTGATATCTCAGCCCTTGAAAAACCATTTTATGTTGCCTCTGTTTTTTCCTTTTATATGGATAAAATTTTCCTGTTTCTTTGCATATTTCAAAATATTTGTTGGAAATGAAACATGCTAGAAATGTATTGTAGCAACTCTGAATCCTAATATTCTTCCAAAGCTTGTTATTGTTGTTGCTTTGTATTTACTTATTTATTTATGATGACTTGGCTGTTACGGTGACTTGGCTGAATTATTTTAGTGACGTCTTCTCCCCTGCAGTGTGAAACCTCTGCTATCACTCCACGCAGGGCACAGCCTGTGATGAGAGGCTTTAGGAGGATTTCCTTTTACTATCTCTTTCCCTCATCTTTCCCCTTACACTGGCTGCCTCTGTTGGCATCAACAGCCAGTTCTTTGCCTTCACTAATTGTTGGCCAGTAGCTTTATTGTTTACAACAATGTGGTGGAACATAATTCGCTCTCATTCTGGTCTAATTAAACAGGATACTTTTGCAGTGCTAGTTTTGTCTGCTTGTTTTTAATTTTATTGGAGGATAGTTGATTACAATGTTGTGCTAGTTTCGGGTGTACAGCAAAGTGAATCAGTTATACATATGTCCAGTTTATATATATCTATATCTATATCTATATCTATCTATATCTATATCTCCACTCTTTTAGATCATTTTCCCATGTGGCCATTGCAGAGTATTTAATAGAGTTTCCTGTGCTATGCAGCAGGTTCTTATTAGTTACCTGTTCTATATGAAGTAGTGTGTATATGTCAGCCTCCATCTCCCAATTGCAGGGATATTTTTTGAGGCCAGTCTTTCAGTTTATTCTGACTCCTGAAGAGCTTTTCTTAGCTGTCTCTTTCTATGATTGTCTGATAGACGCCTAGTTATTATATGATTTAGCTTATTGTTCTCATAGGGCTACCAGCCTCTTCTTAATTACTTGTCACTGGCATGCTGTGATTCATGGGGTCACAGAGAGTTGGACACAACTGAGCAACTGAACTGAGAAAGCCCTCTCTCTCTCTTTTTTTCAGCAGCATTCTTAGGCTTAAATGTCTCTGATCTCTTGGGGGCAATTGCCTGGCATTTATTTAGCTTCATAACTAGGAGCTGAAATATACTGGTAGCTTCTTTTTACCAAATAGAAACCACATCTCTTTACTTAGATCTGGGATGAGAGAGATCCTAGTGTTCTTGGTTCAACCTGCACAGAGGACAGCTTCCCTCTTGCTGAGCTGCAGAAAGGGGAGAGTGTTCAACAACATAGTCTCTCACTATTTTTACCTTGATTTAGTAGTCTTACTTGAATATATATATATATAGATAGACAGATAGATAGATAGATAGATATTCATCTTCTATATGTCTTTAGGACTATATCCAGAGATTTTAATTTTTTAAAAATATTTTTCACCAGTTATTAACACTTCTTTTGAGCTCCTTAACCACCATTTGGAAAGTCAACTCTGAGAAAAATTGATATTTTTGAGGAATTATGCTTCCAAGCACTGAGATAAGGTTTTTCCATATACTATATCTTTTCATACTCCTGTAATTCTAAGAAGTAGCTGGTAATATTATCCCCATGTACACAGGGGAAAGCTAAGCTCACAAATGTTAAGTCATTTTGCCTGAGGTCCTTCAGGTGCCAAACCTCTGACTTACACAATCAATTCTAATACTCAGGCTTTTCAGCACATCATCACTGCTGCCTCCCATGCTCCACTACTCTGCAGAAAGAGTTAATTCTAAGAGAGTGGAAAGAGGACAAAAGTAGTGGATGTGTTTAGTGGCAAGGTTTTTCCATGAATGAGTTGCTCACGATTGATATCTATGGAACTTTCCTGTGTAACAAGGATTTAACTGAGTGGCTGATAGGGACGCCAAGCCAGCTGCTGGGAAATTGTGCCCTTGTTTAGAGAATCAGGCCCCTTTTTTATTCCTGCCAGAAGTCTTTAGAATTTCTATATTCTGATTTGATTCTACATTCAATGTATAATTGCAGAACAAGATTGAAAATGCTGTTTACAATGTAATTCTAAAGTAGTTTATACTCTCACATAATTGAAATGGCTTGCTTGAAACAGCTCACCGCACCCAAATATGCCTACTTAGCTAAGCAGGCGGACTTCCAAATCCATTCTTTACAAAATGCTACAGCAACTAGGTGAACTATACCCTGTTGCTGGCGAAGATTTTCTAAACTAGTGTACGTTTATTAAATTTTTCAGTTTAAAGTGATTAGTCCTTCCTGTTCATTAGCATAATACTGTAGGGAGCTACATCTATTATTTTATTATTGAAAGCCATTCCTTGATTGAAGACATCTGTGAAAATACATCAAATATTTTAAAGAGTTTTCCAAATGCAAATTTTAGTTTTCATTCCTTAAGACAACACCGACAGTTGATATTGCCTATGTAATGTTTATGATCTTTGCAGTAACGAATTCTCCAAATTTTTTCAGGGTATGCTTTCAGGGTACACTTTTGTAGAAATAAATGATATGAATATTCTGTAGTCTTCTCTAGTTTCCTTTCTCTTTAAAATTAATTTCTCTGAAACTTCAGCCTCTAAGCTTCAGTCAGAAAATATTTTTGGTCACCTAAGGTTTGCAAAACAAGCTAAGCACTGGATAAAATATAGAAGAAGTGAAAAACATGGTCCCTGCCCAATAATCACTAGCATATGTTATTTGGGGAGATGACATGACATACATGAAAGAAATACAAAATATTCAAAGTCTAGCACTAATATGTACTAGTGATAGGAATTTCAATAAGATATTTGACACTTCTAGGCCTGTTTCTTCATCAGTAAAATGAGCCTTACTAACATTTATTTTGAAAGTTTTTATGAAGTTGAAATCAGAAAGTTTATGTAAAAGTGAACACCATATTTGACACAGAGTAGAGCTTCTATTTGCTGGTAATGATAGTGATTATATATAGGTATATATACACATATGTGCAATAATCCCTTTCATATATGTATTGATACATATAAAACAAAAAATATACATTTCAATGTCAAATTAGAAATTAATTATTAGCTAGTTTCAAGTTCTGATTACTTATATATTGTTGTTCAGTCACTAAGTCATGTCCAACTCTTTGCAACCCCCTGGACTACAGCACCTCTGGCCGCCCTGTCCCTCACCATCTCCTGGAGTTTGCCCAAATTCATGTCATTGCATCGGTGGTGCCATCCAGCCATCTCATCCTCTGATGCCCTCTGCTCCTTCTGCCCTTAATCTTTTCCAGCATCAGGATCATTTCTAATGAGTTGGCTGTTCGCATTAGATGACCAAAGAGTTGGACATGACTGAAGCAACCTAGAATGCACCCATGCATGCATGCATAAAATATGAATAAGTTCAAATATTTTAAACTTATCAAATAACTAATACTGTTCATGAATGAAAAGTCTAGCAAGTATAAATCAATGCATCCAACTTTAATTTACTAAATTTGTTCTCATGCTCAGACATGTCTGACTCTGCAATCCCATAGACTGTATCCTGCTAGACTTCTCTGTTCATGGGATTTTCCAGTCAAGAATACTGGAGGGGTTGCCATTTACTACTCCAAGGGATCTTCCTGACCCTGGGATCAACCAGTTTACCAGGTTAGCCAGGAGTTAATCTGATTGCATAACCGAGAGTCTTAGGAATGACTGTGCAAAATGACAGAATAGTTTTTTTTTTTTTAATACTCAGCAAGATGGGAAATAATGTAATAAATAATGACAGTAGAGTAGAAGTGTGGTTCAGAGAGTCTCGGACTTAAATGTGGACTGTAATAATTTCTAGCTGTCTGACTTAGATAAATAAGGAAATTTCTTGCTACCTAGTTTCCTCATTTTGCAAAAAAGCATAATGTATATAAAATGTTTGCACAGAATCCAGAAGGAAACAATTGCTCAAAAATGTATTGTGCTTTTTAATGTTTTTAAAATTAATGATTGTATTGAAACTTGATTTGCATTTCTGACCATGAAACATCAGTAAAAATAAATTCCTGAGTCTAATTGGTTCAGGAGTTCAGGTCTGTGATAGGTGAGCACAGAAAACTGGATTAGTTGTCATTAGGATGCTCTCAAGAAACATCCAGTGAATGCTCTGACAGATGCGTGGGCCACAGAAACTGTAAGATAATAACTTTATATTGTTTTAAGTCACTAAATCTTTGTGATAATTATTATTCAGCAATAGAAAATCAATACAAAGCTTAAGACAAATTGAACTTTATGTTTAAAGACATGAATAGGTGTAATATACAATAACTGAGCATTTATATGCATGTTGTACATTTTTAATTAGAATGTGATACATTGCTTACACAGCGAATAAACCAAGGCCTCCAAAATGCGTGTACATGTGAAATAGACTTGACTTCTGCTGTTCCAGGAGCTAATAAGTTAGTGGATGGGACAGACATGTTCATACATTTAAAAATACAAAAAGCGAACAATAAAGGTGAAACAAAAGGTGCTGAATATGTAATAAGAGTAAAGGGCTTCATTTTCCCAGCCTCCAACTGAGACACTGACTCCACAGTATAGAAACGAGACTTCAAAATCAGACTCCAGAAGCATTGCAACTATCAGAAGCTCCACTTTGGGGCTTTACTTTGACTTCAGGAGAAAACACTTCCATCACATTTCAATTTGTGAACAACAAAGCACATCTTTGTTCTAATTTTTTGGATTTTACCCAGTGAAATTATTACTGGTCTGACATGTCAAGAGTAATAGATTGCTTCACCAGCCCTTTTGGCTTACATCAAGAGCCCATATGCAGCAGAATCTGATATCACTTTAAGAATTATGTAAATAATACCGGGAAAACAGTGCCCAAAGAAAATAATATAAACAATCATATGCAGAGGATGCTGCTGCAGTTCCTGAAACTCCTTTTTATTCTCATCATTTGCAGTGAAATCTAATTATAATGTCCCTGAATGATAGGCTTTCTCAGAAGAAGAGTGGAAAATGGCAATAAAAAGCCTGCACTGCACTAATGGATGCAGATCATGTTTAAGTCCCTCAACCTTCCATCACCATTAATTTCCAAATCCCAGAGCTGCCGTAATTTATGATTAGTGCTCAATAATTTACTGCTGCCTTCCCAGGCCTTAACTTAGTGTTTCTTCCTCCTAACTTCACTTACAAAGTAAAGGCTAACAACTCTGAAGTATATGCATTTAATGGGAATAAGTTGCATGAGAATAAGTTTAATGGGAATTATTGGTTTCTTTACCTAAAGACCTGAGATCTTCATGATAGAAAAAAGAAAGAAATAGCAATTCATTTGGAAATTCTCATTTCTAAATAGGTTATGGTTTGGAAGAAGCAACCATCAATTATTTTCTAACTATTTTGAATAAAAGGTCAGGCCCATTCATTCACTCAAATGTCCATCCATTTATAAATTCAACATCTGCTGAGGACAAACTGCTAACTGCAGAGGATATAAATATGGCTAAGATATGTTTCCTGTCATAAGGCACAGTCAATTAAGAGAAGAAAATTATGTACCCAAACCACTTAGGACCAAAATGACAGGCGCTATAAGGGATTTAAAGGCATAAAACACATATAACTGATTTAGATTGAGAATGGGTAAGAGGGCTGTTTTGCGTAGAAAGCTTTCAGTGGGAGCTTTTTGTGCATGCCTGTTATCAGAATACAGGACCATTAGAATGAGTTGCTGGGGAATTGAGGACAGGCTTATTTTGTTGGTGTGGAAACTTGATGTGCTTTCTGTGTGAAACAGTGGCTAGAAAAACTGGGCAGATGACTGGCTTCCAGGACTGAGGGTAATGGAAGGGGAGGTGGACTCTTCTTAATTACCCATGCAACATTTAGAACGAGGGAGAGACTCACGTCAAAGGAAAAGAAGATGCTCACCTTGGTCTTGGACATGGGCTTTCCTCTCCAGAGGGTGTTACCTGACTTAACTTGGGATACACAGGAGATGAGTTACTAAAGTAGAGTGTGGTTTGAGTTCAGTTGTTTGGATAAAATAATAAGCAGTAGTAAATATTTGGGTTTTAATACAAAGATATTTAAGTCTATCATACACCAAAGGATGAATAGGGGGAGAAGGGCTAGATTATTGAACTTATGAGGTCCTCTAGTCACTCCAAGTAAACATAAACTGTAAGCCAAGAAGAGTGTTCTACTTAAGCAAATACAGCTATGAATGTAGCTTACTGTTTCTAAGCATAACCCCACTGTATATGAAAAAAATCTAGAGCAACTTCCCACTCTTCAGTGTACACTCTGTTGAACACACTAGATTGACATCAGGCTAAGAGTCCCAGAGGCCCGTTGGTAGGGCCAGAGAGATTGGAATGCTTAAAGCAAACCCTCACCCCAATCCCAGATAGTTTTAAGCATCTACTTGTACAATACCAATGTTGCCTTGCTGATACATTATAGGAGAAAAGGGGATGCAAAGTGAAATTAATGATAACCATTATCTAGTTTGGGCTTCCCTAGTAGCTCAGACGGTAAAGCACCTGCCTACAATGCGGGAGTGGAAGTGAAGTGAAGTCGTTCAGTCGTGTCCGACTCTTTGCAACCCCATGGACTGAGGCCTATCAGGATCCTCCATCCAAGAGATTTTCCAGGCAAGAGTGCTGGAGTGGATTGCCATTTCCTTCCCCAGGGATCTTCCCAACCCAGGAATCGAACCTCGTCTCCCACATTGCAGGCAGGCGCTTTACCATCTGAGCCACCAGGGAAACCCTACAGTGCGGGAGACCCAGGTTCTATCCCTGGATCGGGAAGATCCCCTGGAGAAGGAAATGGCAACCCACTCCAGCATTCATGCCTGAAAAATTCCATGGACCGAGGAGCCTGGTGGGCTACAGTCCATGGGGTCGCAAAGAGTCAGACATGACTGAGCGACTTCTCTTCTTCTTCTTCTATTATCTAGTTTAGAAACAGGAGGCATTAAAGTATGAATTCTAAACAAACTCTTTGGTGGCCAGACTTGACTCATTCTGCCCACAATTTAGTTCAAACAAGGTATACATCTTAGGTTACGTTTCCTAGAAGAGCCTGAGATAATGATTCTGTTACAAGTGATTCTTTTGTGCATACGGTGCTTTTAGAAGGAAACTTTAAGAAAGTCAGAGTGAGAGAAGATGAGCAAAATGGGGACTGAACTGAAATTTAGTTGTGTCAGCCTCTGTAGGAGAAGAGTAAAGCATGAACAGTACTGCAGAGGTGGATCCCACGCTGAGATTAAGGGGTTGAGTTTTTTCACCCCCCATATCAGTCATTCATTGACTAAAGACCACTCCAAGGGACAGCTTAATCTCTGAGCTATTTCTGTGTGAGGCAGTTCCTACTGGCCTCAAGCACAGCTGTGGTTGGGTACACTGGAACAGGAAAAGGGATATAGGTGGGCATCAACAACTATTATTAAAATATATAACAGGCTTTTTTTTTTTTTTTTTTTTTGACTTTGAGCACCTTGGAGTTCTGCTGCAACTCTGTTTCCATCTCATTGGCTTTAGGAAGGACAACTTAGTGAGCATGAGTCAGTGTCAAAATTAAAAGTCTTGGTCACTCACTCCTTGGAAACTCCTTTACTTGGGGTGTTTAGTGAAGCTGTGAGAGTTGCCCACAATATTAGTTCACTTGCAGAAAGCAAAGGCAATAGGGCCAAACCACAGAGTACAATTCTTCAAAGCACATCAAGCTGGGTGACTAGGGGTGTGCTGAACTTCTTACAGAACTGCTTGAATCCTAAATGTTAGAGAAACCAGGAAATCCATATGTCTTTTACAGGGGGATTCCTAGTCAATCTGACATTGTGAGCTAGAAAATTTGTGTTACAATTGTTTTTAAAAAAATTACGGGAAGGTTATCAATTATTCTTTGTAGAATAATTATTCTACAAAGATTTCAAGTGTTTTAGAAGTTTGTTTATTACAAACTGATGTGCTAAATTGTGCATAGTTTTAGTCTGGTCACTAAACTGGACTTCCATGGACTACAGTTCTTGGGGTCAGAAAGAGTCAGACACGACTGAGCACCTTTCACTTTCACTTTTTAAATTATTTATTTTTGGTCCTCATTCCTGTGCGGGCTTTTTTTCTACTTGCGATGAGTAGGGGCTCATCTCTGGTTGCTCTGCGCAGGCTTCTCATTGCCGTGGCTTCTCTTGTTGCAAAGTAAGGGTTTTAGTGGCGAGGGCTTCGGTAGTTGTGGCATGTGGGCTTGGTAGTTGGGACTCCCAGGCTCTAGAGCACAGGCTCAGTACTTGTGGCTCACAGGTTCAGCTGCTCCACAGCATGTAGGATTTTCCTGGACCAGGGATAGAACTCATGTCTTCTGCATTGGCAGGCAGATTCTTTACCACTGAGCCACCAGGGAAGCCCAAAACAGACTTCTTAGTTGATTTTTCAGTGGAATAACTTACATAACTTAGGCAAAAAATCATTTTAGATCACTGTCTGGTGTCCTTGTGTACCTTTGCTACTGAAGACAATTTTTACCTTAGTATTTACTAAAATGCAAAGAAACTTTAACGCTATAGACAGAAGAGGGTGGTGGGCTACAGTCCATAGGTTGCAAGGAGTCAGACACCACTGTGTTTATAGACAGCCAAACAGAGGGATGTCTAACTATCAGACACAAAGAAATATTTTGCTCTTTTGTCCTGGTTGCCAGGAAGCTCAAAGGTAAACTTTTAGCAAAACTCAAGTCAGTCTATGTTTTTGAAACAACTAGAATCTGACCTTATCACTAGATAATTCTTTTTGATAGTACAGGTCGACATCTGCATTTTTATTAATCCCATCCTATCTTCTGATATGGCTTTCCAGGTGGCACCAGTGGTAAAGAACCTGCCTGCCAATGCCAGAAACACAAGAGACGTGAGATCGATCCCTGGGTTAGGAAGATCCCCTGGAGAAGGAAATGGCAACCCACTCAAGTATTCTTGCCTGGAAAATCCTGTAGACAGAGGAGCCTGATGGGCTACAGTCCATGGGGTTGCAAGTAGTTTGACATGACTGAGCTGCACATAAACATCTTCTGATATAGGTAGGATATAAAAATAGTATATATACATATATATTCTCTAAATACCTGTATATTTGCATATAATGTGCATGCATGCATACTCAATTATGTCCAACTCTTTTGCAACCCTATGGACTGTAGCTCACTAGGCTTCTCTGTCCACAGAATTTCCCAAGCAAGAATACTAGAGTGGGTTGCCATTTCCTACTCCAGGGGATCTTTCCAACCCAGGGATCAAACCCATGTTTCTTGAGTGTCCTGCGTTGGCAAGAGGATTCTTTACAACTGCGCCACCTGGGAAGCCCTCAGTTTTTATGCATACAGTATAGAAATAAGCTCATTTATATATTGGGTTATATAAAACTTTGTTTTAATGTTCATATACATTTCTTTTTTTTGTTTATACAAAATATATATTTGTCTATATAGTTATATATGTTATAAATGTATTTATATATATATATTAAACTAAACAAATATATATATATATGTGTGTGATACATATATGTATTCTCTCAAAATTTAGACCATTCAGATTAACAGCATTTGGCATTAAATATAAAAGGCCAGTTTTGCAAGAATTAGGAATTTTCATCAAATAAATTTTCACTCAAAACCTCAAAAATGTTAATATGTTTATGCTTTTATTAATTTTTTTTATTCTGGGTGAGAGTGAAAGTTGCTCAGTCCTTCCAGCCCTTTGCAATCCCATGGACCATACAGTCCATGGAATTTTCCAGGCTAGACTACTGGATTGGGTAGCCTTTCCCTTCTCCAGGGGATCTTTGCAATACTGGGATGGAACCTAGATCTCCGGCATTGCAGGCTGATTCTTTACCAGCTAATTAGTAAAGCAAGACCAAATGATGTAGGATTTCATAAACAGTGGCTACATAAACTGATAAATACGTAGATGGAATGATTGATTGCTTGTTTTATTCATTTAGTAATTAATTTAACACATACTGGATGTGAATTGCTAGACTTAAAGAATAAAAAATGAGTAAGTCTCTGCCTTGCCTTTGAACTCCTAATATGGGAAAGGCAGACATAGAAAGAAACACAATGTAAATAACTGTGTTAAATGCAAAATGGCCATTGTGCAATGAGATCACAGAGGAGAGAATGTTAATGGATACTAATTAGGCCCCCTTCAGATGCAATAATAATAGGTATGAATGATGTACTTCAACTCTGAATAAGGGTTAAATGCTTTACTTAAGTAAATCTCACAGAATCTGCATAAAAATTTGATGAAGCGAGCTACTGAAAGTAAGTAAATTTAAGAAAAGTAAGTAACTTGCACAAAGTCAAACTGCTTGTATTTGTTGGCACCAGCCTTTATTCTAAAAAATAATTCCGTCCACTGCAGTTGTGGGAGTCTTTCTGGAGAGATCTTCAATCCAGGAATTTAAACATGGATAACAACTTCTCTAAATACAGTTATTTCAAATGAAGTCTGGATAAAAATATATTATGATCTTTGACTGCAGAGCTAGCTTTAACCAGTCTAGTGTTACTACTGATTCATTTAGTTTTTCACTTAAGTCCATTTTCATACTTCATATTTTTCTAAGAAATAACCACTGTATCACAGTTATAATTTTTGCAGTAAGTTTTACATATTATTCTTTGATGGGGAAAAAAATTCAACCAAATATGAAATAAAATTGCAGTATTCATTTATACTTTCATTCATAATTTAATTGATTTTGCCGACTTTATCAGTATTTTTCCAAAGAACTAGTATAATATTTGATTGTAGCATTTTCATCTACAAAGTTTCTTTGTTTTGTGTCTTGTGAAATTCTTCTTTTGCATTTATTATTTCCTTCCTTCTCCTTGAATTGAATATGCTGTTCTTTTTTTATAGCTTTAGCAACTTTGTGTTTCAATATGAATTTAGGGTTATATATTTTTCTTATTAAGACAGCTTTACTTACATCCCAACGTGTTTAAATGTTATGCAATCGTTTTTTAAATTATCTAAATATTTTATAATTTCTATTATATTTTGAGAATTGTGAATTACTTTGAAATAATGTAGTTATTTTCAATTTCAAACACAATGACACTTTCTGACGTTTTCAATTAATTTTACTTAGACATATTTGTCATGGCACCTGATTAATATATTGTGTTTTGGTATTTCTTGATTTCTTTTTAGACTCCACATTAGGCTCTAATGTGTGGTAAGTTTTGCAAATGGTTTATATATATTCGAACAATACTTGTGTAGACAATAATGTACATGAGGGCAGGAATTTTTGTTTTGTCCAGCAACTGTAGCAGTTTATTACCTTACAGAAAGCTCTTAAAATATACATAAGTCTAATAAGTTTGCTGACTACTATATATATATAGACTTCCCTGGTGGCTCAGATGTAAAGCATCTGACTACAATGTGGGAGACACAGGTTCGATCCCTGGGTTGGGAAGATCCTCTGGAGAAGGAAATGGCAACTCATTCCAGTACTCTTGCCTGGAAAATCCCATGGACAGAGGAGCATGGTAGGCTACAGTCCATGGGGTTGCAAAGAGTTGGACACGACTAAGTGACTTCACTTAAATACATACATATATATATAAAATCTATACATATGTAAATTCACTATGCTATATTTAAAGAATGTAAAGTTCTTCAATTTTTTCCTCCTGCCCAGAAAATATAAGCACCCAAAGTTTTGCTTCCAATCTTCTATATTTTGTGGATGCCTAGTATTTCAGTTCAATTTCTTTCTTATATTTTTATTTATATGTGTATTTATTTTCACTCCTACCTTAAAGCCCAAGGCTCCAATTTTTATTTCATGCCTATTTGTTTTTCATCACCAAATTGTACCAATTGCATACCAATACATAACTGCAGGGAGAAATTTATATTGTTTTCACTCTATAGCTAGTAGGCTTATTTCATGAATATCTATTAATAAATCAAGTTTGCAAGACACATTTCATAGACTTATTTTTCCATTTTAAATAAACTTTTATTCTTCTTGAAGTAATGCTTGCAGATTATTTGGAAAGTTATATAATACACAGAAGCTTAAAACAAATATAGCTGCCCTTATCACTTCCCTTACTCCTGTCTTTGGAAATCTCCTCTCAATTATTTCTTGAGACTGCTTTTTCTCTTATTTATTTTTAAAATTGTGAGCACACATATGCATACATTTTTTGAATAATCATATACATTGAATGGCATAGTATTATGATATAAAAAGGAAAATGATTTTACTTTTCTCCTTTCACTCTTTTCCTTCATTTATTCACTATAATTGTGTCATAATTATTTGTTGTAACCAACTATTTTTTTACTGATGGTCTAATTTTCCTTTCTAGAGCATCTTTTTCATTATTCCCGGGAGTTAACACTTTCTAATATTCTTGTCAGTTCAGTTCAGTCACTCAGTTGTGTCTAACTCTTTGTGACCTCATGGACTGCAGCACGCCAGGCCTCCCTGTCTATCAACAACTTCTGGAGTTTACTGAAACTCATGCCCATTGAGTCGGTAATGCCATCCAACCGTCTCATCCTCTGTCATCCCCTTCTCCTCCTGCCCTCAATCTTTCCCAGCATCAGAGTCTTTTCAAATGAGTCTGCTCTTTGCATCACGTGGCCAAAGTATTGGAGTTTCAGCTTCAGCATCAGTCCTTCCAGTGAACACTCAGGACTGATCTCCTTTAGGATGGACTGGTTGGATCTCCTTGCAGTCCAAGGGACTCTCAAGAGTCTTCTCCAACACCACAGTTCAAAAGCATCAATTCTTCAGTGTTCAGCTTTCTTTATAGTACAACTCTCACATCCATACATGACCACTGGAAAAACCATAACCCTGACTAGATGGACCTTTGGTGGCAAAGTAATGTCTTTGCTTTTTAACATGCTATCTAGGTTGGTCATAGCTTTTCTTCCAAGGAGTAAGTGTCTTTTAATTTCATGACTGCAGTCACCATCTGCAGTGATTTTGGAGCCCCCAAAATAAAGTCTCTCACTGTTTCCACTGTTTCCCCATCTATCTGCCATGAAGTGATGGGATGCCATGATCTTAGTTTCTGAATGTTGAGCTTTAAGCCAACTTTTTCACTTTCCTCAAGAGGCTTTTTAGTTCTTCTTCACTTTCTGCCATAAGGGTGGTGTCATCTGCATATCTGAGGTTATTGATATTTCTCACAGCAATCTTGATTCCAGCTTGTGCTTCATCCAGCCCAGCAGTTCTCATAATGTACTCTGTATATAAGTTAAATAAACACAGTATACCACCTTGACATACTCCTTTTCCTATTTGGAAACTTGTGTTCCAAATCTCTTTACACCTTCTTATAATTCTGTAAAAATATTTTAATCAACATTTCATGGAGTCAAATCTGTCTGATAAGATAGTCATTCAGTCAGGAGTAAGCTCTTCAGCTGCTCCATCCTCTTGCTAGAAAAATAACTTTCTATACCCACACACTTGATGGATATTTTGGCTGGGGTTTTAGATTCTAGATTGAAAGTAATTTCCTGTCTAAATTTTTAATATGTGGCTATATTGTCTTTAGATTTCCATTATTGCTACTAAAAAGTCAGAAATCACATATACTCCTTTGGTGTCATGTTAATCTATGAAACAGTCTTCTGACTGCACAAATCTGTAGCTCCTTTTCTTTTTAACCATTTCACGTGAGGTGGAGCTTGAGATGGAGCTGTAAAAAGGTTGAGTTAGTTAAGGAAAGAAATAAAATTCCAAGAGATTCTAGAACTGACTAAAATAGAAATAAATTCCAAAGTTAGAAGTCTGAATCAACAGGTGTAGAAAAAAATATAATATCCTTATTTCTAAGGATATCGCTAAAATCACATTAAAATAGGAGATTGTGGCTTTGGTGTGTGTGTATGACCACAATTGACTTCCTAATACTAGATCTAATAATTGAGCACGTTTACATGCCCACTCATAGGCTATGCTGGGAAATGATTTACCCACGCACATCTCTACTCTGTAACTCAGAACACGGAGGGAGAGATCAAAAGGCAGAGCTCCTGGTAGCAGCTAGCACCCAAAGAAAAAGGGAGAAGGAAGAGGTGGTGACATGCATGCCTACATACTATTACTTAATATTCGTTCCAACTTCACCCTTTTTCTCAAGAGTGAGAAATGAAGTTAATGAAGAGGCAGAGAAAAGCCTAAATACCACATTAACTGGTGTGCTTCCCTATGTGAAATAGTTTCCTAGGGCTGCTGCAACAAATACTCGGTAACTTGGTGGCTTAAAACAAGAGAAATTTTTCTCTCTCAATTCTGGAGGCAAGGAGTCTGAAATCAAGGTATGTCCCTCAGAAGTACTTCCTCAGAAGGCTCTGTTGAGGGAAATTCCACGCCCTTTGAAACAAGCATGAGAATTTTTTTTTTGCAGAGAGACCCATCTTTGTTAGGTTTTGATACATTTGTTCCAGGGACCAAATGTAAAACTGTTGGTAGCTAGATTTAAAGATGGAGAAGGAAATGGCAACCCACTCCAGATTTAAAGAAGTCAGATGGTTATCTGTTAAAACCAGCGGAGGTATTTCTCTTGCAGCTAAGAGAGAAAACAAATAAAAGGAAGAGCTTGAATCTGTGTGAAGAAATGGTGAAAAGAAGGAAGATGGCATAGAAGTGATCCTAGAGTGGGTTACTGAAAAGAGACTTTGAGGAAGAAATTACCAAGAAGGTTTTGAAGTGGTTTCCTATGGCGTACATGTGAGCCTGCTACCTCAGATCCCTAAAGCACTCTCAGTAAAGTCCATCTATGATGTTGTATTAGGGGATAGAGGAATTGTTCTGCAAAATATAAGGAGGTGATAATTGGCACAGAGCAAAATAAGAGACTATTCCCTTAGAAGCAGGAGTCAAAGGACAGCAAAATGTTGATTCTTAGAGATCATCAAGATTGGAGTATAAGATCTTGGAAATATCAATATCCTCTTAACAGGACAAAGTGAAAATGTTGCATAAGATTTGAATTCTCTATCAACAAAACTTACACGTAACAAAAAGCAAATCAATATTTGCCATCACAATTTTGGACAGAATAAGAGGAATTTGTTTTGACCTTCTTACAATTTTATACAAGAGTAAAATAG
This sequence comes from Nanger dama, assembly GCA_917880005.1. Taxonomy (NCBI): domain Eukaryota; kingdom Metazoa; phylum Chordata; class Mammalia; order Artiodactyla; family Bovidae; genus Nanger; species Nanger dama. The sequence goes on along the minus strand of CAKJTW010000058.1, from coordinate 110,811 downwards.
CAGTTGTTCAAACCATGTTAGAGCCCAGAGCTTAGCTTTTTAGTAAGATTCTTTCCACTGACCTCAAACTATCTGTATCTGTACCATTTTCCCTTTTCCTCCATTAACTCACTCTCTACTTGCTCTATGTACAAATTAAAGTATCTAAGAGATGCTGGAGAAAGTTGCTTTACATTGTATCTTGTTATTACTACATTTTTATGATCAACAGTAGCAAATACATCTTCCACACTCTTTGGTAATGATTATGCTTTGCTGGTCAGGCCTACATATTTTTCTTGCAAGGGCTTTTTCAAATTCTCTTCTTAAATTTCCAGCTTTCCCAACTTGTCACTCATCCTCAGCATATGTCCTTAACTACTGCTTGGGGAAAATCAAAGTCATCAGATAAAGCTGCTCAACTTCTTGCTCTTTCAACCTTAACTCATTTCAAACCCATTATTTCCATAGTTTCTCCTATTAAAATAAGTCTATCTTCTTCCTTCTCCCTTCTACTCTTCTTGGACATTTGCAGTATCAATTTCCCCTAATTTTAGATTATCCCTTTTAATGTGCTTACTCCTGTTGGTATTTTAAAATACTCAAGTCAGTTCTATCAAAACTAAACCAAGCCTGCCTACCTCCATTTTTTCCTCCTTCTTTTCCTCTCTCTTCCTCTTAAAAGCCAAGTGTCTGTCTATGCTTGGCATCTCCAGATTTCTCACCCACACCATGTGTCTCAACCCACTAAAATGGTGTTTGCTTCCACTATCAACATGCAAGTAGGCTGTCCCCCAGACTTCTGATGAGCTGGAGTTCATCAGACTCTTTCTCATTCAGGCATTCATTATACCATGTAACATTGTTTCATTGTTTATGTCCCAGATTCATTATACAGGAATTTGTTTGATTTTTCTATTAAGGACTGTCTCCCACTCTAAACCTTAGATTCATGCCATTAAGAACTATTGTTGTATTTGCTCACCATTATATCATCAGGACCTAGAACAGAGTCTAAAATATAAAAAAATGTTAAAATTGCTCTTGTCAAAAACTTATGACTAGCTCAGGGTCAATATTAACTTCATTTCATGCCACAGTTAAAAGCCATGATATAGATCATCCTTTACTGACAATGGTATTTGAGTGTGCAGCGTATACCTAAAAGAATTGACCTAGAGGTATACAAATATAGATTTCAAGGGAAACTTTCATGGGAAAGATCACAAACTTACTCTCATCCCATTTAAATATTTCAATTTTATTGCAAGCTTGCTTTTATTCAGAAACACTATGTATTTGTTCATTCATTCCTTTTTGAATATTATTTAGCCCTTAATAACTGCAAAACATTTTGGCAACCACTGAATTAAATTTGCCAATGACTCAATGGACGTGAGTCTGAGTGAACTCTGGGAGTTGGTGATGAACAGGGAGGCCTGGTGTGCTGCAATTCATGGGGTCGCAAAGAGTCAGACACAACTGAGCGACTGAACTAAACTGAATGCTTTCTAGATAAACTGTTTCTGATTCTTTGCTTTAACAAAGAGATTCCAACAGCACCTCATTTTTCATAGGGCCTGTCTTAAAACAATACCTTAAAAGTTGACTTCTGCTTGACTCACAGAAGCCCAGATAGATGTTGAGAATGATAATGATAATGATTTAATTATCTTTGATTAGTGACTAAGCTTACTAACCCCCCTTCCTTTATTTTACACAACAACAACAACGAAAGAGAGGAAGTTTGTGTTGATCATAAGGCACTAATGTAGAGCATTCATGCATTGCTATAATTCCACTCATGAATATGCATAGGTTATGCATCAGTTGTTATTCTCAACAGCATAGAAGTTACCTCAACCAGTGCTACACTCATTTAGGATTAGAAAACAGACTAGGATATTGGAAAGCAATGCTGGAGAAAATGTTGGGCGGAAGCCAAGCACTCTTGCTGGTACTCCATATGGAAGCAGTCCCTAGGCCTTTCATCATATAAAATGTGGCTGCTGATTTAAGATACCAGCCAAGGAGCTATCACAATCTTTAGTACCAGCTTGGAATAATGCTGATGCTAAAGGTATGAAGCAATAGCATTCAGAAGCATCACAGGACAGGAGGAAGTCTCTGACTTCAGACAGCCCTGACTTCAAATTCTGCTTCTGTTGCTTTCTAGCTAGGTTGTCATAGGAAAATAATAAACTTCTTTGAGCTTCAGTATTCCCAGTTACAAAACTGTAATGATAATGAAATGGGATGTTTCTCCAAGTGAAAAATATATGTACTTTTAAAATGCTCATACATAGGCACTAGAATAATATTTATCAGATGAAATCTAAACCTGCCACACTCATGGCATTTCCTTTCACTCCATTTTGTGAATTACTGAGATATGTATGTGTATGTTGTTATTGTTTAGTCACTAAGTCATGTCTGACTCTTGAGACCCCATGGACTGTAGCTTGCCAGGCTCCTCTGTCCATGGGATTTCCCAGTCAAGAAAACTGGAGTGGGTTGCCATCCATTTCCTTCTCCAGAGTATCTTCCTGGCCCAGGGCTTAAACCCACATTCCCTGCATTCTCAGGCAGATTATTTACCACTGAGCCACCAGGGTTGCCCATATTTGTGTGTGTATGTTTATATAGGTAGATAGATAGATAATTTAAAATTTTTACTTGGCTATAAAATTTTGTTCTTATTTAGTCAACTGGCAAATCTTTACTGATTACCTGCATGATAATAATTTCTGGCTTCTGGCCCCTCAAAAACCCAACTCTTCTTGCTTGTTAACTCTATCCTATATGCAGTAGATTTCTTCCTGTGCATATTGAGATCACAACTTCCCTCCTGAGAGCTTTTTGTTATCACTCAATTATCTAGTAGCTGAAGTGCAAGCTCCTCCTATGTTCCACTTGGCCTTCCCCGACACCTACCAAGAGCTGACTGGAGCAGTAGAGAATACTTGACATACTATAGCCAGGTAGAATACAGGACTCTCAGCTGGATCCGAATTTCAAATAAACAATGTATAATTTTTAATTTATAAACATATCCCCAATGTTGGGAAAGATTGAGGGCGGGAGGAGAAGTGGGCAACAGAGGATGAGAGGGTTAAATGGCAACATTGACTCGACAGACATGGGTTTGAGCAAACCCTGGGAGACAGTGAAGGACAGGGAAGCCTGGTGTGCTGCAGTCCATGGAGTCACTAGAGTCGGACACAATCGAGCGACTGAACAACAGGCTTACATGGCCACGTTTATTAGCTAATCCGGCAAGCCTAACCTAGCACAAAATGGGCCAGATTTCCTCCTCTAGGAATTTAGAGTTAAAATATTAAAGTCTAGTAGGTTCACAGTGCATGTTGGGATTGGAAGATAACATGGATCTGCCATTGTACAATTAGAAACAAAGAAAGCCGGTATACAGAGATAAAAGGGAGCAAGACAGATTTCAGAAGTGCAGAAATGAGAGAGCGCAGGCCACAGGGGGATGGAAAGCAATTTGCTATTTCTTTGTTTCACTTCATTCTGAATCCAAACTATATATTGTACTTTCTGATATTGCATTTCATGAAATGCCTCATATTCAATACATTTCTTGTTTTGCTTAAGCAAGTTTGAGTGAGGTTTTGTTTCTTGCAAACAATGTTCCCATCATAAAAATGAGTTTTTATTCATCAGCTATATACTGCCCCACCTTTTCCCAGTATGGTTCAGAAGACCCAGAATCAGAAACTGTATATGATTTGGCATGAAAGATTGCTAACGTACAAGCCTTTGCCTGTGTATAGCAAACAGACTGAAAATTATAATTACTGAGGATTAGTAAAATCTTATATATTCAAAATTAAGAATGGCTTGAAATATTTTAGCATTTGAGAGAAAAGGGGGAAAAAAAGATGTTATTTGGAGAGAAGCTGAAATCTGGTTTTCTTTAACAAGTGTTTTAACAACAGGATATAATTTCTTCTGAGTTCTGCCATCCAATAAATGTATTTAAATTTTAGTGAGAAACTCAGCAGATTTCAGCCAGACTAGCCTTTTAGTTTAGTTTGATTCCTAGCTCTTTCCCACACCAGATATGTCTAATTGCTGCTCTGCCTTCTGTTGAGTCTTTCTGGAGAATGATGACCTCGTCTGAAAATTGCATCTCTTTAATAGTTTAAGGAGTGTAGTTAATGCCCATGTCCTTCTGTTTCTTTTCCTTCCTTTACCTTGTGCTGCATTTTGCTTTGGGTGTTTCCCTGACCCAAGAAACTGGGATTACTACTGGCTCTTTAAGAACAAAAGTATTTATAGGATAGAAAATTCTATTGATATTTTGTGCATTTTTAATTTTGACTACAAATAAAACCATTGATAAGTGAAGCTAGATGGAATCATAGTAAAAATGATAAATTTTGAAATATCAGTGATATTATATTTTATTCATATATATATCTTTGATTATTCATTGGCCAGACATCTACATTTTTATTAAAAATTAGAAGCTTATAGATAAGAACTTGTAGCTGTGTTGAAATAACTAGCAATTTAATGGCAGAAACAGGCAGATGAGCATGTAATTTTGAGTTGGCTAAAAAGGAATGATGGAAAAGGTAATGCTTCAGTTGCCTGTAGAAACAAAGAGAGGAAAACAGGCAAAGAGGAGAAAGGAAAGCATCACTTGAGCAGAGATAATAAATAGCAGATTCAAACTCTTGGAAGCATGAGAGAATATAGAAGAATTTGTAAACTAAAACTAGTTTGATATAGCTAAACTGGAATATTCATTCTACAGCATACATTGGGCTATAGTGGTAAACCAGTGGCCAGATTAAAAATGGCTTTTTATGCCATGATTAAACATCCACAGTCTGTTCTTATTAAGAAAGGATTTTAAGCAGGAAAGAAGCATAGCCAGATTTGCATTCTGAAAGGATCACTCAGGCAGAGAATAGGAGCATTTTTAAGGAGGGGATCTGACTATTTCCAATATAACGGGTAAACATAGTGGCCTAAACTAAAATGATGAAAGTAAGCAGTCATGTGTGTGCTGGAGGGTAGATCTGAATGTTTATGGAGTAGAATAGATTAATTTCCATGACTTAGACTTAGGAGAGAAAAAGAGAAGATGTAATCTGCCATGATTCCAGAGTTCTGACCTGGATGACTTGGGGGATGCTGGGGCATTTCTCTCTGTCTTTGTATTTCTTTCTGTCTCTGTATCTCTGTCTTTGTCTCTTTATAATTCTGTCTTTCTGCCTTTCTCCATCTTTCTGTCTATCTCTCTCTCTCTCACACTCCAGCCCAGAAAATTAAACTGGTTTGAGCAGAGACAAAGAAAATTGAAAAGAAATGGTTAATTTATTGTCAGATGTGCTAATCTGAGATACTTTGGGATATTCAGGAAGAAAACTCTAGCAGATGTTTTTGAACATAAGTGGCTGGAGTTGAGAAAAAGGACTATATGAAAGTTGGTCATCACTTTCATACTGTAGCTGGTGAATCATTTCTGCAATGAGAAAAGTATATATAAATCTGAGTTTTAGCAACAATATTATGAATATTTAGAAAAGAAATTAAAACTTTGGGGTATAAGTAAGTTTTAGAAAATACCTTTATCATCTTACAAATTTTTAAAGTGTGAAGGACTGATTATTAACCATACCTTTCCTCTTTCTTTCCTCTCTTTATGTCTTTCTCTTCTTTATATCTTTTCCACTTTTCCCTCTTTTGCCACAAACTTCCTTCCTTTTTACCTTTTTCATTCTACACACACCATTTATTCCAGAATATGTCAAGTCATCCACTGTTCAAAATAGAAGCTGATTTTGAAAATTTGGAAGAAAGAATAACACTTGAGTTTATAAACCTCAAAGGCTTATGGGGACCTCATGGAAAACTCTTAGACTTATTAAAGGAATCTCTTTGTCTATTGTTTCTCTCGTTAAGAAAGGAACATAAACTTCAGTGTGTAAGGAAGAAGAGAGAAGAGATGCATACAAATTCTGGGCTTAATAAAAATGAGTATTCCCTTTACCAGTGTCTCTTAACATAGCCCCTACTCTGATGATTTAAACCCTGAGGCTTAGATCATAAGGATGGTCAAAGAAGTCATTGTGCCCAGCTGGCACAGTATAACCTTTTCTAAGGTAAATGTTCACAATATTTTAAAAGTGCTAGTCCAGGATGAGTAGATTATAGAAACTTGACCTCAATTTTCCTTCTTTTCTCCTTGTCCAAGGCCCCAGGCTATTGTAGAAAGACCAGATCACATTCAAAAGTCTTTTTCAACTAAAAAGGAGTACTCCTAGATTATCTGTTCTTCTCAAAATGTTTCTTTAGGCCTTCTCTGAGGCTTTGTGAAATTAAAGATGCATTTTAGTTTGTGCATGTGCAAGCAGGACTTTGAAATTCATATGCTCTTTTCCAATGGACTGGCTTGGGGCAATTTATGACTTTCTACCCCTTGGGATAGTCCAAGCCCTGAAAGCTTCTATATCATAGAGGGAGAGACAAAAAAATAAAGACTAGTGACAAGGATCAGCATTTGGTGAATGTCTTTATAGTCCAGGCATTCTTATGTTTTTACTTTTACATATTTCATCTCGTGAAACCTTGATTCTTACACTGCTAGATAGGTTGTACTAACTCCAATTTAAAATAGATGAAGCTGAGTGTTAGAGTTGAGTGAGTTATCTGAGGCCACACGTCTTGTTTAATGACACAGCAAAAATTCAAACCCAGCTGTAGGTACCTCTGAGATGCTCTCACGCCCCACATTTCTGCATTGAACAGCTGATGAAATAGTCTACCTAAGGAAGACAGATTCTCGACTAGATGTATCTGTGAGATTCATAGCAAACCCATCTGAAATAATTGCTGAAAATAGAAGGAAAACATTAAAAAAAAAAAAAAAAAATGTGCTTCTGATGTTTCCAGATGTTACTGTTTGGCTGAGACAATGTTTTCTAATGAAAGGCAAGTTTGTAACAAAATAGTGAGGACTTGGTGAGTAGCAGAAATTACAAACTTGTTATTCATCATCTACAGATAATGTTTGTGCTAAAGAATTGAAAATACTTTGGAATTAACTGCTTCAGCCTGGGAGCTTTGTCTTTTTCTATGCCCATCAGCTGACATTTATTACTCCTGTGAGAAGCTAATATTGTTCATAAACTTTTATAGTCATAGTATGCTTAAAATGGACTCTATCAGTTTAAAAAACAGGTCATTGATTTGTAACATGAACCAATTTGCATGATATAAATACTTCAGCCATGGCTAATTGAAAGCTATCAATATAACATCACTAAACAGAGTTGGGAAAACAGGCTCCTTAGTTCATCATTATGTAATATGTCTTTGTAAATAACGAAAAGCCATAGATAATACTAAAATGCAGCAGAATAATTATGAGATGATGTGTTTTGAGCATTTATTAACTTTATTTTTTCTGTGATTTATTTATATTATATAACTTAAGCTTTAGTAATGGCTGTGCTTAAAAACTGGCTTTCAAAGCTTCTGAAAATTGCTTTGCTCCTACATTCTGGCTTGAGATGGCTCTTAAACTCCACAGGGATGCCTTCGTTCCACTTTTGGCTTCTCTGGGCTCATTTCCTCTCAGTCTGTTCCAGTCGGAGCTGCATCGTATTGGCCTGTTTGTCTGGTTTGTCTCCCAAACAGAATTCTACAGTGTCTCACTCTTTTCATTGTCTAGAGTGATAACTATGTTTGAAAATTGTCTAAAGCTTCACTATCCCCAAAGCATTTATAATCTTAAAATGTGCATAAAAATAGAAATTTCTTAATTGAAATCAGCCTTTGACTAGCAGTAGAAATTTCAGAACATAACAGAGTAGTGGGTAAACATTTCTGGCTGGTGATGTTTTCTAGTGACCTGAAAATTTCGAGGATTTCCTAGTTATTGATGCATAATACAGGTCCTGAATCAGGATATACTAATGCCTTTGCCAGTGATATTCCATTCTTTCTATTTTTCATTTGTTTGTTTGTTGACATATAAGCAGACTTGGATTTATAAGAAACCAAACCAGATAGTTCTCATGATCTTTTGGGATTTCTTGAGTTAAGTGGTCTTTTAATAGGTAGCTTATTTCTTTGATTGAACTGATATGCTGCAAATATCATCAAGGATTTAAACAAACAAACAGACAAAAAAAAGCAAAACAGGTTTTGAACGGCATAGTCTTAGATCTAGGAGGGATGTTATCAAGATATTGAGGTAAGTTGAAACCTTCCTTTGTATAGGACAGGACTTCGATACAACATACAAGGGTATTTTTCTTTACAGTTATCAAGAGGAAGATATTTAACAGTTGCTCATGTTCAAGTTCAGGGAGGAAATGTTTTCAGCTAAAGGAATTCCTTCTGTCATACCCCAGTCTCTCCTTCTATAGTGTATATTTCATCCTTTACTCAGTGACAGGATTGAGAAGCACTGGACATTGCCATCTATGGTCAGAAAGCCAAGCCATTTTTTAAAGACTGTTAATTAGGTTGCTCACTACCCTCCCTTTCTTTGAAAAAACTCAACCCCTTTTAACTTTTCCACTGGAACTGTATTTGTATGTTTCCCTCTCTGCAAACCCTTTAATCTCTTTGCAAGTAGTGCATGGTGGGGGTTCACTTCCACCATCACCACCCACCCATCATTGCCATTTATTTTGCATTTCACTTTTGGGATTCCATAAAAGGCAGCAACCTACTGCCACCCAAGGAACTGAGTCATGCTGTGAACAGATTTATAGCTATGTCTCTTCTTTGCTGCCTTTGAGACCCAAAGAGGAGACTTAGATCTCTGGTGCTAGGATGCATCTAGTAATGGCGGAAAGAGGTGACTGACGATAAAGTCCAAACGAGGACTTGCAGTTTCTCTTACAATAACTAGTGGTGATAAAATCACCTGTGATATGTTATAATCTTACTGTTATTATTAATGATGATGCTGTTTAGCAAGGCAAGCAGCATTAAACTGATCCTAGTTTATTAGCATCATATTTAACGTAATGAATCTCATATTAAAGGCCACGAGATTTGGTTTAATCTCGGTCCTGTCTTGACTGATGACTTGAATGATTTAATTCCATAAATATTATTAAGCACCTCCATTATATAGAGCAATACGTGTGTCACTAAGAATAAAAAAGAAATGTCTTCTGTCTTCAATGTACTCATGATGTAGTGGGTCAAATCAATTAATCTCATTTCCAAGATTTGTAAAACTGAATCTTGATAGTAATTTATCTCCAGGGTCACTTTGAGAATTACATTACCAGTATCCAAGTTGCATAACTTAAAAAAAATTATGTCTTTATTTTAATTGGGAGCTAGTTACTTTACAATATTGCAGTGGTTTTTGCCATACCCAGTTGCATAACTTTGAGTATTTCTTATTAATTAGTTTCTTATCTTGTTTATGAAGAAATACAGAAATTACTTTTAACAACAATCTTGCAACTGATAAACTAATGTGGCCTTAAAATTTTTCTAATGTATTCAAGCTTTATTAGCAAAGTCGTCTACTTCTCAAAGACAAAAGGGCCAGAGGAAATAATTTAGGCAAACCTTGGCACAAAGAAAGTATTCAAAAAACTTTGCTATTATTATATTAATTAATAGATTTTAGAAGGGTGAAATAAAGTAATTTATATAAAATACTAGTACAATGTTGTGTACACAGGAAGCTCGAAACTAGCATTATTGAATTATTACTGCTCTTATTTTTAAAACCATAGTCATTTTGTCATTTAAATTCTTTAGAAACTCATGAGGTGAATTTTCAGTATATATGAAGAATTAGACTCATAGAGGATAACTTACTTACTCAAGATCATACAATTTCCCTCCCAAGCAAACAATTAAAAAAAAAAAAAACTAGTTGAAAAGGAAAACATTGGATTTAGAAAGAATCTGGCCAACAATTTATTAAAGTGCAAAATCAGCCTAGCTTTTCAACCTTAGTCTCTGGAGTACCAGAGTTCTGCTGTAGCTGCAGGTAGTAAAGACATGTGAGTGTTATTTCCTTCACTTTCTCCACACATTCCTCAGCATGGCCACAGGCTAGACACTGTGCTAGGCAGCACTGGGTAGAGACGCAGTTAAAGAGGACAAATATAGCCTCTGCCTCCATGATGAAAGTCTAGCAAAGGAGAAGTCTGTAGCCAAATTATTACCTCAAATTGCAACTGGAACCTGAAAGAAAGTGTGTTTGCAAGAGCAAGGGGGATTTGCCCAAAAGGTGAGGGAATTTTCCTAGAAGTAATGACTGGACCACCAAATTCTGGGGAATAAATAGAAATTGTTTCGGTGAAGGGAGAGGGTGAGTTAGGCAATTCGATCCAAAAGAGTCATACATAGGAGGAAATATTTTATATTCCAAAAACAGGAAGCCGTGACTAGAGTGAGAAGGCAACTGTCAAAGTGATGTGAAAACAAACTGAGAAAGCAAGGGTCTAGAAGAAGGCAGAATATAGCATCCTATGCCTCTTGTTAAATATTTATCATAAATGCAACGAGAAAACAACAAACAATGTGCTGGGTTAAAATCAGATTTATATTTTGCAAAGTCAAAAATGTCTATGATGGGAAGAACAGATTGACATGTATAGCTTTGTTGTTCAAGCAAATAGTTTGAACACTATTCCTATATTGGACCTGGTATGGTATAGGACTGTAACATATAGATGAAAACATTACCAATGTAAAATTCTTTTGCCATCATTAGGGCCTCTTATGACTCTGATAATATAAAGAAAATAAGATTATTACAGTTCACCAACTTTTTTATTAAGCTGATATCTTTCTGGCAGGATAGCTTCAAGTTTGCCTCAGCAAAGATTCGAATATCACAGTACCTCTACCAATAGTTCTGTGCTGCCATTGTGTATTATTTTATTCATTTATTTATATTTAAATGCAAATATATACAGAGAATCTACATATAAACAACACTCTAGAATTTATCAATAAACAGACAAATCCCTCTTCCTTTAGGGAGCTTAACTCTTCATAAGAGTAAGAAGAGTGTCGACAAAGTAAAGAAGGTAAATTTCAAATTATGAACCTGTCACATTATGATTAGTGCTATAAAGAGAAACCGAGGGGTGCCAGAGAGGAAATATGCCACAGAAGAAAGCATCACTGAAAAGGTATTTAAGCAAAGACCTCGAGGAGCTATCTCAGTGAGAGGGAGCGTATTTAATGAAAAGAAGCAGTATGTAGAAAGGCTCTGGGTTGAGAGCTGTTAAGGGAACATCAAAAAGCCAGTGTGTCTAGAGCAGAGTGAATGAGACATAGAATATAGAAAATGAAGTCAGAGAAATAGCGAGGTATGGGCACAGTGTGCTAGGTCTTAAAACCATTCTTGGGGATTTGGATTTTATAACTTAGACAAAGCCTTGAGAGATTTTTGAGTCAAGAGGTAATGTCAAGATTGAATTTAATATTATAACAATTACTCTGGCTGCTGAATCCCCCATACTCTGCACAAGAATAATTATACATTCCTGTGTACTATCCCAGTCGAACAATCAAACACCAAAAATACTAGTAGAGGATCTTATGAATAATTAGCCTTTCTTTTATCTATATTATTAATCAAAATGGGCTGTAACTATCCTCAGGCAAGAATGTCTGTAGACCCAATCCTTGAGATAAAATTCATTTTCTTTTTCTTTTTTTATTCAGAGTGCAGAAGATGGTCAAATTGATAAAAAGCAACAACAACAAAATAGGTCTAGATTTTTAAGTTCAGTTCGGTTCAGTCACTCATACATGTCCGACTCTTTGCGATTCCATGGACCACAGCATGTTGGGCCTCCCTGACCATCACCAATTCCCAGAGTTTTCTCAGACTCATATCTGTTGAGTTGATGATGCCATCCAATCATCTCATCCTCTGTTGTCCCCTTCTCCTCCTGCCTACAATCTTTCCCAGAATCAGGGTCTTTTCCAGTGAGTCAGCTCTTTGCATCAGGTGGCCAAAGTATTGGAGTTTCAGCTTCAGCATCAGTCCTTCCAATCAATAATCAGGACTGATTTCATTTAGGATGGACTAGTTGGATCTCCTTGCAGTCCAAGGGACACTCAAGAGTTTTCTCCAACACCACAGTTCAAAAGCATCAATTCTTTGGTGCTCAGCTTCCTTTATAGTCCAAATCTCACATCCATACATGATTAGTGGAAAAACCATAGCTTTGATTAGATGGACCTTTGTTGGCAAAATAATGTCACTGCTTTTTAATATGCTGTCTAGGGTGGTTTCACTTGTGGCTCACCTGGTGAAGAATCCGCCTGCAGTGCAGGAGACCTGGGATCGATCCCTGGGTTGGGAAGATCCCCTGGAGAAGGGAAAGGCTACCCACTCCAGTATTCTGGCCTGGAGAATTCCATGGACTGAATAGTTCATGGGGTCGCAAGGAGTCGACTAAGTGACTTTCACAGTGTACAGGTTGGTCATAACTTTTCTTCCAAGGAGCAAGCATCTTTTAATTTCATGACTGCAGTAACCATCTGTAGTGATTTTGGAGCCCCCCAAAATAAAGTCTGACACTGTTTCCACTGTTTCCCCATTTTTTGCCATGAAGTGATGGGACCATATGCCATGATCTTAGTTTTCTGAATGTTGAGTTTTAAGGCAACTTTTGCACTCTCCTCTTTCACTTTCATCAAGAGGCTCTTTAGTTCTTCACTTTCTGCCATAAGGGTGGTATCATCTGCATATCTGAGGTTATTGATATATTCCCTGGAAATCTTGATTTCAGATTGTTCCTCATTCAGTCCAGCATTTCTCATGATGTACTCTGCATATAAGTTAAATAAGCAGGGTGACAATGTACAGCCTTGACATACTCTTTTCCTGATTTGGAACCAGTCTGGTGTTCCATGTCATGTTCTAACTGTTGCTTCCTGACCTGCATACAGATTGCTCAAAAGGCAAGTCTGGTGATCTTGTATTTTCCACAGTTTGTGGTGATCCACACAGTCAAAGGCTTTGGTGTAGTTAATAAAGCAGAAATAGATGTTTCTCTGGAACTCTCTTGCTTCTTTGATGATCCAACAGATGTTGGCAACTTGATCTCTGGTTCCTCTGCCTCTTCTAAAACCAGCTTGAACATCTGGAAGTTCATGGTTCACGTACTTTTGAAACCTGGCTTGGAGAACTTTGGACATTACTTTACTAGTGTGTGAGATGAGTGCAATTGTGAGGTAGTTTCAGCATTCTTTAGCATTGCCTTTCTTTGGAATTGGAATGAAAACTGACCTTTTCCAGTCCTGTGGCCACTGCTGAGTTTTCCAAATTTGCTGGCATATTGAGTGCAGCACTTTCACAGCATCATCTTGCAGGATTTGAAACAGCTCAGCTGGAATTCCATCCCTTCTATTAGCTCTGTTTGTAGTGATGCTTCCTAAGGCCCACTTGACTTTGCATTCCAGGATGTCTGGCTCTAGGTGAGTGATCATATCCTCATGATTATCTGGACTGTGAAGATCTTTTTGCACAGTTCTTCTGTGTTTTCCTGCTACCTCTTCTTAATATCTTCTTCTTCTGTTAGGTCCATACCATTTCTGTCCTTTATTGTGCACATCTTTGCCTGAAATATTCCCTTGGTATCTCTAATTTTCTTGAAGAGATCGATAGTCTTTCCCATTCTATTGTTTTCCTCTTTCTTTGCACTGATCACTGAGAAAGGCTTTCTTATTTCTCCTTGCTATTCTTTGGAAATCTGCATTCAAATGTGTATATCTTTCCTTTTCTCCTTTGCCTTTAGCTTTTCTTCTTTTCACAGCTATTTGTAAGGCCTCCTCAGACAACCATTTTGCCTTTAACATTTCTTATTCCTGGCAATGGTCTAAGGAGTAAATGGGGATAGTGGACTTAACAGTGTATCGTTCATACTTAAGGTACAGAAGAGTTTATTCTCAACACGTTTGAATATATATATTTTTTTTTTTAAATAAGGTAAGCAGAAGAATGAACTTAACAAAATAGATTTAAAAGAAAAAAAATGGCTGCTCCATCGCGTTCAAGCGAAATTCCTGAGTAACCTCAACGGAAGATGCCAAGGATTGTCCATACAAGGATAAGCACAATGCAACTGCACTTGCGGTGGAGCCCTTTCTTTTCTCTCCTTTGAGGTTTTGTTGCCTTTTTTTCTGGAATAAGACGGATCCATGTCTCTGAATAGTTCATGTTCTAATTCTGAACCTTTGAGCATTATTTCTTAACAAACATGTGCTCTAGTTTCCTCATCAATTAAAGAGAGATAATATTGGGTTGGCAAAAAGTTCATTCAGATTTTTCAGTAAGATGTTATGGAAAAACCCAAAAGATCTCTTTTACCAACCTGATAAAATATATGTCACACTAGGACTTTACAAGAATAAAATATTTTTGAAGTTTGTAGAGTAATGCTTGGTCTAGCAAGTGGCTTGTTGTAAGAGGATCCCAGAAATACACTGGGGAGTTCATGTCATTGGGTTAAATATTCTTTATTTTCAGGCATTTTAATCTATGTGTAAACCTGCATATCTTGCTAAAATTTTAAACCAATATCATTAAGTTTTTCATCATCAAATCATTATGCAGATATAATGAGAATATTTTAATAAGTTTTCTATTCATCTAAAGTCTTCTCATATGGTCCCATCACTTCATGGGAAATAGATGGGGAAACAGTGGAAACAGTGTCAGACTTTATTATTTTGGGCTCCAAAATCACTGCAGATAGTGACGGCAGCCATGAAATTAAAAGATGCTTACTCTTTGGGAGGAAAGTTATGACCAACCTAGATAGCATATTCAAAAGCAGAGACATTACTTTGCTGACTAAGGTCCGTCTAGTCATGGCTATGGTTTTTCCAGTGGTCATGTACGGATGTGAGAGTTGGACTGTGAAGAAAGCTGAGCACAGAAGAATTGATGCTTCTGAACTGTGGTGTTGGAGAAGACTCTTGAGAGTCCCTTAGACTGCAAGGAGATACAACGAGACCATTCTAAAGGAGATCAGTCCTGGGTGTTCATCGTAAGGACTGATGTTGAAGCTGAAATTCCAATACTTTGACCACCTCATGCGAAGAGTTGACTCATTTGAAAAGACCCTGATGCTGGGAGGGATTAGGGGCAGGAGGAAAAGGGGACGACAGAGGATGAGATGGCTGGATGGCATCACCAACTCAATGGACATGAGTTTGGGTGAACTGCGGGAGTTGGTGATGGACAGGGAGGCCCGGCGAGCTGCGATTTATGGGGTCACAGAGTGGGACACGACTGAGCGACTGAACTGACTGACTGAACTGAAAGTTCTGATTAGTTCATGTATAATAGAAATATTAACTCTTTAAATCTGTAGCATACCTTCAAAGGGCTTTCCTAGTGGCTCAAATGGTAAAGAATCTGCCTGCAGTGCAGGAGACTGGGGTTTGATTCCTGGGTCAGGAAGATCCATTGGAGAAGGGCGTGTCTATCCACTCCAGTATTCTTACTTGGAGAATTTGAAGGACAGAGGAATCTGTGGGCTACAGTGCATGGGGTTGCAAGTGTTGTATAGGACTGAGAGACCAACACTTTCACTTTCATACCTTCAACTAAGAGAGCCAAGATTTTTATCAGCTTTCTATACCCAGTATCACAGAGAGGTCAAGTGCATCATCCAAGGTCATGTAATAGGACCGTTTTCACTCTGTTGAATCTTTCAACAAAGATTGCATAGACACTATTACTATTATTTAATAAGACTCTTGTTTTTCTTCCCCAAGATGATAACTCTTTGGGAGAATAATTTCTTTATATTTATTTTTTTTAACAACAGTGCCATGGCTGTTGCTTCCTAGACATTCTCTAAAGGCCCTAATAAGTGTGTATGTGAGAGAGAGAGAGAAAGGGAGAAAATTGTGTTATAAAATGAAATAGAAAAATATTTATATCTTTATTGCACATCTGTGTGATCTTCATGAGGGTCTCAAAAGTCACTTTCAATAATGAGAAAATAAAAGTAGTAACCCAACCAGATACTTTATCTGAAAAGATAAGGGAAGTAGCTTATTTGTAGCAATGGCAGAATCCATTGGATAAGTGTCTTGTCAATGTTGTTCATTTAAATAAATTTTACATTCCCAAAATATAAGGGAATAAATAATTTCAAAATGAGGTTATAGATAAGGGATTTAATATCTGAAAAGACTACAGGCCTAGCAAGATTGAGAGCACCTAAGCAAATGTAATTTTCAACATATAATTGTGCTGTTAAATCTGGAAAGGTTAGATTCAGAAGAGTCCATGGGGAAAGTGGAAAGTTCTTAGGTCAGAATCTTATCAAGCAACACAAGAATGTATTAGGAGTATCTCAGATGTTGTCTGTGGCAATAGCTTCTTTCTTTCTTTGGGATAAGTGCTTTGGGTGCTGAGGGCTTTTTTCTAGATACAGAGGATTTATCTTCAAGAAGTTGCTTTGCCTCTTTCAGCATCCTTGGGTAACTTCAAAGAATATAGAAGAATCTCAGGAGATTTTAGGGGGCCACTTACATTCAGTATAAAATGAGAATCTGTGTGCCTACCCATGCAAGATTTCCCCAAAGATGTCTAAGACAGAATGTTTTATTGATTTCCCAAATCTTCGTCCAATTCTGACCCTGTCAATAGAAAAAGAGAGTGGAGTTTCAGGTTCTGTTTATTCCGTACCCTTATATTATTACCATCACATTATCATCCCAAATTCCATGTTGACAATAATCATCCGAAATGTCAATGAGTTATCTTGTGCCAGAAGTTGAACCTAACATTTCACATCAAATGTGTAACTTAATCATCCCTAATACCTTAAAATCATGTGCTATTGTTCCCATTTAACAGCTCAGCAAACGGAGGCTTTGACAGATAGATAACATGCTGTGTTTATACATCAACAACAGCCAAAGCTTGAAAATGACTCCAGGTAGTTTCACTACAGAGCTCGTGGCCTAATACTGCTAGTTTAGCCATCTAAGATGTGCTGGACTATTAGTATATTCCTGGCACTATTGTGAGCCCTTCACATGTATTAAGTTACTTAATTCTTTCCCCGAACATGGGAAGACAAATCTAATAGTATTCTCATTTTACAGACAAGGAAATAGAGACACAGGAGAAAAATGTCTTTTTTTTTTTTGGTGGGGGGGGTGGGGGGCAGGGTTCTACAGTTCATAAGTTGAGGATTCATATTTACAACATATTTTTCCAAAGCCATGGGTCAGTTCTAAATATTAATCATCTGAATATGTCATAATTGTAGATATACTTAGGTTACATGCCAAATACATTAAATATGAGATACAACTCCATTGAGTGCAAATGAAAAAGAACATTCCTTAGAGAGGCCTCAGCTGCTTCCATAGAAGTCTTCGAGAGATCCAGGCATCAAGAACTACAGAAAAAAGCCCTCATGTCTCAAGGACTTATGAAGAACAGAATACAGAATTTAAAAGAACTATGACTCTATAATATATCATGTTCCTAAAGTACATGGGCCTCATCCAAAAAATTTTGTAGCTACATATGGCGATGAGTGTTCACTGGACTTACTGTGATGATCATTTTGTACCATACAAAAATTGAGAATAATAATGTCATACACCCGAAGCCAATATAATGTTATGTTAGTTATATATCAGTTAAAAACAAACAAAAAAAAAAAAGTAAAGAAATACAAAGACTCTGCAATACGTCATCATGTTGCTAAAATACCTGATTATCATCAGCATACAAGCAAGCACTGGCTGTAAATTCATTCTAAGAATGCTCAGAATGGAGACAACTTACACGTGAACAGCCACTGAATGCCTGGTGGCTGTGAGGATTGTTATGTAGAAAAGGGCTCTATGGACTCTGCTGACATTACAGGGAAAGAGGTCTGTGAGGCTTACCATGGGTACCATCATCAAGCATCATAGGATGAGGGACTGGAAGCAGGGCTGTTTCTATCACACGTGTCACTATCTTCTCGTTAAACATCCAGACTGCCAAAATCACTACTAATCCTGATGTTCTGCATATGGCTGGTTCCATTTAATTCTCTATCATCTTTCTCAGAGGAGTAGCTTCACGAACCTCTTAGTGCTCTCACCAGTATAGTTCAGAGAAATTTCTTGGCCAAGTCAAAAACCTTCCCAGTGTTTGGAACTTTCATACACTTCATTCTGGTTTCCAGTCTAAGAAATACAGCTCAGCTCCCACTATTCAGAGGGAAAGACATTGAACCATCAAATTATGAGCTCTGGTAAGGTAAGAGTTTTCTATAATCACTGTGATGAGCCTCTGTCTCTCATTTCATCCCCTGATGGCTGCCTGTCCTGGATTGGAAGCTGATCAAAAGACTTATAAGAGAGTCAGCTGCGCTACTAAAGGTATTGGCCTATCAGTATAAAAACCTGTCCTGCATTGACTATATATATGTGACATATGTGTTAAAGATATAGATAAACGATAGGTAGATTTTATATCTTATATGGAATTGTAGAACTAGAGGAGATACAGCAAAAAGGGATAAGGAAAGAGAACTAATAGAAGCAAAAGGGATAAGGAAAGAGAACTAATATGGAGTATCTATTATATACCAAAAAAAAAAAAAAATCTGCTATTTCCCTTCTATATCATGTCCAGTGTTCGCAGTAATGCTGTGAAGTCAGAGTCAGGAGCATGGTCACTGGAGCCACACTGTTTGGGCTTGAATCTTACTCAATCTTATTTAGTATTATGACTTTGAGCACATTCATTAACCTTATTATGTCTCAGTTTCCTCATCTGAAAAATGTGGATAATAATGCTACCTACCTCACAAGGTTATTGAGTTCTTAAAAGAGGATCTGGTTTGTAATACACATGAAATGAATGTTAGGTATTGATTTTATTATACTGGATTTTGCCAGTATTCACAAAGAATAGTGCTGACAATGCTGACTGAATGGCAAAGAACTAAATCTATACTGATTCAAAAACATTCCTCAAAATTCAGTGAAGAGTTGACATTATCTTGCCTTGTGTTATTTACTGACAATCCCTCCATCAAATATCATTGAGCACCTACTATGTGCTGGGCATTTGGAGTACATTAGTGAGTGAAAGGAAACAAAGATCTCTACCTTTTGGGAGGTGATATTCAACCTAAAATGTTGGTGAAGGCAAATAGTAATCCATAATCATAATAAATAAGTAAAGTATGTATTACATTGTAGAAGAAATAATTGTTATAGAAAACAATAGAGCAAGGTGATGAAATCCAGAAGAGCTGGTAAAGGGCAGGTAGAGATTGTAATAGTCATGTGGCTGAGAGAAGTCAGAAACCAGTGACACCTTTTCATTCAAACATCTGCCTCAGTTCAGTTCAGTTCAGTCGCTCAGTCGTGTCCGACTCTTCGTGATCCCATGAATTGCAGCACACCAGGCCTCCCTGTCCATCACCAACTCCCGGAGTTCACTCAGACTCACGTCCATCGAGTCCGTGATGCCATCCAGCCATCTCATCCTCGGCCGTCCCCTTCTCCTCCTGCCCCCAATCCCTCTCAGCATCAGAGTCTTTTCCAGTGAGTCAGCTCTTCGCATCAGGTGGCCAAAGTATTGAAGTTTCAGCTTCAACATCAGTCCTTCCAAAGAAATCCCAGGGCTGATCTCCTTCAGAATGGACTGGTTGGATCTCCTTGCAGTCCAAGGGACTCTCAAGAGTCTTCTCCAACACCGCAGTTCAAAAGCATCAATTCTTCAGTGCTCAGCTTTCTTCACAGTCCAACTCTGCCTGGCAAATAGTAAATGCCCCAACTGATGATTTCTAAGCTTAGCTAAACATTAAAGTATGGAAATCTGTCTGTTTGTTACTGTAGTATGGAATTGAAGAAATCTGAATTTGAATACTGGTTCCAGAACTTAACTAGCATGTGGCCTCAGGAGAGTCTTTGAACCTCAATTCTTCCATCCATAGAGAACAATGTAGAGCTGCTAAGAGGATACATAAGATAATTTATGTGAAATGGTTTTCTCAGTGCTCATTGAGTGTTAGTGGTAGACATACCCTTGTGCTGCTGTTGTTCATTCGCTAAGTCGCTAAGTCATTGCTGTCTGACTCTTTGAGACACCATGGGCTGTAGCATGCCAGGCTCCCCTGTCCCTCACCAATTCCCAGAATTTTCTCGAATTCATGTCCATTGAGTTGGTGACACTATCTAACATCTCATCCTGCCCTCTTCTCTTTTTCCCTTCAATCTCTCCCAGTATCAGGGTCTTTCCCAGTGAGTCGGCGCTTTACATCAGGTGGTCAGGCTATTGGAGCTTCAGCATCAGTCTCTCCAATGAATATTCAGGATTGATTTCCTTTAGTATTGACTGGTTTCATCTTGCAGTCCAAAGGACTCTCGAGTCTTCTCTAGGACCACAATTCGAAAGCATCAGTTCTTCCATGCTCAACCTTCTTTATGGTCCAGCTCTCACATCTGTACATGATTAGTGAAAAAAATCATAGCTTTCACTATGGGGACCTTTGTTAATGTCATGTCTCTACTTTTTAATATACTGCTTAGGTTTGTCATAGTTTTCCTTGCAAGGAGCATCATCTTTTAATTTTATGACAGCAGTCACCATCTAGGGTGATTCTGGAGCCCAACCAGTTCTACTTTTTCCCCTTCTATGTTCCATGAAGTAATGGGACCAGAATGCCATGGGCTTCATTGTTATTATTAATTTTTTAATGTTACATTTTAAGCCAGTTTCACTCTCCTCTTTCACCCTCATCAAGGGGTTTTAGTTTCTCTTCACTTTCTGCCATTAGAATGATATCATCTGTATGTCTGAGGTTGTTGATATTTCTCCTGGCAGTCTTGATTCCAGCCTCGTGCGGTATGCTCAAAATTGGGTATTCTCTCCAGGAATCTTAGGTTCAATATATAAAGTCAGAGCATCTTGGAAATGAGCTGTTATTTTCCTTTAGACATGGATGAAAAAGAATAATATAGTTTTAACTTCTGGGCCTAGAATCAGAGACTGGAAGCCAGATTGATGCTTCTGCTGAAATGGCATATTGTGACTACTGCCACAAACCCAAAGCCTGACCCTTCATAGCAGGGGCCCAAGAAGCATAAGCTGCACCCCTCTTACCAGCCATTCCTTGGCTTATCCTTTTCACACATATTTACATTCCCAAGTTTAGGCTCTGTTTTAAAGTAAAAGCTCACTCTATGCAGAACTTGTTTTATGTTGGCCACCATTTTCCACTGCTGCTGGCTGCTGAGTCACTTCAGTCGTGTCTAACTCTGTACAACCGACCCCATAGACGGCAGCCCACCAGGCTCCCCCGTCCCTGGGATTCTCCAGGCAAGAACACTGGAGTGGGTTGCCATTTCCTTCTCCAGTGCATGAAAGTGAAAAGTGAAAGTGAAGTCGCTCAGTCATGTCCGGCTCTTAGCGACCCCATGGACTGCAGTCTACCAGGCTCCTCCATCCATGGGATTTTCCAGTAACCTAAAGAAATTTCTGTTTTGAAAAAGTGAAACCTATGGAGGAAAACAGGATAAATTAATTTTGTTCCTATGAAATCTGATGTTTATGCCCTCTATGCTTGCTCTGTGGGGAGATTGGGCAATAATAGATTTTCTATTATAAATCCTCTAACAAAAATAAATCCCTTACTCCCCTGGGAACAAAACCACAGCTACTAAGTGGAACTGTGTTGGTTTGAGTACTCTGCTCAGGATAAGGAGAGTAAATCTGTAAATGACTCTGCACTTGTATTCTTTATTACTTAAATTACATAGTAGTTAACTCCCAATTGAAATTGAATATTTGTTGTAAGGTGGGACATCCCATTCCTATTCTTCTGTCAAGTTTTCATTTTCATTTAGAATTTAATTAAATTTC
Source organism: Nanger dama (assembly GCA_917880005.1). Lineage (NCBI taxonomy): Eukaryota > Metazoa > Chordata > Mammalia > Artiodactyla > Bovidae > Nanger > Nanger dama. The sequence goes on along the minus strand of CAKJTW010000058.1, from coordinate 88,946 downwards.
TTTAAGAATATCTATTTTACTATAGACATTTGAATCAAAGTAACTTTCTTCAATTATTTGTAATAGATTATCAGTGTTTGTTCATTAAAAGACCCAATTATTGTAGAATAGTCAAAAATAACTAGCATGCAATGTATCTGATAAATAGCAACTCTGGGAACCAAGCAGGATGTCCCCCACAATAAGTCATGTGTTAAATTCCTAAAAGCAAAAGAGTTACTGATAGTTTATATTGTCATATGTACTTAAAGGTTATGTATTGCAGGAGGGTGGGCAGCTATGGGAGAAGGAAAACACTACCCTTAAGCTGTTATTATGTCCAAGGCATTATGCTGGGCGCTTTGTACGTAACTCATTCAATCTGGTAAGTGATATTAATCTAATGTCCCATTTGCAAGGTTAAAGGCCAAGTTAAAATAACCATTTCACAGAGCTGGAAACTGGCTGAACTGGGTTTTAAACCAGTTGACCAGCTCAAAATGCTCTCCTCTTGCACTATATTGAAATAAATTATGTATTCTTAGACTTAGGTATGTATTTTATTTATACTGGGGGGAAGGGACTTTCCTGATAGCTCAGTTGGTAAACTGCCTGCAGTGTAGGAGAACCTGGTCTGATTCCTGGGTCAGGAAGACCCACTGGAGAAAGGATAGGCTACCTATCCAGTATTCTTGGGCTTCCCTTGTGGCTCAGCTGGTAAAGAATCTGCCTGCAATGAGCAAGACCTGGGTTCAATCCCTGGGTTGGGAAGATCCCACTACCCACTTTAGTATTCTGGTCTAGAGAATTCCCTGAACTGTATAGTGCATGGGGTCCCAAAGAGTCAGGCACGACTGAGTGGCTTTCACTCACTCCTTTTATTTATTTTACTTAAAATAATACAACACTAAAGGATGCCATTCTTTCTTAGCTTGTGAAATTTATTTGAAATTTAGGTAGACTATACTATACATGCCTACACACATGCACATCAGTTGTTTTAGGAATCCAGTGGTACCAGCCTGCCATTCATATAATGCAAAGTCACGCAATTTCCTGAGTTTTAAATCTTATCAGTTATATACCACACCATGAATGTAAAATACTTCAAAAAATTAATTTCATTTTTATTGTGATAAAATATACATAGCATAAAATTTAATAGTTTAATCACTTAAAGTCTACATTTCGGTGGCAGAGCCAGACATCCTGGAATGTGAAGTCAAATGGGCCTTAGAAAACATCACTATGAACAAAGCTAGCGGAGGTGATGATATTCCAGTGGAGCTATTTCAAATCCTGAAAAATGATGCTATGAAAGTGCTGCACTCAATATGCCAGCAAATTTGGAAAACTCAGCAGTGGCCACAGGACTGGAAAAGGTCAATTTTCATTCCAATCCCAAAGAGAGGCAATGCCAAAGAATGCTCAAACTACCACACAATTGCACTTCATCTCACATGCTAGTAAAGTAATGCTCAAAATTCTCCAAGCCAGGCTTCAGCAATACGTGAAGCATGAACTTCCTAATGTTCAAGCTGGTTTTAGAAAAGGCACAGGAACCAGAGATAAAATTGCCAACATCCGCTGGATCATGGAAAAAGCAAGAGAGTTCCAGAAAAAACATCTATTTCTGCTTTATTGACTATGCCAAATCCTTTTACAGTGTGTATCACAATAAACAATGGAAGATTCTTAAAGAGATGGGAATACCAGACCACCTGACCTGCCTCTTGAGAAACCTATATGCAGGTCAGGAAGCAACAGTTAGAACTGGACATAGAACAACAGACTGGTTCCAAATAGGAAAAGGAGGACGTCAAGGCTGTATATTGTCACTCTGCTTATTTAACTTATATGCACAGTAAATCATGAGAAATGATGGACTGGAAGAAACACAAGCTGGAATCAAGATTGCCAGGAGAAATATCATAACCTCAGATATGCAGATGACACCACCTTTATGGCAGACAGTGAAGAGGAACTAAAAGCCTCTTGATGAAAGTGAAACTGGAGAGTAAAAAAGTTGGCTTAAAGCTCAACATTCAGAAAACGAAGATGATGGCATCTGGTCCCATCGCTTCATGGGAAATAGATGGGGAAACAGTGGAAACAGTGTCAGACTTTATTTTGGGGGGCTCTAAAATCACTGCAGATGGTGACTGCAGCCATGAAATTAAAAGATGCTTACTCCTTGGAAGAAAAGTTATAACCAACCTAGATAGCATATTCAAAAGCAGAGACATTACTTTGCCGACTAAGGTCCATCTAGCCAAGGGTATGGTTTTTCCTGTGGTCATGTATGGATGTGAGAGTTGGACTGTGAAGAAGGCTGAGCACCGAAGAACTGATGCTTTTGAGCTGTGGTGTTGGAGAAGACTCTTGAGAGTCCCTGGACTGCAAGGAGATCCAACCAGTCCATTCTGGAGGAGATCAGCCCTGGGATTTCTTTGGAAGGAATGATGCTAAGGCTGAAACTCCAGTACTTTGGCTACCTCATGCGAAGAGTTGACTCATTTGAAAAGACCCTGATGCTGGGAGGGATTGGGGGCAGGAGGAGAAGGGGACGACAGAGGATGAGATGGCTGGATGGCATCACTGATTCGATGGACATGAGTCTGAGTGAACTCAGGCTTGATGATGGACAGGGAGGCCTGGTGTGCTGCGATTCATGGGGTCGCAAAGAGTTGGACATGACTGAGCGACTAAACTGAAGTACATGTAAAGTGTTGTAAAAACTATCACCACTGTCTGCTTCCAGAACTTTTTCTTTGCCTCAGAAGGTAACCCGCATCCATCAACAGTCACTCCCCATTTGCTCCTCCCCTCAGCCCTTGTTAACTACTGTGTACGTTCTGTCTTTTCACATTTGCATATTCTAAATATTTCATATAAATGGATTCATACAATATGTGATCTTTAGTGACTGACTTCTTAAATGTAGTATAATATTTTCAAGTTCATCTATCTACATTGTCTCATATATCAGTACTTCATTTCTTTTTATTGGTGAACAATATTCTATCATATGGGTATATCATTTATATTTATCCATTCATCAGTTGATAGATATTTAAGAGGGGGACAGAAACTCTACAGTAAATGTATATATCAACTGAAGAATGCATCCACATCTTTGAAGGGCTAAAATATGGCAAAATGGGTGTCTTAAAATTGAAGAAATGGGATCATTTGCTGAAAAACAATTTATTTGAGCTATGTCCCTCTGTATGTTATTTTACAGGGTTGAATCAGAGACTGGATTTAGTGGCTCTTCCAATAAATTTTTGTTTTATTGGTTAAATAGCAGTGTCTTTGTATGCACATAAAGCAAAATCATTAAGGAAAAAGAGCTAGTGAATAAATGAACCAGATTTCTGCTTACATACTTGTCACTTGTTATATGGTTTCATAAATTCCAGGAAAACCTTAATGTCCATTCCAGATGCCAAAAAAAGCCTTGACTTAGTTTGAGTTCCTGCTGTGAAATATAAAATATAGAAAACTAAAATGTGCACTCTATTATACATCAATGTTCAAAGTGGCATTATTTGTAATAGTTCCAAACTGGAAATAACTCACATCTTCATCAACAGGTGAATGGATAAACAATTGTGGTGTATCCATATAATATGCTTACCAACAATAAAATGAATTAGGCTATTGAGACATGCAACAGCATGGATGAATCTCAAAATGACTATGTTGAAAGAATGAAGTCTGATCAAAAGAAGTGCATTATGTATGCTTACATTTAGATAAAGTCTAGAAAATGTAAACTAATCTGTATTGACAAAAAGCCGAACAGCAATGAGGAGCAGGGAGAGGCATAAAGGAGGAATTACAAAGGAAAACCAGAAAGCTTTACAGAATGATTATTATGTTTATTCTCTTGATCATGATGATAGTTTCATAGGAGCATAAATTCATCAAAATTTATAAAATTTTGCAGTTTAAATGTGTGTAGACCTCAATAAAGCTGTGTTTAAAAACATGATTAACTAAAAATAAGTATATAAATACATAAAGTAAATACATTAAGAAATAAATGCAGGTCCCAAATGAAAGCTGACCTTTCATTCAGAAAACAGATAAACAAATCACGATTAGCAAAAAGGAGATTGGAGGGCTAGCAATTAGTATTTTTAATACTCATCACCAGGGCACATCCTATTGACTGTGCTGAGAGAAACAGCTACATATACACAATCTTCTGAGAGAGTCATCTAGTAATGAGTAGAAGCCTGTGTTTGTGCTCTCAGTGTTTAACCACAAACTGTCAGAAATATACATGCACTACATTCCTTCATGAGAATGTGGGGAAAAAAAGAGAAAAGGACAGGACAAATGGTTTTGTCTTAATGGCTGGTAGGTACCAAGCCTACCAAGCATACCCAATCCAGATATAGATTTTGTTACGCTACTTTTGGGTAGCTGTTCGTACCACAGATCTGGCTAATTTAGGGATAAAAACTGACTTCTTGAAAGTCCCCTGGACTGCAAGTAAATCAAACCAGTCAATCCTGAGGAAATAAACCCTGAAGATTTATTGGAAGGACTGATGCTGAAGCTGAAGCTCCAATACTTGGGCACCTGATGTGAAGAGCTGACTCATTTGAAAAGACCCTGATGCTGGGAAAGATTGAAAGCAGGATGAGAAAAGGACAACAGAGGATGTAATGGTTGGAGGCATCACCGACTCAATGGACATGAATTTGAGCAAATTCTCGGAGATGGTGATGGACAGGGAAGCCTGGCATGCTGCTGTCCATGGGGTGGCAAAGAGTTAGACACGACTGAGCAACTGAATAGCAACAACATTGACAATTCAGTTAATACCAGTTCTTTGTAAATAGGCTGAGTAATTTGGAAATGGATAACCAATTTATGTATATAAAGACAGAAAAGTGTTCAACAAAATGAATTAACATTGAATATGAGGCTGATGTTTTCTGATTCTTCCCATTCTGAGCAACAGATTCTTGAATATAATAGCCAAATATGCTGATTATATAGATAAGCAGAGTGTTCACTTAGCATAAGACTTTGCAAAGAACACAGAATTATTCATTGAAGATGAAGACACTGTGTTGATAATTGTGTTGATGGTACTGACTCCTAGACAACCAGCTTTTAGTCATGTGTTGTTTCTACTCTCGTCTCCAGTTTCTTCTCACCTACAAAAGTGGAGTCTTAACACACATAGCTAAGAATATAGATCTGACCCATTTCAAAACCATTTTGTATCCCACCGGTTTCGACATTCTGGGGCCTTGCCCTGCTTATAATGTCTGCTTCTTGCATGAGGACCTTTAGTATGAGTATTCATTCTTAGTCATTGCCTGTTTAATCTCCAGAATGGCTCTGCACTGCTGGAGCACTCTTTCCTCAAAGTGAGTGTTTCGAACTCGTGCCATCTTTGGCATCTTATTTCTCTTTTAGAATCAGCATTAATTTCATAACTGCTGACCTGCCCCTTCAGTCTCCTTCGATACTACCCTGTACAGGCACACACACCACTTCAGTGGGAATATTCACATTCTGCTTCAAGTCTTGCTGAAAACCCATTGCCTACTGGGCAGAAATATGAACACATCGATGCCACAGTACCTACTTGAACAATTCCATTTACTGTTCCCCAGGTGATGGCAGCTCAAGGCGTTACTGGTCTTTTCACTTCAGACCTAACATTATGAGAGTTTTGTAAGCTTGAGCAGAACTCTCTATTGTATAGAAGAGGTCAGGATACTGAATGTCCCCGCATGCACTTTGCAAAGAGTAATTTTCTCTCAGTGCTCGATCCCAATATTCTAATTGTGTCTCTGTAATAGAAAGAATAGAAAGAAAGTGTGCTGCATCCTACAATGTGTTCCAAATGAAATTTTTAAAACCCACATCAGGCAAAAGACGTAATGAACAGAAAATATTATCTGGGATTTCTGATGTCTTTGCCTCTTGATTTCCATTTGCTTTGGTAATTGGAAGGTGGGACAGATGGTGACAATCTATTGAATATGGCGTGCCTATTATAATAGCCCATTCTGCTGAGCAATTCCTCCCAAGCAAAGGATGCATTAGAAGGGACCATAGCTTTCAAAAACCATTGATGAGCTCTGGGGCATGAACGATTATGCAAGGGGTACAGTGGGTGGTTTATGGCCCTTAGATGCAGCTGCTTTCTGAAACTTGTCACACCTTCTGCAATCCACAGAGGAGGGAAATGGAGACATACAAACGGGCAGCTGGATTTGACTGATTATTAGCACCATGACTCCAGCTTAGAAAAGCTCCCAGATTGTTGCCCAGTGAGGCTAACAGCTCCCCAAACAGCCCCCTATTTTTGACCTTGCCTGAGGACAAAATAAAACAATTCCAAATCATGGTTATGCCTCATATTTTGAAAGCCCATAAAGAGCAAGTTCAACCACCAGCAGCATCTGTACAAAATACAAATGAATGTGCTTTGTTCTGACTAATTTGATCACTTTCAAGATAAAACAACAGGTAGTTGTTGAAATAACCCTGCTTTCCACATCTACTTGTGTCATTGCAAAAATCCTCTCTAATTATCACAGCAAGTGCAGTAGCTTAAAATGAAATTGTTATAATTCATAAAATGCCGAGGTGAATAGAAATCAAGGTACTTGTACATACGATTCCTCTGTCTATTTTCCAGTTTGCCGGGAGTCTTATAGAGATTTAATTAAACATTTTTGGGTTCTACTTGATAAGGTGGCATTTGCTATCAATTTATAGGTTTGAATTTTCAAGACAAGCAATTAAGAGGCTGGTTATTTCATTCTGGGTGTTTTGCACGTAATTGGAATAGCAGAAAGAAAAGAGAGGTAACAGCAAATTCTGCTGGTGTGTAAAAGAAACATTGTCTTTTCCCCTACCAAAGGAAACAACGTTATACTAAACCAAAACAAAATAAAAACCTTACATCACATTAAATATCTGTTTAAAACTTATTTGTATTGCTCACATGCTCCTCCTAAGTGTTAGGTGTGATTCTCAGCATCTTATTCAGCCTGTCTTTTCTTAATGGAATCATTTCCTCTCTCATTATACATCCATGTTTATATGACGCCTCCTTTTTAAAATAGAATCGAGAGGTTTATTTAATGTTCATTTATTTTTCAATTATAAAAGTCATACATGCTTATTAAATGAAATGAGGCCACCAAGGAAAAGAAGACAGATAAAAGCACGGATTTATATAAATCTATTCATGTTAACATTTCGGTTATTTTTCCAGTTTTTATGTAGACTTACAAAAATACTTTAAATATTAATAGAGATATAATTCCATATGTTCTGTTTTGTAATTAATTAGTAACCTAAAATTTGTGAAAGAATATTTAAATTATTGAATAATACTATATTGGTTAGAGAGAGACAGTGTGTGTGCTCAGTTGTGCCTGATCATTGACTACCCATAAACTGAAGCCAACCAAGCTTCTCTGTTCATGGAATTTTCCAAATAAGAATCCAAAACAGGTTATCATTTCCTACTCCAGGAGATATTCCTGACCAAGGAATTGAACCCATGTCTACAGTATCTTCTGTCAGATTATAGGCAGACTCTTTAGGTACTATCAACTTTTAAAATTCATTCTATTATTTAACATTAAAATTGTTTCTGAACGTTTTGGTATTACAAATAATCAGTTCAGTTCAGTAGCTTAGTAATGTCTGACTCTTTGTGACCCCATGGGCTGCAGCACGCCAGGCTTTCCTGTCCATCACCAGCTTCTGGAGTTCACCCAAATTCATGTCCCTTGAGTCAATGATGCCATCCAACCATCTCATCCTCTGTCGTCCCGTTCTTCTCCTGCCTTCAGTCTTTCCCACCATCAGAGTCTTTTCCAGTGAGCCAGCTCTTCACATCAGGTGGCCAAAGTATTGCAGTTTCAACTTCAACATCAGTCCTTCCAATGAACACCCAGGACTGATCTCCTTTAGGATGGACTGGTTGGATCTCCTTGCAGTCCAAAGGACTCTCAAGAGTTCTCCAACACCACAGTTCAAAAGCATGAATTCTTTGGCACTCAGCTTTCTTCAGAGTCCAGCTCTCACATCCATACATGACCACTGGAAAAACCATAGCCTCGACTAGTCAGACCTTTGTTGGCAAAGTAATGTCTCTGCCTTTTAATATGCTGTCAAGGTTGGTCATAGCTTTTCTTCTAAGGAGCAAGAGTCTTTTAATTTCAAGGCTGCAGTCACCATCTGCAGTGATTTTGGAGTTCAAGGAAATAAAGTCTGTCACTGTTTTCATTGTTTCCCCATCTATTTGCCATGAAGTGATGGGACTGGATGCCATGATCTTAGTTTTTGAATGCTGAGTTTTTAAGTCAGCTTTTTCACACTCCTCTCTGACTTTCATCAAGAGGCACTTCAGTTCTTCACTTTCTGCCATAAGGGTGGTGTTATCTGCCTATCTGAGGTTATTGATATTTCTCCTGGCAATCTTGATTCCAGCTTCATCCAGCCAAGCATTTTGCATGATGTAGTCTTCATACAAGCTAAATAAGCAGCGTGACGATATACAGCCTCAACATGCTCCTTTCCCAATTTGGAACCAGTCTTTTTGTTCCATGTCCGGTTCTAACTGTTTCTTTTTGTCTTGCATACAGATTTCTCAGAAGGCAGGTCAGGTGGTCTGGTATTCCCATCTCTTGAAGAATTTTCCATACTTTATTGTGATCCACACAGCCAAAGGCTTTGTGATAGTCAATAAAGCAGAAGTAGATGTTTTTCTGGAACTCTCTTGCTTTTTCCATGATCCAGTGGATGTTGGCAATTTGATCTCTGGTGCTAAATCCAGCTTGAACATCTGGAAGTTTATCTTCACGTACTGTTTAAGCCTGACTTGGAAAATTTTGAGTATTTGCTAGCACATGAAATGAGTGCAACTGCATGGAAATTTGAACATTCTTTGTCATTGCCTTTCTTTGTGATTGGAAAGAAAACTGACCTTTTCCAGTCCTGTGGCCACTTCTGAGTTTTCCAAATTTGCTGGCCTACTGAGCACAGTGCTTTAACAGCATCATCATTAGGATTTGGAAAAAATAATACTTGGATTATTTATATTATTACAAATAATATTTTGATAGAAAATTTGGTGTAGACCTTTATATGTTACAATTATTTATTTAGAAAAAAATTCATATTTAGACCCTATATTTTCAAAAGTGGTACCAGTTTATATTTCATTATCAGTTTATAAAAACTGTTGTGGATTTTACAAGATTTTTAAATGTTCATAAATTTAGTCAACAAAAATGGTATCTCATACATTTCTTTGAATAGTTTCCATTTGTTTTAATCTAATTTTTTCTCTTTTATGAATTGTCCATGTCTTTTCCATATTTATCTGTTAGAAGCTTTCTATTTTCTCCCTTGCTAGAGTGTTCTATGTACTAGAAATATGCTATCATACATGATCATTTTCCTAACTTGTTATCTTCCTTTTAAGTTTGGTTGTTTCTACAAGGAAAGCTTTTAACTTACATGTAGCTAAATGTTAGTCTTTTCTTTCAAATTTATTTTGTGGCTTTCAAGCTTAAAACATCCCCACTGACACTGATTTTTGGAAGGTTGATTGTTGCAAAGAAAGATTATCTGAATTCCTTTTGAGTGGAGGTCAGAGTTTATGTACATGTAATGTGTGTGTGTGTGTGTTAGTCACTCTGTCATGTCCGACTCTTTGTGACCCCATGGACTGTGGCCCGCCAGGCTCCTCTGTCCATGGGATTCTCTAGGCAAGAATACTGGAGTGGGTTGCCATTTCCTTCTCCATATACATGTAATATGCATTTTTAATTTTTTTATTAGAGAATAATTGCTTGACAATATTTTGTTGGTTTCTACCATACATCAACATGAATGTTGTGGGCACAGTGGGGGATGGAGAGGGTGGGGCAAAATGAGAGCATGGCATAGAAACATATACATTACTGTATATTGATTCTTTTTCTGTATTTAACCTTTATTTCATTCAAAATTTCTATTTTTAATAAGCTATGGAAACCAAAATGGATTAATTCTTCCTCAAATATTAATCAGCAGTCCCAACATCAGACACCAGTTCCTGAATAATCTTCTTCTTTGTCACTGTCTAACAATGTTTCCATAAAATACACACCCATGTATCATGAACTGTTGCTTTGACGCTGTGAGATTTGCCCCAGCGTGAGGGATGACTGCCTTAAGTTCAGGTATTACCAGGAATGAGTTTCTTGTCAGACCGCTCTTGTGCTCTGCCCAAGGCCAGCCCAAGCAAAGTGTATCAGAGTTCATTTTCCCTAGGGAGCTGCACACTGCATCTGTTGACTAATCCTAACCATGCCATATCTGTCTCCAGTTTTCCCCACTCCCACCTCAGTTTTCAACCTTTGCCTCTGAAATGGCAACACACTTCCCAAATGACAACTTCCAAATAAACAAAAGTACTCAAATAAATTAAAAACACCCAGTACAGACTACTCTGCAACAATGACCAGGAAGAAATTCAAGACTGTTTTCTCCTTCTCCTCTTCAAATACGTATCTATTTTCCATTCCTCTAGGACAAGACAATAGTCTCTACTTGCCTATGTTGTTCAGTCATTAAGTTATGTCTGGCTCTTTCCAACCCCATGGACTATAGCATGCCAGGCTTCTTTGTCCTTCAGTATCTCTTGGAGTGTGCTCAGACTCATATCTATTGAGTCAGAGATGCCATACAACTATCTCATCTTCTGTCACCCTCTTCTGCTTTTTGCCTTCAATCTTTCCCAGCATCAGGGTCTATACAGTGAGTTGGCTCTTTGCATCAGGTGGCCAAATTATTGGAGCTTCAGCTTTAGCATGGCACCCAACTCCAGTACTCTTGCCTGGAAAATCCCATGGGTGGAGGAGCCTGGTAGGCTGCAGTCCATGGGGTCACGAAGAGTCGGACACGACTGAGCAACTTCACTTTCACTTTTCACGTTCATGCATTGGAGAAGGAAACGGCAACCCACTCCAGTGTTCTTGCCTGGAGAATCCCAGGGATGGGGGAGCCTGGTGGGCTTCTGTCTGTGGGGTCGCACAGAGTCAGACACGACTGAAGCGACTTAGCAGCAGTAGCAGTTCCAAGGAATGTTCAGGGTTGATTTCCTTTAGGATTGGCTGGTTTGATCTCCTTGTTGTCCAAGGGACTCTCAAGTGTTCTCCAGCACCACAATTCGAAAGTATCAGTTCTTCAACACTCAGCTTTCTTTATGATCTGGCTTTCACATCCGTATATGACTACTGGATAAACTATAGCTTTGATTATATGGATGTTTGTTGGCAAAGTGATGTCTTTGATTTTTAATACACTATCTAGGTTTGTCATAGTTTTCCTATGAAGAAGCAAGAATCTTTTAATTTCTTGGCTGTAGTCACCATCTGCAGTGATTATGGAGTGCAAGAAAATAAAATCTCTCACTATTTCCATTGTTTCCCCATCTTTTGCCACAAAGTGATGGGACCAGATGCCATGATCTTAGTTTTCTGAATGTTGAGTTTTAAGCCACCTTTTTCACTCTCCTCTTTCACCCTCATCAAAGAGATTTTAAGTTCCTCTTTGCTTTCTTGCTGTTAGAGTGGTATCATATGCATATCTGAGGTTGTTGATATTTCTCCTGGAAGTCTTAATTCCATCTTGTGATTTATCCAGCCCAGCATTTCTCATGATGTACTCTGCATAGAAATTAAATAAGCAGGGTGACAATATACAGCCTTGACTTACTCCTTTCTCCCTTTTGAAATAGTTATTCCATGTCCAGTTCTAACTGTAGCTTCTTGACCTGCATACAGATTTCTCAGGAGGTAGGTAAAATGGCCTGGTATTCCCATTTCTTTAAGATTTTTCCACAGTTTATTGTGATCCACACACTCAAAGGCTTTAGTAGAAATATGTTTTTCTGGAATTCCCCTGCTTTTTCTGTGATCCAACAGATGTTGGCAATTTGATCTCTGGTTCCTCTGCCTTTTCTAAATCCAGCTTATACATCTGGCACTTCTCAGTTCATGTACTGCTAAAGCAAGATTGAAGGATTTTGAATATCACCTTGTTATCATGTGAAATGACCATGATTGTATGGTAGTTTGAACAATCTTTGGCACTACCTTTCTTAGGGATTGGAATGAAAACAGAACTTTTCCAATCTTCTGACAACTGCCGAGTTTTCCAAATTTGCTGAAATACTGAGTGCAGCACTTTAATAGAATTATCTTTTAGGATTTGAAATAGCTCAGCTGGAATTTCAACACCTCCACTAGCTTTATTTGTAGTAATGCTTCCTAAGGCCCACTTGATTTTGCACTCCAGGATGTCTGGCTCTAGGTGAGTGACCTAACTAACACCATCGTGGTTATCTGGGTTATTAAGACCTTTTTGTACAATTCTGCGTATTCTTGCCATCTCTTCTTAATCTCTTCTGTTTCTGTTAAATCTTTGCCATTTCTGTCCTTTATTGTATCCATCTTTGCAAGAAATGCTCCTTTGGTATCTCTAATTTTCCTAAAGACATCTCTAGTCTTTCATATTCTATTGTTTTCCTCTATCTCTTTGCATTGTTCGCTGAAGAAGGCTTTCTTATCTCTCCTTGCAATTCTTTGGAACTCTGCACTTAGTCGACTCCCTGGTGGCTCAGATGCTAAAAGCATCTGCCTACAATGCAGGAGACCCAGGTTTGATCCCTCAGTCAGGAAGATCCCCTGGAAAAGGAAATGGTAACCCACTTCAGTACTCTTGCCTGGAAAACCCCATGGACAGAGGAGCCTGGTAGGCTACAGTCCATGAGGTCGCAGAGTTGGCCACGACTGAGTGACTTCACTTCATTGCATTCAGTTGGGTATGTCTTTCCCTTTCTCCGTTGCCTTTCACCTCTCTTCTTTTCCCAGGTATTTTTAAGGCCTCCTCAGACAACTATTTTGCCTTCTTGCATTTCTTGTTCTTTGGGATGGTTTTGGTCACCACCTCCTGTACAATGTTATGAACTCTGTCCATAGTTCTTCAGGCACTCTGTTTACCAGATCTAACCTCTTGAATCTATTTGTCACCTCTACCATATAATCATAAGGGATTTGATTTAGATCATATCGGGATGGTCTAGTGGTTTTCCCTACTTTCTTCAATGTAAAACTGAATTTTGCAATAATGAGCTCAGGACCTGAGCCATAGTCAACTTCAGGTCCTGTTTTTTGCTCACTGTACAGAGTTTTCCCACCTTTGGTATCGGCCATCTGATGATGTCCATGTGCAGAGTTGTCTCTCATATTGTTCAAAATGGATTTTTGCTATGACCAGTGAGTTCTCTTGGCAAAACTCTGTTAGCCTTTGCCTTGCTTATTTTGGACTTCAAAACTAAACTTGCCTATTATGCCTAGTATCTCTTGCCTTTCTACTTTTGTATTCCAATCCCCTATGATGAAAAGGAAATCTTTTTTTGGTTTTAGTTCTAGAAGGTTTTATAGATCTTCATAGAAGTATTCAGCTTCTTTGGCATTAGTGGCTGGGGCATAGATTTGAATCACTGTGATGTTGAATGGTTTGCCTTTAAAACGAATGGAGATTATTCTATCATTTTGAGAGTGCACCTAAGTACTGCATTTTGGATTTCTGTTGACTATGAGGGCTACTCCATTTCTTCTAAGGGATTCTTGTGCACAGTACTAGATATAATGGTCATCTGAATTACATTTACCCACTCCCATCCATTTTAGTGCACTTATTCCTAAAATGTCAATATTCACTGTTGCCATCTCCTACCTGACCTTTTTATTTTCTCATTAATTATTTAGCTGTTCAGGAGAGACAGCATAGAATAGAGTTTAATTAACTATTCATTGGGAACAAAATATCAGGTTTTAATCCCTAACTCTGAATCTTATTCCTAGCAGATTATTTAATAAACACACTGTTCTTGTTTTTTTCATTGATAAAATGGTGAAAATAACAGTATCTCTCTCATAGATTTGTTGTGTCCATATAATGAATTCATGGAAAGCTCAGCAAAATGCTTAATACGTTAAAAAATACTCAAAAAATGTAGCTGCTGTAATTCTCATCCTCCTCATTATTATTATTCATTCAATGAATAGATATTTTCTGAGACCCAGGTGCTAAGTAATATACTAGAATTTATATGCACTTTTTTCAAAGCTCTCAAAATCTAGAAGAGTCACAGGCACCTAAATAAATAAACTGACTGAGAAACCAGTCTCTGCTAAAGTTAAAACATTTATAGACACACAGAAAATTGAGCAACTGATCCTGAGGCTGTTGCATAGTGTATGTATGTGTGTGTGTTGGGGGAAAGGTAAAGGAAACATGAATGAAGATGTGCCATTTAAGTTATACATTGAATGATAGGAGTTTGACGATTACACAGTATAATGTGTGGTTAAGTCTTCTCTCTCAACATATCGATTGTATCCTCCACTGGCTTACCAAACGCCTATGATTTTTACCCCTCGGCTTGATCCTGTATGCAGTGGGAAAGAGGCATAATATAAAACAGATTGGAATTATTGTCACCAGTGAGCACAGGAAACAAGGTTTACATACTTGCAACCGTGAAGATAATATATACTCAGATACTTACTTTGGGAATAATTAAAAGAAAAACAGAGAGTGAGATTTAATTTTAGTAGAATATAAAAAGAGCCATTTAATTTTATACAGAGGAAGACTTTTATTCTGTGGATGAACAGACTGAAATCCAAGTTTATCTAAGCTCACACCTCTTACATGGAAGACCAGACATCAAATTCTGGTGATATAACACATGCTCAGAAACTCCATGGGCAAAAGCTAAGCTGCTTCAGATTTGAACCCTAAACTTTAGTAAATTTTCTTCTGTCTTCTCCATGTTTTAATAGTATAATACACACCTCTGAAACAGTTCAATTGCTTTAGTTAAGGAAAACTACTTTTATAATGTTCTAAGAAGCCATCTTTACTTTAAAGATTGGTTTTAATTATTCAATAATTGATACTAATGATCATTATAAGAAGTTCAAGGCCTTTGCTTCTTGATACAGTTGGGTATGCATGTTCAAAGAATGAAATAACCTTTCATACCATTCTATTACTCTGTGGTAATTATTATCAGCATTTTATTTAAGAAAAAAGAAGATTAAAGAAAAACAGTAATTTGCTCAAGCTTATATGATTAATAAGTGAAGGAGCCAGGATTGGAACCCCTTTCTGCCTGTTAAAAGCATGTATACCCTTCAATAAAGGACAGAAATGGTATGGACCTAACAGAAGCAGAAGATATTAAGAAGAAGTGGCAAGAATACACAGAAGAACTGTACAGAAAAGATCTTAAATGACCCAGATAACCATGATGGTGTGATCACGCACCTAGAGCCAGACATCCTGGAGTTTGAAGTCAAGTGGACCTTAGGAAACATCACTGTGAACAAAGATAGTGCAGGTGATGGAATTCCAGTTGAGCTATTTCAAATCCTAAAAGATGATGCTGTTAAAGTGCTTGACTCAATATTTCAGCAAATTTGGAAAATTTAACAGTGGCCACAGGACTAGAGTGCAATCCAAAAAAACATTGCAATCCAAAAAAACTTAATGTCAAAGGAAGTTCAAACTACCTCAAAACTGCATTCATTTCACATTCTGGCAAATTAATGCTCAAAATCTTCCAAGGTAGGCTCCAGCAGTATGTGAACTGAGAAATTCCAGATGTTCAAGCTGGATTTAGAAAAGGCAGAGGAACCAGAGATCAAATTGCCAACATCCGTCGGATCATCGAAAAAGCAAGAGAATTCCAGAAAATGTCATCTTCTTCTTCATTGACTATGCTAAATCCTTTGACTGTGTGGATCACAACAAACTGTGAAAAATTCTTCAAGAGATGGGAATGCCAGACCACCTTACCTGCCTCCTAAGAAACCAGTATACAAATCAGGAAGCAACAGTTAGAATCAGAATTGGACCAATGGACTGGTTCCAAGTTGGGAAAAGAGTATCTCAAGGCTGCATTTTGTCATCCTGCTTATTTAACTTATATGTAGAGTATATCATGTGGAATGCTGGACTGGGTGAAGCCTATGCTGAAATCACGATTACCGGGAGAAATATCAGTAACCTCGGATATGCAGATGATACCACTCTAACAGCAGAAAGCAAAGAGGAATTAAAGAACCTCTTGATGAAAGTGAAAGAGGAGAGTGGAAAAGCTGGCTTAAAACTCAACATTCAAAAACTAAGATCATGGCATCCGGTCCCATCACTTCATGGTAAATAGATGGGGAAACAA
Source organism: Nanger dama (assembly GCA_917880005.1). Classification (NCBI taxonomy): domain Eukaryota; kingdom Metazoa; phylum Chordata; class Mammalia; order Artiodactyla; family Bovidae; genus Nanger; species Nanger dama. Next base: position 72,670 of record CAKJTW010000058.1, on the reverse strand, counting down.
TGGAAACAGTGTCAGACTTTATTTTCTTGGGCTCCAAAATCACTGCAGATGGTGACTACAGCCATGAAATTAAAAGACTCTTGCTCCTTGGGCAAAAAGCAATGACAAACCCAGACAGCATATTAAAAAGCAGAGACATTACTTTGCTGACAAAGGTCTGTCTACTCAAAGCTATGGTTTTAAAAGTAGTCATGTATGGATGTGAGAGTTGTACCGTAAAGAAAGCTGAGCACCAGAGAATTGATGCCTTTAAATTGTAGTGTTTGAGAACACTCTTGAGAGTCCCTTGGACAGCAAAGAAATCAAACCAGTCCATCCTAAAGGAAATCAGTCCTGAATATTCACTGGAAGGACTGAAGCTAAAGCTCCAATAATATGGCCAACTATTGCAAAGATCTAACTCATTAGAAGAGATTCTGATGCTGGGAAAGACTGAAGTCAGGAGGAGAAGGGGACGACAAGGACGAGATGGATGGATGGCATCGCTGACTCGAGGACATGAGATTGAGCAAGCATTAGCAGATGGTGAAGGACAGGGAAGCCTGGCATGCTGCAGTCCATGGGCTGGCAAAGAATAGGGCACGACTGAGTGAACAACTTCAATATGGTTATTAGTGGACTTCTTTCCTAATTTAACATTCTTCAAAGGTAAGGTGGGCGCTGGAGTTGAGTAAACCACTAGCTAAACTGGGTTTATTTCCAGAAAACGTTTCTGCTTTTTTCCAGCAATGTCCAAGATAAAAGCACTCCTCTGCTGGACACAGTTTAGGTCACAGACCAAGAAAAAGAGTATGATCTTCACTGACAGAAACAAGCATAAGCTTCCTTTAAATCTGCCCTCTAGATTAATACAGGTAGGAGGATATTTTACTTACTGTCTCTTGAGTAAAAGTCCATAGGAGATAAGGTTCATTTTATCAACATCATCTCTAACAGCCAACTTCGCAAACAGCTCACCTTTGAGAACAAACTGAAAAATAATCCCTAGATATCCTGATAATTTGTGAGGTACATTTCTTGTTAAAGGCATTAAATTGGACTTTAAGTTCACTTCTCTCAATCACCTCACTAATATTTCCCCAGAAAGGGCACCCACAGCAGTAGTGACTCACATTATTTCATTATATTTCTGTCTTCAGTTAATTCTCCTTTCTCCCTAGTCATTCTTTCTAATACTCTCTCCAGTTGTTCTGGAAATTGTTAAGAATGTTGGCGAGCTTTGGATGTATCAGAATGTTTCTTCTTAGAGAAGAAACATTGTTAGGTCTGTACAGTTAGACTGTTCTGAGGGCTGTCACATGCAGAGAAAATAGATATTCTATAGCAAAAAGGGTGGAAGGACAGAGCCTTGGGGGACCTGGGCAGTCGGAGAAGGAATAGTGGAGATCAAGAGAAGGAAGTACTTTCTGACAAGCCTCGCTATGCTAGACTAAAATTGGCCTCCTCATGAGATAAAGAGCCTTTCACCACGAGAAGTGTGCAGGCAGAGGAGAAAAGATTGCCTGTTGGGAATGACATAGAAAATATTCCTGCGTTGGTAAGATATTAGAAGAAGTAACATTTTAGAGTCCTCTCTGAGATTATGAGTCTATGTTGTAAAATCTGATAGCTAGATAACTCTAAGATACAACAAGTATATTCAAAATCTTTTATATAAGCACCTTGCGGCCTATAGATCCTAAATAAACTTGCTGAATTAAGGATTTGCTGATTATTAAATAAATGGACAATTGATAATCCTTGAGTGAGAGCTATCTAGAATGTAGAAAAAAATAGCATTGAGAAAGAAGCCTCTCTGTTTTCCGTCTTTCGCTAAACAAAACAGCGAGTCAATTTACAGAACTATCTTTTGTTAAAAATCACTGTATTCATTCCAGGAAGCTTCCTTGAAACAGAAGTGAATAGGAAGGAGACAAACCTGAGTAGCAGCTAAATTTCAGTTCAGTTCAGTTCAGTCACTCAGTCGTGTCTGACTCTTTGTGACCCCATGAATTGTAGCATGCCAGGATTCCCTGTCCATCACTAACTCCCAGAGGTCACTCAGACTCACGTCCATCAAGTCAGTGATGCCATCCAGCCATCTCATCCTTTGTTGTTCCCTTTTCCTCTTGCTCCCCAATCCCTCCCAGCATCAGAGTCTTTTCCAATGAGTCAACTCTTCGTATGAGGTGGCCAAAGTATTGGAGTTTCAGCTTTAGCATCATTCCTTTCAAAGAAATCCCAGGGCTGATCTCCTTCAGAATGGACTGGTTGGATCTCCTTGCAGTCCAAGGGACTCTCAAGAGTCTTCTCCAACACCACAGTTCAAAAGCATCAGTTCCTCAGTGCTCAGATTTCTTCACAGTCCAACTCTCACATCCATACATGACCACTGGAAAAACCATAGACTTGACTACAAAGATCTTTGTTGGCAAAGTAATGTCTCTGCTTTTCAACATGCTATCTTGTTGGTTGGTCGTAACTTTTCTTCCAAGGAGTAAGCATCATTTAATTTCATGGCTGCAGTCACTATCTGCAGTTATTTTGGAGCCCCCAAAATAAAGTCTGACACTGTTTCCACTGTTTCCCCATCTATTTCACATGAAGTGATGGGACCAAATGCCATGATCTTTGTTTTCTGAATGTGAGCTTTAAGCCAACTTTTTCACTCTCCACTTTTACTTTCATCAAGAGGCTTTTTAGTTCCTTTTCACTTTCTGCCATAAGGTTGGTATCATCTGCATATCTGAGGTTATTGATATTTCTCCTGGCAATCTTGATTCCAGCTTGTGCTTCTTCCAGGCCAGCATTTATCATAATGATCATTATATCTACTACTGCGGGCAGGAATTCCTTAGAAGAAATGGAGTAGCCATCATGGTCAACAAAAGAGTCTGAAATGCAGTATTTGGATGCAATCTAAAAATCGACAGAATGTTCTTTGTTTGTTTTCAAGGTAAACCATTCAATATCACAGTAATCCAAGTCTATGCCCCAACCAGTAACACTAAAGAAGCTGATGTTGAACAGTTCTATGAAGACCTACAAGACCTTTTAGAACTAACACCCAAAAAAGATGTCCTTTTATTATAGGGGACTAGAACACAAAAGTAGGAAGTCAAGAAACACCTGGAGTAACAGGCAAATTTGGCCTTGGAATACAGAATGAAGCAGGGCAAAGACTAATAGAGTTTTGCCAAGAGCACTAGCAAACACCCTCTTCCAACAAGACAAGAGAAGACTCTACACATGGACATCACCAGATGGTCAACACCGAAATCATATTGATTATTTTCTTTGCAGCCAAAGATGGAGAAGCTCTATACATTCAACAAAAACAAGACCAGGAGCTGACTGTGGCTCAGATCATGAACTCCTTATTGCCAAATTCAGACTGAACTTGAAGAAAGTGGAGAAAACCACTAGACCATTCAGGTATGACCTAAATCAAATCCCTTATGATTATACAGTGGAAGTGAGAAATAGATTTAAGGGCCTAGATCTGATACATAGAGTCCCTGATGAACTACGGAATGAGGTTCATGACATTGTACAGGAGACAGGGATCAAGACCATCCCATGGAAAAGAAATACCAAAAGCAAAATGCCTGTCTGAGGAGGACTTACAAATAGCTGTGTAAAGAAGAGAAGTAAAAAGCAAAGGAGAAAAGGAAAGATATAAGTATCTAAATGCAGAGTTCCAAAGAGTAGCAAGAAGAGACAAGAAAGCCTTCTTCAGCGATCAATGCAAAGAAATAGAGCAAAACAACAGAATGGGAAGGACTAGAGATCTCTTCAAAAAAATTAGAGATACCAAGGGAACATTTCATGCAAAGATGGGCTCGATACAGGACAGAAGTGGTATGGACCTAACAGAAGCAGAAGATATTAAGAAGAGGTGGCAAGAATACATGGAAGAACTGTACAAAAAAGATCTTCATGACCAGATAATCACGATGATGTGATCACTCACCTAGAGCCAGACATCCTGGAATGTGAAGTCAAGTGGGCCTAAGAAAGCATCAGTGCAAACAAAGCTAGTGGAGGTGATGGAATTCCAGTGGAGCTATTTCAAAACCTGAAAGATGATGCTGTGAAAGTGCCACACTCAATATGCCAGCAAATTTGGAAAACTCAGCAGTGGTCACAGGACTGGAAAAGGTCAGTTTTCATTCCAATTCCAAAGAAAGGCAATGGCAAAGAATGCTCAGACTACCACACAATTGCACTCATCTCACATGCTAGTAAAGTAATGCTCAAAATTCTCCAAGCCAGGCTTTAGCAACACGTGAACTGTGAACTTCCAGATGTTCAAGCTGGTTTTAGAAAAGGCAGAGGAACCAGAGATCAAATTGCCAACATCCACTGGATCATGGAAAAACCAAGAGAGTTCCAGAAAAAAATCTATTTCTGCTTTTGACTATGCCAAATCCTTTGACTGTGTGGATCACAATAAACTCTGGCAAATTGTGAAAGAGATGGGAATACCAGACAACCTGACCTGCCTCTTGAGAAACCTATATGCAGGTCAGGAAGCAACATTTAGAACTGGACATGGAACAACAGACTGGTTCCAAATAGGAAAAGGAGTATGTCAAGGCTGTATATTGTCACCCTGCTTATTTAACTTATATGCAGAGTGCATCATGAGAAACGCTGGCTGGAAGAAGCACAAGCTGGAATCAAGCAGCTAAATTTACCAGGCCAAATTTACTTGTTGGGTACAGCAATAAGTTATTCATGCAAAAGCTTAAAGACCTGAGTGTTGGAAATTGACTGATGTCTTCAAATATTCCTAGAACACAATAAGCTATCCGGTGTTGTATAACAAAACATTGCAAAATCTGTGTCTTAAAACAATAGACTTCTTCAACTCAAAATGTGATTTGACTTGAGTTTAGGTTGGCGGTTCTTCTGCTAGTCTCCTAGACTGTATCACTGAGGTCAGCTGCCAGTCAGCTGAGTGTCTCTGCTAATGGAGGTTAGTTGTAAATTTGTCATGGGGCAACAAGGTCATGGTTTTCTCATCATCCAGCAGGCTAGTTGATGCTTGTTTACATGGTGGTAGTGGCAATTCTCTAAAGGCAGTAACGGAGAGCAAGTTCCAAAGCATAAGCACTTTTCATATCTCTGCTTCTTTAAGTTTGCTATCATCTCATTGTCCAAAACAAGTGTCATGGGTTTAATTATTTCTCTTAAGTTTGAAGTCCTGACCATCGCCTCAAATACCTCAGAGTGTGAACTTAATTGGAATTAAATTTATTGCAGATATAATCAGTTAAATTAAGCTGAAATCATGCTGGAGTAGAGTGGGACCCTAATGCAATATGACCTTCTAATCCAATGTCTTTTTATTGATGTATAGTTGATTTACAATGTGCCAATCTCTGCTGTATAGCAAAGTAACTCAGTGATATACGCACATTTAATATCTTTTCATTATGTCTTATCAGATGTTGAGTATAATTCCCTGCACTATACAGTAGGACCTTATTGCTTATTCACTCTAAATGTAATAATTTCATCTTCCAACCTCAGTCTCCCAGCGTATACCTCTCCCTTCCCCCTCTCTGCCTTGCAACCACACATCTATTCTCTGTGTCTATGAGTTGATTCCTATTTCATAGTTAGGTTCATTTATGCCATTTTGGGGGCTTCCCAGATAGCACTAGAGGTAAAGAACCTGCTGGCAGTTCAGGAGATATAAGAGACACAGGTTCGATCCTTGGGTTGGGAAGATTCCTGGAGTAGGAAATGGCAACCCACTCCAGTATTCTTGCTTGGAGAATCCCATGCACTACAGTTCATAGGGTGACAAAGAGACACGACTGAAGTGACTTAGCTTGTATATATGCATGTCATATTTTAGATTCCACTTATAAGTGATATCATATGGTATTTGCAATATGACCTTATAAGCCTGACCTAATTCAGTATGCCTTATGAAAGGCGGAAATTTAGAGACAGATACACACACACAGAGAACACCATACAAAAATTATAATTATGCTACCATAAGCCAAGAAATTCTCAGAAGCTAAAAGAGAGGCCAGGAAAAGTACCTTTCCTAGAGCCTTCAAAGAAAGCATGGACTAGCTGACATCTTGATCTCAGACTTCTAACTGTCATAATTGTGGTACAATAAGCATTTGTTGTTTAAACCAGCAAGCTACTGACAGTCTGCTTCAGCCCTAGCAACATATCTTTACTGGTGGCTCAGCGGTAAAGACCCACTCCAGTATTCTTGCCTGGAGAATCCCAGGGACCGCAGAGCCTGGTGGGCTGCCATCTATGGGGCTGCACAGAGTTGGACACGACTGAAGCGACTTAGCAGCAGCAGCAGCGGTAAAGAATCCGCCTGCAGTACAAGAGAGTAATTGCGATCCCTGAGTCTGAATGATCCCTCGGAGGAAGGCAATGACAACCCACTTCAGTATTTTTGCCATGGATAAGGAACCTGGCAGGTTGCAGTCCATGAGGTCTCAAAGAGTTGGGCACGACTGAGTGACAAAGCACACATCCAAAGGCACACAGGGAAGCATGAGAAAATGGGACCAATTCTGCAATAAGATATCACAGAGGGTAAAAAGATAAATCAACACAAGACCGATGCTGGTATATTGAACTAAGTATGTGCATTCAAATGATGGGGCTTTAAAAATAATTTTTCAATAGTTCCTCTGTGTTGCTATTCCATTAAATTAACCCACACATAGGGTCATTTGCTTTTTTTTTTTTTTTTTTTTTTCTGACTTTAAGGATCAATTTTTAAAGTTTAGTTTGGCTTGAGAATTATGTATTTACTTTGTCCTGGGTTAAAATTTATAACATAAAGTACATCCAAGAAATTTTAACTTTTATGGTTGCTCCTACTCTAAGGACAGATTTGATGTATAGATTGTTACATGCAACAGCCCTCTCCTTCTTCATGTGTGTGTGCATGTTCAGTCACTCAGTTGTGTCCAACAGTCTGCAACCCCACGGACTGTAGTCTGCCAGACTCCTCTGTCCATGGGGTTTTCCAGGCAAGAATACCAGAGTGAGTTACCATTTCTTACTCCAGGGGATCTTCCCAACTCAGAGATCAAACCCAAGTCTCCTGTGTCTCCTATATTGACAGGTGGATTCTTTACTACTGTACCACATGGGAAGTCCCTTCCTTCTTTATACATACCTTTATTAAAGCCCTAAGCAAGTCACGGACAGGAAAGCCTGGCATGCTGCAGTCCATGGGGTCGCAAAGAATCAGACATGACTGAGCGACTGAACTGAACTGAACCGTGTCAGATTATCATTCTTAAATGTTTGTGTTTCTCTCCTAATCCTATAAGCTCCTCAATGACAGAAATCATGTCTTGTTTTTAATTCTGTCTTCAATGCCTAGCTGAAGTATTCATTCAGTTATAAGTTCAGAAAATGTTTATTTAGTACCTACAACAGGCTAGGACTTGGGGGCATGATAATAAAAAGACAGACATGGTTCCTGTACTTACAGAGCCTAAAGTCTACAGAAAAGGCAGTCCTTAAAAGGATAACTATAATAAAGTGTGGAAAATTTTACAGATGAGGAGGAAGAAAGTACTCTGTAAATGCTCATTCAAATTAATGTTGTTTTGCTGACAAAGCATTGCTTGGATAATTCTCATTATGTTACCTCAGTAAGATTGGATATGACTCGAAATAGAACTTGAAATGACTTATCTAGTTGAATTTGCGTGTGCAAAACTTCCTCTTTTTTCACTTTTGAACTGACAGTGACCCACCATACAACTGTCATGAGGAGCAGAGGTGGTCTGAGGACTCAAGAGTTCTTCAAATGACACTTCCTGCAGTGTCACTGAACAAATCAATCACATGGAAGCAGTAGAAAGAACATCAGAGTAGGTTGAGCAAGGGGCAAGAGTAATAAACATGGAAATTAACCAAAAACAGCTAGCAGATTAAGTCTGTTTATTTCTTAGAGGAGGCACCCAGGTCCCTTCAGTCACAGAAGTTAATTGGGAGCAGGAGAAAAGTAAGTATTCAATTATTCATGGACACACATCAGTAACAAGCAATTACTGCATTTGGTTATAGGGATGCAGTTGGCATTGAACATGGAACTAGATATCTTTACAGGAGCCAATGCAACCTTCAGAAGAAGATAATATCAATGTCTAATTGCCAGTTATTGCATCCACTGTGCATATCCTGATAATGTAATTCAACATTTCTCAATTCTTCTCAATCCTGGCTATACATTAGAACCACCTGGAATCCTAAAATTAAAACATGTGTGTGTGTCTGTGTGTGTCGTGTGTGTGTCTAACATATATATGTTAGACACACAGACACACACACACAGACACACATATATATATGTTAGACACCATCCCTCAAGGAATCTGATTTTATTAATTTAATTGTCCTAGGGTGGGGCTTGAAGCATCGTGTTTTGTAAAAACCAAAAGTGAGACTTTTCAATGTGTAGCCAGGGCTGAGAACAACTGGTGTGCCATTTGAGACCACCTTTAGGTTAAAAACAATGAATAGAATCTCATTAATATTTATTTAACCTCTTTGCCATTTATATTGCTATAATAGCCAAAATTCCCACTGGGGGTCATTGTTGGAGTACTTGTTGGTATTCCTGAGTAGAAACACGATCTATTGCTAAATCATCCCACAATTCTAATGAAGACATTTGACCTCCCAGATACTCACTTTCTTTGTTTGCCAAAAGGAAGAATTGGTCTAGGTCAGAGTCAGACATGAATGCCTGCCATCAAACTTAAAAAGTGAAGAGTATGGACTCTGGAGTCAGGTGGCGTGGATTCAAGTACCTGTTTGTTCTGCTAATACTTCCTATGTGAACTTAGCCAAGATGCTTAATTTTTTTCTGCCTTAGTTTCCATTTCAATAAAATGTAAATAGTTATACTGATTCATAGCATTATTGTAAAGGTTAATTGAATTAATATATGTAGAATGCTCACCGACAGTACCCTGCTAGTATGATTGCTATCATTTGCAGAATAGTATAGCCTATAAGGCTTACATTTATATACACATGAACTGTGGAAATAAATTGCTATAGTGTCTCACCCCATGTTAGTTAATTTTTTCCCACAGCCTCAATGTGAGTAAAATGCTCCTCATAGAGGGTTATAAACAGTACATACAGGTAAAGCACTTACAAAAGAGGCAAATAAAAGTATTTACTTAATAATTGAATTTAATAACCCAATAAATTACACCTATTATATTTAAGGGTAGAGCAAAACAGGTAAAATAAATATGTGAAATGGTAGGAAGGTCCACATTTGTCCTCAAAGGGAAGCTAATACCAAGCTTAAATTGATTTTTGCCATTCCAGATCTTATGATCTTTTTCAGAAAAAAATTTTTATCCAAAAATCTCTGGATTTATAATATTGACCACTAAATAAATAAGTTTGAACTGATGGTAAACAAACATGTCTGATGCTATCAGGTTGTAAATTCTGGTCTAAATTATCTGGGAACGCTTTTCACTAGAGGAATATCTGGCTACAGTTTTCTGATCCTCCCAAATGGTGTGATTACACAACTGCTCTTAAAGGGTGGTCCCTGGTCCAGCCGCATCAGCATCACCTGAGAACTTGTTCTACATGCAAAGTCTTCCCAACCTATGAGTCAAAAACTCTTAGGTTGGGGCCCAAGAATCCATGGTTTACCAAGCCCTCCAGGGGATTCCAATGCTTGCTCAGTCACTGAAACATCAGTGCAATAGAAATAACTTGGTCTTTGAAAGAGATTCAAAGTTCTAGCTCCATAGGATAGTAACTGTGCAACCATGGTCAAGTTCAGTGTGGTCTCTGAAGCAATGATCTAAAATAGAGTGGCTAGGAAGTCTAAACACAGTTTGCCCCTTTCAACTGGGCCCTTCCTATTTGCTTGAGAAACGCCACAATCTTTCCACCTGTTACTTTCTTACTTTTAGGATAATAATCCTGCCAATTAAAATGCTCAACTGTTATGTTCTAGGAGTCCTATTCAACTGCAGTCTACACATATATGAAAAGAATGTTTCCCCAAGAAACTTTAATCTCTAATGTATCTTGCTGCTGCTTCTGCTAAGATGCATCAGTTATGTCCGACTCTGCGACCCTATAGACAGATGGCAACCCACCAGGCTCCTCCATCCCTGGGATTCTCCAGGCAAGAGTATTGGAGTGGATTTCCATTTGCTTCTTCAATGCATGAAAGTGAAAAGTGAAAGTGAAGTCGCTCAGTCGTGTCCGACATTTCATGACCCCATGGACTGTAGCTTGCCAAGCTCCTCCGTCCATGGGATTCTCCAGGCAAGAGTATTGGAGTGAGTTGCCATTGCCTTCTCCGAATGTATCTTGGAAAGCTCTCAAAACTGCAAAGCTGTTAAGCCCTAGTACCTTGGCTTATCTCTTTTCAGACTCTTGTTTACAGTGAATTTCCATTCATGATTGTTAGGCTTCTTAACAGTGGGCCCATATAGCAAGCACCTTTTATCTAATCTTGCTTTTAGGACAGGCCTGATTTCATTTTCTTTTATTAAGTTGCAAAACACCAAAGTAGTAAAACAGTGAACTTATTCAGTGTATGATTTAGACCATTATAGTCACTCATAAAGAAAAAGGAGAGAGAACAGCTCTGGAATCCTAGGCCATGTGGATGATACAAGAGAAATGAAACAGCCCTCACCTCCTGTTGTCTCCCACTTTGGGGAAAGGAGACAGAAAATGACTTGAGGGTATGGAGAGGTATGGGACACCCATGCTCATAGCTGCAAAAAACTGCAAAAGGTATCTAGTTCTATCATTCCCAAATATGAATATTCTAAGAGAATTCACTGCAAAGAGGTCATTAAAAAAATATATATCGATTCTTGGGCAACACTGAAAATCAACTGTTAAAGTGGAACCTCAGGATCAGAGTGTGATTGCTAAGCTCTGATACAACATACTGGTATTAGGGAGTCTGAATCTAGTCATTTATGCTTACTTAACAATTGAGCTGCAACGAAAAAGTTTTCCAATCTCCAACTGGAAATCAGAGATGGGGAACTCACTACTAGGAGAAGAGTGTAGCTCTGGGTTCAGGCATGTGAGTTCTGTGCCAGACGGCCTCTCTCCCTAGCCATGGTTCTGCCTCTATAGTTGTATGACCTTCAACAAGTTCTTAACTTCTGTGGTCCTCTGTGCATTAGCTTCAAAATTAGGCTAATGCGTGCTTTGGTACCAGCTTTAGTTTCCTTAAAATAGCAGACATGTGATCACTCACACTTGTACAGGCAAGAAATCTGTAGTCAAAGCCGCAGCAGGACTTCATTCCTCTGGAAGCTCTAACGGAGACGCCTTCCTTTTTTTTTTTTTTTAAATTTTTTTTTTAATACTTCATTCTACATTACAATACTATATTTGTTTTGCCATACATTGACATGAATCAGCCACAGGTGTCGACGATCTCCCAATGCCGAAGCCCCCTCTCACCTCCCACCCCATATCATCTCCCTGAATCATCCTGTGCACCAGCCCCATGCATCCTGCATCCTGCACTGAACATAGACTGGCGCTTTGTTCTTAAAAATAGCATACATGTTTCAATGCCTTCCTTGTCTCTTCCAGCTCTCGTGGCTGTCTGTTTCCCTGGGCTACCTTGGCCTGGGGTCACATCTCTCCAATCTCATCCTCCATTTCCATGCAGGCTTCTCCACTCAGTGTCGCTTAAAGGGACACTTGTCATTGGTTTTAGAGCCCAACCTCATCATCTTAGGATCAGTAACTAAAAAAGCCTATTCAGCTCTGGAGGTTCCCAATAAGGAGCCTTTCACAGGTTCTGGGTACTAGGATATGGACCTATCTTTGAGGGGCCCATTTTTCAATTCATTGCAGTACCTCAAATATTGACTTATAGTAAAAGAGCTTAGTATGTGCTCAGTACATAGGAAATACTCTATAATATGATTCCTAGTATCTGCTGCAGTCTCTTCCATATTTGGGGCACTTTGACCCTAGACTTTTCTACTTTATCTTGAGTTAAAATAACTCTCTATCACATTCTCTTATTGGCCCTGGTCCTGCTCTCTGGGTCAGAAGCCAAATTGCATCTTCCACATGACAGCCCTTAGACAATTTGAAAGCATGGTTCACATTTTTAAAAAATTGATGGCAAACAGTCCACCTGAAGAGCCTTTTTCTCAGCAGCTTTCCTGAGAGGATGTGTCTCTTATCTCCCCTCTTCTTTTTTCTTCCTTCTATATATACATACAACATGAAGAAATATTTTTTTCTGATATTTATTTGCTAAGTTGTGTTTGACAACTTGGGGTTGTGGCAGCTAAAACTAGCAAAAGCGACCCTATGGACTGTAGCCCTCCAGGCTCCTGTGTCCATGGGATTTCCCAGGCAAGAATGCTGGAGTGAGTTGCCATGTCCTTCTCCAGGATATGGTCCCTATCTAGAGAGTGAACCCTTGCCTTCTGCACTGGCAGGCAGGTTCTTTACCGCTGAGCCACCAGGGAAGCTGAGGAAATAGTTTTATGTTTTTTTTTTTTTAATATAAATGAGTTTAGGATTGCATTCCAAGAATCCTCATGATAAGTACTCTGTTCATCTCTGAAGTTTTCAATTTTAAACTTAATAAGGCTGCATCCAGAACAAATTATAGGCAGTTAATAATTGGAGTTATGATAATGTGAACTTCCAGAGCTGAAACAGTGAATATATTTCTAAAAAAACAAGGTGAAATGATCAAAAGAAATGGTAACTATCTAATTCAACTTTATCTCAAACTTTAAGATTAACATGACTTTACTGCTGGTGGGAATGCAAACTAGTACAGCCATTATGGAAAACAGTGTGGATATTCCTTAAAAAATTGCAAATAGAACTGCCTTATGACCCAGCAATCCCACTGCTGGGCATACACACCGAGGAAACCAGAATTGAAAGAGACACATGTACCCCAATGTTCATTGCAGCACTGTTTATAATAGCCAGGACATGGAAGCAACCTAGATGTCCATCAGCAGATGAATGGATAAGAAAGCTGTGGTACATATACACAATGGAGTACTACTCAGCCCTTAAAAAGAATAAATTTGACTCAGTTCTAATGAGATGGATGAAATTGGAACCAATTATACAGAGTGAAGTAAGCCAGAAAGAAAAACACCAATACAGTATACTGACACATATATATGGAATTTAGAAGATAGTAATGATGACCCTATATGTGAGACAACAAAGAGACACAGAGGTATAGAACAGACTTTTGGACTTTGAGGGAGAGGAAAGGGTGGGATGGTTTGGGAGAATGGCATTGAAACATGTATACTTTCTTGTAAGAAACGAAGCACCAGTCTATGTTCAATGCAGGATGCAGGATGCATGGGGCAGGATGATTCAGGTAGATGATGCGGGGTGGGAGGTGGGAGGGGCTTCGGCATTGGGAGATTGTGTTCACCTGTGGCTGATTCATGTCAATGTATGGCAAAACAAATACAGTATTGTAATTAAAAAAATAAATAAATAAATAAAAATTAAAAAAAATAAAGTCTTGAGAAATAAACAATTTGGACAAAAGGTAACTTTTTGAATACAAGACTAGATATGTGAATACCTAAATAAAAATGTGAAATCCTAATATTAATAATAAACAATTTTTTTTTCCAATTCCTATAGTCCCCTTCACACAGCATAAATATTAGACTCTGGATTGCCTGAAGGCTCTTTCAGGTGAGAGAAAAATTAACAGTTGAAATTTTAGACTAGTCCCATGCTAGAGTATTGTCACTGTGAACAACTTGTTTGTTGGCACCTATAAAACAAAAGTAAAATTAACTTAGGAACTTTTCTGAATGAGAAAACCCAGTTTGGGAAGCTTCACTGAGGCCTTCTCAATGGGCTTTCAGTTCAGTTCAGTCACTCAGTTGTGTCCGACTCTGCCACCCCATGGACTGCAGCACGCCAGGCTTCCCTGTCCTTCACCAACTCCCGGAGCTTGCTCAGACTCATGTCCATCAAGTCAGTGATGCCATCCAACCAGCTCATCCTCTGTTATCCGCTTCTCCTCCTGCCTTCAATCTTTCCCAGCATCAGGGTCTTTTCCAAAGAGTCAGTTCTTCACATGAGGTGGCCAAAGTACTGGAATTTGCACTTCAGCATCAGTCCTTCCAATGAATATTCAGGACTGATTTCCTTTAGGATGGACTGGTTGGATCTCCTTGCAGTCCAAAGGACTCTCAAGAGTCTTCTCCAACACCACAGTTCAAGAGCAGCAATTCTTTGGTGCTCAACTTTTTTATAGCCCAAATCTCACATCCATACATGACTACTGGAAAAACCATAGCTTTGAAAAAGACAGATCTTTGTCAGAAAAGTAATGTCTCTGTTTTTAATATACTGTCTAGGTTGATCATAGCTTTTCTTCCAAAGAGCAAGTGTCTTTTAATTTCATGGCTGCAGTCACCATCTGCAGTGATTTGGGAGCACAAGAGAATAAAGTGTCTCAGTGTTTCCATTGTTTCCCCAGCTATTTGCCATGAAGTGATGGGCTTTGATGCCATGATCTTAGTTTTTTGAATGCTGAGTTTTAAGCCAACTTTTTCACTCTCCTCTTTCACTTTCATCAAGAAGCTCCTCAGTTCTTTGCTTTTTACCATAAGGGTGGTATCATCTGCATATCTGAGGTTATTGATATTTCTCACAGCAATCTTGATTCCAGCTTGTGCTTCATCCAGCCTGGCATTTCACTTGATTTCAATGGACTTTACAGATGCTAATAAGATCAATTAAGAATATTGGCAGAAAAATATTGAAAAAACAGAAAAGTTCTAGCTATCATTTCAATGAGGTAATTATTTTTTCTTTTAAGAAAGGGAGTTACCACAAATGAATTAAAAAAAAAAATTCTTGGATGGTTACATAAATTGAGATAAGTAAAATAGGCATTTATGTTGATTACAACAAGATTTTATATTAGAACCCTACCTAAAGTTTGCTTCCCTGGTGACATAGACTGAAAAAAATTTGCCTGCCAATCTGGGAGACACAGGTTTGATCCTTGGGTCAGAAAGATCCTCTGGAGAAGGGAGTGGCAACCCACTCCAGTATTCTTCCCTGGAGAATCCCCAATGGGGTCACAAAGAGTCAGACACGACTGAGTGGCTAACACTTTATGCCTCACTATTTCCACCTGAGCACAGCACTCCTCTACCTTCCAGATGATCACCCTGAATGATAATTTTACCAAAGGTGACACTATCAGGCCATAACCTACACCATGATACACTGTCCTCTCTCAAACCAGTGAATTTTTCTTACACTAAATTATTGTGTGTGTTAGTTGCTGAGTCGTGTCTGACTCTTTGTGATCCCAGGGACTGCAGCCTGCCAGGTTCCTTTGTCCGTGGGATTCTCCAAGCAACAATACTGGAGTGTGTTGTCATTTCCTTCTCCAGAGGATCTTCCCGACCCAGGGATTGAACCCAGGTCTCCTGCCTTGCCAGCAGTTTCTTTACCAGTTGAGTCACCTGGGAAGTTGTATTCTTGGACAATAGCTTCTATATGAAGAAGTTTTTTATATGTACAGTCACCGAGTTAATTCATTAACATGGATTTATGGAGGTAGAGGTCAGGAGAGACTGTCTTGGAAGAACAAATGGCATCATGAAACTGTGTTTCATGCAATCTGTGATTTATCTTTGGTTGTCAGTGAAAACATAGGCCTGTTTACTGAGTTTTAGTTAACTTCTTTAGTAAATTCAAGGTTATTGGGTTATGGGAAATATTTATCTTTTAACTGACAATATGGCGAAGAATAAGATCTTCACTAGACGGTGCTTGAACTCTTTAGGAAAAGCTTCACTCTGACATCAGGGCTGGGGTGCTGAGTCTCATTAAGGTAGTCAAGAATTGTTCCAGCAGTTCAGGATAACTGAGATTTGAAGCATCATGAGGATGGACCCTGCTGTGCTAACAGCAAGCGGGGCCAACACAGCTCTTCCAAGAAAGCCTATTGTGAAACTGAAAGAGAGAAGAGCAATCTGGCCTTTTAAGCAGAAGTTCAAACGGAGTTGGAAGTCAAAGAAAGTCATAGAAAGAAACTCATTATAAAAATCTATACCCCTTGGGTAATGCTTTTGTATACATTCAGCAGCTGCATACAATATTTAATTAAATGTGTTCTCTTACCTCTAGCTACTTTTACGCTGAATTAAAGCTGCAGTATAGGACAGCAAAAATGGGGGAATTAATTTAGGGCTCCTATTTTGGGAACTCTGTGTTGAATAAAGTCAAATGCTAATAAATGCTGGCCAGGAATGTCCTCCTTGTCAGATAGGGGGACTTGTAGGTAGCTCAGACTTGAGAAAGCTCAAGGGCAGGTTGGGCTAGTATAGATGATGGACTAGAATATGATAAAGTGATCAGTCCCTAGGGTGAAGAGGGCCTTTGAGGACACAGTCAGTGTTATATAATGATCAAAACAATGTCAATATGTTTAATTCTTGGTATAGGTAAAAAAAAAAAGGGGGGGGGGTTGTTACCTCCAGAACATGTTTCCCTGCCCACCCTGGGTTAAACAATGGACCCTTACTATGTACAGCTTACCAAAACTATAATTCCCCTAAATTTGGTTGTTGGTGTTTTATTCCCCTTTTCATCTCTCTCCACTGAAGGCAAGGAATACACATACTCTGTTCTTGTATTATTCGTACTTACTACAATTTCTTGCTCATAATAGATACTCAGATAATTATTGCAAAAAGGAAAGGCAGAAGGAAGGAGGGATGAAAGAAAGAAAAAAAGGAAGGAAAAGGGGAAAGAAAAAAGGGAAGAGCAAAGGAGAGGAAAGGAAGTCTCCAAAATGTATATAGGTCTGGAGTCAGTGTCCGAAAGGTCCAGGAATCAGTGAGTTTTTAAGAGGGAAGATGGACATACAGGTAGACAGGAAAGTAGCCAACAGCATAGTAATTTCCTTTCAGATACATGGACACTGAATGAGATTAATGAAGAATCTTTCCAGGTTGAGTTAAGAACAATGAGAGGGAAATTCAGCCCTTGAAAAGGAGCAGAGCATGGGTGAGATGATGCCTGTGTAAGCTGGTATCCGGAATAAGGTGGAAGTTTAGGTATTTTAATATGGACATGGGAGAAGAATTCAAATAGGACAAAAGCCAAGAATTTTTTTTTAATTTTAACAATATTTTATTTCTTTATATTCTTTCTTTTTTTGTTGTTGCTAGTTTCTTGAGCCATACAGAAAATACCCATTGGCTATCTGTTTTACATATGATAATGTAAGTTTCCATGGTACTCTCTCCATTCATCTCACTCTCCCCTCCCTTCTCCCAGTCTCCATAATCTATTCCCAATGTCTGTTTTTCCACTGCTGTCCTGTAATATGTTCTTTAAATCAACTTACTTTCCAACCCCTTTTCCTTTGTTTAAGACATTAGTCACACACAATAAAATTTAATAGCTTATTACTTCTGCTCTTTAAAATATTCTCTTCAGAAAATGCCAAAATGAGCCAACTCTTGGAGAAGATGTTTGAAAATCCCTTACCTGATAAAACCAATATTCAGAATACATAAAGAGCCCCTAAAACTCAGCAATAACAAAAAGATCCAGTTAAAAATGGTCAAAAATTCAAACAGTTCTTCAAAGATGATGAATACATAGCAAACCAACACCTGAGAAAATACTCATCAACATTTACTCATATGAAAGTGCAACAAAACAAAACGAACAGCCCATTTCAGAAATGGGCAAAGGACTTGAGCAGACAGTTCTCCAAAACCGACTACAAACAAATGGCCAATAAGCACAAGGAAAACTTGCTTACCTTCACTAATCATTCAGTTCAGTTTAGTTCAGTCGCTCAGTTGTGTAAAACTCTTTGCAACCCCATGATCCCAGCACACCAGGCCTCCCTGTCCATCACCAACTCCCCAGAGTTCACTCAAACTGATGTCTATCGAGTCCGTGATGTCATCCAGCCATCTCATCCTCTATCATCCCCTTTTCCTCTTGCCCCCAAACCCTCCCAGCATCAGGGTTTTTCCAATGAGTCATTCAGTTCAGTTCAGTTGTTCAGTTGTGTCCGACTCTTTGAAACCCCATGAATCACAGCACACCAGGCCTCCCTGTCCATCACCAACTCCCGGAGTTTACTCAGACTCACGCCATCGAGTCATTGATGCCATCCAGCCATCTCACCCTCTGTTGTCTCCTTCTCCTCCTGCCCCCAATTCCTCCCAGCATCGAAGTCTGTTCCAATGAGTCAACTCTTCACATGAGGTGGCCAAAGACTGGAGTTTCAGCTTCAGCATCATTCCTTCCAAAGAAATCCCAGGGCTGATCTCCTTCAGAATGGACTGGTTGGATTTCCTTGCAGTCCAAGGGACTCTCAAGAGTCTTCTCCAACACCATGGTTCAAAGTATCAATTCTTCCGCACTCAGCCTTCTTCACAATGCAACTCTTACATGCATACATGACCACAGGAAGAACCATAGCCTTGACTAGACAGACCTTAGTCAGCAAAGTAATGTCGCTGCTTTGAATATGCTATCTAGGTTGGTCATAACTTTTCTTCCAAGGAGTAAGCATCTTTTAATTTCATGGCTGCAATCACCATCTGCAGTGATTTTGGAGCCCCCAAAAATAAAGTCTGACACTGTTTCCACTGTTTCCTCATCTATTTCCCATGAAGTGATGGGACCGGATGCCATGATCTTCGTTTTCTGAATGTTGAGCTTTAAGACAACTTTTTCCCTCTCCACTTTCACTTTCATCAACAGGCTTTTTAGTTCCTCTTCACTTTCTGCCATAAGGGTGGTGCCATCTGCATATCTGAGGTTATTGATATTTCTCCCAGCAATCTTGATTCCAGCTTGTGTTTCTTCCAGCCTAGCATTTCTCAGGATGTACTCTGCATATAAGTTAAATAAGCAGGGTGACAATATACAGCCTTGACGTACTCCTTTTCCTATTTGGAACCAGTCTGTTGTTCCATGTCCAGTTCTAACTGTTGCTTCCTGATATGCATACAGATTTCTCAAGAGGCAGGTCAGGTGGTCTGGTATTCCCATCTCTTTTAGAATTTTCCACAGTTTATTGTGATCCACACAGTCAAAGGCTTTGGCATAGTCAATAAAGCAGAAATAGATGTTTTTCTGGAACTCTCTTGCTTTTTCCATGATCCAGCAGATGTTGGCAATTTGATCTCTGGTTCCTCTGCCTTTTCTAAAACCAGCTTGAACATCAGGAAGTTCACGGTTCACGTATTGCTGAAGCCTGGCTTGGAGAATTTTCAGCATTACTTTGCTAGCATGTGAGATGAGTGCAACTGTGTGGTAGTCTGAGCATTCTTTGGCATTGCCTTTCTATGGAATTGGAATGGAAACTGACCTTTTCCAGTCCTGTGGCCACTGCTGAGTTTTCCAAATTTGCTGGCATCTTGAGTGCAGCACTTTCACAGCATCATCTTTCAAGATTTGAAACAGTTCAACTGGAATTCCATCATCTCCACTAGCTTTGTTCATAGTGATGCTTTCTAAGGCCCGCTTGACTTCACATTCCAGGATGTCTGGCTCTAGATGATGATCACACCATCATGATTATCCAGGTCATGAATATCTTTTTGTACAGTTCTTTTGTGTATTCTTGCCGCCTCTTCTTAATATCTTCTGTTTCTGTTAGGTTCATACCATTTCTGTCCTTTATCAAGCCCATCTTTGCATGAAATGTTCCCTTGGTATCTCTAATTTTCTTGAAGAGATCTCTAGTCTTTCCCATTCTGTTCTTTTCCTCTGTTTCTTTGCACTGATCACTGAAGATAGGCTTTCTTATCTCTTCTTGCTGTTCTTTGGAACTCTGCATTCAGATGCTTATATGTTTCCTCTTCTCCTTTGCTTTTCACCTCTCTTCTTTTCACAGCTATTTGTAAGGCCTCCCCAGACAGCCATTTTGCTTTTTTGCACTTCTTTTCCATGGGGATGGTCTTGATCCCTGTCTCCCATACAATGTCATGAACCTCATTGCATAGTTCATCAGGCACTCTATCTATCAGATCTATTCCCTTAAATCTATTTCTCACTTCCACTGTATAATCATAAGGGATTTGATTTAGGTCATACCTGAATGGTCTAGCAGTTTTCCCTAGTTTCTTCAATTTGAGTCTGAATTTGGTAATAAGGAGTTCATGATCTGAGCCACAGTCAGCTCCTGGTCTTGTTTTTGTTGACTGTATAGAGCTTCTCCATCTTTGGCTGCAAAGAATGTAATCAGTCTGATTTCAGTGTTAGGGAAATACAAATCAAAAGTACTTGAGATGCCGCCTCACTAATTAGGATCAGTCAGTTCAGTTACTCAGTCATGTGCAACTTGGCAACTCCATGGACTGAAGTATGCCAGGCTCATTAGGATGGGTACTATTATATATATAGAGAGAGAAGGTATGGAAAACTTAGAAACTTGATGCACTTTTGGTTTGAAGTGGAACCAAATTCAGTATGTGCTGTGCTCATTCAGTCATGTCCAACTCTTTGTGATCCCATGGACTGTAGCCTGCCAGGCTTCTCTGTCTACAGGGATTCTCCAGACAAGAATACTGGAGTGGGTTGCCATGCCCTCCTCCAGGAGATCTTCCCAACCCAAGGATCGAACCCAGATCTCCAACATCGCAGGTGGATTCTTTACTGACTGAGCCACCAAGGAAGCCTGAGAACACTGGGATGGGTAGCCTATCCCTTCCCCAAGGGATCTTCCTGACCCAGGAAATGAACTGGGGTCCCCTGCAGTGCAGGTGGACTCTTCACCAGCTGAGCTACCAGAGAAGCTCCAAATTCAGTATACAAGGTATTAATTTATTTTAAGTTGTAAAATAGGTTCTAATTGACTTTGGAGTATATCCTCATCTGTCTACAGTAATTAAACCTAGCAAGTAAAAGAATCTTAGGCTAATATCATTTAAACAGTAACTATTTAGAGTCTTTAAAGAATAATGGATGGCTGCTGATTCATTTGGATGAAAAGGTAAGTTGCTAGAGTCACCAAATTTTGTAAACTGGGAAACATGATAAAATTCCAAAGGCATGGATACTTGCATCAAGACGAAGCTGTAGGTCACTTCACTAGCCTCGCCATTGTCCTGTTACTACAGAGAAGGCAGCAGCTTGACTAGGGAGGAGGGGAAGTTGATTTGTTGCTAACTTCAGCATGTTAACATTTTCTTGACTCTTAATCCCAACATATGTGCCTATGGTAGTAAGGAAAATGTCAGTGTCTTTAATCTCATTCCTCCATGCAAGAGAATAAATTATGTTAAGACAAACAAAAAAAGCCATGGGATCAAATGACCAGATCAAAGGTACAACTGCCAGGAGGGAATTAGTGAGTTACATCATAGAACAATATTATTTGTAGTGGTAAAGATTACAGACAGAAATCACAGTCTGGATTAGAACCCTGATCCTGCATATATTACTAATGTAAGTTTAGGAAGGTTATTTTACCTTTTATGTCAACTTTCTCAGTTATAAAATGATGCCTTTAAATGGTACGATTTTGTCGACTAAAAATGATGCACAAGTTGAGAGTTGCAAGTTAAGGTTGTTTTTTTTTTTTTCTTAATTTGTGGCCAAATGAGCACTGCAGCCCTGGAGACAGCACCTCAGACAGCTCTGAGAGACTTCTCCCAAGAGGCACTGGGAAAGGTCAATATATAAGATTTTGGTGAAGGGGGAGTTCAATGCAATCAAGCACTTATTTACAAAAGGTTTCCTGCTCATTATGAGGAGCTGATGTTGTCATGAAGGTATTTAGAGCTTTTGTAGATAGGAAGAGATGCAAGGATTGGGATCATGAAATTAGTTCCTGAAAATATCTAACTATCTAAAGACTTGTTCCACCAGATTCCCTGGAGCACAGAGTGTCTCAGTCCAGCCTGAACTTCCTCAGGGGGTGTTGAAGGTCAACAGCTGCAACAGGGCAGGATTCAGTCTCCATAGAGACAGATGGCATAGGCCCATGTTGCTCAGTTGCTGGCAGTGCTCTTGGCAAGTGTGCATTTTAGTTGACAGGCAAGTGCCAATTTGTAGTTGACAAACTATTGTTTTATTTTGTATAGTGCTTACCATGTACTCAAGTGTGTACTTTGCCCTATAGAGATATGAATCTGTTTAATCCTGATACTGCTTATATAGTACTTAGAATAGACCATGGCACAAATTAGACGCTCAATAGATTGTCATTACTCTTGTTTCCTGTAGTGATGGCCCTATCTCATTTAAGAAAATTTAGAAAGTACATTTGGTTTTAAAGAAGGGTAGAAAGGAAACATGTACCCATAAACTTAGCAAGAAAAACATCTCAAATATTTAGGCATATTTCCTTTATCCTTTTCCTTTATTGTTTAAAGTGGAGCTCATATATTTTGAAAAAAATTTATCTTGCTTTTGACTTTCAGTTTGTGTCTTTCTTTTAATTTTGATTTTGAGATAATTATAGATTTTCATACAGTGGTAACAAATAATATAAAGATATCTCAGTCTTTATGTAAGTTACCTAAATGGAAACATCTTGTAAAACAAGAGCCAAATATCACAACCAAGGTATTGATATTGATATAGTCAAGATACAGAGCAGTCTCTTCACCGCAGAGACGGCCAGTGTTGCCCTTTATGGCGATACTCACTGTCCTCAGCAGTTTCTACCCTCCTTCTGTATCTGCTCCCCCAACCCTGCATCTTTAAGTCCTAGCAACCACTTATCTGTTCATTTCTCTAGTATTGAGATTTCAAAATATAATATATATGGAATAACATAGTATGTAACTTGTGCGGACTGGTGTCTTTCACTCAGCATCATTTTTAAGAGATTGATCCAAGATGTTGTCTGTATAAATAGTTCATAGCTCTTTCTCGCTGCATGCCTTTTTACTGTACTATTCCCTTATGTAGATAGACCAGAATTTGTTTAACTATTCTCTTGTGAGGGACATCTGGGTTATTGGGGCTATGATGAATGTAGTTTCTGTAAACATTCATGAACAAGTTTTGTGGAAACACAAGATTCTATTTTCCTGGAATAAATGCCCAGAAGTACAATCACTAGGTTGTAAGGTAGTTATATTTTAAATTTTTAAAAGAAGCTGCCAGACCATTTTTTTAAAATGCTGTACTATTTTATATTCCCAGCAGACATTTATGAATTTATTAACCTGGAGAATTCTGGACCTGAAAATTTCTTTTGGGGACTTAAAAATCATGAATATAATTTCTGTAATAGTTAAAGAGTATAATTAGGTAGTTAGAAGTCCAATCACTGTCTGAGAGACTGACCAATATAATTAAAAATTTATGGATGGTGAGAGAAGTAGAAGGCAATAGTAGGAAGAAAAAGGTTTGCTTTTCAGGTAGAAGAAAATGTTTCCCCATCAGAAACTACATATGACTAGGATTACATTTTTTTGCAACATTAGATTATTCTTGTTTGCATAAAATTATATCATATGTATTTTTACATATTGACAAAAATTCTTTACAACATAGTTTTAACTAGGTATAGAATATTTTACTGTGTAAATATATTAATTTTATCTTCTATTATTAATATACTTTTTATATTGGTGTATTACACTTATTTCTGTAGTAAGCATATTCATTTATTTATTATATTTTTCTTTTATTTAATGATTTGCATGAGATCTTTATCCATTAAATATAAATCTTAACTAAACTTCCATAGAATGGTATATCTTATTGATTTTTAGTATGACTCAAAACTTAAACATATTTCTTTACAAACAAGCATTTCAAACTTAAAAGACTTATTGAGCTTTTTTTCTGATAGTTCTTCCTTTGCTTGTTTGCATCTGGAATTCTTCATACAAAGAAAGAAGAAAATTACTGAGTTTTTGGATTTTTATGATTTCATTTTTAGAAATGAATACTTTGAAATAGTGATTCTCAGATATTTTGTTCTTAGTATCTCTTAACACTCTTAAGATTATTGTTAACTTCAGAGAGCTTTGGTTTATGAATTATACTTGCCATATACACTATATTAGAAATTAAAGCTGATATATTTACAGATACAGATATTTATTATTTTGTTATCTTAAACTATTATTAGAAACAATACTGGCTCCTTACATGTTAACATGATTTATTTATTTCTAGGAAAATAACTATATTTTCTAAAATAAAAAATACTGAAAAGAGTGACATTGCTTCAGTTTTCAAAATCTCTTTAATGGCTGACAATAGAAAACAACTAGATTTTTATACTCTGCTTCAGTATTTGATGTCTGTTCAATTGAATGATGATAAGTTGCTTTGATCCAAGCTTGTAAAAAATATCTGGTCTCACAAAGATATGTAGTTGTTAAGGTGTGGAAGATTTTCATGGGCCATTCAGACAGTGATGATTTTTATTGTTTTCCATTCTACAACAAAACAATAAATCAGTTTCTTAAATGTTGATTGCAGAGTAGAAACTGAAACCATACCAATTAAGTTCATGCTCTGTTATATCAACATCTGTTGGTCTTTCATGCCCATTAAAAGGTCCTTTTCAGTTCAGTTCAATTTAGTTCAGTTCAGTCACTCAGTTGTGTCCTCCTCTTTACAACACCATGGACTATAGCATGCCAGGCCTCCCTGTCCATCACCAGCTCCTGGAGCTTGCTCAAATTCATGTCCATCAAGTCAGTGTGCCATCCAACCATCTCATCCTCTGTTGTCCCCTTCTCCTCCTGCCTTCAATCTTTCCCAGCATCAGGGTCTTTACCAATGAGTTACTTCTTCACATCAGGTGGCCATAGTATTGGAGTTTCAGCTTCCGCATCAGTCCTTCCAATGAATATGCTGGACTAATTTCCTTTAGGATTGTCTGGTTTGATCTCCTTGCAGTCCAAGGGATGCTCAAGAGTCTTTTTCAACACTATACTCAAAAACATCAGTTCTTTGAGGCTCAGCTTTCTTACTAGTCCAATTCTCACATCCATATATGACTATTGGAAAAACCATAGCTTTGATTATACTGACCTTTGTCAACAAAGGAATGTCTCTGCTTTTTAATATGCTGTCTAGGCTGGTCATAGCTTTTCTTCCAAGGAGCAAGCGTCTTTTAATTTCATGGCTGCAGTCACCATCTGCAGTGATTTTGGAACCCAAAAGAATAAAGTCTATCACTGTTTCAATTATTTCCACATCTATTTGCTATGAAATGATGCAACTGGATGACATAATCTTAGTTTTTTTAATGTTGAGTTTTAAGCCAAATTTTTCACTCTCTTCTTTCACTTTGCTTTCTGCCATAAGGGTGGTGTCATCAGCTTCATTCATACATTACTTTGGAACTTAATTCATTACTCATTTGGAAAATATTGTCTTCATGACTTGTGCAGATCTTTCAAGATTTGGGGGTATTATACAATATTACAACAATTACATTCATGATTATTGTTTTTTTCTTCATTTTCTCACTTTTTTTAAAATATATTTATTTATTTTAATTGGAGGTTAATTACTTTACAATATTGTATTGGTTTTGCCATATATCAGCATGAATCCACCACAGGTATACACATGTTCCCCATCCTGAACGCCCCTCCCTCCTCCCTCCCCATACCATCCCTCTGGGTTGTCCCAGGGCACCAGCCCCAAGCATTCAGTATCATGCATCAAACCTGGACTGGCGATTCATTTCATATATGATATTATACATGAGTGAAGTAAGCCAGAAAGAAATACACCAATACAGTATACTAACACATATATATGGAATTTAGAAAGATGGTAACTATAACCCTGTATGCGAGACAGCAAAAGAGACATTGATGTATAGAACAGTCTTTTGGACTCTGTGTGAGAGGGGAGAGGATGGGATGATTTGGGAGAATGGCATTGAAACATTCATGATTATTGTAACTGACCTCATCGGAAAAGTTTTTCAGTATTTGGACATAGTTATTGTCAAATTCATGATGGTAGAATACAGGTTTCCCCAAATTCCAATTTTTGCTTAAAAGCTCAAACGTTGTCATTGACAAAATACGTGGCCCGTTGTTTTCCTTGATGTGATATGCTCATTTTGTTCATTCACTCTAGTTTGTCAGTTGTTCTTTCAAGGTAAACATGGTATTTCATGAAAAAACCAGCTAGCTCAGTTTTCAACTCAAGTAATCACAGATGTAATTTTCTTTAAAACCAGCATGAATTATATTTTCACATAGAGCAGAATGTTATATGCATATTTTCCATTTGTCACACAGGATATTAAAAAGTTGCATTAGAAGGTCAAGATTTAATAAAGTTAATAATTTTTACTGCTTCATCAAGGAGTTTCATAGGTGAAATTGGCTTTTTCCCCTCCTTGCTGGTGTATGGCAGTGAGAAATACAGATACTTCTGGAACAATTGGTGCCACTGCCCTGAGTTATAATGAACATAGCATTTTATCTACTATTGCTTTTGCAGCTTAAGTGCAAATGTCAACACAGTGAAAAAAAGTTAATTAAAAAATTCTTTCATTATAGTTTTTCTTCTTTAAAAAAATGTTTTTAACTTCATAGATCCCTGAAAAAGTCTCAGAAACCTCTAGGTTCCAAGAGACACAAATTTGAAAACTGCTATATTAACCTATTTATTAATAGGATTTTTACTGTTTTATTTTGCAAGAAGACTTGGGTTTGTTTGTTTGTTTTTTCAGAATACTTAACCAATTTCCCTATTATTGCCAAGTGATTTGAGTAAAGTATAAGCAATAGTGAGTGAAAGTCGCTCAGTCATGTCCGACTCTTTGCGACCCCATGGACTTTACAGTCCATGGAATTCTCCGGGCCAGAATACTGATGTGGGTAGCCTTTCCCTTCTCCAGGGACCTTCCCAGTCCAGGGATCGAACCCATGTCTCTGGCATTGCAGGCAAATTCTTTACCAGCTGAGCCACAAGGGAAGCCCAAGGTATAAGTAATAGTGAAGAATAATCGACAGCATAGAAAAAGTCTCCCTCTCTCTTTTATCATATATATATACATATATATATGTATATATAAAAATTATTGTTCACTATTACTTATACTTTGGTGAACAATAATTATATATATATATATATGATGAAGGAGAGAAGGAGACATTTTCTATGCTATCGATTGGTTTGTTCACTATTCTCCACTAGCATTATAGTTTTAATTACTTACCTTTTAATATACTTTAAAATGCAATGGGAGCAAGAATCCAATTATAGCTTTAACAAAATATCAAAAGTGATTTTCTGGGCTTAATCACCCAGGAAAAATAAAAGTTATTTTCATGCCTACAAAACAAAGCAAACTACTTCTAATTATAGTTAAGTGAAAGTGACCTTTGTATAAGGATATATTTAACCTACTCAGAAGCTTAGTTTTTATTAACTGATTAATTGTAAACAAGCATAAAAATTAACTTGAATTTAAAACTGTGTAATATTCAGTTGGCCAAAAGTTCATTCAAGTTTTCCTGTAACATGAAAAATCTGAATGAACTTTTTGATCAGCCCAATATTTTGTTATTTCTTGGGATGACTGCTTCTCCTTTGTAGGAATCTACCTTTATATCTGTTAATAAGTATTTATAGTTTTCAACATGTAATTCTTGAATGTTTCATATTATTATTATACATGCATGCTTAGTTACTCAGTCATGTCTGACTTTTTGCAACATTTTGGACTGTAGCCTACCAGGCTTTTCTGTCCACAAGATTTTTCAGGCAAGAATACTGGAGTGGGTTGCCATTTCCTTCTTCAGAGGATCTTACTGACCCATGGATCAAAACTGCATCTCCTCTATCTCCTGCATTTCAGGTAGATTCCTTACCAGCTGAGCCACAGGGGAAGCCCTCATATTACTATAATTTGTATTCCTCCATGCTATTATTGGGTGTTCCCTGGTGTCTCAGTCAGTGAAGAATTACCTACAATGCAGAAGACCCAAGTTTGATCCCTGGGTTGAAAAGATACCCTGGAGAAAGAAATGGCAACCCACTCCATTATTCTTTCTTGCAGAATTCCATGGGTAGAGGAACATGGTGGGCTACAGTCTATGGGGTCACAAAGACTCAGATGCAACTGAGTGAGCAGCACTAGGGATTTATCACTAGGTGCTATTCTTAAGATGATTATTTTTACTATTTCTTATAATTCTCTGTGGCAAATATAAAGTCTTCTTGGTTTTAGGCATAGATTTTATTTCAGTTATGATATTGGACAACTTTTAAATTGTCACTTTATTGGTTTTATTGAGTTACTGTTGTTCAGTTGATCAGTCATGTCCGACTCTGTGATCCATTGGACTGCAGCATTCCAAGTGTCCCTGCTCTTTACTGTCTTCAAGAGTTTGCTCAAACTCATGTCCATTGAATCAATAATGCCATCTCATCCTCCACTGTGCCCTTCTCCTCTTGCCCTCAAGCTTTCCCCAGAATCAAGGTCTATTCCAATGCGTCAACTCTTCACATCAGGTGGCCAATCTATTGAAGTTTCAGCTTCAACATCAGTCCTTCCAGTGAATATTCAAGGTTGACTTCCTGCAGTACTGACTGGTTTAATCTCCTTGCTCAAGAGTCTTCTCCAGCACCACATTTAGAAAGCATCAATTCTTTGACACTCAAGCCTTTTTTATGGTCCAACTCTCACATCTGTACATAATTTATAGTCAATAGCTTTGACTATATGGATCTTTGTCAGCAAAGTGATGTCTCTGCTATTAAATGTGCTATTTAGTGGTAAAGAACCTGCCTGCCAATGCAGGATATGTAAGAAATCTGGTTCGATCCCTGGGTAGGGAAGATCCATGGAGAAAAGCATGGCAACCCACACCAGTATTCTTGCCTAGAGAACCCCATGGACAGAGGGGCTACAGTCCATAGGGTCACAACAAATCAGACATAATTGAAGTGACTGATCTTGCACACATACAGGTTTGTCAATACTTTTCTTCCAAGGAGCAAGCATCTTTTAATTTCATGCCTGCAGTCACCTTCTGCAATGATTCTGGAACCAGGAAACTGACATTTGCCACTGTTTCCATTTTTTTGATCTATTTGTCATGAAGTGATGGGACTTGATGCCATGATCTTAGTTTTTTGAATGTTGAGTTTTAAGCCAGGTTTTCCCACTCCCCTCTTTTACCTTCATCAAGAGGCTCTTTAGTTCCTGTTTACTTTTCTGCCATTCCAGTGGTGTCCTGTGCATATCTGAGGTTATTGATATTTCCCCTGGCAATCTTGACTCCAGCTTGAGCTTCATCCAGCCCAGCATTTAGCATGTTATACTTTAGCCTTGACCTACTCACTTCCCGATTTGGAACCAGTCCATTGTTTCATGTCCTGTTCTAACTGTTGTTTCTTGACCTGCAGACAGGTTTCTCAGGAGGCAGGTAAGGTGGTCTGGTATTTCCATTTCTTGAAGGCAATTAACTCCCTTGAAAGTAATGATAATTCTTTCTGTAGTTTTAGAAAAGCTTGAGGGAAATAAAGATAATTTTATTGCTTCTTACTTGATTTATATTTTACTTTACTTTTAAAAACTTCTAACAATGTTAAGTAACATGGTTATTCTTTTCTATTTTCCTAGAAATACCTCTAGTTTTCCATCATTAACCAAGAGATTGATAGTTTGAGGGGGAAAAATTCATTGTTTTACCATGGAAGTGTCTTCAGTCTAAAAACAGAGACACACGTTATTTTTTTTTTTAAAGGATGTTCCAGATATAACATGATTGAATATAATTTTAAAGATAACTTTCATCAAATAGCCAAGAAAAGGATTGATTAGGTTAATTTTAGGTGGACCCCAAATTCTTCTTATGCAAATACAGTCAGAAGACAAAGGAACTCCATTTACAAAACTATGAAGGGAAATGTTTTGACTTCATAATTCTATACCTAGCTAAATGACTGTTTATACAGTTACAAAATGCCTTCTACAATACATCAGTTATTTCCCAAATCTCTTCTTTTTAAATATTTCTGAACTTTTAAATTTTATGAAATAAGTCTATTTTGGTATAACATTACTTCTTTGAAACTTCAGAGCAGCGTCTTTGAACTGCAGATTCTTTTAATGTTTCTGGAATTTCTCCCCCTTTATGCACCCTTGCAGATCTCTATTTGCCTCACAGTGGCTTATAGTGAAGTAGAAACTGAATTTATTTCTGATATTGGCATCTGCTAAAATCTTTCACCTGCTAGATTCAGATCAAAAGAGGATATTTATTCAATTATTCATGTGGAGAACCAGCAGCTGCAGGAGTAAAATGGTATCAACAGTTCTGAAAAAGAGCCCTGATTCTGGATCCCTTTCTCTGCTTAGTGTGGTTATTTGTCCCCAAAGCAAAACTCGGGTGTTCTTTCACGCAACTGTTAGGTAGTTAGAACAGGAGAAAAGAGTCCAAAATGATGGTGGCTAAAAGGTAAAGAAGGGAAAAGGCCATGAATATAGAACAAAGTGAAAGGTTGTTGCTGAACCATGCAAAGACGATAGGATTCCTGGCCCCCGGAGGAGAAAAATTCAATCCGGGGCCAGAGACGAGGCTTGATCACTCAGAGCTTTTGTGTAATAAAGTTTTATTAAAGTATAAAGGAGATAGAGAAAGCTTCTGACATAGGCATCAGAAGAGGGCAAAAAAGTACCCCCTGCTAGTCTTCAGCTGGATGTTATATAGTCACTAGGGATCTGTTAATGAAAGAAAAGAATAAATGACAGCAGGCCCCTCACCCATAAGATGCATTTGGGATAATTTTGGCACCAAATGGTTCATCCTGGGCCATAAAAGATTAACTTGAATCTTGAAGAGGGGCAGATCACCATACAAATAGTTTCATTTACATAGATTAGAGGAACAGTATCTGAATATAACATACTGGTTTGTCAAGTAGGTTCTGAGCCAAAAGGTGGAACTGACTTGAAGACAGAGTTTGGGGTAAATGCATAGTACATTAGTATAGCTTAAGATAAACATTTCCATAAGGAAAAAGCATTGGTTATCTCTAGGTTTGAGAATAGTTAACTTCAGGTGAAACTAGGTGTCACTATGGCAACACAGTATTTTAAGAGAAACCTCTTTATAAATTTGTATAGAGAAGGAAAAAATATCGCTAGTTTGTTTCCTCCTGCCGCTTAAGAGAGATAAAAATGTCTGACACTTGCAGGCTATTCCTCCATTTGGAGACCCCTGGCTTTCCTGCCTGTTACCCTCTCAAAAGGAAGGTCTGAGGGCCAGAGTGAGGACCTCAGGAAAAGCAAACAGCCCTCCTGGCTAGCCCAATTTACACAGGGTAGGCTCAGGAGAGGAGAAAAAACATATAAAAAGAGGAGCCAGCACTGAATTGAGGGCTTCTCTTCTCGCATCTTTTGAGTCAGCCTGCTGTCATGCCTTGAGGAGGTATTTTCCTTTGTTGCCAGTAAAACTGAGCTGTAACACTGGTCCATGAATCCCTTCAAATTTTTGCTGCGGCAAGACAGAACTGAAAATTGCACACTCCACTAACACACGTGGCAACATCCCAGGTGCTGGTGGTCAACCCAAGTAAGGTGAAATGTGCTGAAAATGAACTTTGTATGATAATGGAGTGTCAATATAGTTTTATCAATGTATAGCCAATGTACTACCCTGGTGTGGGATTTTGAAAGTGGGGAGGCTTTGGACAGAAATCCATTTCACTTTTTAAAATGTCGCTTCAGTTTAAAATTTTAAAAACAAATAATATAGATAAAAATAAAACTTAAAAATCAGCCCCAGTAAAAGTAAATTTATAATACCAGAAGGATAATATTGGTAGAAAAAAGGAGAATTCAGATAGGTAAACTTTGTCTTATCTAATTACTAAAATTAGGTCACAAATTATTATGGAAGTTGTGGGACTTAACTGCCAATTTTTGCTTAGAATTAGAGAAGAAAATGGCAACCCTGTCTGGTATTCTTGCCTGGAGAATTCCATGGACAGAGGAGCCTGTCAGGCTATAGTCCATGGGGTCACAAAGAGTCAGACATGACTGAACGACTATCACTGACTCACTTTTGGTTAGAATAATTCTATTTGGACTTTCAAATAGAGGAAAAGGTAGTACACTCCTGTTTGACCTTGTTGACCTACCAAAGGGTCCGCTCTGATTCTGATGAATTTCTTTCCATCCCCATCAAACCTTAAATCTAGAAGGTGGTCTCCCATCTGTATGGCCTTTCTCTTTTGTCCTTCTGGACCCTACCATCATTTTTCCCAAGATCTCTTTATTTTTCCTCATGTGACATTTTCCTTTTCTAAATCTTTAAGCTTTTTCAGGAGCCTACCATAATTAAAAAAAAAATTCTAAATTTTAAATGACAGGTTAATAATATGAACACTTCAGTAGACTTTTTTCTGTCTGTTTTCATCTTTTTTTTCTTAAGCATTCAAAATGAGCACAGTACACAAGATCAATGGAAGACAGAAAGAAAGAATTGGAATGAATGCAGGTAGAGAGCAGAAGGACAAATTTTCCAACTCAATTTACTCCAATTTAAGAGGCCACTGAATTGTCATTGATGGAGCATTTTGGGGTATTCATAATTTTCCTAATTAATGTTTTAACATTGAGATTGCTATGTTAAAACATTAATTAGCAAAATTATGAAATTGTTATGGTTCCCTGGTGGCTCAGAGGTTAAAGCGTCTGCCTCCAATGCGTGAGACCTGGGTTCGATCCCTGGGTCAGGAAGATCCCCTGGAGAAGGAAAGGCAACCCACTCCAGTATTCTTGCCTGGAAAAGCTGATGGACTGAGGAGCCTGGTGGGCTGCAGTCCAAGGGGTCGCAAAGAGTCAGACACGACTGAGTGACTTTACTCATGATTCATAGCAGCAAATAATAGAATCCATTTTTCTAGCTTCAATTCAGTTCAGTTCAGTCGCTCAGTCATGTCCGACTCTTTGCGACCCCATGAATCACAGCACGCCAGGCCTGCCTGTCCATCACTATCTCCCAGAGTTTCACTCAGACTCACGTCCATCAAGTCCATTATGCCATCCAGCCATCTCATCCTCGGTCATCCCTTTCTCCTCCTGACCCCAATCCCTCCCAGCATCAGAGTCTTTTCCAATGAGTCAACTCTTTGCATGAGGTGGCCAAAGTACTGGAGCTTCAGCTTTAGCATCATTCCTTCCAAAGAACACCCGGGGCTGATCTCCTTCAGAATGGACTGGTTGGATCTCCTTGCAGTCCAAGGGACTCTCAAGAGTCTTCTCCAACACTACAGTTCAAAAGCATCAGTTCCTCAATGCTCAGCCTTCTTCACAGTCCAACTCTCACATCCATACATGACCACTGGAAAAACCATAGACTTGACTACAAAGATCTTTGTTGGCAAAGTAATGTCTCTGCTTTTGAATATACTATCTAGGTTGGTCATAACTTTTCTTCCAAGGAGTAAGCATCTTTTAATTTCATGGCTGCAGTCACCATCTGCAATGATTTTGGAGCCCCCAAATATAAAGTCTGACACTGTTTCCACTGTTTCCCCATCTATTTCCCATGAAGTGATGGGACCAGATGCCATGATCTTCATTTTCTGAATGTTGAACTTTAGGCCAACTTTTTCACTCTCCACTTTCACTTTCATCAAGAGGCTTTTTAGCTCCTCTTTACTTTCTGCCATAAGGGTGGTATCATCTGCATATCTGAGGTTATTGATATTTCTCCTGGCAATCTTGATTCCAGCTTGTGTTTCTTCCAGTCCAGCATATCTCATGAAGTACTCTGCATAGAAGTTAAATAAGCAGGGTGACAATATACAGCCTTGACATACTCCTTTTCCTATTTGGAACCAATCTGTTGTTCCATGTCCAGTTCTAACTGTTGCTTCCTGACCTGCATACAGATTTCTCAAGAGGCAGGTTAGGTGGTCTGGTATTCCCATCTCTTGAAGAATTTTCCACAGTTTCTTGTGATCCACACAGTCAAAGGCTTTGGCATAGTCAATAAAGCAGAAATAGATGTTTTTCCAGAACTCTCTTGCTTTTTCCATAATCCAGCAGATGTTGGAAATTTGATCTCTGGTTCCTCTGCCTTTTCTAAAACCAGCTTGAACATCAGGGAGTTCATGGTTCACGTATTGCTGAAGCCTGGCTTGGAGAATTTTAAGCATTACTTTAGTAGCATGTGAGATGAGTGCAATTGTGCGATAGTTTGGGCATTCTTTGGCATTGCCTTTCTTTGGGATTGGAATAAAAACTGACATTTTCCAGTCCTGTGGCCACTGCTGAGTTTTCCAAATTTGCTGGCATCTTGAGTGCAGCACTTTCACAACATCATCTTTCAGGATTTGAAACAGCTTCACTGGAATTCCATCTCCTCCACTAGCTTTGTTCGTAGTAATGCTTTCTAAGGCCCACTTGACTTCACATTCCAAGGTGTCTGGCTCTAGATGAGTGATCACATCATCATGATTATCTGGGTCGTGAAGATCTTTTTGTACAGTTCTTCCGTGTATTCTTGCCACCTCTTCTTAATATCTTTTGTTTCTGTTAGGTCCAGACCATTTCTGTCCTTTATCGAGCCCATCTTGGCATGAAATACCAAGGGAAATACCGACATGAAATACCATGTTCCCTTGGTATCTCTAATTTTTTTGAAGAGATCTCTAGTTTTTCCCATTCTGTCCTTTTCCTCTAGGGAGAAATAAATTTATTGAGGGGCATTTGTACTTTATAAAATTGTTGGGAAATTTGGAGTAAGAAACTCAAGTCTGATCTTTTAAGAACCATATTTCAAGATGGAGAAGCTACTGTGACCTTCAAGTCAGTTTAGAAACACTCTCCCTCTGATACTTTTCATGTTAACCTGAGCTATAGTTTTCTTCTGTAGTTTACCTCTGAATAAAAGTCTGGGATGAGAGTGCCTTTTTTTTAGAAACCAAGTCATATGCTTGTATCCTAATTGTGAGATAACCTGGGAAATAAAGTCTTACTTTTCTTTAAACTGAACTTTGGAATATAAGGATATATAATATAGAAAAGTACTAAAATTTGGACAGGGTGTTCAAGTCTTTGGTAACACAGATATCTACTCCAAATATATGATTTTATTTCATGCTTTCAGGACCCTATTTTCATCTCCGTTTTCCTAAATGTAAAGAAATGGTGGCTTTGAGAAATTAAATACAGTTGAGAATACACAGCTAGAAACATGGGAAAGGGCATGAACTTAAGTCCATTCACAATGTGAACACAATTCTTGGAGAAAAGCCTGAAAAATGTCATTCTAGTTTTAGTTAAACAATAACACTTCTTTTAGGTTTTAATTTTTTTGAGTTGATTTCTTAGTCAAAGAAAGGAACTGAATGATGAAACCTGGGGACGTTTCTTATATTCCAGAAGCAAGAGACCCAACTCAGAAAACCTAGATATACAGATTCTCAATTCCAAATTGATGCTAAATTAGAACCACTTCACTTCTCACTCTTAAGGACTGAACAGAACTTATTTCTGTAGTGGAAGAAGTAATTTTTATTTCCCAGGTGCACAGTTGGACTGACATAATTCACAATAATGGAATATTATAATAAAAATTTACAATGTTAGGTGACTAATCTTTCTGACTTTTCCCCCAGTTTTAACTCCAATGTTGCAAAAATAACCAATGGTACTTTTTCTAGAAATAAGTGAGTCTTTGTCCAGACTTAGAGCAAGGATCCAATTACTTAAGACTCTGTTTTCCATTAATACTAGTGCTTGGTATCTCAAGCATATTTTGTTACCTACAGGGTATTTCTATTTTCTATATTGGTAAAACAATAAACCCTCAAAATGTTTAGTCAGAAACTCTTCACATGATTGTTGGGTAAAATTTATGCATTAAACACTTCATGATTTTCTTTAAAAACAACAACAAAAATTCTTACTCTTTGGCAGAGTTTGGGATCAGTTAAGTCTGGATTAGCTCAATAGAAGATAAAGTAGAATGTAAAGACACTGGGGCTTCCCAAGGGGCACAGGAGACTTAAGTTCTATTCCAGGTCAGGATGATCCCTTGGAATGGGAAATGCAACATACTCAAGTATCCTTGCCTGGAAAATTCCATGGACAGAGGAACCTGGCAAGCTACAGCCCATGGAGTCACAGAGAGTCAGACATGACTGAGCAGCTGACCATGAGCATGAGAAAAGACCCTAGCTATTACTAAGGATGGAGCAGGTCTTTTAAATTAGAGATAATCTTTTCATTTTTCTCTGTTTTTATGCTTTGAACAGTGTCCAGAAAGAGAGAAAGAACTGGACTTCAATCAGGATACTTAACTGAGTCCTTAAGTATGGCACCTATGTGCTTTTGAATAACTTGCTCAAAGTCTCCAAGTGTAGGCTTCCTCAAATGATACATGTGCAAGATAAAATGAGACTTAGTGTGAAACTGGACCAAAAGTGACTATGTTGGTGAAAGTAACTGTATGTCCTCCTGCAATTTTCTTCTCCGCATCTACAGTTCTTCTTGCTCTACTGGAGAGAGAGAAATACTGCTACTACTTGTTCAGTTGTTCAGTCGTGTCCAACACTTCTGCGACCCCCTGAACTGTAGCCCACCAGGCTCCTCTGTCCATGGGATTTCTCAGGCAAGAATACTGGAGTGGGTTGCCATTTCATCCTCCAGGGGATCTTCCCGACCCAGGGACTGAACCTGTGTCTTCTGCATTGCAGGTGGATTCCTATCACTGAACCACTAGGGAAGCCCCCGCTACTACTATTAATAATAATAATAAGGAAGAGAAGGAGAGGGAGAAAGGAAGAAGGAAAAAGGAAGAAAGGGAGTGAGTGAGGAAGGAAGGCCCACCCTCCATGGACCCTGACATACCACATTTCTCATCAGGTAGTAGTCATCACTGGGATCCAACACCCTGGCCTATTTGCTGTTTAGAACATGTTGAGCCTGGTCCCCTTCTCAAAGTGATGGACTTGATAGTCCATCTTCTGGGAAGGCTTTTTCTCTACAATATCTGGCTGACTTTTAAACCTAATTTAGATCTCTGTCTAAAGACTGTTTCTTGGAACTTCCCTGGTTGTCCAGTGGTTGAGAATCTGTCTTCTAATAAAGTGGATGTGGGTTCGATCCCTGGTCAGGGAACTGGGATCCCACATGCCACAGGGCAACTAAGCCCAGGTGCTGCAGCTGCAGAGCCTCAACTAGAGAGCCCATGTGGCTCACACTATAGAGCCCGTGCACTCTGGAACCCGTGTGCTACAACTACGGGCCACATGCTCTGGAGCCCATGTCACAACCAGACAGACGCCCTTGAGAGGCAACAAACATATCACATGCCTCAACCGAGACCCAACAGAGCCAAAAATAAAATATAAATGAAGATTGCCTCTGCTTGGAGACTGTCCCTATTAATCCATATCTGTTTTATTTTGTACTCACACATTCTTCACCACTACACATTTTATTATATATTTTTATTCATTCTCTATTTCCCTCATTAGACCCTAAGCTCCACTAGGCATGAGTTTTTAACATTTTGTTCATTATCATATCTTCCCAGTAGCTCAAACAACACTTGGCATGTCATTGGTAGTTAATAAGCATTATTATTAAATAATTGGATTGAATTAATAAAATTAATAGATTTAAAATTTCATTGGTTTTCAACTCTATATTAGTTAATGCTTGGTAAATTCTGGATCCGGGCCAGTGGTAATTGTTTTACTGATCTCTTTACCAAATTGATAATAAATACATTTATTTGCTTAAATTATCTTATAAAAATGCCAATATGACTCCTCATATGGGGAAGCTGAAGCAAAGTTGAACAGTTCTATGAAGACCTTCAAGACATTCTAGAACTAACACCCAAAAAGGTCCTATTCATTGAAGGGGACTGGAATGCAAAAGTAGGAAGTCAAGAAACACCTGGAGTAACAGGCAAATTTTGCCTTGGAATACAGAATGAAGCAGGGTAAAGAATAATAGGGTTTTGCCAAGAGAACATACTGGTCATAGCAAACACCCTATTTCAACAACACAAGAGAAGACTCTGCACATGGACATCACCAGATGGTCAACACCGAAATCAGATTGATTATTCTCTTTGCAGCCAGAGATGGAGAAGCTGTATGCAGTGAGTGAAAACAAGACCAGGAGCTTACTATGGCTCAGATCATGAACTAACTCCTTATTGCCAAATTCAAAGTGAAATTGAAGAAAGTAGGGAAAACCACTAGACCATTCAGGTATGACCTAAATCAAATCCCTTACCATTATACAGTGGAAGTGACAAATGGATTCAAGGGATTAAATATGATAGACAGGGTGCCTGATGAACTATGGGTGGAGGTTCATGACATTGAACAGGAGACAGAATCAAGACCATCCCCAAGATAAAGAAATGCTTAAAAGCAAAATGGCTATCAAAGAAGGCCTTACAAATAGCTGTGAAAAGAAGAGAAGCAAAAAGCAAACAAGAAAAGGAAAGATAAACCCATTTGAATGCTGAGTTCCAAAGAATGCTAGGAGAGATAAGACAGCCTTCCTCAGTGACCAACACAAAGAAATAGAAGAAAACAATAGAATGGGAAATACTAGAGATCTCTTCAAGAAAATTAGAGATACCAAGGGAACATTTCATGCAAAGATGGGCACAATAAAGGACAGAAATGGTATGGATCTAACAGAAGAAGATATTAGGAAGAGATGGCAACAATACACAGAATTATACAAAAACATCTTCACCACCCAGATAATCAGGAGTGTATGATCACTCACCTAGAGCCAGACATCCTGGAATGTGAGGTCAAGTGGGCCTTAGGAAGCATTACTATGAACAAAGCTAGTGGAGGTGATGGAATTCCAGTTAAGTTATTCAAATCCTTGATGATGCTGGAAAGTGCTTTACTCAATATGCTAGCAAATTTGAAAAACTCAGCAGTGGCCACAAACTGGAAAAGATCAGTTTTCATTCCAATCCCAAAGAAAGGCAATGCCAAAGAATGCTCAAGCTACTGCACAATTGTACTCACAAAATTCTCCAAGCCAAGTTTCAGCAATATGTGAACCATGAACTTTCAGATGTTCAAGCTGGATTTAGAAAAGGCAGAGGAACCAGAGATCAAATTGCCAACACCCGTAGAGCCATCGAAAAAGCAAGAGAGTTGCAGAAAAACACATTTCTGCTTTATTGACTGTGTGAAAGCCTTTGACTGTGTGGATCACCACAAACTGTGGAAAATTCTTAAAGAGATGGGAATACCAGACCACCTGAGCTGCCTCTTGAGAAATCTGTATGAAGGTCAGGAAGCAACAGTTAGAACATGACATGGAACAACAGACTGGTTCCAAATAGGAAAAGGAGTACGTCAAAGCTGTATATTGTCACCCTGGTTATTTAACTTATATGCAGAGTACATCATGAGAAATGCTGGGCTGGATGACGCACAAGCTGGAATTAAGATTGCCAGGAAAAATATCAATAACCTCATATATGCAGATGACACCACCCTTATGGCAGAAAGCAAGAAAGAACTAAAGAGCCTCTTGATAAAAAAGGAGAGTGAAAAATTTGGGTTAAGGCTCAACATTGAGAAAACTAAGATCATGGCATCTGGTCTCATCACTTCATGGCAAATAGATGGGGAAACAGTGGATGACTTTATTTTGGGAGGCTCTGAAATCACTGCAGATGGTGACTGCAGTGATGAAATTAAAAGATGCTTACTCCTTGGATTAAAAGTTATGACCAACCTAGACAGCATATTAAAAAGCAGAGACATTACTTTGCCAACAAAGGTCCGTGTAGTAAGGCTATGGTTTTTCCAGGAGTCAGGTATGGGTGTGAGAGTTGGTCTATAAGGAAAACTGAGCACCAAAGAGTTGATGCTTTTGAACTGTAGTTTTGGAGAAGACTCTTGAGAGTCCCTTGGACAGCAAGGGGATCCAACCTCCATCCTAAAGGAAATCAGTCCTGAATATTCATCAGAAGGACTGATGCTGTAGCTCCAATACTTCGGCCACCTGATGGGGAGAACTGACTCATTTGAAAAGACCCTGTTGCTGGGAAAGGTTGAAGGCGGGAAGAGACGGGAACAACAGAGGATGAGATGGTTGGATGCATCACCAACTCAGTGGACGTGAATATGAGCAGACTCTGAGAGTGGTGATGGACAGGGAAGCCTGGCATACTGCAGGTCATGGGGTCACAAAGAATTGAACATGAATGAGTGGCTGAACTACACTGAACTGTTACCTACGAGTAACTAGCTTATGTATTAAAGTAGCTGACCTTAATTTGCTTCTTTCCTACAGAGTGAAAGCACCTTTTGCTGTTGTTGTTCAGTCGCCCAGTTGTGTGACTCTGCGGCCCAGTGGACTACAGCACACCAGGCCTCCTGTCCCTCACCATCTCCTGAAATTTGCCCAAGTTCATGTCCATTGCATCAGGGATGCTATCTAGCCATCTCATCCTCTGACACCCTCTTCTCCTTCTGCCCTCAATCTTTCCTAGCATCAAGGACTTTTCCAATGATTTGGCTATTCTCATCAGGTGACCAAAACACTGGAACTTCAGCTTCAGCATCAGTCCTTCCAATGAGTATTCAGGGTTGATTTCCTGTAAGACTGACTGGCTTAATCTCCTTGCTGTCCAAGTGACTCTCAGGAGTCTTCTCCAGCACCATACTTTGAAGGCATCAATCATTTGGTGCTCTGCCTCCTTTACGGTCTAGCTCTCATAGCCATATGTGACCACTGGGAAGACCATAACCTTGACTATATAGACCTTTGTCAGCAGAATAATGTCTCTGCTTTTCAACATAGTATCTAGGTTTGTCATCGCATTCCTGCCAAGAAGCAATCATCTTCTGATTTCATGGCTGCAGTCACCATCCTCAGTGATTTTAGAGCCCAAGAAGAGCAACTCTGTCACTATTTCCACCTTGTTCCCTTCTAATTCCCATGAAGTAAGGGGGCTGAATGCCATGATCTTATTTTTTTTTAATATTTAGTTTTTAAGCCAGCTCTTTCACTCTCCTCCTTCACCCTCCTCAATAGGTTCTTTAGTAACTCTTCACTTTCTTCCATTAGAGTGGTATCACCCACATATCTGAAGTTGATGTTTCTACTGCCTGTCTTGATTCCAACTTGTAAATCATCCAGCCTGGCGTTTCTCATGATGTGCTCAGTGTATAGGTTAAGTAAACAAGATGACAACAGACAGCCCTGTCATACTCCTTTCTCAATCTTGAACCAATCACTTGTTCCATACAGGGTTCTATCTATTGCTTCTTGACCCAAACACAGGTTTCTCAGGAGACAGGTAAGATAGTCTGGTATTCCCATCTTTTTAAGAGTTTTCCACAGTTTGTTATGATCCATTCAGTCAGACTTTAGCGTAGTTGATGAAATAGAGGTAGATGTCATTCTCTGGATCCTAGAGAAGGCAAGAGGATTCTAGAAAAACATCTACGTCTGTTTCATCAACTCTGCTAAAGCCTTCAGCTGTGTGGATCATCACATAACAAATAAACTGTGAAAAGCACAGGGAACTTAGGTGCTCCCCATTCCCAGGGTGAACCACATAAAAACTGAATCAGAATATTTGAGAGTGATAGCCACATATCTGTACTTTTGAAATCTCAAGTCAATCGTAATGTACAGGAAGCATCACTTTCTTAATCCAAATGAATGGAAGTTTCTAACACCAGAGAAAAGTCAGTGATCTATGTCTCTGTTTTCTCCTAGAAAGGTCCAAACTTCAATATGTTCATGGTTCTCAGAAAGGAGCTAGTCCTCCTCTTCTTGGAAAGTACAGCATACACCTAACGTATACTTTGTATATAACTTAAATGAAATCTTAAGGGCATACTTTGTAGGCTACTGTCTTCTTTGGACCTCAGGTCCCACTGGTCCCTCTGAAAGGAATCTCCCTCTTACAGTCCCTACCTGTTGATATCCATCTTTTAAAGCCTTGTACAAATGGTACCTCTTACTTGCTATTTCTTTCCCTACTGGCATTGATCTTGCCATAGTCAGTCTACTCATTAATCCTTCTCTTGTTCCTCATTTATCACAGTCTAGTATCCATCACCAGTTGGGATAAGTCTTCTTGCTTGGGCTGTGATGTAATCATCTGTAAATAAGAGGGCTGGAGCCTGAACTTGCAAGGCTCTCAGCTCTCTTCTGCCTCAGAATTACTATGAGTTTCCTGCATCCTGCATATTTTCCCAGAAACAAACAAACAAACAATTTTTATCACTGCCATGTATCTAAAGTGTCACAACACACTAATTTTAACCTACTAATTGCTTTTTGGTTTCTGAGCTGTCAGAAGTAGAACAATTCCACATATACATATTTGTTTTCATGAAAAATAGCAGTCATTAACTGTGATGATATTTAATATAGATATATATATGTGTGTGCATATATACACCTATAATATAATATATATACATATATATCAGGTATATACACATCATGTATATATAGCATATATATACCTACATATATTAAATATATATTACATATGATGTATATACATGTATGTTTTGTATGCCAATTGGCAGTTTGCATGACATTTTTACATGTGTTTTTCCACTTTATTCATCTTAACAGTATACAAAGTAGGCAGCAAGCAAGTGTTATGCTATCTTTAAGATAAACAAAGACGATAAACAAAGACTCAAAAAGGTCAAGTGATTTGCCCCAGCCTTCATATAAGCTTCACGACAAGGCTCTGTCTAAAATAGATGTCTTCTCCTCCCTTAGTTCAGGGTTCTTTTTATTCCATCAAAGGTATGTCTGTGTTTATAATATTACAAGAGAATAAATAAGACCTCCTCATGCTGTGGTGTTCAATATACTATTGTTTTCCTCAAAACTGGGAACCTAAGACCCCCAGATGTCAAGGTTTTGGAGCTCTGTTTATGTGTAACTAGCTAGTAGAAGCTAAAAACATATAGTATTTGTGTGGCCTCCATTTATTGATAAATATCTAAGCCAGGGGAAAATGTCCCTCAGATTTCTATCACAAATCAAGCATATCTGACGTTAACTATTCTTCTCTGACAAAATTCTTATCATCCCACAACAGAAATCCAAAATTCTTGCCATCCCACAATAACCTCTCAGCAGGACACTTTGTTTTCAAGTTAACAGTGATATAGATGCTTGTTAAAAGGAGAGTGGCTAGTTGCTGCTAAGTGGAGTCTGTAGAAGAGTAATAGATGACCCTTTGAACAACTTCTATTTTACTGATGCTGGATTTTCAGTTCAGTTCAGTTCAGTCACTCAGTTGTATCTGACTCTTTGCAACCTTGTGAACTGCAGCAAGCCAGGCCTCCCTGTCCATC
Source organism: Nanger dama (assembly GCA_917880005.1). Taxonomy (NCBI): domain Eukaryota; kingdom Metazoa; phylum Chordata; class Mammalia; order Artiodactyla; family Bovidae; genus Nanger; species Nanger dama. The sequence continues at coordinate 29,344 of CAKJTW010000058.1, read as the reverse complement.
ACCAACTCCCAGAGTCTGCTCAAATTCATGTCCATTGAGTCGGTTTTGCCATCTAACTATCTCATCCTCTGTCCTCCCCTTCTCCTCCTGCCTTCAGTCTTTCCCAGCATCAGGGCCTTTTCAAATGAGACAGTTCTTCACATCAGGTGGCCAAAGTGTCAGCTTCAGCATCAGTCCTTCCAATGCTGGACTTTAGCATTTATAAAGTAATTTCATATCTATTATCCTTTTCAGTAAAAGAGGAAACAGGCCTCAGGTTAAATGCACAGTCATGAGATCAGAAATGGTGGAGCCAGGACAATTACCCCTGTTTTCTGATAGCTAAAATAATTGAGAAGAGAATGATGAATTGCCCATTCCACTCCATTCCAGTGATGAAGGGGAATTTCTTCTCTGACTTGCTCTCTTCTGGGCTTAGAATGACGTCTTTCCAAGTAAAGACTTGCGGAATTCTATATTCAAATGCAATCAGAAAAATTTGCCTAAATCAAAAAACTTCAGGCTCAGTTAGTGCTTTTGCCTAATCTTAGCTGCCATTTTTGTACCTTTCTTATTTTTCTTTTTAATCCTTTACTTTGACAACCACTGAGTATGGTTTAATAAGCTTTGTCTAAATGTTGATTGTTAAATATAGATGAGGAGGAGGAAGGTAGACGTGAATATAAAAGGGGTATATAAGGGAACCTCACAGTGAGGGAACATTTCTACATCTTTTTAAAAAAATAATTAAAATTTATTATTTTGTTTTATTGAAGGATAATTGCTTTACAGAATTTTGTTGTTTTCTGTCAAAGTTCAACATGAATCAGCCATTGTTATACATAAACCCCCTCCCTTTTGAACCTCCCTCCCATCTCCCTCCCCATCTCATCTTGACTGTGGTGATGTTTACATGAATATAAGATCCATGATTATACCAGTGTTCTCTTTCTGGTTTGATACTGAACTGTATTATACAAGGTGGTACCAAAAGGGGAGACTGAATGAAGAGTACATCAGAACTTCCTGTGAATCTGGAGTTATTTAAAAATTTAAGAACTAAACATATAAGATGAATAAGAATGTATAATATAAATGATGATAATAATAATAATTAGATTGTTTCATAGGAATGACATTTTGGCAGTGAAAATTTCGGAGAGTTAAGCCATGAGTATCTTGGGATGTCTTCCTGTCATTTGGAGAGTGAAGTTGATATGTTGGGGTGGGATTCTCTGCTTAAAGCTGACTCTGTTTTTGGCTCTACTGGATAGTGTCAACCTGCCAAAATAAATTATCCGAGCTCAAATCCAGGCTCCGTTTATTACTAGATAGGCAGCATCAGGGAATTTGCTCCTCTGCACCTCAATTTCCCCATCCATAAAATAGGATTATAAATGTATCTTTCCTATAGAGTTATTATATGGCATACATAAGTAAGCACAATATATAAGTGCATCAATCAAATCAGCACATGGCACAGCTTAAATCTACCAATTATATCTCAATGAAAAATGAAAAGTTATATGTAAAGCACTTAAAATGATTATATGTAATATACATATTATATTTCAATGAAAGTTAACTTTTTTTTAATACTTTATTCTACATTACAATACTATATTTGTTTTGCCATACATTGTTTTAATTATATTTCCCCTGAGTAGAATGAACGTTGTAGTTTTTTTGTGTTTGATAGAAGAGTTAGGGAATTATTCTGAGGGTTAAAGGAGCTTTCCTCAGTTTCACTGAGACAACAAATCCTTGGACCTATATAGTCCTCCTAAGGTGATGCTTCCTCGTAGCTCAGAGGTTAAAGCGTCTGCTTGCAATACGGGAGACCAGGGTACGATCTCTCAGTTGGGAAGATTCCCCTGGAGAAGGAAATGGCAACCAACTCCAGTATTCTTGCCTGGGGAATCCCATGGATGGAGGAGCCTGGTCGCAAAGAGTCGGACACGACTGAGCGACTTCACTTTCACTTTCAAGGTGATGTGAAGCTAAGGCTGAGCACACAAATGGATCTAAGAGGTACAGAGTGGAGCTGGATCAGCCTCTCTTATAATCTAGAAGATTCATTTTATTTGATCTTTTTTCTATGTTAAGTCATACAAGTCCCTTTTCAGTTCAGTTCAGTTCAGTTGTGTCTAACTCTTTGCAACCCCATGAATCGCAGCACTCCAGGCCTCCCTGTCCATCACCAACTCCCAGAGTTTACTCAGACTCATGTCCTTCGAGTTGGTGATGCCATCCAGCCATCTCATCCTCTGTCGTCCACTTCTCCTCCTGCCCCCAATCCCTCCCAGCATCAGGGTCTTTTACAATGAGTCAACTCTTCACATGAGGTAGCCAAAGTATTGGAGTTTCAGCTTTAGCATCAGTCCCTCCAATGAACACCCAGGACTGATCTCCTTTAGGATGGACTGGCTGGATTTCCTTGTAGTCCAAGGGATGCTCAAGAGTCTTCAAGTCCCCTTTAGAAGGACATAATACATTAAACACTGTCTTCATTTCCAAGTGAGATATGAATAGGAATAATATGCACAAATAAATATGTAGAGATTATAAGATTACATGCAAAAAACTTTTATCACAAAAGTTTTAACACTTCATTAGGAAGTACTTGGTCCTATATTAGCTAATGCCACTGGTCAATATCTCTTTAGTAAGTGGTGATGAGTGATAAAGAAAATAACTGAAATTTAAAAGATAGTACAGTATTGTAAAGTAAAATAAAGTAAAAAAATATATATTATCAACATACCTGAAATATTAAAAAAAAAAAAGATATTCTTGGAAGGTAGAGGGGTTATGATACATTGAAGTGACCTGGGATGTTGTTAGATATCTAGACATTAGGGAAGACTGTTGATGTGAAAATGAATGGGCATTAGAGGGGAGAAGGAACAGGGTTGGTGGAAGGTTCTGGTCTGGGACTCAAGAAATTTGTGTTTTAATCTTCTCAATGCTATCTACCTGTAAGTACAACAATCTTAGATAAGTTATATTTCTTTATGAGTTAGTATTATTATCTATTGGAGAAGGCAATGACATCCCACTCCAGTATTCTTGCCTGGAAAATCCCATGGACAGAGGAGCCTGGTGGGCTAAATAACAAGAAAAATAAGATCTACTTACCACACATTGTGAAATAAATTCAAATGTTTCATCTTGTGAAACAATGAATGAGAATATGCTTTATGGACTATTGAATGTTTCTTTATACTAGGGTTTCCTTAATTACTTTTATTCAAACAAATTCTCTTTAATATAACAATATAGACACCCCCATTACTCTGTGTAGAGAACCTTTAAATTTGTTTTCATTAGACATGACTTTAAAATCTGATCCACCCGTGGCAGATTCATGTTGATGTATGGCAAAACCAATACATATTTCTAAAGTAAAATAAAGTAAAAATAATAATAATAAATAAAATAAAATCTGATCCTAATGATAAATGTCTCAAATTGGTAATTGGCTAACTCAAGAGAAAATTATCCTCTTTTATCTCCTAGTTAGTTCTGTAGAAGAATTATTTTATTTTTAGCCTTTAAAAAAAATTTTACTTTATTTTACTTTACAATACTGTATTGGTTTTGCCATATATCAACATGAATCCGCCACAGGTGTACATGAGTTGTAAAAGTCTTTTAAAATTCACTACAAATAAGTCAGATAAGGCTTATTTACATTTTACACATGGGGAAAATGATGTTCAGATAAGGTAAGCTACTGATAATCACACATCTGATAAATGGTTGATTTATGTTCCATCAGTCTCGCTGTAAATCATTATCTCCCCACTGCTCTATAAAGCAGAGGTAGCATAGCTTCCACCAGAGTGCCATCTTTACTCAAATTATCTTGAGCAAAAATACATGGGACAAAATAGAACTTGCAAAGATTAATAATATTAAAATTAAGACAGTGATAAGAAATAAATATTTTACATGTTTAAAAATAGAATAAAATACTAAAATAAAGTTTCAGCACAAAATTTTAAAAGATCCATGTAGGCAGGCAATACACTAATCAAATGACCAAATTAATAGTGTTATTCATGTCAATATCATATCTCCCCTGATAAAAATTGAGATCATAATATCACTTCTTAGTATTCTCACCAAAAATGTGCAACACAGTCTAACACCAGAGAAATCTAAATTAAAAACATCCTACAAAATAACTGACCAGTATTCTTTAAAAATGTCAGGTCATAAAAGATACACACACACAAAAACCTGACAAGCTGTCACAGATTAGAGAATACTAAGAATAAATTAAAACTAGATGCTTTGTGGAATCTCAGAATGGGTCCTAGACCATAAAAGGGGCATTAGCAGAAATGCTTGTTAAATAAAATCTGAATAAAGTCTGTAAGTTTGTTAAGAGCTGTGTATTAATGTGAATTTCCCATTTTTAATAATTATACTGCTGATAAGATATTAACCTGAGGGAAAGCAGGGTAAAAATTATGTGAGAACACTCCATGTCACCTTTGCAGCATTTCTTTAAATCTAAAATTATTTCATATAAAATTTAAGAAAAACTTTAAAAATATGTCAAAAATTTATCAAATATAGTTTTGAGCAATGAAAAACATTGTACATGAAATTAAAAACTCACTGGACCCACAATCATTGTTTGCTTCACTTAAAGTGTGTTCATTTATTCTTTGTAATTTCTAGTAAGAACAAATAAGAAATCCATAAATAAATATTAAATTTGAATTAGTGATCTGCAGGACAGAGTATTTAGGTAGAAGTTCATTTATGTCTGTAATTTTCTTAGTAACGTATATATAGAAAATAAGATGATGGTTAAATGAATAGAATAGTAGAAATGTGACAATGTAAATATGGCAAAATGTTAACAGTAGAATCTAACTCTGGGTATGTGGGTATTCACTATAAAATTCTCACAATTTGTGGAAGCTTGAGACTATTTATAATAAAATGTTGGGAAAAGAAAAGGATAGTTTAAATAAGAAATTAATTTAAAAGTCTGAATACAATTTCAATAAAATAAAAAGTTTAAAGAAAAATTATACATACCTGAAAAGATAAATATATAAAATCATGAAAGATAGATTACATAGAGGGCAGACTAAATCTAATATATATCTAACTAAAATTCTGGAAGAAATAATTGGGTACAAGCAATATTTGAAGAGACTGGGAAAAAAAAATTTCCAGAACTGATGATGGAAACTAATCCAGATTCTATCCCGCATTGAAGACCAGGGGATCACTAGTAGAATTCAACAAAGAATGAAAGAAAAGAAAGCTAATTACACACCGTAGTGAAGCTTCAGAAAACAAAAAATAAAGAGGAGATCTTAAAAGGCAGTCAGGGATTTAAAACAACAAAAACTTGAATGAGACAAAACAAGAAATAAGAAAACAAAATCACCCTCAAAGGACTGACATAGAGTGAGAGTTGATATCTCAATAGAGAGAAGGAATGCCAGAATAATATTTTCAATGTGTTGAGAGAGTTCATTTTATTTCTTTTATATTTATTTATTTATTGTCCTCAGCAAAAAACGTGTTTCAAGAGTAAGAGCAAAATAAAGACTTTTCAGATAAGGGAAACCTGAGGACGTTTGGTCTGGTTAACTATTGGTGCATAATAAATTATCCCAAACCAGAGTGATTCAAGAAAGACAGCCATTTGATTATCTAACTTAGTTTTCATAGGTCAGGAGTTGGATATGGTTAGAATGATTCTTCTGCTATTACAGAATCAAATAGGGCCAGCTGGTGATTTTAACCTTGCGGCTGCGCAGGTCTGAAGGGTTCAGAATACTGCTGACAGTTCCTGATGCTTTTACTGTAGGAGCAGCTACAAGACCAGGAGCTGACTGTGGCTCAGATCATGAACTCCTTATTACAAACTCAGACTAAAATTGAGAAAGTAGGGAAACCATTCATGTATGACCTAAATCAAATCCCTTTATGATTACACAGCGGAAGTGAGAAATAGATTTAAGGGCCTAGATCTGATAGATAGAGTGCCTGATGAACTATGGAATGAGGTTCACGTCATTGTACAGGAGACAGGGATCAAGACCATCCCCATGGAAAGAAAGTGCAAAAAAGCAAAATGGCTGTCTGGGGAGGCCTTACAAATAGCTGTGAAAAGAAGAGAGGCGAAAAGCGAAGGAGAAAGGAAAGATAAAAGCATCTGACGCAGAGTTCCAAAGAATAGCAAGAAGAGATAAGAAAGCCTTCTTCAGCGATCAATGCAAAGAAATAGAGGAAAACAATAGAATGGGAAAGACTAGAGATCTCTTCAAGAAAATTAGAGATACCAAGGGAACATTTCATGCAAATATGGGCTCGATAAAGGACAGAAATGGTATGGACCTCACAGAAGCAGAAGATATTAAGAAGAGATGGCAAGAATACACAGAAGAACTGTACAAACGATCTTCACGACCCAGATAATCATGATGGTATGCTCACTCATCTAGAGCCAGACATCCTGGAATGTGAAGTCAAGTGGGCCTTAGAAAGCATCACTATGAACAAAGCTAGTGGAGGTGATGGAATTCCAGTGGAGCTATTTCAAATCCTGAAAGATGATGCTGTGAAAGTGCTGCACTCAAGATGCCAGCAAATTTGGAAAACTCAGCAGTGGCCACAGGACTGGAAAAGGTCAGTTTTCATTCCAATCCCAAAGAAAGGCAATGCCAAAGAATGCTCAGACTACCGCACAATTGCACTCATCTCACATGCTAGTAAAGTAATGCTCAAAATTCTCCAAGCCAGGCTTCAGCAATATGTGAACCACGAACTCCCTGATGTTCAAGCTGGTTTTAGAAAAGGCAGAGGAACCAGAGATCAAATTTCCAACATCCGCTGGATCATGTAAAAAGCAAGAGAGTTCCAGAAAAAAAAACATGTGTTTCTGCTTTATTGACTATGCCAAAGCCTTTGACTGAGTGGATCACAATAAACTGTGGAAAATTCTTCAAGAGATGGGAATACCAGACCACCTAACCTGCCTCTTGAGAAATTTGTATGCAGGTCAGGAAGTAACAGTTAGAACTGGACATGGAACAACAGACTGGTTCCAAATAGGAAAAGGAGTATGTCAAGGCTGTATATTGTCACCCTGCTTATTTAACTTCTATACAGAGTACATCACGAGAAATGCTGGACTGGAAGAAACACAAGCTGGAATCAAGATTGCTGGGAGAAATATCAATAACTTCAGATATGCAGATGACACCGCCCTTATTGCAGAAAGTGAAGAGGAACTAAAATCCTCTTGATGAAAGTGAAAGTGGAGAGTGAAAAAGTTGGCTTAAAGCTCAACATTCAGAAAACAAAGATCATGGCATCTGATCCCATCTTTCATGGGAAATAGATGAGGAAACAGTGGAAACAGTGTTAGACTTGCCTGGAAAATCTCATGGACAGAGGAACCTGGTGGATTGCAGTCCATGGGGTCGCAAAGAGTCAGGCATGACTGAGCGACTAACACACACACACACACACACACACACAATCACTGCAGATGGTGACTGCAGCCATGAAATTAGAAGACGCTTACTCCTTGGTAGAAAGTTATGACCAACCTAGATAGCATATTCAAAAGCAGAGACATTACTTTGCAGACTAAGGTCCGTCTAGTCAAGGCTATGGTTTTTCCTGTGGTCATGTATGGATGTGAGAGTTAGACTGTGAAGAAGGCTGAATACTGGAGAATTGATGATTTTAAACTGTGGTGTTGGAGAAGACTCTTGAGAGTTCCTTGGACTGCAAGGAGATCCAACCAGTCCATTCTGAGGGAGATCAGCCCTGGAATTTCTTTGGAAGGGAATGACGCTAAAGCTGAAACTCCAGTACTGTGGCCACCTCATGCGAAGACTTGACTCATTGGAAAAGACCCTGATGCTGGGAGGGATTGGGGGCTGGAGGAGAAGTGGACAACAGAGGATGAGATGGCTGGATGGCATCACGGACTTGATGGACGTGAGTCTGAGTGAAATCCGGGAATTGGTGATGGACACGGAGGCCTGGTGTGCTGCGATTCATGGGGTCGCAAAGAGTCAGACATGACTGAGCGACTGAACTGAACTGAACTGAGAGCTGGGAAACTGAGATTAGCCAGACCACACCTCTCTCCATATAATCCTCAGCCCTCTCTATGTGGTCTCTCTGGCAGGGCAGGCATGTCATGTCAGCATATAGCTCTTTCATGCTTCCGTCAGGTCAGCATAGAGCTCTCAGAGACCATGGCAGAAAGAAGGCTCCAGCTCTCAAACACATCCGAAACTGGCATGGTTATCACTTCTACCACAATCCAGCGAACAGAGCTGTCAGAGGCCAGCCCAGGTCCAAGAGAGAAAAGTTAACTCCATTTCCCCACAGGAGGAATATGGAAGAATTTGCAGTCATTTCCATTTCTCCAGTGACTTCAATCAGACACAAGTTGATTCCAGATGTAAAGTCAAAGCTGTAAATGTAATCCTATACAGAGAAACCAATAATATCTCAGTAAATCTCAGTAAGCATCCATGATATGAAACAATAATAGTGTTGTCATGCCTGTAAAAAGGAAAAGGAGAAGAAAACTAAAACATACAACAAAAAGAATATGAGTAGGCAGAGGATGAAAAGAATTTAAATATTCAGAAAGTCTTTGTATTATTCAAAAGAAATAAAAGATGTTGATTAACCTAAATAGGTTTTCATAAAAGCAGTGTGCATATGTGAAAAGCTTCAGGGTAACTCCTAGAATATTAGAAGTAGATTGCATAGCTCTTGATCAGTAGAGGAAAAACGACAAAAGAAATTGTATTAATGCAAGAGAAAGGAATAAAAGTGAAAATTACATAAATGGGACAAATAGAAAACAAAGTAAGATGAAAAACAAATCCACCTATGTCAGTATTTATAATAAATACACACAAATTGTGTTCTTTAAAATCTAACTATACATCGTTCATAAGAAACACAAGTAAACAATAATAAAAATAATTAAATATATACAGAAGATTTAATTTCCCAGTGATGTATACAGCTTAAAAATACAATTTACAAAAATATATAATTTACATTAATAAATAATAAAGTTTTGAAAAATAAATGTGATATAAATTGAGCAAAATATTTACAGGGTAACCCTATACATTTTTAGTGAAAGACTTAAGACCTCCAATTATTTATTGGAGATCTTTACCACATTCTTCAGCTGAAGGTAAATTTTCCCAAAATGATTGTTAAATTCTATGTAATCCCAATAAAAAATCCCAAGAGATTTGTTATTTGTTTTTAACTTTGTAGGTGATCCTAATATTTAAATTAATGATCAAAGGGCCAGGAAAAATCAAAGGACTCTTGAAGAAGAAGGAAGAGGTCATGGTTCAGAAGGCTAATCCTTCCAAATATCACAACTTATAAAACTTTACAAGGTAGGTCAATATGATATTGGCACAGAAATAGGGCAAAACCACTATCAGTTCAGTTCAGTTGCTCAGTCATGTCTGACTGTTTGTGAGCCCATGGACTGCGGCATGCTGGACTTTCCTATCCATCAGCAACTCCTGGAGCTTGCCCAAACTCATGTCCGTTGAGTTGGTGATGCTGTCCAACCACTATCAATGGAACCCAAATGCAGGTGGAAACTTGCTTTGTAGCTGGCAGGAACCATAAGGTAGCAGTGAGCTCCTAATGCTCTGGCTTTAAGAGATCTGGGAGCGCTGGCTCCATCAGTTCTTCTCATCACCATTGGCTGGACCAAAGATGAGGCCAGGAAATTTTGTATACTCCTGAAAAGACCCTGCTAACACTGCTCACTATCATTCATATTCTCAGTATCAAGAAAGTGAGTATAACAGACACTGTCCTCAGTTCAGTTCAGTCACATAGTCATGTCTGACTCTGCAATCCCATGGACTGCAGCACACCAGATTCCCCGTCGGTCACCAACTCCTTGAGCTCGCTCAAACTCATATCCATTGAGTTGGTGATGCCATCCAATCATCTCATCCTCTGTTATCCCCTTTTCCTCCTGCCTTCAATCTTTCCCAGCATCAGGGTCTTTTGTAATGAGTCAGTTCTTCACATCAGGTGGCCAAAGTATTGGCATTTCAGCTTTAGCATCAGTCCTTCCAATGAATATACAGGACTGATTTCCTTTAGGATTAACTGGTTTGAACTCCTTGCAGTCCAAGGGATTCTCAAGAGTTTTCTCCAACATCACAGTCCAAAAGCATCAATTCTTCAGTGCTTAGCTTTCTTCATGGTCCAACTCTCTCATCCATACATGACTACTGGAAAAATCAAAGCTTTTTCATATCCTGTCTAGGTTGGTCATAACTTTTTCCAAGGAGCAAGCATCTTTTAATTTCATGGCTGCAGTGATTGTGGAGCCCAAGAGAAATGAAGTCCTAGATGTCCAAAAAGAGGAGCTATTTAATAAAGAGAAATGCTAACCAAAAATTTAGCAGAATTGGAAGTCTAATTCTGAAGTTGTGATCACACACACACACATACACACACGCAAATCAAAAACAAAAAAACTTGCTCATCCTGAATCATTAGCCATCATGTTTAATGGTACCTAATTATCCAGCTGCTCAGGCTAAAATTCTCAAAGTCATCCTTCTTTTCTTCCTTTCTGACCTCACATCACATCTACTAACAACAACTTATTGCCCTACTTTTAAATTTATCCAGATTCCAACTAAGTCTCACCATATCCTCTGTTACCTCCCTGGTTTAAGGGATTAAGCTTTTGGCCTTGAACAGGCTATAGTCTCTACTGCTGTCCATCCCACCAACCCGTTTTCTCAACACAGCAGCCAGAGATTTGTACTCCAGCCTGTGTAGGTTTGAACTGCTCTGCTCCCTTGAAACCTAATTTACCATGTCATTTAAGTTGGCCAGTGAAATGAGAATGGAAATGATGGTGTGGTCACTTCTAGATGCATGGGCTGTCTAGTGGTGGGTGCTTGGTTTGACTAGTTTTTGTTTTTCTCACTGTGATAGGCACTAGTAGCACTCCCAGTAGTAGCTACTTCACCATCTGGGTCCTGAGTGAGAATGTGGACCAAAGTGCCCAGCTGCAATGAGTGTAACATGGGCAAGAGTTAAGCATCCATGATGTAAGGCCACTAAGATTATGTGGTTCAGTTCAGTTCCGTTCAGTCGCTCAGTCGTGCCCGACTCTTTGCGACCCCATGAATCGCAGCACGCCAGGCCTCCTTGTCCATCACCAACTCCCAGAGTTCACTCAGACTCATGCCCATCGAGTCAGTGATGCCATCCAGCCATCTCATCTTCTGTTGTCCCCCTTCTCCTCCTGCCCCCAATCCCTCCCAGCATCAGGGTCTTTTCCAATGAATCAACTCTTCGCATGAGGTGGCCAAAGTACTGGAGTTTCAGCATCAATCCCTCCAAAGAAATCCCAGGGCTGATCTCCTTCAGAATGGACTGGTTGGATCTGTTTGCAAGGGACTCTCAAGAGTCTTCTCTAACACCACAGTTTTACTAAATAACAGCATACCTGATTGATTCTGATTGTTTGATATAGTGATCTTTTGACCATTGATTGATATAATGAACCTTTCAGAAAGGTAAAGGCTATACTCAGAAGCTAGTATTAGAAAAAAGATTTAAAGAAAGTTATAGAAATACTCAGGTGGATAGCTGGGGCAGGGGGTATATTTCAGATAAAGGGAAGAACAAGTGGAAAATCCTTGAGGCAGAAGCATGCCTGGTGTGTTCAGATCAGCCTGGAAGGTGTAATCAAGCAGAAGTTAAAAGATGAGTTCAGAGAGGGAACATGAAGCCAAGTTTGTCGGACAAGAAGCCTTTTAAGTATAATGTAAAAAGGATTTTCCACTTGTTCTTCCCTTTATCTGAAACATACCCCCTGCCCCAGCTAGCCATATGAGTTGTTCCGTAACTTTCTTTCAATCTTTTCTCTAATACTAGCTTCTGAGTATAGCCTTTTATGATAATTCCATTAAAAGTTAACTCTGGCCTCACTTTTCCTATCTTCTTTCTCTTTTATGTTTTTCATAGCAGTGATCACCATTTTAAAAAAGTACATTTTATTTTTGTTTGTGTATTTGTTATTAGCTATCATCTTTCTCCTGCAAATTAAATGAGAACATCATAGACTAGAATTTTAATCTAATTTATTTCCTCTGGAAATAAACAGTGCCAGAATACATTAGCCACTCAGTAAATATGAACTGAACAAGTAAATGGCAGAGGTGGCACTGGAGACAAGGAAAGAGATTAGTTTTTATAGTCAGTGATGCTAGGACAAGTGATTGTATGCAATAAGCAAAAATGAAATTGGTCAAAACTTCATGCCACATACAAAATCTGTTCCAAACAGGTAAGCAAAATTAATTTGAAAGGCAAAAGTATTCAATTTTAAAAGTCTCTAAAAAGGCATTTTGGGGGCCAGGTAAAGCTTTCATAAATAATGAACAAAAACACAGAACATAAAGAAATTACCTATCCCAAGATTAGGAACTTTTGTTCATCAAATATCATAGAGATAATACAAAGATACATGAAAAATACATAGAAATATTTTCATAAAAACTAAGAGTAGAACAATTCAGTAGAAAAATAGTGAATAGTAGGTACTTTACTGGGTGAGAAAGACAAATGGCCAGTATACATGCAGATATGCACTTCTCTTCGTAAGAAATCAGGCAAATACAAGTTACAGTCACTGTATTATTTCACTTTGTACCTTCCAGGGGCACAAATTGTCAATGTCTGCAATATCGAGCCTTAGTGAACATGTGAAAGACTGACGCAGTGTTTAAACATGAAAAAAACTTAAGTGTATAAACTTAAAAAAAACAGTTTGCAATATCTGGTAAAGTTGAAGATTTAAATACCCTATGACCCACACATCTATATATGTTCAAAAAAATATGAACATGTTACAAATATCATGAGTTTCATATATTTTTATATATAAGCTTTTAGTCATATGCACCAAGTGAACATGTGGGAATATTCATACTTAAGAGCATTCATAACAGAACTTAAAAAGAACAAAAGCAATCCAAATTGACTGAAAAATTATAAATAAATTGTGACATGTTTAAATAATAAAATCATATACAGTAATAAAAGTAAATTATAGCTAAATAATAAATCAATAAATCACAAAAATTCACACAGAATAATTCCATTTATCCATGAGCTAAATAAGTTGTGGCAGGTTCATATAATAAAATTGTGTATAGTAATAAAAGTAAATTATAGCTAAATAAAAAATAAATCACAAAAATCCACACAGAAAAATTCCATTTATACATAAGTCAAAGCCATTTAAAATAAACAATACTTTGTTTAAACCTAAAATTGAATACAGTAGTTACTGTTTATTTCTGATGAGGAAAGATGCAGAATGGAATCTGAGAGGAGCAGACCAAGAAATTTCAAAGAAAAATTTATTTCTTTAAAATGGGTGGTTAGAATACATATACAATTTCATTTGTTTTTATTTTCTTTAATCTGCATGTATTTTTATAACACTTTCATACCTATTCAGCATATAATTTAAAAAAAAATTTTTTTCAGTGTCATTGTGCTTAAATGTCCTTGCATTTTAAGATGAAGCTTTTAAAGAATCCTGTATTTATTTGCTTTGATAACAAACAGAAAGTCTTTTGATTGTCCAATTGTTTCATATCTCTTTGGGCAGCTTGAAGCTGCGTCACTCAGCATTATAAACTGCAAGCAAAGGCCTTTAGAGAAAGGCAACAAATCAGACATGCGAAACGCCACCACTGATTAATTTATGAAAACAGAAGTTTTCAGCTTACAAGAACCAGGGACAAAGCATAACAATAACTCACCAGGGAACGTGAGCCCTGAAGTGCAGCGCTTGGCCACGTGTAACTATTTATCACTCCAGGTCTCAGATCTGAATGGTATCAATCATGCTGCTTGCTAGGGTGCCAGCTGAATGTAAATTGGCCTTTCTGGGCATCAATGGGCCTCATTCTGCCAAGTGATTTGATAGTTCTTTTATTTTAAAACACTTAGGATGGATTATGGAATGAAAGCACACACTTTGGAGCCGTTTAGAAAAATCAATTCAAGCCATACTTAAGGACAAAGAAAAATCTTTCTGTTGTTTCTAGTGATGTATCTTACTCAATAAAATACTCCCACTGAGTTGCAAATACTTGTACAAGGCAAACCTCAACAGCGGTGTGATTGTTAATGCACATATCATGACAATATTGGCACACTATGAATCTCTACAGTCACTCCAGTGATGCTGAAAGTGCTCAAAACATTTTTAGAACATCTATTGGGGAATAGGTCCTCGAAACCTTGAATGAACTTTTACATTTAGGGGTGGATTTCATTGGTGCTTTGAAAAATGCCAATGTTAGAGAATAAAGGGAAATTTCAAGGGCAGGGAGTTCTTGATTTGGCTCAGAGATAGGAGGCAGCTTTGTGGAGAAAGGAGTATTGATTCTGTGGCTGGTTCATAAAGTGTTACTGATGCCAATTTCCCATGGCAAAGCAGATGTAAACAGGTCTCACTGGAAATCCTGCCTCTGCCACTTACTACCTCTGGAACAACTAAAAGTCATTGAACTCTTCAGATGTCAACTAACTTCCATGAAATTAAGATAATTAAGACTATCTTGAAGGATGATTACAATTAAAAGCATACACATGACTACTAACATAAAGTTATTCAGAAAATGGCAAATAAAAATTTGTAAAAATTGGAGTAGTAAATCTAATTCTGAGACCTAGAATTTAGGAAGTATTGAATAGCAGTTAAAGACATAAGATTTGAAGCCAGACTGACCTGAATTTAAATCACAGAGTCTTCATATCCTGCTGCTGCTGCTGCTGCTGCTGCTAAGTCACTTCAGTCATGTCCGACATTGTGTGACCCCAAACGGCAGCCCACCAGGCTCCTCTGTCCATGGACTTTCCAGGCAAGAGTACTGGGTGGAGTGCCATTGCCTTCTCCACTCCATATCCTAGATAGGTCATTTATCTAGCTTTCAGAATATTATTTAGTATCAGAAAGAATTTGAAAAATGAATTTTAATAGTATTTGTTGATTTATCATAATAATAATTGCATAAATGTTTAGAATTCAAAAGGAACTGGTGGTAAATTCAAGTAAAGTGAACATTTTAAATATTTAAGTCTTATCTCATTCATAAATGAGAACAGAGCCTTACAACAGAATGACTTAGAAGGCCTGAGCATGGAAAAAGCTAAAGAGGATAACCTATTATTATTCAGTTCAAAGAATTGGTGTTTTTTGAACTGTGGTTTTGGAGAAAACTCTTGGGAGTCCCTTGGACTGCAAAGAGATCAAACCAGTCAATCCTAAAGGAAATCAGTCCTGAATATTCATTGGAAGGACTGATGCTAAAGCTGAAATTCCAATACTTTGGCCACCTGATGCAAAGAACTGACTCACTGGAAAAGACTCTGATGTTGAGAAAGATTGAAGGCAGAAGGAGAAGGGGATGACAGAGGATGAGATAGTTGGGTGGCATCACCGACTTGATGGACATGAGTTTGAGCAAGCTCTGGGAGGTGGTGATGGACAGGGAAGCTTGGCATGCTGTAGTCCATGGGATTGCAAAGAGCTAGACACGACTGAGCAACTGAACTGCACTGTCAAACATATATGACATTACATGTAAAAAAAACAGACACAAGAACATTGGTAGCAAAACAATCAAACATTAAAGAGAATAACCTGAATGTCCAGAGGAAGGGAACATATATTGCTGCTGATTCAAACAATATAATATTAACTGTATGATATTCCTTTCAAAATGAAAAATACTCAGCTATAGCTATTAACAGAAGAGACTTACATGATGATATTAAGATGAAAAATATTTTGGAAGTAGTATAGACAGTATGATAAAATTTATATAGAGCCAGACCACATACAAAACTAACCAGTACATTGTTTATTCATGTAGCAATAGAGTAATAAATACAAAATTTAAAGATACCCTCTATTCCTGGTGAGAAGGTGATTCTAAAGGGAAATCAAATCAGAATGAAATCCCCTTAATATTAACAGTTATTTTCTTTTCTTTTGTGGTATTGAATGTACCTGTTACATGATATATACATTATAGCTCTCTCTATATAAAGAATTTCATTATGATATAGTGGTGCATAATTTACCATTCTATCTCAGTGGTTAGGCTTTGAGTGTATCTCCTTTAACTTTGATATGATTATTTTCAGATAGATGTTAAAATTTTTAGAGGTAACTTTTGTATTTTTATCAGAATTATATTTGCAAAGTAATTAAATAATTTTAGTAATAT
The DNA here is from genome assembly GCA_917880005.1 of Nanger dama. Lineage (NCBI taxonomy): Eukaryota > Metazoa > Chordata > Mammalia > Artiodactyla > Bovidae > Nanger > Nanger dama. Next base: position 13,034 of record CAKJTW010000058.1, on the reverse strand, counting down.
ATTGGAATAATTATTTTTGACCTATTATATGATTTAGATTCCAAGTTAGTACATTATGTTTGCCATAATTTGGGGGTATATTTTCTCTTGATGCATTTTTGATTTCTCTTTTAGCATTTTATTTTGAATACTCACAGATTTCTCTGATTCATGATAATGATTCCTCTTACATGCCATCTTTGTGATATTTTGAAATAAGTTGTGTACTTGCTTCATGAAGTGAATTGAATGATTTTGCATCTTTTATATATCTGGAAAAATAGATTTTATGGCATAGGAATTAGAACTCCAAGTCTGAAGGATTCTACAAAAAGATATCTGACTTAAAATCTTTAGAAATAATTCTCAGATAACTTAAGTACTTTTCACGGATTCATATATTCAGTTTTTCAATTTTATACTATTTTGTTAAGTTAATAATATTAGTAGAGTAACAGAACCATCTCCCTCCTGCCACTTTGTTAAGATTTTTATATTTCTCAGTGCCCACAGTATGTACCTTTATATCTTTTTGTGTGATTACTACCATCCCAGTAATTTCTCTTTTGGTTTATTTGTCCTTTCTCTTTTTAATTTTAGATTTGCCAGAAGAGTATATATTTTAATGTTTTTATTCTCACAGATCCAGGTCTTGAATACATATTTAATAGGTGGACTATTTTTTTTTTCTCTGCTTTAGTCATTATTTCTTTCCTCTGAAATGTTGACAGTCTACATCGAGACCATGTGTGTAATGGGGCCAAGGAGCTTGTGCTGAACAGTATTTGTGAAAGAATGTCGTCTGGTTCCTAAGTTCCATGTCTGCTGTGCCAAATGGGTGTGTCGGCCCTGACGTCTTTGTTTTCTGCAACTGAATCTCATCTTCCTAATGCTCAGCCTCCTCCCCGCATAAGCAAGCAGACACTGCTGAGCAACAGGAACTGTACTATAGCCTTAAACTCACCAGTGATCTTTGCTTAGAGGCTCACTCTTCTTTCAGAAATACTCCACCAAGGAAAAAACTGCCTTCTCAAGTGCCCCCTTCCACAACTTTTTCTCTCCCAGCATCTTCACAGAAGTCCATAGAAATTCTGTCATTTTTTCCTTTTTTCAGCTCTATTGAGGATTAATTGGTAAATATAATTGTATATATTAAAGTGTACAACATGATGATTTGGTAAACATATACATTATAAAATGATTACCAAGATCAAGATAACTAACACATCTCTTATATCACCTCACATTTACATAGTTAACTTTTTTTCTTTCTTTTTCCTTTCTTCCTTCTTTCATTCTTCTGTGTGTGTGGTGTGAATGTTTAAGATCTCTTGTGTGTTTTTTTTTTTTCCAGAGAAATGTTTTAATTTCCTTTAAAATCAGAAAAAATTAACTTTTAAGGTCAAAGATTACATTTGTCCTTATGCATTCATAAAATATAATTTGTAGTAAGTTTGCTTTTATGAAAGGAGGGGACCATAAAGCAAAATTTCCTAGAGGGCCAGAAGCATCATCATGCAGCCCTGAAAGAAGGTATAATTTTCTTTGCGTAAATTGTAATGTCAGCAAAAGAAAGAGGGAGAAGGAAAGAGAAGAGAGGAAAAGCCGCATGTCATTGTCACAATTTTCAGACAGGTTTTTTTTTTTTCTTTTCTGTTTTAGGTATTTGTATTACTACACTTGATAGGTCATATCTTGGAGAAGGTCATTCATCTGGTGAGTAGTGAAGCTAAGATTTGGTTCTAATTCCCACCATCTATAACGTCCAAGCACATAAATTTCGAGGGAGAAGCCCTGTTTCTCATCTAACAAGGCTTGTGTCAGGTCTGGGCAGAGGTAACTGGCATTCACTGTGTGCATCACATTGTCAAATGTCAAATGCTCTGAAGGAAGACTGAAGTAGCTTTTGTAGATCTTCATTGAATCTCCAGCTTGAATCTCTGCCTCCTAGCAGCTGCATCTTGTCTTTTAATGCGTCAAGTCCTGCTACCAGTTTGATATCCTTAATAAGTCATTTATCTATACATTATCAAGTAAGCTTTTATTATTTATTGTCCTATGGCAGAGAATGTCTTTTAAAAGTTTCTTGGGTGAAACAAAATGAAAATTGTGCTCATTCAACTTATTCATTAGAGAAAACCAAAGCTGAGAATGAGAAAGTTGTTACAGCTAACCAAACAAATGCACCTGCCCCAAACTCTCTACCATTTCCCACTGCACCTCAAACCTTCCCGCAACCTTCACTGCCAACACATTTACAGCACGAGCTTCAGCGGCGCTGGGTAACACAGATTATAGAGGAACCCTGACAGATCTCACTGGCATCTTTACCACCTCATAAAACTCAGGAAGTAAGACAGTCTAAACCTGTACCAAAGAAGTCTCTATCAGGACTTTTACAAGCATCAAAATTACAGTAATTTTGGTATCAAATCTCTCCAGTTGTAAAATCAGCCAGTCCAAACTTCAGAAGCTTAAAACCTCAGCCACTTATTTGACTTCCATTCCCACCAGGCAACCCACTCCAGTACCCTTGCCTCGAGAATTCCATAGACAGAGGAGCCTGGTGGGTTACAGTCCATGGGCTCGCAAAGAGTCCACAACTGAGCTACTATTACACACGCACTCCACCAGGCAGTTCCCGTGTGCCTGAAGCTTCCATTGGCCTTCCTCATGCATCTGTGGTCACGGATGGGATGGCTGATGGCTGAGTGTTGGCTGGCCCCACATGTCTTCCCTGTCACACGTGAGAATTGACATGCCCAGTCACGTGTCACATGTTTCCTGTCATCTAGCGAGCCTGCCCATGCTTGTTTACATGATGGCTCGAGGTTCCAAAAGCAGCAAGAGGGGACAAGCTTCACACTTCAGGTCTCTGCTTGCACCGTGTTTGCTATTGTTCCATTGCACTAAGCCATTCAGCTGATCAAACCTGAGCTAGTGTATTTGTGGATTCCGTAAGGCACTGATACCAGCAGGAATAAACAAATTAGAGGCTGCTACTACAACCAACTGTCATATTTTCCAAGCGATCTTCCCTTTGCTCTTCCCACCAACATAATATAATAACCATCCCTGGGACTTGGAGTAATGAAAACATTGTCAAAAGTCTTGCAATGTTACACTTTCGTATGATCAGTATTTCCCTTCTTAGGCGCCACATATAAAACCAGAAAAATATAAAATTCCAGAATCTAAGTAAGTGAGACAGACATCCTTCATATATTTCAACTCACCCATTTTTTCAGAGCCTCTAGTTGGGTTTATATTTGGACTCATGTTTGTTTAACAGAATTTTTAAATTGATGCTGAATAAGTATGTGTGAGTGCCCAAGATGTGAACACACTCTGCCTGGAATAGGCGTATTGGTGTAAATTTACTGAGGTAAGAACGGTGGTAGATAAAGGGTTTTCTGTTGTTCATTGCAGTGGGGGAGGAGGCGCAGTACACACGGACGTCGCAAGTCTTACACAAATGTCATGAGCAAGGTTGTGGCCCAAGCCCGTCTCAGCACTCTATGACTGATTCCCTTAGGCCACTGGTTCTCAAACTCATTGGTCTCCAGACCCTTTGAGAAGTCTAAAAGATTGTATGTTTGTGTGTGTTCTATATGTTGATTTTACTATACTGAAAATATTTAAAACTGATAAATTTTCAAAAATATTTATTAATTCTTTTAAACATAATAAGCCCTTTCTTTATATGTAAGATATATTTTAATTAAAATTGTATTTTTCAAGACAAAACAAAATTAGCATTGTTTTACATTTTGCAAGTGCCTTGACTATCTGACATTGAAATACTCCTGGAGTCTCATGTCTGCTTCTGCAATCTAGCTGTGAATTATGTGTGTGATATTGCTTTTCAGGAAGCCTCTGGAAAACTCCACAGTGTATATAGGAGAAGATGAGAGTCAAAAATACAAATGACATCTGGAATATTATGAAACAACGTTGATGGTTCTCCCCCAAAAGAGCTTTGGGATACTCAAGGACTCAGGAGCACACTTTGGAACTGTGGCAGATTTCCAAGGAGCTCTACAGGAGGCTAACTTCTGTTCTGTCAGGAAGCCTGCCTGGAGTCAGTCTTAGATAAGTTAAGCCTGAAGAGAGAGACAAAAGGAATAGCCACTATATAGATGTATGGCTTTTCAATAGAAACATCCCTGAAGAATAGGTAGAGGAGGCAGAAAGGAAGTGGAATATTCAAGAGGTTTTTTTTTTTTTAAAATTTAAGATTCTATATAATTAATGATCTATATATAAATACTATTCTTCAAAAACAGCGAAGGTCCCAGAAGCCCACAGTCATAGAGGAATAGCCAAAATTAGAACTTTGATTTCCTGATTCACTAACCAAATGTTATTTCATGTATTTCATTTTTATACTCCTAAGAAGGAACTCCAGAGAAGGCAATGGCACCCCACTCCAGGACTCTTGCCTGGAAAATCCCATGGATGGAGGAGCCTGGTGGGCTGCAGTCCATGGGGTCGCTGAGGGTCGGACACGACTGAGCGACTTCACTTTCACTTTTCACTTTCATGCTTTGGAGAAGGAAATGGCAACCCACTCCAGTGTTCTTGCCTGGAGAATCCCAGGGATGGAAGAGCCTAGTGGGCTGCTGTCTATGGAGTCGCACAGAGTCGGACACAACTGAAGCGACTCAGCAGCAGCAGCAGCAGCAGCAAGAAGGAACTCAAAGCACAACAATCAAATTCAGGAGTTTTGCCTGTGCCAGCCCTAATTCCTATATAAAATCAGGCTAACTGCTACCCATGTGTGCTACTGCAGTGCGTAATGGAGAGAGAAGCTTTGGCGATAGAATGGCATTGTGTATGAAAACTTGAGAAAGTCTCTTCACTTCTCTGAGTCTCAGTTTTCTCTACGTAAAATGCAGATAATAGTAGAAATGCTTACGATCATCAGAAAGTACTGAGTACAGTGATGACATTTACTGAACATACTTGAGTTCAGTTTCTTCCTATTTCTAAAAATGTCATACTATCATGCTTGAAGATCCAGTTTTGTTTCTAAAACAAATTCTTGCCTATCAATGAGTAAAGGCAAGAACCACCAGGAAAGTAAAAGCTTTGAACCACATATGTTCAAAATATTAATTCAAACTCTCTGTAAGGTTGAAAATAATTCAGAGAGGGAAAAAAATCCCTGTTTCTCAGCCAAATGAGCAGGTTAGGGCTTGTTTACAAAACAAGAATTTTTCTATAGATGGCCAGAGGAAAGAAGGTACATGCTCAGCCTATAAGGCAAGCAAAATTTTGTGAATTTCCTACAAGTTACTGAATAGGTTGTCTAAATCCCTGTGAAGTCAAAGAAGTCCTTTCTGCTGGCTCTCCATTTTACCTATGCTCACAGGTCAAGCATAGTTTACACATGTTTTATACTCATTTTACATCACAGGTGATCAAAATAAATGGAAAAGTCTACTGGCAATGGAGTAGAAGCAGGCACTGGTGAAGAGATGGGAACTAATGTTCTAGAATACCTACCTTCTGCCAGGCACTTAAATAAAAGCTACCCAACAAATTTCATTAAGAATTCTACAAGGTAGATTTTATTGTTCTCATTTTATGGATGAGAAAGTGAAACTCAGAGATGTTAAGTAATTTGCCCAAGGCCCATAGTCTGTCTATTTGGATCAAATTCTAGTGCAAATTCCATTTTACCTCCTTGCTTCTGGGCATGATAGATACTGCAAATCAATGAAGGGTAGTCATGGTGAAAAGAGAAACTTGACTGATCTTTTGGCCCTAAGTGATAAAAGCAGAAGCATGTGTGTTTCAATTTATTGAGAAAGAGATTTCTGCTAAATATAAGGATGAACTATTCTGTAGAACAGTCAAAAGTAGAGTGAGACACTTGGAAGAGGTGTATAAACTGCTAAACTGTCAGCTAGTGACAAGGATATAAGTTGATATCTTTTGACAAAAATTCAGTAGAGAATAAATGGGACAAATGAAATAATCTTTGAAATTCTACCTAATCTAGTAATTTTATTTCTATTAATAAAAGGGGCTACTTTTCCCATGAAACACTTGTTAAATTCTCCTGCATGTAATATCCTCTCTTATTTCTGAGTTCTTTGAGCAGACAGGAATTACATTTTAAAAATGGAAATGGAGGTCTAGTTCCAGGCTATATGTGTCTGAACATGAAAGGAATTGTGGGATGAAGACTAATATTATTTCTGAGAGACAATTGATCTCAAAGGGTAAAACCAACTAACAATGAAATCTGTAGTGTATTACTGTTTCAAATTGGTTAAATTTACTATCTTTAAACAGCTTTGCTGAAATCTATTTAACATACCATATAATCCATCCATCTAAAGGGTATAATGCATTGTCTTTTAGTACATTCACAGAATTGTATACACATCATCACAACCAATTTTACATTTTCATTTCCTTAGAAACCCTGTAGCTCTTCCTGATCGCCTACCAATTGCTTTACCTCTGCAGTTATAGGCAACTGCTTATCTATTTTCTGCCTCTAAAGATTTGCCTATTTTTTGGCCCTTAATAGAAATAGAATCATAAATTAGGTAGCCCTTTGTGACTTCTTTCACTTAGTAAGTTTTCCAGGTTTATCCATATTATAGCATGTATCAGAACTTTCTGTTTTCTTGCAAAATTGCATTCTTTGTATAGAAATACCACATTTTATTTACCCATTAATCAGTTGACAGGCATTTGGGTTATTTCCAGTTTCTGGCTATTATGAATAATGGTATCATAAACATTTATGCCCATGTTTATGTGAACATGTACTTTCATTTATCTTGTGTATATTTCTTCTAAGAGTGGAGTTACTGGTAATTCTTGAGTGGAGTTACTTGAATAGGGTAACTATGCTTAACCACTTGCTGCTACTACTGTTAAGTCGTGTCCAACTCTGTGTGACCCCATAGAAAGAAGCCCACCAGGCTCCCCCATCCCTGAAATTCTCCAGGCAAGAACACTGGAGTGGTTGCAATTTCCTTCTCCAATGCATGAAAGTAAAGTCACTCAGTCATGTCGACTCTTAGCAACCCCATGGACCGTAGCCTACCAGGCTCTTCCATCCATGGGATTTCCTAGGTAAGAGTACTGGACCACTTGAGGAACTACCAAAATGCTTTCCAAAGCAGCTACTCCATTTTATATCCCACCTACAATGGGGTTTCCCTGTGGCTCAGTTGGTAAAGAATCCACCTGCAATGCAGGAGACCTGGGTTTGATCCCTGGGTTGGAAAGATCCCCTGGAGAAGGGAATGGTTTACCCACTTCAGTATTATGGCCTGGAGAATTTCATGAACTATAGGGGCTGCAAAGAGTTGGACTTGACTGAGTGACTTTCACTTTCACTTTGCAGTGTGTGCCGCTGCTGCTGCTGCTGCTGCTGCTAAGTCGCTTCAGCTGTGCCCAACTCTGTGTGACCCCATAGATGACAGCCCACCAGGCTCCCCCACCCCTGGGATTCTCCAGGCAAGAACACTGGATTGGGTTGCCATTTCCTTCTCCAATGCATGAAAGTGAAAAGTGAAAGTGAAGTCACTCAGTCATGTCCAACTCCCAGCGACCCCATGGACTGCAGCCTACCAGGCTCCTCCGTCCATGGGATTTTCCAGGCAAGCATACTAGTGTGGGTGCAATAATGTTTCCAAATTTCTCCATATCCTCACAAGCATTTGTTATCAACTATCTTTATAGTTATAGTTATCCTAGTGGATATGAAGCAGCATCTCATTCTGTTTGGATTTGCATTTCCATGATGACTAGTGGTCTTGAGGATATTTTTATTGTGTGTTAGCCATTTCTGCATCTTCTTTGAGGAAATGTCTATTTGAATCCTTTGCTCATTTTAAAATAGTGCTATTTATCTTTTTATTATTGAGTTTAAATTGTTCTTCACATATTCTAGATACAAATCTTTTATGGGGTATATGATTTGAAGTAAATTTCATCAATTCTCTGGACTCTTTTCCCTTTACTTATAGTATCCTTAAAAGGATAATGTTCTCTATTTTGAATGATATTCAGCACTACTGGCAAAGACTCTGTTATCCAATGCAGGACACAGACACAAGAGACACAGGTTTGATCCCTGGGTGGGCAAGATCCCCTGGAGGAGGAAATGACAATCTGCTCCAGTATTCTGGCCTGGAAAATTCCATGAACAGAGGAGCTTGGCAGAGGGGTGGCAAAGAGTTGGACACGACTGAGCATGCATGTGCACGTGCACGTGCAGACACACACACACACCAGTTGATCTAAATCTTTTTACCTTTTGGTCATATCTAAGACCATTGTCTAATCCAGAGTCACCAAGATTTAAACTGATTTTTCCTAATTATAGTTTTGCATACTGACATCCTGTTATCCCAATATCATTTGTTGAAAAGAATGTTCTTTCCCACTGACTTGTGTTAATACCTTTGTTAAAAATCAATTGAATATAAATCTGTGGGTTTATTTCTGTTCTCAATTCTCTGTTCTTAGCTGTGCAAGTCCTGCAAGTTTGCTTTTCTTTTTCAGAATTGGTTAGGCTACTCTCTGTTCCTTGAATTTCCATATGAATTTTAGGATCAACTTGAAAATCTCTGTAAAAACATCAGGCATTTTAATATGGATTGTTTTGAATCTCTAGATAGGTATCATGACCTAATAACTCTCCTAAGGTCCCACCTTTTCATACTATCACATTGGGCATTAGGATTTCAACATACGACTTTGTGTGTGGAGGAGGTCACAAACATTCAAGTGATAGCAGGTAGTTTTACTAATTCCTTTACAATATGAATGCCTTGTATCCCGTTTTATCGCCTAATTCCTAGAAACTTCAGTATGAATGTTGAATAGAAACAGCAAGAACACACACAAACATCATTGTCCTTTTCTTGATGTTAGAGAGATAGCATTCAGTCTTTCACTGTTAAGGATGATTTTCAGTTCAGTTCAGTCCAGTTGCTCAGTTGTGTCCAACTCTTTGCAACCCCATGAATCACAGCACATCAGGCCTCCGTGTCCATCACCAACTCCCAGAGTTCACTCAAACATATGTCCATCGAGTCGGTGATGCCATCCAGCCATCTCATCCTCTGTAGTCCCCTTTTCCTCCTGCTCCCAATCCCTCCCAGGATCAGAGTCTTTTCCAATGAGTCAACTCTTCGCATGAGGTGTCCAAAGTACTGGAGTTTCAGCTTTAGCATCATTCCCTCCAAAGAAATTCCAGGGCTGATCTCCATTAGAATGGACTGGTTGGATCTGCTTGCAGTCCAAGGGACTCTCAAGAGTCTTCTTCAACACCATAGTTCAAAAGCATCAATTCTTTGGCACTCAGCTTTCTTCACAGTCCAACTCTCACATCCTTACATGACCACTGGAAAAACCATAGCCTTGACTAGACAGTCCTTTGTTGGCAAAGTAATGTCTCTGCTTTTCTATATGCTACCTAGGTTAGTCATAACTTTCCTTCCAAGTTCTGGTTTTATTTTAGATGATTTTGTCAAGTTGAGGAAATCCTTTTCTGTTCCCAGTTTGTTGATTTTTTTTTTCTTAATCATTAATGGATGTTGAATTTCTCTGTGTCTACTGAGATTATTATGTGGTTTCTTTCCTTTATTCTGTTGAGGTAGTGTGTTACATTAATTTAAAATATTAACCTACCTTGCATTACTAACATAGATTCTACATGTTATGGAGTATAATTTGATTTATATATTACTGGGTTCAATTCGTTAGTATTTTGTTGAGGGTTTCCAGCCATGTTTATAAGATTAGAGTTATAATTAAGCATTTTGCCACTGAAGAAAATTCTAAATAGGAAATCACCGTCTTAATGTCTTTGGCATATGCTTCAAGCTGATTCAGATAATACAAATCAAACTCAAATCACTATTTAAATCAGTTTTCAAAACATTTTGGGTGTGGCTTTTTCCAAGGAGATTATCTTAGTAGCACCCCAGCCCCATTGACTCTGTTCTAGTTCTCATTAGAATGTGTAATTACTCAACAGAATGATATGGGTTACAGTCAGTCATTTGGGGATGACAAAGGTAGAGAAAGATAATAATTAAGAGCAGAAACTCTCAAACTAAAACACCTAAATTTGAATCCTAGAGTCTGGAGCTGTTACTATATGACATTGAAATTTATGATAAACTGTATTAAGTCTTTGAAGATTCAGTCCCTCACCTGTAATAAGGTAGTAAAACTAGAACAACCCTCATAATTTTGTTGAAAAGATTAAATAAAATATTTAAAACAGCATCATATATATAACTAAATGAATCAGTGTTCAGTTCAGTTCAGTTCCGTTCAGTCACTCATTCGTGTCTGACATTTTGCAACCCTAGGGACCACAGCACACCAGGCCTCCCTGTCCATCGCCAACACTGAGAGTTTGCTCAAACCTATGTCCATTGAGTCGGTGATGTCATCCAGTCATCTCATCTTCTGTCTTCCCCTTTTCCTCCTGCCTTTAAATCTTACCCCAGCATCAGGGTATTTTCCAATGAGTCAGTTCTTCACATCAGGTGGCCAAAGTATTGAAGTTCCAGCTTCAGCATCAGTCCTTCCAATGAACATTCAGGACTGATTTCCTTCAGAATGGACTGGTTGGCTCTCCTTGCAGTCCAAGGGACTCTCAAGAGTATTTTTCAGCACCACGGTTCAGTAGCATCAATTCTTTGGCATTCAGCTTTCTTTATAGTCCAACTCTCACATCCATACCTGACTCCTGGAAAAACTATAACTTTGATTATATGGATATTTGTTGGCAAAGTAATGACTCTGCTTTTTAATATGCTGTCCAGGTTGGTCATAACTTTTCTTCCAAGGAGTAAACATCTTTTAATTTCATGGCTGCAGTCACTATCTGCAGTGATTTTGGAGCCCCCAAAATAAAGTCTCTCATTGTTTCCCCGTCTATTTGCCATGAAGTGATGGGACCAGATGCCATGATCTTAGTTTTCTGAATGCTGAGCTTTAAGCCAACTTTGTCTCCTCTTTCACTTTCATCAAGAGGCTCTTTAGTTCTTCTTTGCTTTCTGCTTTAAGGATGGTGTCATCTGCATATCTGAGGTTATTGAGATTTCTCCCAGAAATCTTGATTCCAGCTTGTGATTCCTCCAGCCCAGCATTTCTCATGATGTACTCTGCATATGAGTTAAATAAGCAGGATGACAGTATATAGACTTGACATACTGCTTTTCCTATTTGGAACCAGTCTGTTGTTCCATGTCCAGTTCTAACTGTTGCTTCCTGATCTGCATTCAGATTTCTCAAGAGGCAGGTCAGGTGGTCAGGTAGTCCCATCTCTTTAAGAATTTTCAAGCTTGTTATGGTCCACACAAAGGCTTTGACGTAATCAATAAAGCAGAAATAGATGTTTTTGTGTAACTCTCTTGCTTTTTTGATGATCCTTTTGATCTCTGGTACCTCTGCCTTTTCTAAATCCAGCTTGAACATCTGGAAGTTCATGGTTCATGTACTGTTGAAGCCTAAAGTATGTTAGTATATATTTTGACATAATCCAAACTACTTGTACCACCTATTTTAATCTCAGTGATCTGGGAGGCATATGCTATGGATGTGCACACAACAGAATCATAGAATATTTATTCATAAAGGGTGGCTGTTGTTGTTCAGTAGCCAAGTCGTGTCTGACTCTTTGCGACCCCCATGGACTGCAGCGCACCAGGCCTCCCTGTCCCTCACAATCTCAATTCATTCCCATCATAATGAACATGGAGAAAGGCTTCAAAAGATCCTCAAATTCACACATATTTGTTAGAGATCTGGGATAAATATTAATGATTTCTGACTTAGAATGCCCCATTTATTAACATGTTTATAGCTGTGGACTCTAACCATGTATCTTTAAGCCAAGCTAACCTACCCAATCTTAGTATACTCATTCACAAATTATGTCATATCAGATCACATTAAATAGAGTTCACAGAAATAACTCAGTATTCTTCAAACTTTACAAATAGCGTAAAACACTAAAGAACATGTGTTTTTGTGCAAACTAAATCTAGGTAGGAATCTCACTTTGGGTACTTAAGAGCTGAATGACCTTTAGGCAAGTTATTTAGCTTCTCTAATTCCCAATTCCTCAGCTTTAATTTGATCAGTCCTAATATATGTGTGGCTGGTAAATTTCCTCAGAGGATTAACATATGCTAGTTCATCATTCCTTGGTGCCTACTGGGGACAGATTCCGGGACCCCTGCAGATACCAAAATCCATGGATGCTCAAGTCCTTTGTATACAACGACACAGAGCAGTTGGTCCTTGTTAACTCCTGATTCCTCATTCATAGACATGGAGAGATGACTGTATATGTAATATTTAATGTAATATTTAACATAATGACTGGCATGAAAGAAAATTGCATTTTGTTTTTGCTGCTTTTTCTATTTTTATCTATCCCTCTATGCATGTCTGGGTTCTTTGCTTATTTCATCACTTTCCTTTTTCAAATCCAATCTGACTTTTAGACCCAGTGCTTGTTATTGATATCCCCTCTCAAATATTTGAGGCAGTTTCAGTTCTTTTACTGTCTTCACTCTGTTTTACCTTCCCCCTCTCTGGGATAATCCACTCTCTGAGATGATATACAGACTAGTGCTTTGACTAAGTACTCCCTCCACTTGCAGAAAAATGACCAAGTCATGGACAAAGTCACCAATCACTCAGTCAAGCACTTTTCTCCCCCTCCGCTAAATCCATGGAAACAGGAAATTGTAAAGTTGGGTTGTCTTCACTCTTGCTATTAATGAGGTGCTTCTTCACAATGCTATTGCATCCATGGTCATCTTCTAAAATTAAATTGAATTTTATCCATTTCTCCAATCACTGATAGTACAGGTGGTCTGTTTTTTTTTTTTTAATTAAATTTATTTATTTTTAAACTTACAATACTGTATTTGTTTTGCCATACATTGACACGAATCAGCCATAGGTGAACACAATCTCCCAATGCCGAATCCCCTCCCACCTCCCACCCCCCATCCTCTACTTGAATCATCCTGTGCATCAACCCTATGCAT